>CM031935.1:495487-1695487 GCA_018703725.1 Brassica juncea | reverse complement strand
GGAGTTACAAAAAGCGTTCCGATCCAAACCAATCCGACGGCAATGAACACCAGATCTAATACTTCTGGAATCAATCTTCCTACACCGTAGTAGTTTCGACGAATTGATGAGGGGAGATAACCCGAAAAGAGACGAGCTTTTGAAACTAATGAGAAATCTACGACAGGGTTTCATCGCTGAGACACAGATACAGCTCCTGCTGTTCATCATCATTTCTCCAAGAATCTAAAATATATCAAACTATACAACTAAATCACCAGCAATACACAGCTTTGGAGAAGCTCTTTTTCAACAAATTATTGATCTAAGAACACGAAAATGATCAGAAGAATGAGTTTTTTTTTAGAAATGAATGAAGATATTTTATGTTTTGGTGGGTTAATGGTAATGGAATCTGAGAGACTTGTGTCGACGCAAGTGCACTTTATGTTTTTTTTTCATATAAAAGTAATTTACTAAAAGACCCTCGCATACGCGTCTCTTCTCTAGTGACTCGAAGAGGGGTAATAATGACTTTCCGTAATTTGTTGATATCTGTATGGATCAGATGGAACGGTGGTGGTGACGACGAAATTCAGCATTAAATAAAATGTGGAGAAATTCATAAAGACAACTTTATTGTCCACGTGACACGATGCTATTTTACGGAACTACCCTTGAGGAAGTGGAATACTATTGGCTGAGTTTCTACGTGGCGAATGTTTATTAGTCAGAGTTTCTAGATGTGCGGAGAAGTAAAAAAAGGTCGCTGATATTTATTAGACTTGTGCGAGCGCGTCCGTGTCGCCGCGGTCAATTCCGGTTTGCTTTCGTCTGGTGGCGTACAAGCAAAGATCCTTGCTTTGTCACGGCTCTCGCACAAACTTTTCTTTTCCCACGCGCTTTGACTTGAGGACGTGATGTTCAAATTTAACTCATTGGACAACTTGGCTAGGAGCCCGTTTTAATCTTCGTAAGCCCATTGAAGAAACAAAACAAATTATAGAAGGCCATTTTGCAGATTTATTAGACTGCTTCTTTCGTCCATAACTAACTAATCAATCTAAATCTAAAGATGGGCTTGAAAAGAGAAAATATATAGCAAAACATACTAGTGTTTCATGTGTTTATGGGTCTAATGTGCGAGGATCATTAAATTAAATTAAATTAAATTGATGTTAGTTGTTAGTTGTTACTATTGAAAACCTGAGTAAGTTTTCTCTTGTGAAAATGACTATTTATAGTTCATGATTAATAATTTTATCAAAATATTTTGAGCTCTTGGTTCATGACTTTATCACGCTTAAGAGCACGACATGCAAATTACTCACGTTTGAGTGGATATAAACTAATGCATTTGAATTATCACAATTATACGAAAGGCGAGGGTTTATATTTCTCCGATCAGTGTTGCTTCCAAACTTTTACGTACGTAAATTTCAACTCGGGCAGACAAACAGACCAAGTTTATACCTATCGCATATATTTTATAAATTGTTTAGACCTATTTGTATCACTTGGTGAAGAAAAGAAGATGGTGAAGTTAAGATTCTCAGATTTGAAATAACTATTTAATTATCTTAGTTTAGATGCCTAACCACGAGAATTGAAGCATGTGGCTTAGTATTAAACGTTTGTTTTTGAATAACCTATAATGAGATAGGAACATGTCACTATATAACGTGCATCAGTTTGATTTGTAAATATTGGCTAATACGTTCTTATCCTCAATCCCATATTGTTGCTTTAACAATATTTTTATCACACAGAAATAGTGATCTTGTAGATAGGAAGAAGGTCTCTTTTACAGTTTAGTGGTTTACATAACTCACATTTTAAAATATGTATATACATAGTTATGTATTCGCACATTTTTGGAAGTTTTTGAATGATATTATATATGCGATATGTTAAAACACATTGATCTGTTTAAAAATAATTTTTTAAGTATGAAAATCAAATAAATTTTTACATAAACATATATAAACGTAAATACAATAGTAGTATGTACAGCCAAACATGCCCTAATAGTAATACCATGGAATGTTTATCTCTAAAATTACGCTAAACATCATAATCAAAGCTCACAAACCCTACAAACCTTATATCTGATAAAAGATAAGCACGAAAGACAGACAAACAAAGGAGTGGTTGCTAAGGTATGGCAAATTTCAAGACAGGTATCAATCAACTTACGACGAGACAGACAAAACACAAACATCTTTTATGTCCAAAGGTACCACGGAACCCATAAACCAAATGTTTTCCTAGATAGGTAATAATTATGAAATATCAATAAAAGATCATTCATGTGTCGTATCAATCAATTATCAATAACATGATTTGGGTAATCGTTAACGTGCTTAATACTGGTTTGCGTCTCGATCCATTGCTATAGATCCTCTGATAAAATGATAACTCAATTGATTTTTTAATTATCACGTGTTAATATGGTTTTTTGGCTAGTGCCTAGAGACTTTTGTGGCTAAAAATGGTTAAAAAGAAAAGGAATATGAACGAACGAATTATAATGCCGTTTAATGTAAAGCTGTTCTAATACAGTTTCATAATCATCCATTTATAAGACTGAGGTTGAAACATAGTGGTTTATATTGAAATGTTACTATGCTTTAATTTTTAAAATATGCTTTAATTTTATTTTATCAGCCAAACATGTACTCATATAACGTTTTAGCAGACGTCTGGACAATATTTAAACTGATGATAAAAAAACAGAACCAATGACTGGACCAATATATATCCATTTAGTCGTATGAATTTGCATGATACTGATCGCAAGCCCCTAGTCATCAATAAAGTTAACCAAATCATCTTTTCTCAAAAAAGTCAACCAAATAATTTTCAATAGTTTTTTTATGAGAAAATTATACAAATTAATAAGTTTTACGAATAAATTGTTTCACATAGTTCCAACTTGGAATGGCAAATATGTTTTCAAAATATTATTTTTTTTGCCGAATGTATGTTGATTTTTTTTTTGATAAAAAATAAATAGCATACTTTATCAGAGCCATTGATGAATGCATGTTGATAGCATACTTTTGCCGAATGCATGTTGATCAGGGTCGATTTTAGGTCAAGTCTAATGAAACATTCGCTTCAAACTTTCAATTTTTTGAAAAAATTTATATGAACATAAACTCTTAAATTTGTTTTTTTTTTAAAAAAAATTAGATCTCCAAATTATTAAATTTTTTATTAACTCGACTATAATCCCAAAAAATCTCATGGTCGGCCTTGATGTTGATAGAACCGATAAAAGTGAGATTTACATGAAGTAAACTAATTATTGTTTTCCTTAAAGTTAAACTAACCTTGGTATATATTCTTAACACGATTTCTTAAACAAATCTATAAAAAAAACAAACATGGATTTCTAGAAAATTCTCTTAGTACAACAATACATTTACTAAACGTTTCCACACTATATATATATATTGCCAACTTTTAAACATTATAAATTATAATAGTTCCATATGATTTTAAATTCGTATTTTTAGATTTATTCTCTGAGAGGTAGAAAATGCGTAGAAAAATACCCAAAAAGTGAATTCAAATACAATGTATTTTGCTAGTATCGGACTTAATATGGTTTTGTTAACGAATGTAAGAAAAGGTGGGACCCAAATGTTGACGCCGACGTGTAGGTCTATGGACGCGTTGACCTGACGTTTCAAAAGACTATAGAGTCGGTCCATTGTGATCGTCTTCCCCAACAATGGAATATTATCCACCTTGCCGAATCATCAAGTACCAAGTGGAACACGAGTAAGAAAGAACCATCCCATGTATCTGTCTCTGTTTTATGTTTTTTTCTTTGTGATGTCTCTTCTGAATGGACTTCGACACGAGTTTGAATAGTAAGAGTTTTTTAATCAACGAATGAGACTACATTCCATGTGACCATTAACTGAGTTTTCCATTTCTAGTCTTATTATTTTTGCGTTGTACATAAATAATGTGGAGTTTTAATGTCAATTATGTAAAAAATATATACCATAAAGTTTGCAACAGCGACCAGAAAGAAAAAAAGGTCTCAACAAGAATTATAATTGAAATGAAAAGTAACTGGATGGTTATGTGTATAAGGTAGGGAAACTGTAATAAATTTTGAAAACAAATCATCACTGTAATAGTAATTTCAATTGGTGGTATACTAACATTAATATAATATCAAATACCATTTTTCCTATTTTTAGTATTTTTACTTGTATTGCCTTGGCAATATCTACTATATTTATGGGTTCTCTAAGTTTAATTTAGGGACGTCAAGATGAGTTATAACTCGATTATTCATGAGCACGATTTATATTTTCTAGGCTCATTTAATAAATGAGTTTAATGATCGAATTTAATTTAGATCATAAGTTATATGAACAATCTTTAATGAATATTAGCTAACAAGAGATTGGTCTTTTTATATTTAATATAAATATATATGGATAATGTTATTTTTCTTATCCAAAAATATAGTTTCTATATTAATCATTAAAACTAAAAAATTTTAGATATATATAATGTAAAATGATATTTATATCACTCATCATATATATATATATATATATATATCCTTAAAATTAAAATGTAAAACAAATTATTCTTAAGAGATCATTTATATATCACTCGTACTTATCTTATTTAACTTTTTGCTTTTAAAATTTATAAAACATATATAAGTAATATAAAAATTATACGTTTAAAAATTATCTATAACTTTTTAGAAGAAAATATAGAAACTATCATGTTTAGATATTGTTAATGTTTAATATTAATGTTTTATATTTTTATATTTAAATTTAAAATTATATTATGGAAATTCTTCCAATTTTTATTTTATAATTATTTTATTTTTATTATATGAGATCGCGAGTTAGCTCATCTAAATCATGATCTATGTGATCAGAGTTCGAGTTTACATATTGAAACTCATAAAATAAATAAGCTAAACTGAATTAACTCATAAAACACCCGAACTCACTATGAGCTGAGCTGAGTTAAGCAAGCTAACTCATTTTAACACCCCTAAGTTTAATTCCTCCACAATCTTTTAAATAACAGATTATTGTTCTGTAAGAAGATATCATCATTTTATGTTTTATGTTTAATATATAGTGCATATTTTATTTATCAGACCATTAATTTTCAGAATTTTTGAATACTGACTTTATAATCTCAAATTTTTATAATGAATTTTGTTTGCCTAAATTTTTGTTATGGGTATTCGAAGAAATTTTAACGTTTTAAAGATTTTTTTTCTTTGTAATTATGGAATATTTAGCCACATAGTAAAGTTTGTTAGAATAGTCTGTCTAATGAACCAAAGTATTGTTTTTTTTGGTTCTGAACGACTTATATATTATAGTCCACACAAAGGAATGGAGAACCTGGAATTTCAAGAAATTTTTCTATGAGGAATCTAGCACGTTGTGCAAGCCACTCGTCCAAGACACTTTCGACGAAATCAGTTCATCTTTTATCCACCATGCTGGAAGTTGATGAGTGCACTGCTCCACTCTGTTGTTTCTGAAAATCATAATTTTATTATGCATCAGAAGTACGAGAATACATATGCATCTTATTCCAATATTAATACCCAAAGCCAATAAGTATTATGGCTCATATCATTGGATACACTGAGTATTATTCTTTTCTGTCACATTGGATGGAAATTTCTTAAGAGATCTTCAGAATTTTGGACCACCATATTGGTCTTGAAATGGCTTTATAGGCTCGGCTTTCTTGCTGGCCACACCACACCGCCTACGAATTTTCCATCTCTCAGCCGCCGCCACCATGTTACGTCTTCTTCCCTCACCATCGCTACTTTAAGAACGTGCCTTTACTCTTCTCAGTCACGTGCCAATTCCATAAGATGTGCAACATATATATCTTCTGTAATACGTGCCTTTAAAAGATATTCTACTCAATGGGAAAAGATGAGGAAAACGCTAATATTTCTTAAAGGATCAAGTTGGTGGTATATAGAAAGAAAACGACTTCAACTCCAGATTTTTGTTTGTTTGTTTGTTTGGCGGCTCACAATTAATATGTGTGTGCTGCAGAAAAATGGAATTATAGCTTAACAAAATACGGAAACATAGGTTTTATTTAATATTTACTCATTAAACAAAATGAAACGGAGAGAAATTTTATTTTTACCAATAATGTCTTAGTATGTAGTTGTTGTTGCATCCACTACATACTAAGACAGTATTGGTTAAAATAAAATCACACAATATTTCTTTGGGACAACTTTCGTAGTGTTTAATTTGATATGAGTTTCTAAGGTCATGCATATTAGAGGTCGCTCAAAGAAATTTCCAATGTAGATGACCTAAAATAACTGAGGGGTGATCACAGAGGAGAGGGATACAGAAGACATGGTGTTGCTGACGTGTTGCAGAGTAAGGACACAGTTTTGTCTGCATAATGGTATAAGTCCGTACAAAAAATTGCTAATTAATTAAGGCTTTTGGACATATTTAGTGGTGGATTATCATCACTAAGCATATATTTCAACAAGCAATAAACTTTTCGATGAATGAACCTCAAAGCCTAGATAAGAGCCAATAATGTTTCGCTATGTGGTATTGAGAATTAAAAAAAAAAACAAATTTTAAATGTATTCTTTTGAACCAGAGAAAGGCTTTCACACACACTTTTTTTTTTTGAACACCATGCTTTCACACACACTAGCTCCTTTTATTTCCCATATACATGCCCTATAGACATAGTTCCTAAAAAGCAACAATACTTGGATTATCCATTTTCTAGTACTAAAAGATTCTTATTATATATCTTTAGAATATCTCCCTGGCTTGTTTTGTTTGTTTGTGTCATATCTTGGGTTAAATATGAAACATGGTGGAACCAATTATGAGCTTCCTCGTCGAAATATTATTAATTAATGAATAATGATTTGTATTATGCTTCCATTGGGGAAATCACTCAATCTATAGTGTGAAAATAATTCAATTATTTTATGTTTACAGTATACTCTTAAGATAATACATATATAAAATAATTGTCATCCATACTTATCGATTATCTACAAAATATCATTACAATCCCAAAAAGGCAAAACCAATCAAATTGAGCGTTTTGTTAAAACGCCATGATACATGATCAAGCTTGCAACAAAAAAGCTGATCATATATCCTAATATAATATCGTAAACACATTCCTTGTCTTTAATTATTCCCCTTGAACAAATGTCTTTCACACGTATACTTCCTGTTTAATTAAATACTTTAACATTCTAACTTTTTAAATTGTATTCAGAAGTTGCCATCATTGTTGAACTGTTGTTGCTCCTGTAAGAACCATAAGTCTTCATCACTTTCTCCAATGTTCCATAAACTGTCCGAAGAAGAAGTAACTCCATTAAAATCTTCAAACCAGTTCAGGTTAATCTGCTCCTGCGTACCCTGTAAATCTTCGTCTAATAATCCAGAATAATCGAAATAATTATCCGGTAACATCTGTGGAACCACTAAATCCTGATCCGGATAACAGCTATTACCCACTTGACCCGAATAGTATTCCGGGTACGTGTTTGGAGCGCCGTAGTACTCCGTCAAGTCTGACATCGGAGACACTGCCACGTTGGAGTTTTCTGGCGTGATATAATCGTTATTCACTACACCAAATTGTTGTCCCATGCTGTTGTTGTTGTAATCATACGTCATGAATTGATTGTTAGAGGTTGTGTTGCTAGATGACGTAGCGGCTGATCCTGTCGTGGTAGTGGTGTTGGTGGTTGTGGCTACCGTGGCTGCGGCAGAGGCGGATTGGATCCTCTCGACGAGCCTTGGCATCCACAAATACTTCATCGTGTCTTTGAATTGCTGACTGTTCACGTCGCATTTAAGCTGCTTTGCATGTTTTTGCACTCGGGTTCTCCAGTAGTTTTTGATCTCATTGTCTGTTCTTCCCGGTAGGTATTGTGCGATTTTTGACCATCTATTCATCAAAACACACACACATTAAATTAACTGTTTAAGCTATTATTTTCATATTTACTACGTTACTTTCATTAAGATATTTCAATCATAAACCCTTTAACAAAAAAAAAAGATATTTCCATCATACATGTAATTATTCTTTTTGTATCCACTAACATCGATATATACCGTTATTTTCTCCGTTGCAAAAGAATTAATGTCGTTATTATATTGCTTGGGTTCCACGTACGCATAATGAAAAGAGTAAATAATATTATTTGGAAAACAAATTTATATTAATAAATGGTTAGTTTTTTAAACATTTCAACTTTTTTTGCGCGAAAAAAAAGGAACTTAAAACGATACATTTGTGGTATAAGAGATATAGTTCATGAAACGATACAAGAAAATATTAGGTTAATATTTCGAACATTTTTTACAAAAGAAAAAAAAACATACCGATTGCCCCAACGGGAATGAAGTTCGAGGATCAAGAGTTGTTCTTCGAGGGTAATGTTTCCACGACGGACATCAGGGCGGAGATAGTTCAACCACCGTAGCCTACAGCTTTTACCGGTGCGTTGGAGTCCTGTTTGAATGGTAAAAGTATAGATGATGATTAATTTACCGATCGATCTTTTTACAAAAAAAAAAAAAAAATTACCGATCGATCATGTATAGTATGATGATTTCATACGGAAGAAACTCATGTAAATAAACGTTTCATATTCGGTAAAGTTATATAGATTTTCCCAACAAAACAAAAATTAATGATGATGCAAAATGCAAATTGTTCTAACGGGTCCTTTTCTTCAGCAAGCTTTCTTCCATTGAGTTAGTGCTTTTCCCATATAGATGATGATCATTAATTCGCATTAGTTCCTCTATCTTTTTCATCCTTTTTGATAACCAAATTTGGATATTTTATTCTAATTGAGATGGTTGATAAATGAATTTATTGCTAAAAGATCTCACTCAAACCATGAATACTTTATTCATTCGAATGAAAATATTTTTAGAAATAAGGAGAGAAACATCAGAGGTATGCACTTTTTAATTCATACCTATGTAAGGTCTTTTCATCTATGCATATAAGGGAAAGAAACAATTTCCGATTTTTTTTAAAAAATAGTAAAGGTTGGCAATCTAAAAAAAACACAATCACACATGGTGATTGAAACATGAAAAGGATTGAACATAAAGTGATTGAAAGTTTGAAACACAATCAATTATGTTATGCTACTTATCCTTTGTCTCTTTTAGCCAAAAGATGCCCAAAGAAGTAGAACATACATATCTACAACATCATATATATGTATATATATACGTGAAATGAATCATATATACCTGCACAACGAGAAAGAGAGTTCCATCGACCTTCTCCATGAGTAGCAATGTAATTCATGAGCTTAAAATCTTCTTCAGCTGTCCATGGACCTCTCTTCAGGTCCATTTCGTCTTCCATGTTGTTGTTCAAGTTTCTTCCTTTCTCATCCATTGATGCACAGAAAATACCCACAAAAGAGAATCCTCAGCAAAAAAAAAAACGACTTTCTACTTTTTTCTTTGTGGGTTTAGGGAGAGGGAGAGGGAGAGAGAGAGAGAGTTTGATATTTTTTGGAGTTATGTGTAGATAGAGAAACAATGAGTTTCGAATGCACAAGAAAAAGAGAGAAGTTGTGGGTTTTATAGAAGAGAAAAGATGATAGTTTTCAATTTTTCCTTTTATTTTTTAAATTACTTTGAACATGTGCAACGAGAGAATAGATAGCCGTAATGTAGGAACTATGTGTCGATTAATTTAATTTATTATTATCTTAAGTACTCCTCTCTTCTGTTTGTAAACTTTTTTCTTATTTTTTTTTAAAGTTTAAATATTCATGATGTATAAAAAGGGATACCGAATATGAATAGTCCACTTGGCTTCACAATATTCTCTTACGAAGGGTGAGCTTTGAAGTTTGATCCTACGAATTTAAATCAGTATTACGAAATAGTTTGTTAACGAGTGATTTCACATTTTTAAAAAAAAAATTATAAACTGATCGAAACCGTCTTACTTAATCATGTAGTTTTATTTGCATATAGGTACATCACTAATCCATTTAAAAGAACTCAAATTTACATTTATTCATGGCAAGTTATTTAGTTATATACGAACTAAACTGATGTTTTGTTTTCTGTTAGTTCGTTATAAGACCATCTACAATAGTCATTCTATTTTTTTCAAAATAGACTAACACTATAGTATAGCTATATTTTACTTCAATTTAAAGCAGAAAATAGGGAGATAAATAACAATAAATAAATTACTCTATTTGTAGAGTAAATTTGTTTTCTTTATAAAATAAAAAATCAGTAAAATATTTTTATTTTAAACTTTATTTTAAAATAAATGAAAAGTATGGTTGAAAATGATCTCACAAATAATATATCATGGAATGAATGTGTCACATAAGATTAATGTTTGTAAATTTGATTTCCTTTTTCCATGTCGTATAATTGACTTTTTAGACTCTCTTTGAAGCTATATCAGTGAATATTATAGATGAATTTTAGTCTCATAGTTTCAATCATTATAATCAAATAACAACTAAAATTCGTAATTTTATTAATTTATTAGTTGATCTTTCAACTAAAACTAAGTGTTCATAAATGTATTGATACTTGATAATAAAGATGAACACTAGGTCTAGAATAAAATTGATAAAAATAAAAATCTAAAATTTTGGTTAATTTTTTCACTTGATTTTGTGAATAAAAAACAAGTTGTCCTCTTTAGTTAATGATACTACTAGAAGTCTAGACGTAGAGAAAGATGCCGTCCAGTTAAAATATCAGTTAATTAAAGGACTATGGAGGGAATAATAGTTAATTACTATTTACTACTATCACTTAGCACAATCGAAACCACTGAGTTTTAAAGTTGACCCGCTGACTTTCCGTGTCTTTGTGTAACTATTAACTCTGTTTTCTTAATTGTGTTTTATTCTTTTCCTTTTATGGGTTTGGGGTTCTTATTATTTTCAAACAAGTTGTCAATGATATATATTTTTTTGCGCTACAGCTTCTTTCTTTTAAATTTCTCCACGTCCTTTTTATTTATTCCTGTTCTTTTCTGACCATTAAAAAAAGACATTGCATAATTTGTTTTATGGTCATCAAAGTTCCAGAGTTTTCATTATTATAATACTCATTTTCTTGATGATGAATACGTTAGAGTGCTATATAAATAACAATTATAGTTATTTAATAAATAACTATACCTAAATGACAATAATTACACATAAATATATATAGAGAAATACTAATAAGGTTTAAACCACAGATCTTTGTCCAGTGAATGTAAGAGATGAAATACTAAAGAGGTTTAAACCTCAGATCTTAACATAATAACTATATAATTTATATTTCTCAAAAAAAAAACTATATAATTTTATTTCGGTACGTATATGAATCTAATTTGTTTATGATGCGTATTAGAAGACAAAAGTTGAAATGTACGTATCATGCGTCTTATCGATTTTTGTTTTCAAAGTCTGTAAATATCAAAAGGACAAGTTGATATGTGTAACTTCAATGATTCAATATACATAACAGCGATCTTCGGTATAATCTCACTTAAGTACTTGAAAGCTCTCAAGTCTTCTTCATGCACGATTTCAATGGGATGACTACAAGAATGTCCTAAAATTAAATAGAAGTAATATCACAAGACATGCAATATATATAGCATATAGTAATGGCGGATTATTGGCTTGTTAAGCTCTTTGTAGAGTTGATGTTCCTTATATTTTACTGTAGCATGACTTATTCGAACAAACGTATACGAAGTTAATAAACAAATTAATCGAGAGTTATTGAATATAGGACCACTCTCAAAAAATACCCCACGCAGCCACGCTAGCTCAATGCAACTACACTAATTGTTATAGTTAATTATATATCATTCACTACACCTCCTTTTTGTACATTTAGATGTACAATTTAAACCTACTACTAAACGACGCCGACCTAATTTATAACGCATCAACTTGACAACTTGTTAATATATCAACTCATTTTGCTCATCGATCAGACTCAATGTTAAAGTCTTAAAGACATAATAAGCGGTTTCTCAAATACTGTTTGTAAGAAATACAAATTGATTATGGATACCATGGTTTTAATAGCTTCTATAGTTACGACTTAAAACTTCTCTTCCAAAGATACCTATCTATTTAAACTCTGATCCAAGTAAATTGCACTGGTTAGACTAACCTAGTCTGGACTGACCGCGTATGGTGATCTAAGGTAAATACATTATTAGATTATGTTATTTGTAAATGACTAAATTTAATAGTTTGCCCTTTCAAAAAAAAATAAATAATAGTTTCCATTACCCCAAAAGAACACAATTAACTATGTCTAGTATATTATATCGCACACTCGGCATTTGATGATTTTCATATTGACAGAAGACACCGAAATATTATCGAAATATATAGATATTTTAAAAATGTCACGTATATCACGTGTTTGCACTATAAAGCGAGTGAAGTGTAAAAATGTCTTGATATACACTCACTATTATAAAACAGATAATATACTAATAGTGAGTTTATAAGAAGATATATTTTGTCTTCGCTCCACACATGTCTCTGTTTTAGGAAACCACACCTCTATTAAAAATAGTCATTAATGCTTGATAAACAGATCTTTCTTTTTTTTTTTTGCAAAACCATATTTTACATTTTATTTGTAGTATCCAAAATCATGGAAACATTTCATGCTGATTGAAAATCCTAAAAAAGAAAATTAATGTTTTTAGCTAAAATCATTTTAGCAAGTTTTCAAAAGTTCGGAAAACTATGAATATTTAACCTCAGACTGTCAAAACATTACATATGGACGAATAATATTTCATAGTTTGAGTCTTTTAAGCAGTTATATCTCAGCCTAGAAAAGCTATCTCTGACTTGTGATGATCTATTGTTATTCTTACTTTAATTTAAATCTAGATAATTTAATCATAATCATTCGCAATCACAAGACTAAATTTTATATACTGAATGTCAATAAAGAAGTTTACACTATATATTATTTAAGATTTGAATATTTATTAAAAAAAAAAAGATTTGAATATTTATGAAAATGTTGGGTTGTAAATTGTTTATACTTAATAAAACCATCATTTTTAGAAACTTTGATATATTTAGTCTGGTACCAGTTAAAATATTAAAATTAAGACCCTATAACCAAAGTTTAGACTATAACGTCATTTCGTTAGCATAGAGCTCCGTATAGGTTTGGAAACGTACATCAAAGCTCAACATAATTTCCCTCGGTCTCCGATTAGGGGTAAAGTCGAAACAAGGAACTGTAAAGTACCTTTTAAACTCTAGATAATATTGTTAAAAGAGGATTACTGTTGGATTAAGCATATCAGACACGTGGCCACGTAAATCCGAAATAAATCTTTTCTTCCAAGACTTGTAAGTCTTGAACTCCTCTTATAATTGGTTGGTCGATATCATATTCTGATTAATGAAAATAATTAAAATAAAAAGGTAAGAATGTGGTACTTGGTTTTCATAAGTTATGTGATTAGGCCAAATTGTGAAACAATAAACAATGTGCCAAAGAATATTTGTGGGCATCATTAGTAGGCACCACTCCAAAGGAACCAGCTAGAACCACACACGGACACGCTCACATACATCCATGTATACAGGTATTTGTCTTAATATGATAATATTTACACTTTATTCATTTTCGCCGCAATTTAACATGTTATATTGTCAAGAATGTCATAATCAAGTCCAATAAAATGAATTTAGTAAGAAAAATGCCTTTTCATAAGACCGAAACAATGTGAACAGATAGAACTGCACATTTTGAAAAAGAAATGAAAATATTTTTTTAACAAAACAAAGAAAAATAGTGAAAATTCATTATTGATAATGTTTATTGATATAGTTAATCTATTATAGCATCAAGATTTTAAATTCCAAAATCCATAGTACTAACAATAGGGGCACCTAAATGTATGTTGGTTCTATACATAATAATTTTAGAATGTTTTCGTCCGTTGATTTTCACACATTGCAATCTATTTTGTATTCTTCAGTTCCGTTTTTACTCGATAGCTAGTTTGCTACAGTGGCGGACCCAGGATTCAATTAAACCTGGGTCAAAGTTTATAAAAAATTAAAAGTGTCAGCTGTGGGGTTTGAAGTTGGGTTAAGGGGTGTCACAGAGGGTGCTTTACCAGCTGAGCTAGTGTTATTTCTATATTTATTCATACAAAAAATATATTTATCCAGATTTAAGAGATGTCATGTGACACCCCATCTTCTCATATGGGTCCGCCACTGGTTTGCTATCCATGAAGCTCACAAGATTCATCACTGGTTCTTGCGCATCACCATCACATTTCTCATATATGTCAGATATTGTTAGTTCATTTGGTTTAAATAAGTTTAGCTATAATATGATTCATATGAAAAAACCCCGGAAAACGAAAAACATTATGGTGATGTAGTGAAAGAGAGCACACGGACCAAAAGGCCATCGAAGTTTCACTAAAACTGTATAACATATGTCTCGTCTGTCCAAAGTTCAAAATCCTTAGTATGCTTACGTGTGTTGGTTAATGCAAGGGCATGTGTGTTTTCAGGACCACTTTTGCATATAATTTTTACCTGTAACATACATAACATATCTTATTTAAAGTAATCAACAACGCAGGAGAGTGGTTTTTAAGATAAGATTAAAATGAAAATGATTACACTTGAAAATGCATATGAAAATGACGACAGCGATGACGATATTGTTCCAGACATGTACATATAGATATTAAATTATTTTTAAGTGCTTTTCGATCGGATTTGCTTTTAAATCTAAAATACAAATATATGTCCGATGACTCCAGTCGGTGTTGGGTAATCTAAACGTTTAGTAGATAAGTTAGAATCTAACTGTTGCGTCTGAATATTGAATGTATTACGCTGTTCTTTTCGCCAATCATATGGATTGGTTTTGATAGGAAACCTCTGACTGTTTTAGACTTTCATTCTGAAATGTAGTGATTTATTAGTAGTTGAAGAATGAAATTAAATTTCGATATTATGCTGTAGATTTCGACAGAACTTTAGATTCAATTTTTTTTTTCTTTTCATTTTCTAACATCTCGAAGAATTATAAACTTATGTCTGAATGAGACAGGCGAAAGTAGTTTCAAGTCTAGATTCAATGGCCATTTTTTTTTTTTTTTTGTAACACATAATTCATTAATCTTAAATCAGTTAGTTGGGGCCATAAGTGTTCCCTCAACTACAATTGTTTCAGCTGCTAATAAAGCAGTCTTTGCTAGCATATCAGCCTGACCATTTCTCTCCCGAGAAATCCAGACAAAGGAGACAAACTCGAAAATAGACGCAAAAGATATAATATCAGCAAGAATTCCATAGAGCTCAGGTATGCAGCTTCCAGAGTTTAAAGCATCTATTAGCTGGGACGAGTCCGCCTCGAAACAAACCACCTTCAGCTCTTCTCTAGTTCCTGCTTTGACAGCTTCAAGCAGTGCTAAAGCTTCCGCCATTGGAGCTGAAGTCACTTGAGAGGTACTACATTTGAACGTCCTAATACCTGAAGGGGAGTGGATAACCCAGCCTAAACCCGCCGCTGTGCCTCGAGGGTTCCAGGCTGCATCGGATCTGATGGTCACCGCACCAGGTGGGACAATAAATTGAATCTAAAGTTCTGTCAATGGCCATTTAAACAAACAAAAGTCCTCCCTGAACAATGACAGCCCCTTCCATTAGTAACTTATAGTTTATTTTTGAGCATAATACGCCAATAAATATAAATCGGATATTACTGAAACTCCAAAATTGATAGGACTAACCAGAAGTATAACATATTTTATTTTTTCTGACAAAAATCGAATTAGTTAAAAATAGAGAAAATTCCATAAAAATATCATAATTAAGTTTCGTTAAACTTTTTAATATCCAAATTTTTTTGTTACCCGATTTAATATCCAAACTAATTAATTTTCTCATTTAATACATTTATTTTTAAAACTGTTCTCATTTTAATATTTAAAATATGCTCATTTTCATAATAAATTTTAAACAAAATTTAAAAAACGCTAAAAATCTAAAAAACTTAAATATTTCAAAATTTATTTTAATTTAAGAATAAAAATGCCTAACTTTTGGATAAACTTTAATTTTTATAATATTATTTCTGTTTTAATTTCAAATTTAGTTTATTATGAAGTTTTAAAATAATTTAGTTTTTCTTCAGAATTCAGTTTTTCTAAAATTTAAAATATTATCCAAATTTATTTACTTTTATTATTAAAACTTAAAATAAAAATTTGAATTTTTTCTAGTTTGTTATGGATTTTAGAGATTTAAAGTTTTGTTTGACCTTATTAATATTTTTGATTACAATTAGTATATTTTGAGTATTAAAATGAACATAGTTTTAAAAGTAGTTATATTAAAATGAGAAAAATAATTGATTTGGGTATTATACCGGATAGCAAAAAAAGTTTAGGTATTAAAATGTTTTTCAAAAAATTAAGTTGACGTATTATTATGAAAATTTCCATTAATATATTGTCTGTTAAAGAACTAGTATGAAACGCTTTTATTCCTATAAAGGTTCAGATCTCTCGATCGGCTCATTTTTGTCGAATGAATTATATCTTTCCACGACGACGAACAGTTCATCATATACTAATCTTTTGTTCGTATATTCTAAGTCACATTTCCAGTGAATTCTCTAGGTTAAAATAACGTTCCTACAGCTTTTTGCTTCATAACTCCTGAAAAAGATACATTGACCATATATCTAGATCGACACTATAGACATTGACACTCTTTGTATGCACCATCAGTTTTAGCACAATTTAAAATATCAGAGTACGTACATCAAATGATGTAATATCGTACACGAACATGCCTTCAATTTGTATTGTTTCCTATAAAAATGAAAGAACTAAATTACATAGGTTGCTCACTAACTTAGCTGATTATGTTTGTTCACTTTTCACTAGGATTTGGAATCTTGGATTCATAGATCTAACTCTATGAAAGTGAGTATAAGAAAGACAACAGAAACACAAAATTTATAGTAGTGTACATTTAATGTGAAGAGTTTTTTTAGAACCAGCTTTTAACATTAAGGTTACACTCAACTTATATTGTTGGGAAATTTACTCCGATATATTATTAACGTCTACCTGATCATCTGATCAAATAGCATATCCGAAAATTAGACTCAATAACGTAACTCAACGATCACTTATTTTCATCGCAACATATTTACTACTTGCATGACATCATTGCCTTAATTTATCCTTTAGCTGAGTACCAATTGTATATATATATATCTGTTGGATTTGTTTATGTATTATGAGTACATCAAGTGAGTTGCTCGTGTATTGCATGTAAGACAAAGATTTGAAAACCATTTGAAGGGAGTTGCATCTCTAATAATAACCAGTTTCTTTCATCTTTTGTTGGGAAAATCTCATATGATACCAGTTAAGTCTAAGTTTTAGCTATATTTGCCATATGTATGAGCAAATGTTTTGGAAATTTCAACCGATGAAAAATCTCCGCTAGTCACGCTTATAAAAATCAGAATGACTTAATTGGATTAAAAGCCGCAAAATAAGAAGTTTTAATTAGTGACACTTAATTTAGAATAAACAATAGTGTTGAAAAATGTGTAGGGTGTAGGGAAGTAAAATTCCATTATCAATTGATTTCAAGTGGACTAATTAACGACTAATTTTGACAACTAGTCCTATATTACTTACTTTGAGCAACTAATTTTTTTCTACTTTGAATAACTGCGTATTGTTGCTCTTTAAAATATACCACTATACGCGGATTCACATTCCGATAAATTTCAAATCCGGTTTCTCTACATTACATTCCCTTTTTATTTTTATTTGTGACAATAGTTTAGAAGTACAGAGATTAATACACAGAACTAAACAATATCCATTAGAACAATTGTAAGTTGCATATAAAGAAGAATGACCAAGTGATGATAAACTCACGATGTTGAAATAACACTAAAAGGAAGTTTGAGAGATGTGGAATATAATGAAGCATCTAGGATAAGTTGTTAAAACGTGCAAGTTTTACCGTCTCCATTTCATAAAGTGTGTCATTTTAGCTTTTTTTTTTGTTATAAAAAAGTGATTTTAGAATTACAATACAATTTATATTTACTTTCAGCTTAATATTAATTGCAAATTGTATTGATATCATAAATAATATTATTTATCTCAAATATTATTAGCTAGATAAGTATAATTTATTAAAATAACATTTCAATCATTTTTTATCTGTATGAAAAGTTTCTAAGTGATAGTGAATAGTAAATTTGTTTTAAAAACAATAATTAATGCTTGAAATGGGAAGGGATTAAGTCTTCATCTAGAAATATATATATCTCCAATAGAAAGAAGGTTCCTTCATGTTCAACCAGGATATTAAACATGTTTCTAAAGTTATATTATCTATAATCAAGTAATTTCTAAAGTGTCCAAACATTCTTTTACAAATGGGTTGATCGTCAAATTGTGCTCCCGTTGATTTTTTTATAACCCTCAATTTAATATTTCCTCTGTTCCAAAAAGATCAATGGTTTTGAAAAAAATATATTTGAAAACGATATATTTTTTAGATTTTTAATGTATTAATTAATGGCAAATCGTAGATTTCAAAAATATAATTGTGGTTAGTGAAATTCTGTTGGTTAAAATTACAGAATTAGTTAATTAAAAAAATAATGCATTGATAATCAAAATTTCAAATATTTTTTAATATACGTAAAAACTCTAAAATATAATATTACTGAAACAAGGAGTATGTTTTATTGGTTTTGCAACACTTTATTTTTTTGATAATTTTTTGGAGAAATTAAAATGAAATGTTTGAACTACAAAAGGTAAATTAAACTAGATAATATAAACCTGTTTAAAAACATAACCATTTTTTTTTGACAATATACGGATAATTAGCCAAATCTCTCGTGAAGAGTTGACACCAAAATAAAATGAAACCAATGATTTGATCAGAAAAAACATTTCTGTAATACGCCTAAATTTTAATAATGGTAGTGCATGTAAAAAGAAATTACTCTTGATTTGTTAATAGATGTTAATAGTACAAACGCGTATATAGGAGAGGGTGGCAAAACTGCATGGATAGTAGCTAGTTATCTGCATAATCAGTCGACGTCGTTGCATTTTTATGAACCAGCAGTAAATATTAAAACTGTTTATCTTGCAAAAAAAAAAAGCTCTGATATACATATTTAATTAAGCTTTTTTCAAAAAAAAAGATGTACATTATTTAATTATAGAAAAATTACATTATTGTAATATCCATTTGGCATACTTTCTGTATTTTTTTCCCGAACAGCAATCCATTAAACAGAAAGAGATATCGCAATATTAATTGCTCCTTATATATGTTGAGGACATATGATGGCTTATGTATGGCCAATAGTTGATATGCATTACGTAACACATGTACCGTATCTGTAAATTTTCTTGTTGGAAGCTTCTTATACTAATTCATCTCATTTTACTTCATACAGCTTATTATATGAATTTATTGCCCACGTTCTTGCTGAAAGTTATGCTTAAAAAGAATAAGGAAATGATAAATGTGAAAGCAAATATGTGACGTTATATATAATATGAAAGAAAACCAAGCTAACAGGGAACATAAAGTAGCATTTAGGATATTAAGAAGCTTCAAACTTATATTATAAGCCATTAAGTTTCATCCAAAGTGGAGAGCACAATTGCTTTCTTAATTATTATTACCTTTTCTCATCTTTTATCTCCATGCTTCGCAAAAGAAACATGAAACATGTTGTTTGTTAAAGACATGGGGTATATTTTGTCGTTAAACTTTGTCGCTTCAAATTGCTTTAAAATATCTCGCTTTTTTCATTATACATATATTGCCCCATTTAAAAAGATATCTTATCTAAGATGGCTATCGAAAAACTATATTAATGAAGATGAAAGTGTGAAAACATATATAAGATATTGGATTTGTTTTCTCTACTGGTAATACTATATAATAAACCCTCAAGTCGTAACTAGTCATTAGTGATTGTGCTTTCAGTTTCCATCAGGTTTGACAAGAATATAATTATATATACAGTGAGGATTATAGATTGTATCACTTCATTGGATTTAAGTTTATATAACTTCGTTATGAACAGTTATGTCTTCCCGGACGTATAGGCAAATAAACATAAACGCACACGTGGGATATCCATATCGGATTGAACCTGTTAGGAATTTAGGAGCATTATTTAATGAACAATATCCTTATCAGATCTTAAAAAGACCCAAGTCCCAGATCTCAAAATATCCAAATTGTTTGTTATGTTTTGACTCGCGAATCAATTTGATATAGAATACTAAAATTTGACTTGTACTCCGGTCAAATTAGTCAAAGAGCTCTCCGAGTTAGTCACAACCCACTCGTGCATTTTGGAATCTTTTATTTTTGTTGACAAGTCAACAACGAAAGCTTTGCTCAAAGCTATTAATGTGATAGATCAATGATACTTTTTTTTTATCAAGATCAATGATACTTTTAAAACATTATTTAGCTGTCATTAGTAAGTGGTTTTCCTAGCTAAATCACTTTATCTTACTTGATGATTAAACAAAGTTGTGAACTTGGTTGAATATAAGATTTTCTACGATTTTCTTGGTCGTAGTTGCATGGTGGCTTACTCGTTTATATCTGTGTCTAATACTAAGTCATATATTCAAAATTGTAGATAAGTACTTCCATGTAGTAGAGTTATTTAGTCAAAGAAGAGTTTAACCATAGTTTTTTTTTTTTAAAAAGTGAAAATCCAATATAATTTGAAATGTGTAGTCGAAGCAAAACCCATATTTAATACTGGGTTCTAAATATTTTACTTAAAGCTAAGTGGCGAAGATCAAATGGAGTTGTGTGACATGTATGTGTTCATCAACCGTCAACCAGGCCCGGTCCGGAGGGTAGGCGTTAGAAGCGATCGCTTACGGGCCTATTCATTTTTTAAAAAAATTACAGCTAAATTTGCTCTTTGTTTTTTTTTAAAAAAAAAAATCACAGAGCAAAATTTTTATTTTGAGTGGGGCATTTAATATGCTTGGACCGGCGCTGCCGTGAATTAACATAACAAAACCCAAACTATTGTAGTTTCGTGTTTATTATTTACTTAAAATTTATGTAGAACAGTCGTCGTTGATGCGTGGAGTTATGGATTGGATTCCAACACTAATATGAAATTTTGGGAATACAAATCCTCGTACGGGCGGGGAAACAATAGAAAAATATTGTGAAGCGAACAAGTCAAAGACGAACCCATGCATATGGAGAAATAACGAAATATGTAGTTGTGAGGTCAATGAGATATTCAATGTCGCTGGTTTAGGAAAACAAATTAGCTATTGTGATTCAAGGAAGTTGGTAAGATAGATGTTAAAGTCAAACACCAACTCTTTTGTTGTTCCAAAATAAACAACATTTTCAAATCGTTCGATGTTTATATTACCTGCAAAATTTGGTTACATTTTTTTGGCAAAAAAAAAAAACTTGGTTACATTGGTTTTCTATAATAATTTCAGGGAATAAATCATTTATCACAGCATAAAATTACAAAGCGAAAATATTGCTCTAAATTTATAGGTAAATTCCAGTCATCATATATTCTTGTTATCATACCTGTTATTCTGTTAAATAGTTGTAGTTGTTCTAAAATAAATTAAAATATTTCAGGCTTAGAAAAACAAAGTAAACCCTTAATCAAAGTAAACCCTTGATCTTTTATGAAATTTAATGTATTCGTATACATTACGTTGCTGAATTACCTTGATTCAGCCCATGTGTAGTGTAGTTAGAAAATCAAACGTATAAATTGTTGGGCTTATAAGAGGAGAACGGGCCAGAGTCTTTGTGGACTGTGCTTCTTTTTTACATAAGAGAAAAATATAAAAATGACTCGCCATTGTTTTCATCAAATAATGCAAACCGTATAAGTTTTTATGATACAAGACGACACATCACTCATCTGCGAATAAACGAAACGACACGTTGTTCACATGTGGTGGACTTTAGTCATGTGTGGTCTTTATTTAAAGCTTTTTTTTTTTTGTCAACAAAGCTATTTAAGATGCACATCTTTTTAACTTTATTGTTCTAATTTAAGGTTCTTTAAGTATATATATTTTTTAATTCATTAACATTGAACTTTTCAGTCACTTTAGATTTTGTTTGATCAGGCTATTTGATATAAAATGGAATGCCATTTAAACCCTGATGTCAAAAAAAGAAAAGAAAAGTAAGTAAACATATAATTTAATAATTACAATACAAATATATATTTAAATCTACAGTCTTTTCAAAAAAAAAACGTGGAAAATGATCTCAAGTTTTTTTTTAAATAGCTTTTTCTTTTCATTGTGTATTCCATTTCCTTTTTCTTAACAATTAGTAAAGTAGATATATAAAAAAAAATTTAAAACTATATTCTCCAAGAAAAGGTAAAAACTGTAAAATACTATAAATCGTGGAAAGGCAGTAATACCACACGATAACTCAAAATTACTCGTAATAGTTAAATACTAATCCATGGAATTAGCGGGTAACCTTCTTTCGGTAATGTTATTAATTTAGCATCCACCAATCATTTCCCCCAATTTTCAAAATCCAATCCCCTCTCTCTCTCTCTTCATCTGCATGTCCAATCATCATCATCCGCGAGGTTTCGTCCAATCCATGATAACGGTTGAGAGCGACGCATGCGACGAGGCACGGCGTTAGGAAGTTTTGTTAATTTCTTTGGTCGATTAAAAGATGAAGTTTCCGAAGAGCTTGATCGAGGATCTTCACAAATGGGGATGCATGAAGCAGACGGGCGTGAGCCTCAGGTACATGATGGAGTTCGGTTCCACCCCCACGGAGAAGAACCTTCTGATCTCCGCGCAGTTTCTGCACAAGGAGCTTCCGATTCGCGTCGCGAGGCGAGCGATCGAACTCGAGACGCTGCCTTACGGTCTCTCCGAGAAACCTGCCGTCTTGAAGGTACGTTTTCCGGTGGTGTTTCTTCTGAGTATTTCGAATCGAGTTTCTGGAGAATTTTTGCTTGAATCGAATTGTTTTGATCGGTAAAACTGCGGTTACATTGGTTTATTCCGGTTTACGGTTAGATTCTCGTGAGTATTGCGATTTAGTTCGATCGAATAGGCTTCAAATTGTTATGAAACTGTTTAATGAATGAAATAAAATGGTTAGGACCAATCCAATTATTGTCGGTTTTAAGTTGGAAGTTTATAATAAACTAAAATTTAACATGGTATCAGAGCCGATCAATCTCGCAATATTGTTCCAATCTATATTATTAAAATAGAAGTACACTTAAGAATTGCCCCTTAGTTTTCAATATTATTTACACTACCATGCCACTGAGAATTAAATTAAACTACCTATTCTAATGCTTGTCTTTTTCAGTTTGAGTTATGTGTTTTCCATAAATAAAATTTGAACTAAACACGTTATTGTTTTCCTAAAATAAAACAAAACTTTTCCTTTCTATTCGTATAAACAATTCAATCGTTTCCCTCAAAGTACAATCTCCAGTTATACATTTTTCTTTAATAAAACCCATCAAGATATACATGTATAAAAATAAAAAGGTAAAATATACAAGTAACACATAAAGTATATTGACAATTGTATATTAATGTAAACTAATACATTTTTTTGAAACTAATGTAAACTAATACTTTGAAAGTGTGTATATGTATTTCTTTATGTATTATATTAAAACCAATCTATAGAAATCGATTTTAGCTAATCCTTCTAAACAATTCCTTGGTAATTAACTTAGAATCAAAATAAAATGACAATGTTCAATATTAATAATACATTTAAAATATAGAAAGGAAACGTACACAAAAAATAAAAATATTATATATTACTAAATCGATTTCTTACTTTTCCAAATAAAAATTTCCTCCTTCAATTCGGGAACTGTTTATAATAAACGAGTGATATTGTAGAATACTTACATTTCAAACTGTATCCATGATTTTCGCTATCTATTATACAGTATTTAAGAAAAAAATATAATATCTATAGTTTGTTTCCTAATATATTCTTCATCACTTGATTTGGGGAATACTTAACAACAAATTAAATATTTTCAGAAAAATTAACAGCCAAGCAACTGCCTATATTGATGCTAACAACAAGATTTTATGGAAACAATTTATATTCTTGATAATATCGTAGCTTTTCAGAAAAATTAACAGCCAAGCAATTGCATATATCAACGCTAACAACAAGATTTTATGGAAACAATTTATATTCTTAGTAATATCATATCTTTACAGTTTCCACGCTTGGTCTAAGCATATTCTCTACATTAGGATTTCTCATTAACATTATATATATTTGACGTTGCAGAAGCTCTTTAAATAAAAATAATAAACATGGAAACTTTATAAAAACTCATGAGATTTTCTTGAACGAATTCTTTTTTTAATTTTTTTTTAAGATTCCTTAAGAAATTAAAAAATCACTTCGCAGATAATGTCTAGGGGACTAGGGGATGCTCTTTTTCGCTTTTCTTTTCATTATCCAACGTTGGCTTCATAATATAAGTCCAATTATATATAAATATTTGATTTGTTTATATAATACACTGTGATATAATAGACGATTAAAATCACAAATTATAACTATTCAAAGTAATAAAACAAAACTTTAATTTTTAAAATGTTATATTAACAATTATATAATACATTTTAATTTACAAATATATATATATATTATACCATTAGTAGAAATAAAAAAATTAACGTGAAAGAAAATATTTATACGGTCACGGGTCAAGCTATAGAAATAAACAACAACAACGCAAGATTATTTTTTTAACAAATTTAATAGATTTTAATAGAAATTATAGTTCCAACTATGTTTATATATTTTATGTAATTATAAATATATTTTTTACGAGATGCTAAGATTTTGGAATTGGAAAAAAAATATGATCCACCTTTATATTATTTTAATTAGAAAATTTACAAATTCATATCAGAATATTTTATTAGAATTTTAATTTTTATTACAAATGCAAAGATTAATTTTCAACCTAAATTTATGTTTAAATATTACAAATACATCATTTAATAAAAAAATTAAAAACATAAAATAAATACCCGCCCGGTCGGGCGGGTCAAGGTCTAGTGATTGTTAATGTTGAAGGTTCACTTCCAATTGGTCTAACTTCGATAAGATATATAAAATAAAATGTGGTGTGATTATTTTATTTTATTTTCTCTTTCAAAAGGCGTTTAGTGTTTGTCTACAGTGAAAGGAATCCTTAGAACAGTATTGATGTGCAGTTTTTGGAGTGGCATAAGATTTGGCAATTTTTGACACTCTTTTTTCATTAGCTTTTTGTGGAATGATGATGTCTTATGTCGGTTTTTCTTGGAAAACTCTGCTGTTTGTGGTAGGTAAGGGATTGGTATCTGGAATCATTCAGGGACATGAGAGCGTTTCCTGAGATCAAGGATACTGCTGACGAGAAAGACTTCACTCAGATGATTAAGGCCGTCAAAGTAAGGCACAACAACGTGGTTCCCATGATGGCTCTCGGTGTTAACCAGCTCAAGAAAGGAGTCCATTTCTACGAGAATCTTGATGAGATTCATCAGTTTCTTGATCGCTTCTACTTGTCTCGTATAGGCGTCCGTAACCTTATTGGTAAGACTTGTGATTTTTATCTCTCTGTTCTCTTCCACTCAACTGAAACATCTTCGTTTATAAATGTTCAGGGCAGCATGTTGAGTTGCATAATCCAAACCCACCTCGTCATTGTGTGGGTTACATACACACCAAGATGTCTCCTATGGAGGTAGCAAGGAACGCCACTGAAGATGCCCGGTCTATTTGTTTCCGAGAGTATGGTTCTGCTCCGGAGATAAACATATATGGGGATCCAAGTTTCACCTTTCCGTGAGTTTTGACCGCTTGTTTTCTTCTTGGATTCATTCTGTTGCTTCGAACTAAAGTCCTTTTTACAGGTATGTGCCAACCCATTTGCATCTTATGGTATATGAGTTAGTCAAGAACTCTCTACGTGCTGTCCAAGAACGATTTGTTGATTCCGATAGAGTTGCACCACCAGTCCGCATTATAGTTGCTGATGGTATCGAAGATGTTACAATAAAGGTTATTGTGTTTTCCTCTGCTTTTTTCTCCTTTCTTCAAGGCATTTTATTTTTTTTTGTTGACCATTGTTGTGGGTGAATCTAATAGGTCTCGGATGAAGGTGGAGGCATACCGAGAAGCGGTCTCCCCAAAATATTCACCTATCTTTACAGCACGGCAACAAACCCGCTTGAAGAGGAAATGGAATTTGGAACAGCTGATGTTCCCGTGACTATGGCTGGTTATGGCTATGGTCTGCCAATTAGTCGCTTGTATGCTCGTTATTTTGGTGGAGATTTGCAGATCATATCCATGGAAGGATATGGTGAGCCAGATGCTTCTTCCAATATCATGTTTTGAGATCATATTCATTAACATCTCTTAACATGAATATCTCAATCAACTTAATGAGAAAAAGTCAGTTTTGATTTATGTTTGTTGTTGATATTTGCAGGGACTGATGCTTACTTGCACTTGTCTCGCCTTGGAGATTCACAAGAGCCTTTGCCCTGAGGAAATCTCCCAGCTCGGGCTAGTGAGTAAAGCTTTGACATACTAATGGTAGACGCGGCATCTACTTTGTTCACTAAGTTTTTTTTGTTTTGTTTTCAGTTTATTTGATGTACATATATTATTACTCTCATTTATGCTTCCTTGATTTAAAACTCAGATATGGAGGTTATTCCAAGTGAGTAAATCTCCTCTGACTTGATTTATTTGATCCAAAACATTTTGTAAGCAAAACGTTGTTGTCCTGGTTTATATATTCGATAAAAATATTTATTGAAGAGTGTCATAGATTTGTATTGGTTATTTGAGATTGGTTCGGCGCCCGTAGCATGAACTATAGCCGTAGCTCAAGGAGTCGTAGCCCTAGGCATCACTGGAGCAGAAGCCATAGCTGTAGTTCTAGCCCGGTTGAGTCTGGTTGAGTCAAATCGTGAACGCAGACACTGTAGCAGCAACGGCTCTTGAAACCGTGGTTACTACACCATTGTCTGAAAAACCAGGGAATAGGATTGTCGAGACAGAGTAAGAACTAGGACGCTGTTACTATAATTAATATTTGATTAGTCAAAAACTTGGTGTATTTGTAAGCTAATATCAATGTTCAGCTATTAAAAGAAGAAAAGATCTATCCAAACTATGAATCAGACAACGAATCCATTTCATGACTTAGGTGACATCTTATTCATAAAAACAATTTCAAACAATGTAAGACAAGACACAACTAAACTAATCGCTTTTGCGGTCTCCTTGACCACTAGTCTTTGTTGCATAGTTCTTGGTATGGAAGTTGAAGAAGAGAGCCAAAAGAGAAGCATTAAACGCAGCGTTGAAACACCATCCCCAGATCCCGGAGCAACCCGACCCGAACAAATGCTCTCGGAGCATCCAACCAGATAACCCGAAGCTGAAAACAAACTGCACGATCTGACAATCCGTCACCAATCTCTTCCACCTCGGCCTAGATCCTACAGCGCAGAGGAAGTAATAGCCGTACATGATTACATGGACCGTAGAATTCGTCACGAGCGCGACCGGAAACATTGACTGGCGTGTTCGGAGCCAGATGAAGCACATGATCACAACCGTCGCGTGGTGGTACACGTGGAGGAAGGACAACCGTTGGATCGATTTTCCGAGTATGATGAGGATCGTGTCTCCGAACTCGAGTATCTTCGAGAGGTAGAAGACTTGAGCCCAGAAGAAAAGGGGCCCGCTAGGTTCCACGTCAGCGGGAAAACAGATCGCGTTGAACAAACTTGCTGTCGGATCTGTGGTGATAGAGAGTGTGCAACCAACCGCCATGATTAAGGAGAGAATGCAGAGGATGAGGCTGTGTAGAGCCGTGATTGGTTTGAGAATTCTGGGACCGAGTGAAGGGAGTGAATCGATGGCAGATCGGAGGAGTAACGTGGCGGAGAGGTAGACTGAGACTACAACAGACACGAAGAAGATGGTGGAGCCGAGAGTTTTACCTTCGGTCCACGCGAAATTGGCGATGTTGGGGTGGTTCACGAGCCAGTAGGTGAGTGTAGAGTGAAGTGATGCCATTACGTGAGTGAATCTCAGTCGCCTCTCTTTTCTCGGCGGCGGTCGTCGGAGAAGTTGGAAGGTATGGGGGAGAGAGAGAGACGAAAGGTCGAGAAACTTTTACCCAATCGTGTTATCTTTATACAAGTGGGTCCCGTGGAATCATATCTTTTCCGTCTTAACGAATCGTATTATTTCATTTGATTAATGGGATGATGCATTGCATTGTTCATTTTTTATGAACTCATGCATAACGTGGACGGTGGGAGTGTAATATTTTTTTTCTTCTTTAATATTAACATATGTTTTGAATTTTTAATATATGTTTTTTTTTTAAAGAAAAAAAAATATATTAAAGTGTAATACTAATAGAATTTTTAGCTGTCAATGTGATGATAAGCCTTTATAGATTAATGAAAAGATTTTTGCTACACTTTTCCATCGTAAAATTTGCAATTTGCTACGATTAAATTACGTTTGTTTCTGAGCCAAATGCTATGATTTCTGGTGTTTGTTGAAAATAAAGATCGCAAAATTATATCGAAAACTGTTAGAATCGTGTGGTTGAGAATCATTAACCCACGTGACTCACCCTTAAGTATATAGAGTAAAAAGAGTTCAGACCTAATTTGTATCGAGAAAGAGAGTGCTCTTTAGTAAACCAAAGTCGTTCTTATCCATCTTTTTCCTCGTTTTCTCATTCCAAACAAGAAAAATGGCGAATCCTGGGCCTCTGCTTTTGTACTCCCAAAAGATAAATTTCTGGGCCTCTGCTTTTGTACTCCCAAAAGGATGCATCAATCAAATTCAAAGTCTGTGTTCTCGATTTTTATGGACTGGAAACATTACTAGAAAAGGAGTTGCCAAAATTGCCTGGAGCACAGTGTGCTTACCGAAAAAAGAAGGAGGACTTGGGCTCAGGGACTTTGAGATGTGGAATAAGACTCTTTGCCTCAAGCTTATTTGGATGTTATATACACCAAACCCATCGCTCTGGGCATCCTGGATCCGCAAATACAAAATTGGAGATGAGAGCTTCTGGAGTTTAGAGGCGGAAAAGGCGGGATCCTGGACTTGGAGATCGCTACTGAATCTGCGGTCTATAGCTTCAAATTTTCTGATAGCAGACCTTGGGAATGGTCAGAATATTAGATTTTGGTGGGACATCTGGACCCCTCTTGGTCGCTTGATTGAATTATTTGGTGACACGGGTCCTAGAGAACTCTGCATTCCTTTATTTGCTTCAGTTGCTGATACTTGTGATGAAAATGGCTGGAGATTGAGAGGCGCTCGTTCTCCTGCAGCTGAAAGCTTGCAAATACATCTCACAGGTATAATTCTTCCTTCACTCTCTCAAGCTGATGATGTGTTTCACTGGGCTATTGATGGTGCTGCTAGGCCTCGTTTTTCTGCATCTGATACTTGGGAAGAATTAAGAAACAGAGTGCCTATAGTCTCTTGGTCCAGTAGTATCTGGTTCAAGATGGCCACACCTCGTCACGCCTTCCTCATGTGGATTACACAGTATGATAGAATGCCAACTCGGGTGAGACTATCAAGCTGGGGTCTTGGGACTTCAACAGGCTGTTGTCTATGTAATTCAGCTCCAGAAACAAGAGACCATCTTCTTCTGGGTTGTGAAATCAGTGAACAGATTTGGAAACTGGTTCTTCAACGGTTGGGCTATACGCATTCAGCCTTCATGACTTGGACTTCTTTTATTGAATGGATTTCTCTAAAAGACTCCACTACTCCTATGATTCTCAAGAAGCTGGTCGCTCATGCAACCATCTACAACATCTGGGCGGAGCGGAATAACCGCCTGCACAACGGAATCTCCTCAACTCCTCATACGATCTACAAGCTCATCGACCGCAACATTAGAGACACGATCCTGGGGAAGAAAAAAATCAAGAACAGCTTCAAAACACTTATGCTATCATGGCTAAGAAATGTTTAGGAGTTCTTCTTCTCGTATGGGTTTCATTTTGTTTTTATTCTTTTTTGCCAAAATGCACCCCATCTGGTTTTAAGTTTTTGTAAAGTTTACAAACATCTTTCATATTTATATGATATTCACATCCTTGGCAAAAAAAAAAAAAAATGGCGAATCCTTCAGATAAAGTTGTAGTTAAATGGGTGAATGACATACGGGCTCGAGTTTGTTGGGCCATACTGGCTAGCCTCGCCTATGTGGATCCACGCAGTTGATGGAAGTCTTCAAAGACGAGAGCCAAGTTATCTACAAGTATGTTGGGATGAGTTTGGTGTCTCTCTACGTGATTTTACTGGTCAAGTCTCTGTTCTCTGAAACTCCAACCATAGCTTATAGGTCTGGTTCCTGTCTACGGTCGTTTGTGCCATTGGTGTTTTTCACCATCATCGTCATCACAATCTATTATCACCGAACCCTAGGAGTCTCTATTCTCACTTTATCCATCCTTTTTGGTGTAGTGGCTTTAGTGCAATTGCTTTTTCCGATAGATGAGTTCTATGTGGGTTATGTTATGGTCATCATAACTTTGGGGATCTTTCTAGCTTACGGTCTCTTGTAGACTATGATCTTGATGAGGTCATCCCTTTTGGGTATATTTTCCTGTATGAGATGATAATAGGTGTTATCAACTATCCAGGCAATCATCGTTTCTTTAATCGCTATTGACATGTAGCTTCATCAGTTTTACTCATGTTTTTAATCTTCCTTTGTTTCATTTGATTATTTCAGTTTGAGTAGTTTATCTTTATGAATGTAATTTCTTTTCTTTCTGTTTCTATATAAGATCATTTTACTGGTATTGTAAGCTTCTGCTTTGTTGTCATCGATTTAATGAATTAGTTCGTCAAAATAAGCCACTGCGCCAAAATTATTATGCTATACACTACTAGAAAACATTAAATTAGAGACTGCATTTGCAACTGTGCTCTGTAGTTGCAAAAATGTGTGACTAATTTCTAATGAATTTGCAACCATTAAGTGACTACGGTTTATGAATAGTAATTTAGTTGCAATTTTGTGACCAAAACTTGTGGTGGTAATTTCGTTGCTTATTTATGACCTATTTGCGACTCAGTTGCAACTAAATGGTGTAATTGCAAAATAGTGTCAAAAAGAACAACGTATTTAGGACCAAAGTATATGTTTTATTTTCTTTTTTGACATATTAATGGTAGAGGAGGGGTCTACTTTACTCAGTTGAATATATGTTTTATTTTCTTTAATGTATAATATATACATTATTTCAATTAATTTTGCTTTTGTTGATTCGAAACTCAAATATGGAGATTTTTCTAAGTGAGTTAGTGTCCTCTGACTTTATTTTTTTATTTATTCGAAGACATTTTGTAAGCAAAAGACGTCCAGTGAACAGTTCAGCGTAGTATTTCTGTCTCTATTTATTATAGGGAATTATTTGTTCAAAAATCGAAACCAATAGTTATATTTATTAATTATTATGATATTATTGAACTGAAAAAGAAGCAGAGAAATTTGTTTAAATTGGGAAATTTTGAAATGAAGATAATCATGTAAAAGAAAAATGAAAAGATATTGGATTATAAAATTCTCATGATGAATTTATCTACAACAAACAATATATATATATATATATAATATTATTTGAGAAGTCATTTTCTTAGGTGTCGCTCTCACGCTAACTCTTATGAAAGTTAATTACAGAGGTACCCTTAACGAATAAATATATTATATCTAATTTCCATTATTAAATATATTAAATTTTAATTTATTTTTATATTTATCAAATAACATTTATAATAAAGAAGGAAATATTCATATAACAAAAACGAAAATAGTATTTACAAAAAGGAAAGGAAACATATGTCACGAAAATATATTTTATATAAAATATGATTTTCATAAAAGAGAATTTCACCAAAAAGTAGTTACTTTGTCAAAATAAGCATCTCTTTAAAATATAATATTAAAAAGCATAATATATATTTAAAATTGATTAAATAATTTATTTATATCAATCTGTTTCTTAGTTTATTACAAAATAATTTAAACATATACTAAAATATCATTGATGAACCAAAAATATTTTATAATTTCTACTATTATGATAAACATTAAATTACAAATATGGGACGTTGGGAAATCGGGAATGTTGAATTGGATGATTAAAAAATGTCATTTCTTGGTCCCTCTTTTGCTAAACGATCAACCACTCCATTTGCACGTCTTGGTACAAGATAATATGAGACAGAAGATAAGATCTTCTTTTATTTTCTTTGTTTCCAAAAATATTTCAAATTTTCTATCCGAGGAAATCTAAGACTCAAAATCCTATCATACATAACATCATTATCATCATTTCTTTTAATATGTAAGGATGTCTTTGTTCGTTCTATTTATCTCGGTTTTGTAAAGTATTAAGTATATATAATAAGTTAATAACCAATAAAGGTAAAAAGTGTCTTTGTAAATTGTGTAAGAGGTTGGTCGTCCATCGAAATGTGACAGCTTGATGCAATGCCAGACGGGAGAGAGATGTATAACCTCTCGTTCCGTACGTAATAGCAACCATTAAACTTTTGTTTATATTTTATGCTTTCCAATTATGCCACTGGGTATATCGAACATCAACGTATGTGTATACTTTTTCAACTCAAAACACTGTTCAACGCTCGTGTTTTCAACAGTATAGGCTAAGCATACATAACGAATGTTATTAGATCAGCAAATACCCCCCCCCTACCCCCCCCCCCCCCTCTCCTAAATAAGAAGCTTTACAAAGGGCCAAAAAAAAAAGCATTTCGCACTACATAATTGGGTACGTGATCAGTCGAGATTCTATGGACAAAACGAGGAAACAATCAAGTAGCGGATACCTTAGCAAAAGCAATGATTCTGACTAATAACTTTACATATTATTATTTTTTACCGACATGCATTGTAAACGATATCCAAATGGATTCTTTGGTTTCATCTTAATGAAATTCAGAAGTCGTTAAAATAAAAGAGGCCTTACAACGGGCGTAGAATAGTTATTATGGAAATCATGTATTTTATAACTTCAATGTAAAATTACGTGATAGAGACAAAAATATATAGGTTTACAAAGTTGTATACAAACAAGATTCCCGTTTGTTTACACTCATGCAAAACGATAAAAGTAGGGCATTCCTCAAGCCAATAACACAAAAACCATTTCTACCCTTATACTACCTGTCAATCTGTCATTTTCTCAAGGTGTATGTGTACTGGTATATATATTTGAACGAACTAATTCTCGTTCTCTCGCGTTTCATAATTTGTTATATTGTCTTTTTCCTCTTTTCAACGAAAAAAAAATCTTGCAATGGTTTTCGAGAGAATCAATGGGTTTTTCTTGTGGGTTTCTTGGTTATATGGGTTTAGGGTGGTGCTTTTGATTCAAGCTCTGGTTTGTTTTTGGAGAGGTTGTTTGTATTTCGAGAGATCTATTTACTGGAATAAAGAAAAAGAAATCCATGCTGCAGAGGTTCATTCTTTAATAATCCCTGCTCTTTGGACGGGAAGCAGTCTCTATGCTCTCTGGGTTTCGATCGTCATTACTATTTCTATCGTTTGCCGACAAGAAATACTGCAATGGGCTATAGGGACTACTAAGACGATCGGAGTTAGTTTCTATTACATGGGGAAGTCTGTAGCGGTCATGGGTGTTCTTATGCTTATGGTGTTCTTGGCAGATCGTGTCAGTACGCCAGAAATAGCTGATATTAACTTGACAGCTTGTTTCATCTGTGCGTTTCTACATACAGCCAGTGTTCTAAAGCTTGCGCATATCGGACAAGACTTCGGGTTTTCCGATGGGATACTATCCGTGACTGCGTCAATGTGCGCACACTACGCTAGGCAAAAAAGCCACAGAGTTATTTTGATTATCGGCGCCACGATTGCTGTGTTTGTGACTAACTTGATGTTCAGTAAATGCTGTCGTCGTTGTGTTGTTGCTGACGAGTTAGCAGCTCAGACACAAGGTGGCGATGACAATCAAGCAGAGAGACAGAGCGCAGGTCGAAGCAATGAAGCAGCTGATGGAGAACAACGTGGACATGATAATGATCATGATATTGAGAGTGATGCCGAGTCAGTCTTCTATTCACCGGCAAGTGGTCCTAGTCGTCGCTGGTAGAAGAGCAGCTGCCGCAAGTCTAAATATTATGTTTGCCTTTATGATTTTAGGGTTTTGTTTGTCCAACTCTATTTTAGGATATGTTTTTTGGAAGAACTGCTGAACTACTTAATTTTTGTTCTTTCTCTTTTTTACATTGTCGTTTGCTTATGAGTTATGCATGGTTCGTTAATTTACTGAAAAACGAAATGAACCTATCGAGTTTTATTAGTATTAAATTTAAGTTGGTCTAAACCTAAGTAAATTTACTGATGCTTTGTGAACAAAACGAAATGAACCCAATCAACCATCACAATAAGTTACTACGGGTTACTTACATTTGATTACTACGGGTTAAAAATATCACCAGCATCAGCATCAGACCAACTTATTGCATTTTATTGTTTCTTTGATTTAATAGTATTGATTTGGACAAAGAAAAGGATTTAATAGAATATATACGTTTAAATGTGTTGGCAAATGAAAAGACGAAATAAAGCTTAGATAGCCGAAACTTGAAAGATTTTAAGCCTCTGTTCAAAAAAGAAACTTAAAAATTTGTAACGTCATTCAGATTTCGAAAAATCTGGGATTATGTTGGAGATATTCGATTTTTTTTCAAATAAATAAGTTATTGACTCTTTTGAATTGTTCGGAAGAAATGTAGGTATGGGATAAAAAGGACATGATCAACAAATGACAAATTAGAGTTGCCGTTTACATGTTAGAGACTGTTCATGACAGTAACTTTGTACATTTCAATTTTGGTGAAAACGGATACCTATCAGTAGCTAAAGGTTAAATGACACTAACGGACAGAGAGAAACTACAACACGTCATCACACCAGCTGTAACCTGGGAGAAAATAAATTAAGATCCCAAGATTATATGGAAACTGTTGGAATCGAGTGGTTGAGAATCATGGACCCACGTGACTCACCCGTAAATATATAGAGTAATTGTATAGAGATAGAGAGCGCTCTTTAGTAAACCAAAGTCGTTCTTATCCTTCCTTTTCCTCGGTTTCTCATTCCAAACAAGAAAATGGCGAATCCTTCAGATAAAGTTGTAGTTAAATGGGTGAATGACACAAGGGCTCGAGTTTTTTGGGTCATACTGGCTAGCCTCTGCCTATGGGGATCCACACAGTTGATGGAAGTCTTCAAAGACGAGAGCCAAGTTATCTACAAGTATATTGGAATGAGTTTGGTGTCTCTCTACGTGATTTTACTGGTCAAGTCTCTGTGCTCTGAAACTCCAACCATAGCTTATAGGTCTGGTTCCTGTCTACGGTCGTTTGTGCCATTGGTGTTTTTCATCATCATCGTCATCACAATCTATTATCACCGAACCCTAGGAGTCTCTATTCTCACTGTATCCATCCTTTTTGGTGTAGTGGCTTTAGTGCAATTGCTTTTTCCGATAGATGAGTTCTATGTGGGTTATGTTATGGTCATCATAACTTTGGGGATCTTTCTAGCTTACGGTCTTGTAGACTATGATCTTGATCAGGTCATCCCTTTTGGGTATATTTTCTCCAATGTTTTCCTGTATGAAATGATAATAGTTGTTATCAACTATCCAGGCAATCACCGTTTCTTTAATCGCTATTGACATGTATCTTCATCAGTTTTACTTATGTTTTTAATCTTCCTTTGTTTCATTTGATTATTTCAGTTTGAGTAGTTTATCTTTGTGAATGTAATTTCTTTTCTTAATTCTGTTTCTATATAAGATCATTTTATTGGTATTGTAAGCTTCTGCTTTGTTGTCATCGATTTAATGAATGAGTTCGTCAAAATAAGCCACTGCGCCAAAATTATTATGCTATGCCCTCATAAAAATAAGCTATATTGCTCGTTAAAAATATTATAGACTGCGCCAAAACTGAAAATGTTTACTTGATAAATGGTAAGATACAAACAAAGAATCAAAAAAAAAAAAAAAATAGCAAGCTGAACATAATTGGTTATCTAATTCAAATCCCGTTAAGCCACATTAATTATCTAATGAGAATTTCGTTAAATATTTGAGCTACCAAACCATAATGATTGAACTTGATTGAAATATAGGAAAACATGAAAGTTGCAGTTATAAAAGAAAACAAGTGACGGAAGTTTAATTTTTTCTGGTTCAATTGGGTAAATCCCACCAATTGACATATCAAAAATACTTAATTGAGTTTTTTAAAAAATATACTTAACAGAATATTAATCAACTAACTCCATTCTTTCTACTTAGCGATTTAACAGCGGTTTTCACTTCTCTTTTATTCATACTTATGTCTATATGTTCCTCCAACTTTAGGCACGAATTAGAGCCAAGTCCCCACGTTAGGAAACTGTGGATAATACATTATTTTCTCTCACGAAACAGCAAATGTAAAGACGTTTGAAAGTCGCACTATAATTTGATATCATTTTCAAGTCTGTATATCATGAAAATATGCAACAAACATCTCAATTTTCATGAGTAATAGTGACCACTATATATAACAACCGCTTAGTCTCTCTAGTTGCGACTCTTCAATAATGAACCTTTTACGAATAATAAATGGCCAAGAAAGGTAAACTTGAGCTGATCACCTTTCCTGTGTAAATCATAAGTCTATCATGGTATATGATAGAAGTAGGGAAAAACATAAACAAACTTGTGAAAGTACCACATCACTACATCAGTTGTCCGACATTCGTTTTTTAGGTTCTTGAATCAAAACATTTTCCAATGTGTGACTTCTTTTTTATTTTAAAATAAAATAATTCTAAAACGAAGTTAAAACTTACATAAGATTAATTAAGAAGTTCATTACGAAAATAAAACACACAGATAAACTAACAAAATAAATTCATTACGAAAACAAAACACATCACACATTAGCTAGAGTACTGAAAGGTAAACCTGAAAACTCTGATTGACTACACGCACTGCACTGTCATCGTCCTCGCCTGAGCTTCTCCAATTCGCCTAAGGCTTCCGCCACTCTCTCTCTGGCCTTTTCTTCTTCCTTTATGGCTTCCGCCTCTCTCTCTCTGGCCTCATCCGCTTTCTCACTGGTCTTATCAAATTCTTCTTCTGCCTCCAGTTTCTTATCATCTGCGACCACCTCCTTCTTCTCTCTGGCCTTATCCACTTCGTCACTGGCCTTCTTCACTTCGTCCCTGGCCTTCTGAGCTTCATCTCTGGCTTTCACTAATGCTTCTGTGGCCTTCTTAGCTTCAGCTCTAGCCCTTTTTACCACTTCCTCTGCTGCTTTTCTCTTCACTTCCTCCTCTCTAGCCTTTCTCTGCTCTTCCTCATCTTTCTCTTTGGCAATTTTCTCAGCTTCCTCTCGAGACCTTCTCTCTTCCTCCTTTTTGGCATGGTTCTCTTCACAACAAGGGGAGTAGCGAAGATGCAAGGCAAGCAACACTAGATACGCAAATAGCATGACCAGAAATTGTCCCAAAGGAGATCGATAGGAATGGGTTAAAGTACCAAAAAACAAAGTGAAAACCCCATCTAGTAACCCGAAGTCTTCTAGCATGTAGAAAAATTTCGAGAGCAGAATCAGATGGAGGAAGATGAGTGCAAACCCGAGAACCAAGAAAAAAGAGACATCTTCAGTGTTTTTTTTTGCTAAACTGTTAATATTCAAATTAATGAAAGAGTTAGATTTACAAAATCAGGGAGCACCACTATGGCAAAAAGAGGAAAAACATAATGGAGCTAGGGAAGATCTGAGAAGATCAGTTATCGCAGCCAAGTCGACATGAGAGAGGCAAAATTCTTTCGTTGTCGCTTTGCAGTGATGATAGTCCGAACGTCACGGTCAACAAGACGGAAGACTACAGCTGTGGAAAGGGAAATTTGGTTATGAATGACGTTATTACGCTGTTTCCACAGATGAAAGATGATGGCTTGTACTGAGATGCGACGAAGAGTGACAGCCGGTGATGCCTGCGGTCCTCTGATCCATGAAAGAAGCTCAGCCCAAGAGAACAGACCACGGTGGGTTGGATCTAGCCGTTCGAACAACAGCTTCCAAACCGCCTTCGAGTAATCACAATTAATAAGAAGGTGGTCTCTGGTCTCTTGAAAACAAGAGCAAAGGGGGCAAGAAGTCGAGATGTTTAAGCCCCACGATGCGAGACGCGTGCGGGTGGGGAGGCGATCCGCATTAGCAATCCACATGTTGAAAGCATGATTAGGAACAGCGCCCTTGAACCAAATAAGATCAGCCCACTGCTTCTTTGTACTTTGAGGCCTGAGAATCTCCCAAGTGTGAGAAGCTGAAAAAGATCCATCAGAGATGCCATTTGCTTCCCATGTGAACTCATCACCATTAACAGATAGCCCTGGGAGAGGCAGAGTTGTGAGATGAATGTGAAGATCTAGTTCATGTTGAGAACGAGGCCCTCCAACACACCAGCCTGAAGTGCTAGCGGCCTGATTAACAGTGGCATTAATGGGAATACGCATGTTCCTAGGACCATTAGCGCCAATATGAGCAATGAGCTGGCCTAGCGGGGTCCAAACATCATACCAAAAACTTATTCTTGAGCCATCTCCAAGGTGAGCTCGCAAAAACCCTACAGCGACCGGTCTCAGTTTCAGCAAGCGTTTCCACATCCATGAGTCTTGTTGAGATTCTTGAACTGCCCAAAAACTTTTCCGGTCGAGGGAGTAATGCCGGTGCCAGTCAGCCCAGAGAGACGATTTGTTTGAGAAAAGGAGCCAAATGAACCGAAGGCACATAACCTGATTCCAGGCCATAAAGTTTCTGAGGCCTAGGCCACCTTCATCTTTGGGGAGACAGACAGTGGACCAAGCTACCTTAGCAGTTTTTCTCAGCTCAATATTTCCAGACCAAAGAAATCTAGTACAAAGCGATTCAATTTTCTTAATACAGCCCTTAGGCAGGATGAAGCAAGAGAACCAGAAGTTAACAATTCCAGCAATAACAGTAGAGAGGAGCTGGAGCCGGCCCGCAAAAGAGAGAGTTTTGGTGGCCCACATCTTGAAGCTGACCGAGATCTTTGCAATAAGGGGAGTGTACTCTGATATTTTTAGCTTCCTTGACATGAGGGGAAGACCAAGATACCTAATAGGTAGAGAACCCGAAGAAAATCCCAACCTAGAGATGGCAAAAGATTCCTGTTGATCCAACCCTGCAGTGAATAGCTCTGTTTTCTCCTTGTTCATTTCCAGACCAGACCAGCTTGCAAAGTCTTCCAGACACTCGGAAATTCCGTGCAACGAGTTGCAACTTCCATCAAAGAAGATCATGACATCGTCAGCAAACATGAGATGGGAAATCTGAAGCTCAGCTGTTTTAGGATGATAAGAGATCCAGCCTGCTTGGTATCTGGAGTGAAGCAGTCTCGATAGAGCTTCCATAGCTAAAACAAAGAGGTAGGGAGAAAGGGGATCTCCCTGTCTCACTCCTCTGGTGCTCCTAAAGTAGCCGCTAGAAACACCGTTGACGGAGACAGAGAAAGAGGGGGTAGTAATGCATTCCCTGATCCACATGATAAATTGTTCTGGTATAGAGAGAGCACGTAGGGCAGCAATGATGAAATCCCATCTAACCGTATCAAATGCCTTGCGAATGTCGACTTTAAGCATTGCTCTAGGCTCTGAAACCTTAGATTTATAGCCCTTGACTAAGTCCGTAGCGAGAAGGACGTTTTCAGCTAGTAACCTTCCGGGAAGAAAAGCGGACTGAGCATTAGAGATAACACTAGGAAGGATTGCCTTTAATCTGCCTGCCAAAAGCTTAGATATGACCTTATACACCGTGTTGAGGCAAGAGATTGGTCTGAAATCAGTGGTCCTTGACGCATTGGTAATTTTAGGGATGAGGACCAGCGAGGTTGCGTTCCATTGCTGTAGAATCGAGCCTGAAGCGAAAAATTCCACTACTGCCTCAGTAACTTCCGTTCCCACAACAGACCAACATGCTTTGAAAAATTCCGGAGAGAAACCATCGGGGCCACAAGTTTTGTTTTTTGGAAGCGAGAAGAACGCCGCTTTGATCTCCTCCGCTGTGAAACGCAATGTGAATTTTCCTGCGACCTCAGCTGAGCAGTGGAACCCATAGAGAATATCCAGATCAGACTGAGCAAACAAGGGAGGATTAACGGGCTTGCCCAGTAGATTGGTGAAGTAATTGACACAATGCTGCTCAATCCCATCTTGCGAGTCGTAGCGAACACCTGAGTCATCAGTGAGATAATGGATGTGGTTAGATGCTCTTCTTGTTTCCACCATCCTGTGGAAGAACCGTGTGCTACTGTCGCCCAAGCCCTTCCATTGAACTCTTGAGCGCTGGAGAAAGAAAGCCTCTTCAGCTTGTGAGAGAATGACCCATTTCCGCATAGCTTCAAGCTCAGCCTCTGCATTAGTAGAGTTAGGAGATGCTAGCATAAGGCTTTGAGCTGAACAAAGAGCCTCATGAGCTTCACTGGTGCGTTTCTCGATACCAGAGTAATTTCCTTTACTGAATTCTCTAATATCTTTCTTTAGAAGTTTAAGCTTCCGTGACACGCGAAACATAGCTGATCCAAAAACACAGTAAGTATGCCATTGTAGCGTGACCATTGGGAGGAAGCCAGGGTTTTGGAGGAGGAAATTGAAGAACTTGAACGGCCTCTTCTTGGAAACCAACTGCGCATTAAGGACCACCTTCATACTTGCGTGATCTGAGAAATCAGGCGAATCAAAGAAAGCCACAGAGTTTGGAAACAGATCGCTCCAGCTATCATTAACGAGGATTCTATCCAATTTTTTAGCAAGAGGAGCACTCTTCTGTTTATTCCACCAAGTGAATAAATTGCCCCTATAGTTCAGATCATTTAAACCAGACTCCAGCAAACAGTCATTTAATAAACGAGAATGAGCATCAACATTCAGAGAGGTTGGTACAGAATGTTCACTAGGCAGGGAAGTTTGGTTGAAATCTCCAAGAACGATCCATGGGAGGTTTAAGACACTCTGATCTTCCGCAAGAGAGACGAGCTCCGACCATAATTCTGTCCTCTCCTCATGACAGTTAGAGGCGTAGACTATAGAGACCAAAATCGTATAGAGGGAGTCAGGAAGAGTTACGTGACAGGATATCATTTGAAGACTCTTCCCAACGACCACCACCTTAACTGAGGGATGCCACAAGAACCAGATTTTTCCTAACTCCGAGAACGCGTAGTTATCTTCAAAAGACCAGCCCGGCATAATTTCGCTAATAAATTTGTTGCCTTTGTGTTGCTTGACATGAGTCTCAATAAGACCTCCGAAAATAGGTTTGTTTACCTTAAACCACTTCTTGAAACCGTTGCGGTGGCTATATTTATTAAATCCGCGAACGTTCCAACAAAAAATGTTACTTGACATAAAGATTATTGAAGGGAGGGGCCGCTGCCCCGAGATTTACTCTTGCGAGAAGATTTCCTAGGCTTGACAAGCGTGAAATCATCGAATTCAGGTATAAGCTGGCCCTCTTCAACCTCAGAATCTGAAGATACCACATCTGAGGAATCCCTCTCAACGCCCGAAGATTCAGCTTCATCCACAGGCTGCTTAGAAGGATTCTCTGAAACTGTAGGAGGCTGGAAGCTAGTGCAACCTTTCTCAAAATCTTTTGCATTGCCAAGAGAAGAGTTGGGGTAGGCAATCAGCTCAGATCGAGAATTCTTGGGAGGCTGAGAGGAGGATGGTGAGACAACCTTCCAATACTTCTCTTTTGATTTAGATCTCCCACGACGGTGAGGCAACATCTTCAGTGTTGCTAACTAAATCTCCAAGGAGTATTATGAAGTGCAAAACAAAGGTCTGAAGAACAGTTTTCCCAAGTGCATAAAGGTTTCTAAAACGTTTCCTTCTAGGATACTCATCTCGATTGAGTAGCAAACTCCAGCATATCTTGTCTACGAGGAAATGCATGTAGAGAATGAAACCAAGGCTTGAAATCATACCGATTGTAGGAGATGTACGTAGAACGGAAATTAGAATAGAGACAAAAGCTCCAATAGCCAATGAACATGTAAAAACCGCGAGGTTGTTTCTCTCTGACAAGAAATTTGAAGATTTAAGAGATATCGTATCTAGCTTTCTCTCACAAAACTCTATCCAAGTAACCATCAGTGCAAGAAAACTCGAGAAACTTGGGGAAGCTATCCTAGAAGCCATCATTCAAAAGAAAACTCGAAAACATGGAAATGATAGCATAGTGGGGAAAGGTCTCGACTCGGCCTATACAGGAGTATATATATGATTAATTAGTATGAAAACCCTAGGTATAACAAAGCAAGTATCGTGTGGTTCCCAATGCGTTTTGCCCTTTATTATACAACGATTTTGAAAAAGTTATATATATACACTTATTATTGTATAGTGATGTTAGGAAAAAGGTGACCCTTTTTGTTGTATTTAAAAAGGTTATAATTTTTTGAGCATAGACATATTTCCTCATCCAAAAAATCTAAATTTGGAACTGGTTTTAAAATATCTAATCTAATAACAAAACAATTTTTTTACAAACAACTAGTTAGGTTTAAAAAATTTCAATCAGAAAAGAATCAATCTGAATAGATCTGGATCCAACTAGAACCGAACTGATAAGAATCAATTTATCCGTTCTAAAACATGAATTTCCAAGACTATTACTCTATGTGTTCTATTTTTCATATTTTAGTTTATGATTAAGTTGCAATGTCTATATATTTGTTTGTATTTTCCATTATATGTTGTAACATTTCGTGTAATATTAATAGTTTATTTTTAGTTATTTTATATATTTTTTTAAAAAAAATTAACAGTCATGATTAAATTTCGATGAAGTTCAGATGCTTTGAGTATTTGTCGGCATAAGTACTCAGACTGACCTGGATCTGTTTTGTATCGAAAGGTTACAAATATTTTAAAGGTTTTTTATATAAATCTAAACCAATTTGGATCTGAAGTGAACTAATCCGAATGCGGATCATAATTTTCTATCTATCTAATTGGATTCAAATGTTTAGGACCTAAAAACCCGGACTCAAAAAAATACCAGTCTAGACCTAATCCGAAGACTCGAATTTTCAAACCTAATTAATTTTTCAATTTTAGCTTCGTAATTAACCTTTTTATTAAAGGTTACAAACAATTTTTACTAAATTTGTTGCATTAAATATAAAAATGACAGAGTTAACAATTGTTAAACCGAAGCTTACAATTGAGAGAACATACATTAAAAGTTTACAAAATTAAAGGGATGATCTATTAAAAGCGAAAATTGGGATGATACCAAATTAAGAGAAATGAATGTTTTTTTTATATAGGGAAAAAGGGAACGTGTATTTTCAATTCTGATAGATCCAATACGTATATTCGTTTAATGTGCCCTTTGAGGACAAACAACCATCGCATGCATGCATTGTGTGTGTGAGGGCAGTGGCGGATCTAGAAATTTTTTTTACCGGTGTCATAAATAAAATTAATTAATTATTTATATTTTATTCCAGGATTTAACATATTATTTTGTAATAATTTAAAGAAACATACCTAATTATAAATAATAAGTATATAAATATATGAATACAAAAATTAATTGTTACAAAATCAGAGTTTACATAAAAATGGAAAATAACTTCATTTTGATGATGAAAACAAATGAAAAAATATTTTTGGAGGAAATTAAAGCGAAATATCATTTATATAATATATACAATCATATAATAAAAAGTTAAATACTATGAAATAATGAAAATATTATTGAATACATAAATAATGATATTATTTTATTACATTAAAGAAAAAAAATTAAACAGTATGATTGAAAATATTTGAAACAAAAATAAGAACATAATTTCTGATTAAATTTTTTGGCCCAAACCAAAAAAAAAGAGTTTAATTAATAATTTAGCCCACATAAATAATTCGGGCTTTAAATTATATATTTTGACAAAATTTTAGATGGGCTCTAGTATTAAAGCCCAAGTTGAAATGACAAAAAAAAATAAAATAAAGTGGGTGCAAGATAGAGGTTCGAACCCGGGAAAGGGGTGTCAACCATTGAGAAATTTGCCAACTGAACTGTCGAAATCCTTTGTTTCAAGCTTACAATTTTAAGTTTTAACTTTTAACCGGTGTCAGCTGACACCCCTAAACCCTACATGGATCCGCCTCTGTGTGAGGGTAACGGATATATAGTATTTCGTCTTTACATAAATTGATTTCATGGTCAAGAAAGGACAGTAGTAACACACTTATATTACAATCATAGCCTTGAAATAGACTTAACCAAATCAACATACGTTACCATATGCTTTCACATAGCGTAGTGACCCTGACGTGATGTTCTTTCCAATGTATGTGATCACTTGTGTTGTGGCATCGCCGATCTCCACCTATCACATCCCGTGGCGTGGAGGAGTCTTGCGTAGGGAATCTTTGTGGGTTATTTCTTTTGTCAGTTTTTATGTGTATGTTTCACTGGAGGCGGCCAAAAATGTGGCTATGGGAGTCATTGGTGCGTTGTGTAGAGTGGTTGTCTTATCGGTGGTACTAATTCATGCTCTTGAATCAAATGAATTATGTTCTCATTGTCATGGCCGGGAAGAATATGTTTAATGCTTGATGGGTTTCATTGACCGATCATTTCTTTTGAATAAAACTCAAAATCTTTTTCTTTCATGAAAGTTTATTTATGCTTTGTTTCCATATAAATTTGAAGATTACTATTAAGGAAAGCCATTAACTACACACAACTTCACCTACAAATTCGGACCAAGACATATATTTCCTTTCTTTGACAAATTCTAAAACTACAGTAGTTCTTTATTGGGTTTTATAAAACCACACCAAAATTCAAAACTTTTTTTTGAGAAAACCAAATTTTAAAACTTAATAAAAGAATGTCAAGATTGTAGAATTTTCCAAAGTTTCAAAAGCTTTGAGCTACTCTAGCTATATATAATATGTGTGTGTTCTTAACAATTTTACGAAAGAAACTTATGACCATGCATGCGTAACCTTTAGTATCGTTTTTTGGACCATTCGTGTGATAAGATCTTGTAAAACTGATGTTATGACATAATTCAGTGAAATCAGCCTAGCGACTGACCTAAGTGTGAAAAAAATTTATACACCTATAGTTCACCACTAGACCTACTAAGAATGAATATACATTTAAAAAAAAAACTTTGAAAGGGTTAAATCCGAGTTTTTTAAAGACACATATCTAACTTCCGGATGGAAGATGCAGCCCACGGATGGATTTTCTTTCGAATATTCAAATGGGTCAGACTCATATCCGCGTGACCACATGTGGAGTTAATAATATTGCACTAGATGGACCGATTCTTGGCCTAGACCAACATGGCAATTCCTACTCTAGTGGAAACCACTAAACCACTAGACCACCACAGTATGGTTATGAATATACATTCTTAAAGAAAAATGTACTAAAACATACTCTCTCTGTCCCACTTTAAGTGGTGTTTTAGGCTTTTGCACAAATATTAAGAAAATACAAATTTTTATGTATTAGTATTAAATTAAACTAATTCAACCAATAAAAAAAAAGATGTAGTATTTTGTAGTTGGTCAAAATTTTCAAACAACAATAAATTGTATCTAGGATAAAGAGAATATCACTTAAAATGGGACAAAAGAAAAACCCTAGAAACCCACTTAAAGTGGGACAGAGGGAGTATGAATTATTTACTAGTTGAATCGGTCAGTTATTTACCAAAGCCTTGAAAACAGCTATTAATAAGTCTTAATCTAGTTTACATATGTTAAAACAAATATTGCGGTCAGAATCCAGCTCTTCATTATTAATGAGGTGGTTGTTTAAGTTTCTCAATCGTTTTGGAAATCATGCACCGGTTCTACCGGTTTGAATTTCCTTGTTAAATACGGTACATATCGATTTGAGTATTTATTGACCAAAAAAAATCAATTTGAGTATTTGAAGCTGAACCGTGTAACCGGGTGTATCGTTAACCGGATTTGACCATATCCAACCGAAACGAGTATCGACAAGAATTATCCGAAACAGAGAGAGAGAGAGAGAGAGACAGCGAGAGAGGGAGTGAAAGGAAGAAGACGATGGCGTCAATGTCTCTCTCGTTTTCATCTTCCCTGTGTTCATCTCGAATCCCCTCAGAGAAACGTCGATTCCACCAGAGAGAAACAAGCTTCGTGCGATGCGTTCTCGCCGCTTCCAAATCCTCTCCGGGAGGGGGAGGAGGTGCCGCCGCCGCCGCCGCGACGAAGAAGAGGCTCTGGAAGGAAGGCGAGTTTCCCGGAATCACGGAGCCCGCTAACCCGAGGAGAACCCCGATGAAGAACGTGAAGAAGAAGCTCGACAGGAGGAGCAAAGCCAACGGGTGGGTTAACACCGTCACCGAAACGTTATCCGATCACATCGCTAAGAAACAGTGGCTACAAGCTCTCGAGGTTGACTCAGTAAAGTTTGAAGCTTTTTTGAGCGAGTGATGATTTGATTCAGTAAAGTTTGAAGCTTTTTGAGGGAATGATGATTTTGATTCAATTGGGTGTTTTCCAGGTGTTTGAGATGTTGAGGGAACAGTCGTTTTATCAACCAAAGGAAGGGACTTACATGAAGCTTCTCGTTCTTTTGGGGAAATCTGGACAACCTAATCGTGCACAGAAGGTGTTCGACGAAATGCTCGAAGAAGGACTTGAGCCAACCGCTGAGCTCTACACTGCTCTGCTCGGTGCTTACTGTCGTAGCAATCTTATAGACGAGGCTTTCTCGGTTCTTGAACGGATGAAGAGCTTGCCTCAGTGTCAACCTGATGTTTACACTTACAGTACTCTGCTTAAGGTCTGTGTGGACGCGTCTCTGTTCGACTTGGTGGAGTCTTTGTATAGAGAGATGGATGAGCGTTTGATCACTCCGAATACTGTGACTCAGAACATAGTGTTGAGCGGGTATGGGAGGGTTGGGAGGTTTGATCAGATGGAGAAAGTTTTGTCTGATATGCTGGTGAGTACTGAGTGTAAGCCCGATGTGTGGACGATGAACATCATCCTTAGCGTGTTTGGGAACATGGGTAAGATAGAGATGATGGAGAGCTGGTACGAGAAGTTCAGGAACTTTGGGATCGAGCCGGAGACTCGGAGTTTCAATATCTTGATCGGTGCGTATGGGAAGAAGAGGATGTATGATAAGATGTCGTCCGTGATGGAGTACATGCGAAAGCTCGAGTTTCCGTGGACAACATCGACTTACAACAACATCATCGAGGCGTTTGCGGATGTGGGTGATGCGAAGAACATGGAGTATACGTTTGATCAGATGCGTAGCGAAGGTATGAAAGCAGACACGAAGACGTTTTGCTGCCTCATTAACGGATATGCCAACGCTGGTCTTTTCCACAAGGTGATAGGTAGTGTTCAGTTAGCTGCGAAGTTTGAGATACCGGAGAACACTTCTTTCTACAACGCGGTTATATCAGCGTGTGCCAAGGCTGATGATCTGATAGAGATGGAGAGAGTGTACAAGAGGATGAAGGAGAGGGAATGTGTGCGTGATTCGAGAACGTTTGAGATCATGGTGGAGGCGTATGAGAAGGAAGGTATGAATGATAAGATCTATTATTTGGAACAAGAGAGGCAAAAGGTTATGGATCATCACGCCGCAGCTACAAAAGAGGAGGAAAATCTCCCTGGATGATTTGGGGTTTATGAATCTTTGCAAGGAGAGAGAGAGAAGTAGAATTAAAAGAGAGTTTGTAATACACACTTGGATTGTTCTTGCAGCTATGTGTATAGAGCTTTTCTTGTTTTTGTTATGTTTTAATGTTTTGTTTGTTAAACATAAGAAAAAACTCTTGCGTGTTTTCTTTATGGGCCGTAAAATTATATTAGGCCTATTATGTATTAGGCCCAAACAAGCCCAGTAACTGCTTGTCTATTCTATAAATATGTCTCATTTCTCTCTCTTATGTTTTCTTGTCAAACAGTCAAACGAACAACCGAAAGAAAAGTTGAAGACATTCTTCTGCTCTGTAAGAAAAGGCAAAATAAAAACAGCTTTTGTCGGAATCATTCGCCGGAAATCTACAATGGAGACTGCTGTCAAGTCTTTCAAGGAACAATTCTCCGCTGGTTTTTTTCCCGTTAATCTCTTTTTTTTTTTAAATTGATTAATCACTTTTTTTCTATCTTGATCGGTTGTGATTGTGGGGCGACGCAGATGAGCGATTGAAAGAGTCGAGGAACATCATTTCAAAATATCCCGATAGAGTTCCGGTTAGTTATAACTTCTATGCCTAGTTTATCGTTTCCTTGGTGGTTTGTTCTGAGTTGCCGTGCTGTTGTTGATCTCCTTAGGGTTTGAATGATTGATTACTCCAGTTTTGTTTCTATGTTCGGTGATTCACTCTGGTCAATTCTTAGGGACTTAGCTCTTTTGTTCCTTTTTGGTGGTTGCAATCAAATAAAATAAAAGAGTGCAAGCAATCATGTGATTATTGTTTGGCTTATATAATTAATTAAGAAATTTTTCAATTAATAATTAATCCGAATGAAAAGAGAATTTGATGATAACAATTATTCGGATCATCTATAAATCTACATGAGCTAATGATTGAGTCAACCTTTATCTTTCTTAATCCAAGTCTTTTTATAACTCAAATTGTGTCTTTAATATTTGTTTTTTATGTTTTTTTTACTTATATCCATTCATGATCACAGGTGATCATTGAGAAATATTCAAACGCAGACCTCCCTGACATAGAGAAGAACAAGTAAGTTTCTGTGACTTCAATTTAGCTGTTAAAAACAAAATGAATATGTAAACTAGTTAGTTGATTAATGATCACATTTTCATCTGTGCAGATACTTAGTCCCACGAGACATGACTGTTGGACATTTCATTCACATGCTAAGTAATAGGCTACATTTAGATCCATCTAAATCTCTCTTTGTTTTTGTACAGAACACACTTCCTCAAACGGGTACGTAATTAAGCATATGCAACATCGATGTTAAATATCATTTCCTAACAAAACAATCCACTAATAAATCATTTACTCTTATCTTTGATTATGCAGGTAGTTGCATGGATTCTTTGTACAATACTAAGAAGGAAGGAGATGGTTTCTTATACATGACTTACAGCACCGAGAAAACATTCGGCTAACAAAAAAGATTCGTTGCTTGATATTTAAAAAGCTCATTCTGAATAATCCGTTTGATTCATATGTTTGTGATCAATAAATGAATGTTAGCTATAGTTGTTGGTAATAAGCCAACCTTTGTACAGAAAGGCTAAAAACATTCGACTTTGTAAATCATGTTGTACTCACATAAGGCAATAATAATAAAACTATGATTCACACGAAACATTTGTCCCTCCCTGAAAATATATATAGTTTGGTGCACATGCACGTAAGTTTGGGGAGATAGTATGGTAAAATGAGACCTAAAGACCTTTCAATGTCGGCGCGTTATACGTGTTCCATACGACTTGGATTGTGTGTTATGTGGTAGTGTTTTGAGCTGAACCGCAAACATCGTAGAATATAGTTTGTGTCTATCCTTGTGTCAATAGATATCTTTACAAATTACGACGTTATCTGTTATTTGGACCTGATTGGGCCTTTTGAATAGAAAACGAGTGTCTTTTATACAAAGCGAATTTTAGAATAATATTCACAAACAATATTTGTTAAGTACCTTGATGGGCTTCTCTGACCACAATCTTCTTTTCCTGTTTGTCAACACACAAAGATATTCTTAAAGTGGTTCTTGAATTGGCCGCTCGAGACACATTTTTTTAATAATAATGTGTACTGAGTACTATAGTGTTTTCTGATCATGAGCTGTAAATTAATTTGGATTACGTGGTTTAAATATGTCTCAGATACATGTCATCTGTTTATTCATGATTTTCCATGCAAGAAAACATTCTGCGTTTATGTGCATATGCTCTATTGGATTCTTCTTAGCTTCAGAATGGATTTGCTAGATTTTATTAAAGCAACCATTACACTTAATTGTTTTATCTGAAATTAGTTTCCAGTCTACTGTTTCATTCCTCATGTTGTCTTTGTTTTCTTTGCTTAACAGTTCCTCATGTTGTCTCCGTAGTATATTCATATTCTTCCTGAAAGTGAAATATTTTAAATATATAATTTGGGATATTTGCTTATACATGTCTGTTAATATGTCGCATTTATGTGTGCGTTGGTTTCATGAAATTTCCTTCTGATAAGAAGGAATCAAAGCATAATCTTAAGGTAAAAAAAAGCTATTTGTGTTTCAGGGACTTCGCAGTCGAGTAAGAGCAATTCAACACGTCGAAGCCTCGATGCGAAGATGTTGAGGTATCAAAAAAAAAAAGAAGATGTTGAGGTATCTATCTATCCTCTTGATGCTGTCTGGATAAGGAATAACAGTTTCAGAATAATTAAATGTGTTGTAGAATTGTTCCTTGGACCTTTTAAAAATCTTTCTCTAAGGTATAATCTGATCAAGATGGATGGGCAACAAATCTCTCAAGCTACGCAATATGAAAATATAACGATAAAAACAAAAAGAATAAAGGTTATACATTATACATATGATATCTCTTTCTTTTTCTTGTTCCCCCACAAAATGATTCTACAATCTTTATGAGTCAATGTTTTTGTGTATTCAGTATTCCTGTCGGTAAAAGCTTTTGGAAGAAACAGATAACTGTTGATAAAGATTCCACTTTGAAAAGAACCAATAAGTGTTGTATTAAAATAACTAGTTTAGAAATCTTTTATTTGTTCATAAAACCAGTTTATGAACCAATAGATGTTGTAATCTATAAAGATGGTTTAGTTTTTTTTCGAAAATCAGTATTACAGCCATAAAAGATCCATTGAATGAGAAAAATTGTATGAAAGAATGCTCCTATTTTGTTTTTTTTGGTTCACATTATTATACAACCAAAACGTCATGCAACAAATAAGACAACGATTTTATCGTGCCTTACTCCGCCCAATATTATACCTAGTATAGTAATTTTTCCAGGTAATAGAATTTTTTTCCTCGGAACACATTTGATTTATTTTGAAAAATATACTGGTGAACTGAAGAACATGCATAAACACCCAAACTCCTTGTGAACTTTGAGATTGTGTACTGAGATTTAATATTTAAAGAAAAATGTAAATTTGCTCACCGACATTTGGTAGATGGAGAAAGGAGGGATGTTATGGTCCAAAAGATCCTTTGGGAATAACACAATCTCCAAAAGCTGGTCACATGTGGCTCATTCCTTGCCAAGTCAGACCTTTTACATTTTTATTTATTTATTTCGTTACATAATATTATTAATTTATTTTTATTACTCTAAACTTACTTTGCAAATGCTTCTCATTTGACTGAGTAATTTTCACCTTTCAAACTTTAAATTCGGAAAACTATTATTTCTTGTGATGAGGTGACAAGGAATCTCAAAAGTTCGTCTCAACTATAAAGAATTTTTAGATTCGTATTTAATTATGAAATGTCTTTTTGGTGTGCGAAATCTTGAACACTTTATTATTATTTCAAATATGCAACATAAAAATCCTTGATTTCCATTAGTGGCATCGGTAAATGTATTATAAACCTTGTAAAGCTACTTTAAAAACGTACAAATATATATGTCAAATCTACTATTTAAGAAGCTAGACAACTACTGAAAGAAAACCCCTGTACCCACTTCATAATGGAAAGAAAAATGCAGGTTTTTATCTTTTAACTTCAATCAAATTATAACTAAAAGAACTAAATTTGATTCTACTTGGTTGTCGTTGTTCAAATTAACTCTCAGTGCGTGGAAAAATAAATAATTTAAAATTCTAATTTGGAACTTTATGAAGAGAATGGGCTTCTTTACCAACTACACTCAATGGACAGTGACTGTAGAGTAGATCTGGACCTTTTGGTCATCAGCTCGATGCTTTTCGTTGCCGTTAGATTGGTCATTTCACGACCAAACCAATTTGACTTGAGTAAAGTCATTGTTTTATTGCTCGCAAAATAAACTGAATTATTTCACGCGCCTGATTCATGCTTATTAAGATTAAATAATATACAGAGTTAGAATATACGAAGAACATGTCACTAGCAAAAGTTCCTGATTTTGCTAAAATAATTTTAGTTCTAACTTGCCTCTGTGGTACTATTGAAATAACATTTAACATTGTTTGCTAAGAATAGTAACTATAGACAACCACGAGTAATATAGGAAAGTTTTTTTTTTGAGAAAAGTAATATAAGATAGTTACAGTTTCTTGTAATTGTTATATACACCACTTAACTAAACTGGAATCAGATTTGGCCATACAAAAGTTCCTACAATAATCTAGTACTGTGTGTTTATATTAATGCTAAGATCTAACCAACGTCGCTTTCCAATAGTTGAATGTATAAATAAACAACAAATAGAATAGGTTTAAAGTACTACCCAATATGACAGCCTAGTGATAAAGAAAAAGGTATTATACCTGAGTTTAATCCTTGTAAACGTAGTTTATAATAATTAAAAAATTATACTAAAATATTCTGTGAAGTTTCAGTTTTGCATTAGCATACTTTCATTTTTTATTAAAAAATAAATAAATAAAAAATAAAGAGGAGTCGTCACTGATAATATGTTTGGCGCGTACATTAACCACCACCGGCAAAACACCCACGAAAAAAGCGAGCACGCATAAAGAAAGATCAAAACCTCCCATCACCCTTCCAAAAAGAAAATTAAAAACTTTTTATTACACAAAAAAAAAAAAAATCGAAGCCGAAAATTATATTAAATAATTTTCATTTTTTAGTTCAAAAACTGTTGTAGCTTCGAAGCTAGAGAGAGAGATCAAGCGACTGAGAGAGAAGAAAGAGAGAGAGAGTGGTGTGGAAGCAAAACCCCCCCCCCCCCCCACGATCTGTTTTATTTCTCCCAACAACACTCTTGTTCTTCGATCGGAGCTCTCGACATTCGGACAAAAGCATCAAAAAAGGTTTCTCCTTTCGTGTCTGTGTGAGGGGATTTGTCCCCCCCTAAATGGAGCGGTACGGTCGCTCCGGTGAAGAAGGGTCGCGATCGGATCCATCTCTTGAATGGACCACCGGCCAAACCGGTGTCCAAGGTAAAAAAAAAAATATATATCTTTTGGTTTAATCTGCGATTTGCGTTGTGAGATTTTTAAAGGATCTTGTTTTTTTGGAATGTGTGTTGTTGTAGCTTCGATGTGGCGAGCTGGAGGAGAATCGTACCCGGAGAGACCCGATGAGCCCGATTGCATTTATTACTTGCGAACCGGAGCTTGCGGGTACGGTTCGAGATGTCGGTTTAATCACCCGCGAGATCGTGGAGCGGTAATTAAAGTTTTCCCAATTTTGGATTCAGTTCATCGGTTTCAGATCGTTGAATTGGTTTTTTGTAATCTCTTGATTAGGTTATTGGAGGTGTGAGAGGAGGAGGAGATGGAGCTTTACCGGAGAGGATGGGACAACCGGTTTGTCAGGTTCGAAACATCCTAAACCGGATTTTGCGCAATGCAGTTTTGTTTGGTAAGAAAAGCTGCGAACTTTAGATTTTTTTTTTGTTTTGTTTTTGTTGCTTTAGCATTTTATGAGAACGGGAACGTGTAAGTTCGGTGCTACTTGCAAGTATCATCATCCTAGGCAAGGAGGTGGTTCGGTTGCGCCCGTCTCGCTAAGTTATTTGGGATATCCATTACGCCCGGTTTGTTTTCTATTATACTCTCTCAATCGGTTTATTGATCATCCACACATTTGTATTAAAGCTCCTCTGCTTACAGGGAGAGAAAGAGTGCTCTTACTACCTGAGAACCGGTCAGTGTAAATTTGGTTTGACCTGTAGATTCAACCATCCAGTGCCTCAGCAGCAGCAGCAGCCACAGCCTCAACCTCAGCTACACACTGTTTATCCAACACTTCAATCTCAACCCTCACAGCAATATGGTTTAGTTTTGGCAAGGCCTTCTCTTCTACACGGTTCGTATCTTCCAAGCCCTTACGGCCCATCAATGGTTCTGCCTCAGGGAATGGTTACATACCCTGGTTGGAATCCTTACCAGGTAAACTTGTACTATAACTTCATCTCAGCTCTTGAACATTCTTCATTTGCTAAAATGATTTTTTTTTATTAGGCTTCTTTAACTGCAATGCCTTCACCTGGAACACAACCGTCTATTGGACCGAGCTCGGTTTATGGAATGGCGCCGTTATCTCCCTCAGGGACTGCTTATACAGGAACGTACCAACCTGGTGGGCCTTCATTGACTACCACAAAAGAAGAGTCGTTTCCTCAGCGACCTGATCAACCTGAGTGTCAATACTTTATGAGAACCGGAGACTGTAAATTCGGATCTTCCTGCAGATACCATCATCCTCTAGATACAGTTCCACCTAAAACCGGTGTTCTCTTCAGCTCCATTGGCCTTCCACTTCGTCCAGTAAGTCTTTTTACCCTTTTTTTTTTCTATGAACCTCACAACTCCATATGATAATGTTTTTGAATGTATGTTTTGACACACAGGGCGTGGCGCAATGCACCCACTTTGCGCAGCACGGAATCTGCAAGTTTGGGCCGGCGTGTAAGTTCGATCACTCGATGGGCTCTTCACTTAGCTACAGCCCGTCTGCTTCTTCGCTAACGGATATGCCCGTGGCTCCATACCCAATCGGATCATCATCACTCAGTGGCGCATCGGCTCCAGTAAGCTCGAGCAATGAACCAACTACAGAGGCTGTGACTGCTGCAGCTTCTTCTCCTATGGTCAGTGGCTTGAGCAGTCAAGAACCAGCGGAGACTAGTGGTGACTCAGCTAGCGTCAGTGGCAGCATAGAAGCTAAGACTTCTTCAAGTTAAAGGAAAAGATTAATGAACTAAAAGAACATTAAGGAAAGAGAAAAAGAAGATTATTTTTGGGGTCTGAGATTTGATTGGAAGCAGAGGGAGTCCAAACCAAAGCTTCTGTCATTTACCACTTGTCCATATATAATACGTTCTCTCATACGGCCATCTCTCTATGTCTTGAACAATGTTTACTACTTAATAAATGGCCTTATTCACAACACATTTGTCCTTTATCTTTATGTTTCTTGAATCTGGAGGAGCAACTCAAGCAGTCCACCAACGACGCAAGAAGCAGAAACGAATCAAGGATTCACGTTCACTTTCCTTCAACGATGAATCTTCTTACAAAACAAGATTCAGGTCGAAGGTAAGATAACGCAAATGTTGACCAAAAAGAAACATATGCAAATAATGTTCCTAATATCAAATAAAATTCAAGTCAAACCAGTACAGCATTCACAAACCGGAATGGAATCCACCTGCTATGTTTAAGTTTAATTATGTTTTAACAACAAAAGTTTTAGCAAACTGTTATTCTGGATAATGCGTCCAAGGGGCTAAAGATAGATGATCATCTAAGATGCTTCCGCTTCTTCAACGATGAAGGGCTCTCACTTGGCCCTCCTAAAGGTCGCTTTGATGGTGTTGCACTCTTCAAACATTTAAACAAAAGAACAGAAAGCATAAGCATCCAAATGAATCAATTAAATCAAAAGAAAAGAAAGCAACTATATAAGTTACATAGTTTTTACCTTTGCGAGCTTCTTCTCTTTACGGGCTTGCCTCTCTCTCTCATCAAACTCTTGGTTCTCCTTTTCAATCAGTCGAATCAGAGTGTCGCATCTTCTCGCAAGTTCCTGACTCGTGCGGGATTTCACAAACCAGTCAAACCTAAACAAAGGCGATGTCCTGTATGCTGCCTTCAGCTCATCCCAGTTCCCATAACCAAGTTTGTGAATCATGCATATCTGTTTTCACAACAATCAAACTTCATGATAAGATTGGTGAAACAAAAAAAAAGTGAAAAAGGAAACGATGATGAATAACACACAGACCATGAAACGGTCGCACTCTTCATTGTACAGCTTCCCTTTGTTCTGACCATACTGAATCTTCATTTCCAGCCAAGGGTTTCTGTAGCGATCCAGTTTCTTCCCTAAGGCTTTCATGATTTCATCTTTCCTAGAGATTCTTGCCTCTCCCCTCTCAATGTTCTTAATGATTCTATCGTAATCTACAAATATAGAGGGGAAATGTGGGTGTAAGCTCTTTCTTGAGGTAAGAATTGATTTACTTAGCATCAGAAGGTGTCGTGTTACGTACCGTTCAGCTCCTTGTATCGCTCTTTGAAAACTTGGGCATATCTTTCAACTTCTTCCTCGGTTTTACCTTCCATCTCAGAGGCAATGCTTTTGATGTCGTTGCGGCCGTACTTCTCACAAGCCCTCAGGAAACTATTGAAGTCTCTTCTGTTCCATGTTGAGAAACCCTGGAGATTAACAATTACAAAACAATTCAATAAACACCATTGAATCAAATGTCTAAGGCACAATTAACATCAAACGTTTTCACTTTACCTCCTCCAATAAAGCCTCCTTTTCTTCTACTTCTTCAGCAGTTAAGGGATCTCCACCTGGTAACAAAAAATTCTCAATCAGTAATAGGTTCGCTGGAAAAGAATGTTAGTAAAGTGGGCACAAACTGAGAAACTGAGCTTGACCTTCTGGTTCTTCTTCCTCAACTGTGTCCTTCAACTGATTTTTCTGATGCGTTTGCTGAAACCAGAAGCAAATTCATTTCACTAGTCGTCAACACACTCTTAAGCACATCAAAACAGTGACGAGTATTTCATTAAAGAGCCTTACCATGAGATAGCGTACTTCCTTTTCATACAACTCAGTCAATCTCTGAATGTTGAAGAACTGGAAATCATGCCTGCAGGACGGACAAGATATTAGGTTTCTAGGCGGAATAAATACCATCACGGCATGGAAAAGGCAGCTCGCATATGCAGAGTAGCGTTTATTAAAGCACTTACAGCTGGGGCATTCGCGGAATTCTAGGCTCTTTAGGTTTAGATGGTGCACCTTGACGCAATGTTTGCTTAAAGTATTCAGCTTCAGAGTAGCTGATGATGAAGTAGATAAAACAAAAGGGAATTTTAAGTTCGATAAAATTTATTAACAGAGGCAAAGTAGGACTGCACAAAGAATAGACAAAAGAATATTTACTTGCGCTTTCTCTCCCGCTTCGGTGGATCATTCCAGTTGTCGCTCACAATCTTTTTAAAATCAAGCTTGTTCTCATCCTACAATGCATAATTAGAAAATACAAGTAAATTTGACTTTCGGTGAGAAGATCATGTCATAACTAGGGTATGACATGAAAGCATAAACTATGAAAAGAGATATACAAGACATACCTTATTGTCATCATCAAAATCATAGAAGTCAGCACCTGCGACAAGTCAGACGATTGATTATCAATAAATCCTCCTATACACTATTAACACAACAGAACGGAAACAAAAAAATAATCAATGACACACTTACTGTCATCCATTTTAAACTGTATGGCATCTTCTGTGAATTTCTTCATTTTGGCATCGAGTTCAGCTGTTGCCTCTTCTCCTTTCGCAATGATTCTATCAATATCCTCGTCTGTGATTGTGCTATCTTTAGAACTGAACACCATCTCCGCACCATATCTTACCATTTGAAGCAACTCATCCTTATTGACAGCTGCATATGGTAATGATCAAAAATTAATTTTGTCAAAATATGAACCAATGCCTTTTGAACTCGTAATGAGCAACTTACTCTTCTGCTCTGCCAATCTTCCCTGTTGAATAACCAGAGCATCAAGCGCCAACTTCTTGTAAGCTCTCTCAATCACTTTCTCCTCAATAGCAGACTGTAAACAAGCAATACATAATTAATTCGACGAACTCTTATAGTTTGTTCTTACTTGACATGAAAGGGGAGAATATCAACCTCAGTGCAGAATCGAAACACTTGAACTTCTTTCTTTTGACCAATCCTATGGGCACGATCCTGAGCTTGCAAGTCGACTTGAGGATTCCTGCCAAAATCCGCCAGACACGTCAAAACTCAAAAGCGAAAAGAATACTCACAGACTACAGTGGACATGATAAGAGACTTACCAGTCACTATCATAAAGAATTACAACATCTGCAGTAGCAAGATTGATGCCAAGCCCTCCTGCTCTAGTAGATAACAAGAAAACAAATTTCTCGCTTCCTGGCTTGTTGTAGGCTTCTATGGAGGCGTCTCGGTCATCACCACCAGTATTACCATCAATTCGGCAATATAGATAGCCACGATACATTAAATAATCCTCAAGAATATCCAAAAGCCTTGTCATCTGACATATTACGAGTAAAGAAAGGAATAACGCTCAGGCTTTAAATAGAGAAAGGAAACAGACAAGATTAACCGTAAGAAATAATTATCTCCATCTGTTCAGTAACAACGTTTACCTGAGAAAATATCAGCACCCTCGAATCACGTTCCTTCAACTTAGGAAGCAATTTATCTAAAAGGACCATCTTACCTGAAACAATAGTATAAAGATGCTTCAATAAACATTTACAAATACATCTGAATAATTTACTATGAATGCTAGTCTTACCAGCATTTGTTATCAGGTGATCTCCTGTAGTATAGGGCGGACCAGGTTCTGCACCCTGGAAGAGATAAGGATGATTACAGCATTTACGCAGTTGCATTGCAATGTTTAACAAACGTTTGCGTTCTCCACCAGCATTAACCGCTTCAAGATCCTTCTGCAGTAAAGCCTTGTAGTATTGCTTTTGCATCTGAGACATGCCAACTTTAAGTATAGTCTCCTTCTTTGGTGGCAAACCTTTCTCAACATCTGACTTAAGTCTCCGTAGAAGAAATGGTCGAAGGACCTGAGAAGATACAGGAAAGTGGCTAGTTTAGCAATTAAGACGTGAAAAACTCGATAGAAGCAATAAGTACACTGTATACACATACCTTATGAAGTTGTTGGACAACTTCCTGCTGGTCATTCTCGCCAGAAATTTGAAACCATTCATCAAAAGTCTCTGCTGAACTGAAGACCTCAGGCAGAAGAAAATTCAGAAGAGCCCACAATTCATGAAGATTATTCTGCATGTACGATGAAAACATGAGGTACAAGGAGCAAAAAATAAGAGTACAAAAAACGTTGTTTCATACAATCAGAAGCAACTTAGCAAGAAGACACCAGTATCCAAATATTCAAGATTAAGGCAGAACAAACACCTGAAGGGGGGTTCCCGTGATAAGAAGCCGATAGTTGGTGCTAAAAAGTCTCATGGTTTTCGAAAGGAGTGAATTTTCATTCTTAATTCTATGCGCTTCATCGATGATAATATAACGCCAGCTAAAGCGACGCAGTGCTGTCTTCTCTTTGATGGCCATCTCAAAGCTTGTAACGCATACATCAAATTTCCCAGCAACTAGCAGGTCCTCGCGAATATGTCTCTGCATTATTGGCAGACTTCTCAGAATCCAGAGTTTAGACATTCACATGAACTCTAAAATGACGTGCAGCTAGTTGCTTACCCTTTCGTCAGGATTACCGAGGAATTTCACAGCACGCAAGACAGGACAAAACCGACGAATTTCGTTCATCCAGTTACCAAGGGTTGATTTTGGAGCAACTACCATATGAGGTCCATTGATTCCTCTGTACTCGTGAAGGTAGGCCAACAGAGAAATCGTTTGAAGTGTCTTCCCCAGACCCTAGACCACAGGAAAAAAAAGGTATCACGATTAGCATCATAAAAACTAGAGAGCTTGTAGTGCTTGGAAGGAACCACTGTTTACCATCTCATCAGCAAGAATCCCATTTATGCCATTCTCATACAGACGGATCAGCCAGTTTAAACCAGCTAACTGATAATCTCTTAACTTCCCTTGAATACCTGTAAGTTGAGAAGAAAAAGATGAATCCTCAACTTTCCCATTAAACTTTACGCTATGCTACTTTAACCTAGTAGCTGTGAGGTCACAACAATAGTTATATGTTACCGAAATGGAAAGAGATATCAATAACATTGCAGTTTTTGCTCTCAGACAAATAATCAATATGCAAAACCTCTAGACTAAAGAATAAAACACAGATACTTACAAGACGGCTGGGTGAGCAACCTCGTGTTCCCAGATGCAGCTAAGCCACCCTCTTCTTCCTTCAAATACTCTTCATCTTCCTCCTCTTCGGTTACTTTGGAAGCATGACGACCCCTTAAGGTAAAAAGTTAAAACACAAAAAAAAATCAGGGCTATGCTCATTAATTTCATATTTTGAATACCAAAACAGTGAAGAAACCTATATCTAACTGAATCAATAGCATCCAACACACCTTCCTTTCGTCTTCTTCTGTGAAGAAGATGCATCACCTTTAGCAAAATGCGCAAACAGCTCAGTTTGCTGAAGAAGAAACTTCAGTCTCCCTTTCCCCTTATTGTTCTAAAACCATGTAAACAAAATCAGATCCCTCAATTCCCTAAAACCACTAAGAATCATAAGATAATTCACATCAAACAAATACACACCATATCCGCATCAATGGAAGCGTTCTGAGAGTCCAGCATCTCCTGAAGCTTCTGCTTCTTCACCTTCTGCATCTCCCTAAGCCTCGCTTTCTCGCGTTTCCTGATCTCAACTTTCTCATCGTCTTCCTCATCCTAAACACACGAAATATCAACACAGTGAGCGAATAGTCGACAGTTCAATGAATTTTTCATCACTCTTACCTCGTAATCATCCTCGATTGGGACGATCTCCTCGTCAGAGACCGGAGATCCCTCGGGAACAGCCTCCTCGCCGGAATCGGAAGACCGAGCGACGGCCTCGAGCTCCTCCTCGTCTTCTTCTTCTCCGGCGTTGTTCTCGACATGCTGCTCTTCTTCCTCCTCGGAAGAGTACGCGTCGTCGCGATTCGAGAACTTCGCCATGGGGAATCGATTTCGACTTTGGGATCGAGGGTTAGGGTAAAAAGCACACAGCAAGGGGTAAAATGTGTTATCAGGAGTTACTTTATAACCATTCAATCCAACGGCTGCGATGTAACCAAACGTTGCTTTCATCGAATCAGGTTTACGCGCCACGTGAGGCATAGGGTTTTGGAAAGTTCCCGCTCTGGGGGATTGATAGTAGATGGATATGGCTTATTGGACCGAGTAAGGCCTACATCAATTCCCACAGATTTGTTACCATTTCCGGAAGATTTTCTTGACCAGGATTCATTCATTCCATTAAAAACATTGGATTTTTTTGCATATTTTGATTGACTATTGTTTCCACGTTGTTCCATACTATTGTTTCCACGTTGTTCCCTGATGCAATGTATCTGCTTTGATTCATTTGGATACAGACTCAAAAACATGTTAGGTGTTATTGAGATAAGAAATGTTATGTGACATTAGCACTTTAACTTATTCAAGATGGTATATTACTAGCGATTTTTTTTGGGTAAAATACTCGCGGTTTATAACGAACTAGATTCTGACCCGTCATTTGAAAGGGCGGATATATTTTTGTTTTAATTTTTTAGAATTTAATTTTCATATTTTTGTTTTTCTTTGTAATTATATTTGTGTTTTAAAAAATAATAGCAATTTAAAAGTTAATCCGACATACGCTCGTTTCTTTGTAATCATTTATCCGTATACCCATTTCTTTGTAATCATATTTGTCGTACTCTCTTTACCGTTGCGTCTCTCATCGAATCCATGATATTCCCAGTACTCCAGGCTAAAGGAGCAGTATGATAGTTTCTACTTGTCATTTGTCTTACTTAATAACAAAGCTATAATGTTGAATGTGCATCAGTTATGCCTAGCAGCTAACTCCTTATCTATTAACTGTAGGGTGGTAAGAATAGGCATGACACGTGAAGCAAATTACTGTAATTTTATGCATTTCTAATCCAAGGTCCACACATTGCTTGCATAGTTTTTGTTTTGTATTTTCTCTGAAATATTTGCTTTTTTCTTATTATGCCAGTGTAACAAAATATGATGCACATAAACTGAAAACTATATTCTGACTCGATGGCCTCAAAACAGTTTATGTGCATGGAAACCTAACTCAAGCACAACTTCTTCGTCATGTAAGAATCTTGGACTCACCAGCTTTTGTTTTTCTTTTTTGATTACCTCGGCTTGGATCTTTGCAATAACTTAATTGTAGTGTCTTACAGTATGAGAAATTTTTTAGAAATAAAAAGTTGTTTTCATAAACTGGGTTTCATCGTAAGAATTTAGGAGAAATCTAGATTGTTCCTAATCTATTGCTGGGAGTTGCACTCTGTTTCAATCTATTTGATCAACGTTTTAAAATTAATAAAGGGTTTCTGCAACAGTTATTTAAAGTGAGGAAAAATTTGTGTTTCACGTAAAGGGAGATAGAAAGATAATTGCCTACGTGATCTGATATGCAGGAGAAAGATAACTGATTTTGTTGAAATATTGAAGGTGGTTAGAGTCATGATATATTTAGATGCAGTTAGAAAAATAAGGTTTATTTTTTTTAAGTAGGTAACATGGAAATAATTGTTGTACTAAGATCCTGTTTTAATAGATTAGATTATCTATTTTGATAGAATTATGATTAGAATCTGAACGAAATGTCAAAAAAAAATCAAAATTTTGTACTTAACTTATTAGAGATGTTAAAATACCTGCATGCATTTTATAACGACTTTTCTGATTCTAACATTTACATTAATATGTTTTAAAATGAATTTTAATAAAAAGAATAGTGTTTGAAATGTTTTAAGCATTAAAACAACAACTCATATTCAAACTGAAATATCTAGCCAAAATATTTTTTACATGGAAATAGATAATTAAACTCATCATCAGACACGATAGCTTATCAGTATGATCTGTATTGTAATATGACTCGCGGCACTTGTTAGTTGTTAGAAATGGTATGTTTTCTGAGTTGAGATCTAGCATGTAACATCCACACTTAACTTGCTACAGATGGTGTGTTACTCGCTTGTATAGCGACTTTTTAAATTCCAACGATTGCATTATATGTCTTCTGTAACTTATCAATCTTAGACAACTACCATCATCATGTTGCCGATTTGAGCTTCGCTCCATTTCTTCACATGCATTCACTAAAAGAGGCATGAGCGAAAAATTACTCAATAAAACGATCACATAAAATATAGAATATTTTTACTGAGGATATCTCATGTGAGTTTCTCAAAATACAAGGAGACAAAGTTGTTAAAATAAATAAACTAGGTTGAGTATTTTAAATTCATGAGCCGCTTTGAGATTATTTTTTTTATAGATCCGAGATACCTATAATTAAATATAGTTATGATATATACTACACATAGATTTGAGTTGAAACCCCATTTCAAAAACTCTACGACATGCTCTTAGGATGTGAGGGTCTTAGTATTTGGACCATAACAAGTAAGTAGTAACCAAGGTTCTCTCGCATAGTCTCGTGATAATTCATGTAGACTTCGAATCTCTTGTGTATTTGTTCATCATAGCCCCAAATTATAACTTTGGCTTAGTTGGATACACTAAAACATGTTGGTGCTATTACAGCACCATGTTATGCAAACCAAAATAGAGATTTGTATTTTATCATTGTTAGGTCTGACTTTTTTGTTGTCCCTCTACTTAGGTCTCGATGTCTTGGTATCAAGATAAAGTTTGGTGTTTTTGTTAAGACAAATTTTTGTCTAGGTGTTACCTGAATCAGTTTTCTATCCATGCTAAAACAATATAATACATTTGTGAATTGCTAAATCTACTACACTTTTGTATCTTGCAGTTGAATGTTGGAACACAACTACATTAGATAAGATATCATTCACATAATCCAGAGCCACACGTAGAAAGCAAAGTAGCACCTAAGAGCACATATAAAATTACCTGTTTTGTGCAGATGATTGTTTAACCACTCCCACTTTTCTTTAATTCTTAATGTTTTATCATATTGATATTGATTATCATCTCCAAGTTTCTTCACCAACCTTTTCTGGGGTTGGCCTAACATACTCATATATCCACATTATGTATCGACACATATATATGTATATATATGGTTTTTTTATTTTAAATGGTTTTCCTTTGTTTAAATATATGCCAGTTTCAATAAGCATAAACAAAAAGAGCAAAAAACAGACTTTGTAATCGCAATTCATGCTCGAGTTTAAATTTCTTTTAAAATAATGTGATAAAAATAACTATATCGTAAGAAATACCACATATATATTACATACTTAGCTCCTAACGTGTGGAGAACCACAATCACCGGGCTATATATACACAACCATATTGTAACATAGCAGCCAGTCTAATACATTACCCAGTCGTCTATTGTAACATATACACAAGCATATTGTAAGACATACATTTGATGGCGTCTACTGAAAACCCCGATCCAGAAACCGGCAAATCTGAACCGCTTCCGGCGTCGACTGAGCCATTACCACCACCACCAGCACCGTCCTCAGCCACCGGTTTCCTAGATTGCCGGAAAATAGACATCATAATAAGAGTTCTGCTTTTCTCAGCCACACTGACTGCTCTTATAGTAATGGTGACTAGCGACCAGACCGCGATGACTCAGCTCCCTGGAGCTCCGTCTCCTGCTCCTGTCTCCGCCGAGTTCAGTGACTCGCCCGCTTTCATGTCCGTCTTTAAACTAAACTCAATCTTGGATCTCGTTATAAAGACTTTTTTTTTGAAACACTAAAAAGACTTTATATTATATGATTTTTTATAATTTAAACTTAATGTTACTATTAACTACAAACATGCAGATACTTCGTGGTGGCTCTTGTGGTGGCTGGTTTCTACGCCTTAATCTCAACACTTATTTCCATATCTCTACTCTTGCGACCTGAGTTCGCTGCACAGTTCTTCGTTTACATATCCTCCTTTGACATGGTAACTTATTTTACAAGTAACCTTGCAACTTCCACGTCAACTTAAGGCTATTTAAATGTATTTTCCGGAACATATGTATACGTGAGCAGGTGGTGCTGGGGATTTTGGCGTCTGCGACGGGAACGGCGGGAGGAGTTGCGTACATAGCATTGAAAGGAAACGAAGAAACTGCGTGGAACAAGATTTGTAATGTCTACGACAAGTTTTGTCGTTACATTGCAACTTCGCTTGCCTTATCTCTCTTTGCTTCTCTTCTGCTCCTTGTTTTATCCATTCGCTCTCTGTCCAAGCGAACAACAACATGAACAAGTAATAAACCGCAATAACAAATCCTATCTCCTAACGTGTGCTTTGTTCACACGTGTGTGTGCGTGTGTGTGTATGCGTATCTTTGTATTTGGTTTGCTCGTTATGTTATGTAATCCTCTCTATGTCACGGACCTCACGGTGTTAGTGTAACTTGTGATCATAATTCATAAGCATGCGTTTCTGTATTGTGGCTGTATCTGTAGTTATGTCTACGGATCTTGTTTATGACCTTGCTATTTACACAAATTCCTCATAATTAAAGAAAACACACATTCATAAAGTATGTGGAAGATGTGCTAGATATAGTATAACATTAGGGAAATGTTCGTGCGTGAACCCTTGACCCAATATGGAGTGGTAATCTTATAAATTTTTGACCGGGTTCGTTTTTTTTTTAAACTTTAGTATGTAATTTGTTATAAGCATGAAAAATCATGATACCAATCCACTTGTGGATTTAATTAATATGCAGATAAATCAATTTCTAAAAGTGTAGAAAGAAAATAACTTTTACGTATTTTTAGGTTTTTATTTTTCTTTCTTACTGACGGAAAGTTTATGAAAAAATATTAATTTTCTCACGTTATTATTGTTAACATTATGCTTATAATTTTCACTACAAGTTATGTCTAAGACTATTATATTATGGATTTTTATGATAATTTACTGTACACTAATCCAACTAATCACTGACTGTTTTTTGGTGTTTATGATTATGATTTAGAGTGTAGGGTCTTGTTTAGTGTTTAAGACTTATAGTTTAAATTAAAGTTGCAGGTTTAGGTTCACCGATGTTTTATTAGGGTTTAGTTTTCAGTCTACGTCCATTACATGTTTAGGTCAGTATCTTACAAATTCTGGAATTTTTAATTAGCTAACAATTTTAAATTTGTTTATATTATGTAATCCATATTCCATATTCAAATGGTAACAATTTTTTTTAATTTTTTAAATCATATGATGATGTTGAAAGAGGTTTGGAACCTCTGTTGTCTCCGTTTCTAGATAATAGAGATTTCTTAGTGGTTAGTCCACTAATTTGAGCAGTATATGAAGTTTAACTAAATTAATTATTAAAAATTAGAATAATGCTAATGTACCTTGAAAGAGAGTTTAGATAAATTAATATAAATTTTGTATGTGGTTAGAATTTATTAAATAACACTAAAGAGTAGAAGGTTCTGTATATAGAGCATACCGAAAAGCTAAATATTTTCGTAGGGATTAACCTACATATTTTGAGTAAAATTCAAAAATTTGAAAACATTTTTTAAATACATAGTTGCATCCTCCACTGACATATGATGATGGTCAAAAAGGCTTGGAACCTTTGTTGTCTCTGTTTCTCTAGATAATAGAGATTTCGTAGTGGTTACTCCACTGATTTAAGCAGAATATGAAGTTTAGCTAAATTAATTGTTAAAAATTAGAATGATACCAATGTACCATGAAAGAGAGTTAGAATACACTAACATAAGTTTTGTATAAGGTTATAAATTATTAAGTAAAACAAAAGAGTATAAAGTTCAATATAAAGAACATTTATCGGAAAGCTAAATATTTTCGTAGATGATTAACTTACATACTTTGAATGAAATTCAAAAATATGACAATACTGTTTTAATGAATTGTTAAATCTTCCACTGACATATGATAATTCTCAAAGATGTTTGGAACCTTGGCTGTCTCTGTTTCTCTAGAAAATAGAGATTTTGTAGTGGTTAGTCAACTGATTTAAACCATTATATGTAGTTTAACTAAATTAACTGTAAAAAACTAGAGAGATGCCTATGTACCATAAATGAGAGTTTAGAATAAATTAATTCAAATGTAGAATGTGGTAATAAAATTTTAAACATCACTAAAGAGTATAAACTTCATTATATAGAGTGTTAACGAAAAACTCAACATTTTCGTCGGAGGTCAAACCAACATATTTTAAGTTAAATTAAAAAATATGACAATATTGCTTTATTGCACAGTTGCATCATCCACCAACATATTATGATGGTCAAAGAGGTTATGAACCTTTATTATCTTCGATTTTCTAGATAATTGTGATTTCATAGTGGTTAGTCCACTTATTTAAGCAGTATATGAATTTAAACTAAATTAATTATTAAAAATAAGAATGATGCACATGTACCTTGAAAGATAGTTTAGAATAAATTAATACAAATTTAGAATGTGGCTAAATAATTTTGAACAACACTAAAGAGTATAAGCTTCAATATATAGAGCATTTAATGAAAAACTCAATATTTTCGTAGGGGTTAACCCACAAATTTTGAGTGAAATTAAAAAAAATATGACAATATTGTTTTATTGCAAAGTTGCATCATCCACATTAATATTATGATGGTAAAAGAGGTTAGGAACCTTTGTTGTCTCTGTTTCTCTAGATAATAGTGATTTTATAGTGATTAGTCCACTTATTTAAGCAGTATATGAATTTAGACTAAATTAATTGTTAAACATTAGAATGATGTACATTTACCTTGAAAGGTGGTTTAGAATACATTAATAAGAATATAGAATTTGGTTAAATATTTTTAAACAACACTAAAAGTATAAGCTTCAATATATATAGCAATTAACGAAAAACTCAATATTTTCGTAGGGGTTAACCCACAAATTTTGAGTGAAATTAAAAAAATATGACAATATTGTTTTATTGCAAAGTTGCATCCTCCACATTCATATTATGATGGTCAAAGAGGTTAGGAACCTTTATTGTCTCTGTTTTTCTAGATAATAGTGATTTTATAGTGGTTAGTCCACTTATTTAAGCAGTATATGAATTTTGACTAAATTAATTGTTAAACATTAGAATGATGTACATTTAGCTTGAAAGGTGGTTTAGAATACATTAATAAGAATATAGAATATGATTAAATAATTTTAAACAACACTAAAAGTATAATCTTCAATATATATAGCAATTAACGAAAAACTAAATATTTTCGTAGGGGTTAACCCACAAATTTTGAGTGATTTTTAAAAAAATATGAAAATATTATTTTATTGCAAATTTGCATCCTCCACATTCATATTATGATGGTCAAAGAGGTTAGTAACCTTTGTTGTCTCTGTTTCTCTAGATAATAGTGATTTTATAGTGATTAGTCCACTTATTTAAGCAGTATATGAATTTAGACTAAATTAATTGTTAAACATTAGAATGATGTACATTTACCTTGAAAGGTGGTTTAGAATACATTAATAAGAATATAGAATTTGGTTAAATATTTTTAAACAACACTAAAAGTATAAGCTTCAATATATATAGCAATTAACGAAAAACTCAATATTTTCGTAGGGGTTAACCCACAAATTTTGAGTGAAATTAAAAAAATATGACAATATTGTTTTATTGCAAAGTTGCATCCTCCACATTCATATTATGATGGTCAAAGAGGTTAGGAACCTTTATTGTCTCTGTTTTTCTAGATAATAGTGATTTTATAGTGGTTAGTCCACTTATTTAAGCAGTATATGAATTTTGACTAAATTAATTGTTAAACATTAGAATGATGTACATTTAGCTTGAAAGGTGGTTTAGAATACATTAATAAGAATATAGAATATGGTTAAATAATTTTAAACAACACTAAAAGTATAATCTTCAATATATATAGCAATTAACGAAAAACTAAATATTTTCGTAGGGGTTAACCCACAAATTTTGAGTGATTTTTAAAAAAATATGAAAATATTATTTTATTGCAAATTTGCATCCTCCACATTCATATTATGATGGTCAAAGAGGTTAGTAACCTTTGTTGTCTCTGTTTCTCTAGATAATAGTGATTTTATAGTGGTTAGTCCACTTATTTAAGCACTATATGAATTTAGACTAAATTAATTGTTAAACATAAGAATGATGTACATTTAACTTGAAAGGTGGTTTAGAATACATTAATAAGAATATATAAATATGGTTAAATACTTTTAAACAACACTAAAAGTGTAAGCTTCAATATATATAGCAATTAACGAAAAACTCAATATTTTCGAAGGGGTTGTTAGCCCACAAATTTTGAGTGAAATTAAAAAAACATGACAATATTGTTTTATTGAAAAGTTGCATCCTCCACATTCATATTATGATGGTCAAAGAGGTTAGTAACCTTTGTTGTCTCTGTTTCTCTAGATAATAGTGATTTTATAGTGGTTAGTCCACTTATTTAAGCAGTATATGAATTTAGACTAAATTAATTGTTAAACATTAGAATGATGTACATTTAATTTGAAAGGTTGTTTAGAATACATTAATAAGAATATAGAATATGGTTAAATACTTTTAAACAACACTAAAAGTATAAGCTTCAATATATATAGCAATTAACGAAAAACTCAATATTTTCGTAGGGGTTAACCCACAAAATTTAAGTGATATTAAAAAAATATGACAATATTGTTTTATTGCAAATTTGCATCCTCCACATTCATATTATGATGGTCAAGGAGGTTAGGAACCTTTGTTGTCTCTGTTTCTCTAGATAATAGTGATTTTATAGTGGTTAGTCCACTTATTTAAGCAGTATATGAATTTAGACTAAATTAATTGTTACAAATTAGAGTGATGTACATGTACCTTGAAATGTGGTTTAGAATACATTAATACGAATATAGAATTTGTTTAAATATTTTTAAACAACACTAAACGTATAAGCATCAATATATATAGCATTAAAGAAAAACTCAATATTTTCGTAGGGGTTAACCCACAAATTTTGAGTGATATTAAAAAAATATGACAATATTGTTTTCTTACAAATTTGCATCCTCCACTTACATATTATGAAGCTCAAAGAGGTTAGGAACCTTTGTTGTCTCTGTTTCTTTTGATAATAATGATTTTATAGTGGTTATTCCACTTATTTAAGCAGTATATGAATTTAGACTACATTAATTGTTAAAAATTAGAATGATGTACATGTACATTGAATGTTGGTTTAGAATACATTTCTACAAATGTAGAATGTGGTTAGCTACTTTTAAACAACACTAAAAGTATAAGCTTCAATATATATAACATTTAACGAAAAACTCAATATTTTCGTAGGGGTTAACCAACAAATTTTTAGTGAAATTAAAAAAAATATGACAATATTGTTTTATTGCAAAGTTGCATCCTCCACATTCATATTATGATGGTCAAAGAGGTTAGGAACCTTTGTTGTCTCCGTTTCTCTAGATAATAGTGATTTTATAGTAGTTAGTCCACTTATTTAAGCAGTATATGAATTTTGACTAAATTAATTGTTAAAAATTAGAATGATGTGTATGTATTATGAAAGGTGGTTTAGAATACATTAATTTGAATGTAGAATGTGGTTAAATATTTTTAAACAACATTAAAAGTATAAGCTTCAATATATATAGCAATTACCGAAAAACTCAATATTTTCGTAGGGGTTAACCCACAAATTTTGAGTGAAATTAAAAAAACATGACAATATTGTTTTATTGCAAATTTGCATCCTCCACATCCATATTATGATGGTCAAAGAGGTTAGGAACCTTTGTTATCTCTGTTTCTCTAGATAGTAGTGATTTTATATTGGTTAGTCCACTTATTTAAGCAGTATATGAATTTAGACTAAATTAATTGTTAAAAATTAGAATGATGTACATGTACCTTGAAAGGTGATTTAGAATACATTAATAAGAATATAGAATATGGTTAAATATTTTTAAACAACACTAAAAGTATAAGCTTCAATATATATAGCAATTACCGAAAAACTCAATATTTTCGTAGGGGTTAACCCACAAATTTTGAGTGAAATTAAAAAAACATGACAATATTGTTTTATTGCAAAGTTGCATCCTCCACATTCATATTATGATGGTCAAAGAGGTTAGGAACCTTTGTTGTCTCTGTTTCTCTAGATAATAGTGATTTTATAGTGGTTAGTCCACTTATTTAAGCAGTATATGAATTTAGACTAAATTAATTGTTAAACATTAGAATGATGTACATTTAATTTGAAATGTTGTTTAGAATACATTAATAAGAATATAGAATATGGTTAAATAATTTTAAACAACACTAAAAGTATAAGCTTCAATATATATAGCAATTAACGAAAAATTCAATATTTTCGTAGGGATTAATCCACAAATTTTGAGTGAAATTAAAAAAACATGACAATATAGTTTTATTGCTAATTTGCATCCTCCACATTCATATTATGAAGGTCAAAGAGGTTAGGAACCTTTGTTGTCTCTGTTTCTCTAGATAATAGTGATTTTATAGTGGTTAGTCAACTTATTTAAGCAGTATATGAATTTATACTAAATTAATTGTTACAAATTAGAATGATGTACATGTACAATGAAAGTTGGTTTAGAATAAATTAATACAAATGTAGAATGTGGTTAAATACTTTTAAACAATACTAAAAGTATAAACTTCAATATATATAGCATTTAACGAAAAGCTCAATATTTTCGTAGGGGTTAAACCAACAAATTTTGAGTGAAACTAAAAAAATATGACAATATTGTTTTATTGCAAAGTTACATCCTCCACTTACATATTATGATGGTCAAAGAAGTTAGGAACCTCTGTTGTCTCCGTTTCTCTAGATAATAGTGATTTTATAGTAGTTAGTCCCCTTATTTAAGCAGTATAAGAATTTAGATTAAATTAACTGTTAGAAAGTAGAATTTTGTATATGTACCTTGAAATATATTTTAGAATACATTAATACAAATGTAAAATATGATTCAATATTTTTAAACAACACTAAAGAGTATTAGATTCACGTATATAGAGCATTTAACGAAAAACTCAATATTTTCATAGGGGTTAACCTACAAATTTTGAGTGATATTAAAAAAATATGACAATATTATTTTATTGCAAATTTGCATCTTCCACTTACATATTATGAAGCTAAAAGAGGTTGGGAACCTTTGCTGTCTCTGTTTCTCTAGATAATAGTGATTTTATAGTGGTTAGTCAACTTATTTAAGCAGTATATGAATTTAGACTAAATTAATTGTTACAAATTAGAGTGATGTACATGTACCTTGAAATGTGGTTTAGAATACATTAATACGAATATAGAATTTGTTTAAATATTTTTAAACAACACTAAAAGTATAAGCACTAATATATATAGCATTAAAGAAAAACTCAATATTTTCGTAGGGGTCAAACCACAAATTTTGAGTGATATTAAAAAAATATGACAATATTGTTTTATTACAAATTTGCATCATCCACTTACATAATATGAAGCTCAAAGAGGTTAGGAACCTTTGTTACCTCTGTTTCTTTTGATAATAATGATTTTATAGTGGTTAGTCCACTTATTTAAGCAGTATATGAATTTAGACTACATTAATTGTTAAAAATTAGAATGATGTACATGTACATTGAATGTTGGTTTAGAATACATTTATACAAATGTAGAATGTGGTTAACTACTTTTAAACAACACTAAAAGTATAAGCTTCAATATATATAACATTTAACGAAAAACTCAATATTTTCGTAGGGGTTAACCAACAAATTTTGAGTGAAATTAAAAAAATATGAAAATATTGATTTATTGCAAAGTTGCATCCTCCACATTCATATTATGATGGTCAAAGAGGTTAGGAACCTTTGTTGTCTCCGTTTCTCTAGATAATAGTGATTTTATAGTAGTTAGTCCACTTATTTAAGCAGTATATGAATTTTGACTAAATTAATTGTTAAAAATTAGAATGATGTGTATGTATTATGAAAGGTGGTTTAGAATACATTAATATGAATGTAGAATGTGGTTAAATATTTTTAAACAACACTAAAAGTATAAGCTTCAATATATATAGCAATTACAGAAAAACTCAATATTTTCGTAGGGGTTAACCAACAAATTTTGAGTGAAATTAAAAAAATATGAAAATATTGTTTTATTGCAAAGTTGCATCCTCCACATTCATATTATGATGGTCAAAGAGGTTAGGAACCTTTGTTGTCTCCGTTTCTCTAGATAATAGTGATTTTATAGTAGTTAGTCCACTTATTTAAGCAGTATATGAATTTTGACTAAATTAATTGTTAAAAATTAGAATGATGTGTATGTATTATGAAAGGTGGTTTAGAATACTTTAATATGAATGTAGAATGTGGTTAAATATTTTTAAACAACACTAAAAGTATAAGCTTCAATATATATAGCAATTACCGAAAAACTCAATATTTTCGTAGGGGTTAACCAACAAATTTTGAGTGAAATTATAAAAATATGAAAATATTGTTTTATTGAAAAGTTGCATCCTCCACATTCATATTATGATGGTCAAAGAGGTTAGGAACCTTTGTTGTCGCTGTTTCTCTAGATAATAGTGATTTTATAGTGGTTAGTCCACTTATTTAAGCAATATATAAATTTTGACTAAATTAATTGTTAAAAATTAGAATGATGTGTATGTATTATGAAAAGTGGTTTATAATACATTAATATGAATGTAGAATGTGGTTAAATATTTTTAAACAACACTAAAAGTATAAGCTTCAATATATATAGCAATTACCGAAAAACTCAATATTTTCGTAGGGGTTAACCAACAAATTTTGAGTGAAACTAAAAAAAAAAATATGACAATATTGTTTTATTGCAAAGTTGCATCCTCCACATTCATATTATGATGGTCAAAGAGGTTAGGAACCTTTGTTGTCTCTGTTTCTCTAGATAAGTGATTTTATAGTGGTTAGTCCACTTATTTAAGCAGTATATGAATTTTGACTAAATTAATTGTTAAAAATTAGAATGATGTGTATGTATTATGAAAGGTGGTTTATAATACACTAATAAGAATGTAGAATATGGCTAAATATTTTTAAACAACACTAAAAGTATAAGCTTCAATATATATAGCAATTAACGAAAAACTCAATTTTTTCGAAGGGGTTGTTAACCCACAAATTTTGAGTGAAATTAAAAAAACATGACAATATTGTTTTATTGAAAAGTTGCATCCTCCACATTCATATTATGATGGTCAAAGAGGTTAGTAACCTTTGTTGTCTCTGTTTCTCTAGATAATAGTGATTTTATAGTGGTTAGTCCACTTATTTAAGCAGTATATGAATTTAGACTAAATTAATTGTTAAACATTAGAATGATGTACATTTAATTTGAAAGGTTGTTTAGAATACATTAATAAGAATATAGAATATGGTTAAATACTTTTAAACAACACTAAAAGTATAAGCTTCAATATATATAGCAATTAACGAAAAACTCAATATTTTCGTAGGGATTAACCCACAAATTTTGAGTGAAATTAAAAAAACATGACAATATTGTTTTATTGCTAATTTGCATCCTCCACATTCATATTATGAAGGTCAAAGAGGTTAGGAACCTTTGTTGTCTCTGTTTCTCTAGATAATAGTGATTTTATAGTGGTTAGTCAACTTATTTAAGCAGTATATGAATTTATACTAAATTAATTGTTACAAATTAGAATGATGTACATGTACAATGAAAGTTGGTTTAGAATACATTAATACAAATGTAGAATGTGGTTAAATACTTTTAAACAATACTAAAAGTATAAACTTCAATATATATAGCATTTAACGAAGAGCTCAATATTTTCGTAGGGGTTAACCAACAAATTTTGAGTGAAACTAAAAAAATATGACAATATTGTTTTATTGCAAAGTTACATCCTCCACTTACATATTATGATGGTCAAAGAAGTTAGGAACCTATGTTGTCTCTGTTTCTCTAGATAATAGTGATTTTATAGTGGTTAGTCCCCTTATTTAAGCAGTATAAAAATTTAGATTAAATTAACTGTTAGAAAGTAGAATTTTGTATATGTACCTTGAAATATATTTTAGAATACATTAATACAAATGTAAAATATGATTCAATATTTTTAAACAACACTAAAGAGTATTAGATTCACGTATATAGAGCATTTAACGAAAAACTCAATATTTTCTTAGGGGTTAACCTACAAATTTTGAGTGATATTAAAAAAATATGACAATACTATTTTATTGCAAATTTGCATCCTCCACTTACATATTATGAAGCTAAAAGAGGTTGGGAACCTTTGCTGTCTCTGTTTCTCTAGATAATAGTGATTTTATAGTGGTTAGTCCACTTATTTAAGCAGTATATGAATTTATACTAAATTAATTGTTACAAATTAGAGTGATGTACATGTACCTTGAAATGTGGTTTAGAATACATTAATACGAATATAGAATTTGTTTAAATATTTTTAAACAACACTAAAAGTATAAGCATCAATATATATAGCATTAAAGAAAAACTCAATATTTTCGTAGGGGTTAACCCACAAATTTTGAGTGATATTAAAAAAATATGACAATATTGTTTTAATACAAATTTGCATCATCCACTTACATATTATGAAGCTCAAAGAGGTTAGGAACCTTTGTTGTCTCTGTTTCTTTTGATAATAATGATTTTATAGTGGTTAGTCCACTTATTTAAGCAGTATATGAATTTAGACTACATTAATTGTTAAAAATTAGAATGATGTACATGTACATTGAATGTTGGTTTAAAATACGTTTATACAAATGTAGAATGTGGTTAACTACTTTTAAACAACACTAAAAGTATAAGCTTCAATATATATAACATTTAACGAAAAACTCAATATTTTCGTAGAGGTTAACCAACAAATTTTGAGTGAAATTAAAAAAATATGAAAATATTGTTTTATTGCAAAGTTGCATCCTCCACATTCATATTATGATGGTCAAAGAGGTTATGAACCTTTGTTGTCTCCGTTTCTCTAGATAATAGTGATTTTATAGTAGTTAGTCCACTTATTTAAGCAGTATATGAATTTTGACTAAATTAATTGTTAAAAATTAGAATGATGTGTATGTATTATGAAAGGTGGTTTATAATACATTAATATGAATGTAGAATGTGGTTAAATATTTTTAAACAACACTAAAAGTATAAGCTTCAATATATATAGCAATTACCGAAAAACTCAATATTTTCGTAGGGGTTAACCAACAAATTTTGAGTGAAATTAAAAAAAATATGAAAATATTGTTTTATTGCAAAGTTGCATCCTCCACATTCATATTATGATGGTCAAAGTGGTTAGGAACCTTTGTTGTCTCCGTTTCTCTAGATAATAGTGATTTTATAGTAGTTAGTCCAATTATTTAAACAGTATATGAATTTTGACTAAATTAATTGTTAAAAATTAGAATGATGTGTATGTATTATGAAAGGTGGTTTAGAATACTTTAATATGAATGTAGAATGTGGTTAAATATTTTTAAACAACACTAAAAGTATAAGCTTCAATATATATAGCAATTACCGAAAAACTCAATATTTTCGTAGGGGTTAACCAACAAATTTTGAGTGAAATTAAAAAAATATGACAATATTGTTTTATTGCAAAGTTGCATCCTCCACATTCATATTATGATGGTCAAAGAGGTTAGGAACCTTTGTTGTCTCTGTTTCTCTAGATAATAGTGATTTTATAGTGGTTAGTCCACTTATTTAAGCAGTATATGAATTTTGACTAAATTAATTGTTAAAAATTAGAATGATGTGTATGTATTATGAAAGGTGGTTTATAATACATTAATATGAATGTAGAATGTGGTTAAATATTTTTAAACAACACTAAAAGTATAAGCTTCAATATATATAGCAATTACCGAAAAACCCAATATTTTCGTAGGGGTTAACCAACAAATTTTGAGTGAAATTAAAAAAATATGAAAATATTGTTTTATTGCAAATTTGCATCCTCCACATTCATATTATGATGGTCAAAGAGGTTAGGAACCTTTGTTGTCTCTGTTTCTCTAGATAATAGTGATTTTATAGTGGTTAGTCCACTTATTTAAGCAGTATATGAATTTTGACTAAATTAATTGTTAAAAGTTAGAATGATGTGTATGTATTATGAAAGGTGGTTTAGAATACACTAATAAGAATGTAGAATATGGCTAAATATTTTTAAACAACACTAAAAGTATAAGCTTCAATATATATAGCAATTAACGAATAACTCAATATTTTCGAAGGGGTTGTTAACTCACAAATTTTGAGTGAAATTAAAAAAACATGACAATATTGTTTTATTGAAAAGTTGCATCCTCCACATTCATATTATGATGGTCAAAGAGGTTAGTAACCTTTGTTGTCTCTGTTTCTCTAGATAATAGTGATTTTATAGTGGTTAGTCCACTTATTTAAGCAGTATATGAATTTATACTAAATTAATTGTTAAACATTAGAATGATGTACATTTAATTTGAAAGGTTGTTTAGAAAACATTAATAAGAATATAGAATATGGTTAAAGACTTTTAAACAACACTAAAAGTATAAGCTTCAATATATATAGCAATTAACGAAAAACTCAATATTTTCGTAGGGATTATCCCACAAATTTTGAGTGAAATTAAAAAAAACATGACAATATTGTTTTATTGCTAATTTGTATCCTCCACATTTATATTATGAAGGTCAAAGAGGTTAGGAACCTTTGTTGTCTCTGTTTCTCTAGATAATAGTGATTTTATAGTGGTTAGTCAACTTATTTAAGCAGTATATGAATTTATACTAAATTAATTGTTACAAATTAGAATGATGTACATGTACAATGAAAGTTGGTTTAGAATACATTAATACAAATATAGAATGTGGTTAAATACTTTTAAACAATACTAAAAGTATAAACTTCAATATATAGCATTTAACGAAAAGCTCAATATTTTCGTAGGGGTTAACCTACAAATTTTGAGTGAAATTAAAAAAATATGACAATATTGTTTTATTGCAAAGTTACATCCTCCACTTACATATTATGATGGTCAAAGAAGTTAGGAACCTTTGTTGTCTCCGTTTCTCTAGATAATAGTGATTTTATAGTGGTTAGTTCCCTTATCTAAGCAGTATAAGAATTTAGATTAAATTAACTGTTAGAAAGTAGAATTTTGTATATGTACCTTGAAATATATTTTAGAATACATTAATACAAATGTAAAATATGGTTCAATATTTTTAAACAACACTAAAGAGTATAAGATTCACGTATATAGAGCATTTAACGAAAAACTCAATATTTTCATAGGGGTTAACCTACAAATTTTGAGTGATTTTAAAAAAATATGACAATATTATTTTATTGCAAATTTGCATCCTCCACTTACATATTATAAAGCTAAAAGAGGTTGGGAACCTTTGCTGTCTCTGTTTCTCTAAATAATAGTGATTTTACAGTGGTTAGTTCACTTATTTAAGCAGTATATGAATTTAGACAAACTTAATTGTTAAACATTAGAATGATGTACATGTACCTTGAAAGGGTGTCTAGAATACATTAATACGAATATAGAATTTGTTTAAATATTTTTAAACAACACTAAAAGTATAAGCTTCAATATATATAGCAATTAACGAAAAACTCAATATTTTCGTAGGGGTTAACCCACAAAATTTGACTGAAATTAAAAAAACATGACAATATTGTTTTATTGCAAATTTGCATCCTCCACATTCATATTATGATGGTCAAAGAGGTTAGGAACCTTTGTTGTCTCTGTTTCTCTAGATAATAGTGATTTTATAGTGGTTAGTCCACTTATTTGAGCACTATATGAATTTAGACTAAATTAATTGTTATAAATTAGAGTGATGTACATGTACCTTGAAATGTTGTTTAGAATACATTAATATGAATGTAGAATGTGGTTAAATATTTTTAAACAACCCTAAAAGTATAAGCTTCAATATATATAGCAATTAACGAAAAACTCAATAATTTCGTAGGGATTAACCCACAAATTTTGAGTGAAATTAAAAAACATGACAATATTGTTTTATTGCTAATTTGCATCCTCCACATTCATATAATGATGGTCAAAGAGGCTAGGAACCTTTGTTGTCTCTGTTTTCTCTGGATAATAGTGATTTTATAGTGGTTAGTCCACTTATTTAAGCACTATATGAATTTAGACTAAATTAATTGTTAAAAATTAGAATGATATACATGTACCTTGAAAGGTGATTTAGAATACATTAATATGAATATAGAAAATTGTTAAATATTTTTAAACAACACGAAAAGTATAAGCTTCAATATATATAGCAATTAACGAAAAACTCAATATTTTCGTAGGGATTAACCCACAAATTTTGAGTGAAATTAAAAAAATATGACAATATTGTTTTATTGCAAAGTTGCTTCCTCCACATTCATATTATGATGGTCAAAGAGGTTAGAAAGCTTTGTTATCTCTGTTTCTCTAGATAATAGTGATTTTATGTGGTTAGTCACTTATTTAACAGTTAATGAATTGGACTAAATTAATTGTTAAAATTAGAATGATGTAATGTATGTGAAATGTTGGTTTAGAAACTTAATAGAATAGTAGAATTGGTTAAATATTTTTAAACAACACTAAATTAAGCTTCAATATATATAGCATTAAAAAAACTCAATATTTTCGTAGGGTTAACCACAAATTTGAGTGAAATTAAAAAAATTGACAATATTGTTTTATTGCAAGTTGCATCCCCATTCAATTAGATGGCAAAGAGGTTAGAACCTTTGTTGTCTCTGTTTCTCTAAGATAATAATGATTTTATAGTGGTTAGTCCACTTATTTAGCAGTATATGAATTTAGACTATTAATTGTTAAAAAATTAGAATGATGGACATGTTATTGAATGTTTGGTTTAAATCCTTATAGAATGTAGAATGTGGTTAATATTTTTAAACAACACTAAAAGTATAAGCTTCAATATAAAAACATTACGAAAAACCAATTTTCGTAGGGTTAACCAACAAATTTGGTGAATTAAAAAAATGAAATATTGTTTATGCAATTGCATCTCCACATCATATTATTGGTCAAAGAGGTTAGGAACCTTTGTTGTCTCGTTTCTCTAGATAATAGTGATTTTATAGTGGTTAGTCCACTTATTTAAGCAGTATTAAATTTGACTAAATTAATTGTTAAAATTAGAATGATGTGTAGTATTATGAAAGGTGGTTTAGAATACATTAATAAAATGTAGATATGTTTAAATATTTTTAAACAACACTAAAAGTATAAGTTCAATATATATCAGCAATTACGAAAAACTCAATATTTTCGTAGGGTTGTTAACCAACAAATTTTGAGTGAAATTAAAAAAATGACAAATTGTTTTATTGCAAAGTTGCATCCTCCACATTCATATTATGATGGTCCAAGAGGGTGTAACTTTTGTTGTCTCGTTTCTCTAGATAATATTGATTTTATAGTGGTTAGTCCACTTATTTAACCAGTATATGATTTTGACTAATAATTGTTGTTAAAAATTATAATATATGTAAAGTTTGTATCATAGTACATGTAGAGTTTAGAATAGTTAACTTCAAATTTAGATTTTAAATTTTAACAAAAGTAAAGAGTATAAAACTTCAGTATATAGCATTTACGAAAACTCAATTATTTTAGAAGGGGTTAACCCAAGATTTTGAAAAAAATTCAAAATATGAAAATCTGGTTTTATGTATAGTTTTCATCGAGCATTGACAAAGATGATGGTCAAAGAGGTTTGAACCTTTGTTCCTCCATTTCTCTAGAAAGAAGATTCTATAATGTAATTCCACTAATTAGGAGTATAGAAATTTTAACTAAACAAATGTTAAAAATATAAGGATCCTCCTATTTTCAGAAAGAGAGTTTAGAATATTAATTCAAATGTAGAATGTTTTTAAATTTTAAAACAAATTAAAGAGTATAAACTTCATAATAATAGAGCATTTACGAAAACTCAATATTTTTAGAAGGGGTTAACCCCGGATTTTGAAAAAAAATCAAAAATATGAAAATCTGGTTTTAATGTATAGTTTCATCGACCCTGACATAAATGATGGTCAAAGCGGTTTGGAACCTTTGTTGGCCTCTATTTCTCTAGAAAGAAGATTCTATAATGGTAATTCCACTAATTTAGTGTAGTAATGAAATTTTACTAAACTAAATGTTTAAAAAAATTTAATGATTCCTTATTTCATGAAAGAGTTTAGAATAGTTAATTCAAATGTAGAATGGTTTTTTAAATTTTAAAACAAAAGTAAGAAGTATAACTTCGTATAGAGCATTCAGAGAAAACTCAATATTTTAGAAGTGGTTAACCCACAATTTTGAAAAAAAATCAAAATATGAAATCTGGTTTTTAATGTATAGTTTCTTCATCACGAGCACTGACATAAGATGATGGTTCAAAGAGGTTTGAACCTTTGTTGCCTCATTTCTCTAGAAGAAGATTCTATAATGTAATTCCACTAATTTAGGTAGTATATGAAATTTTCTAAACACATTTAAAAAAATTATAATTGATTCCTATTTTCATGAAGAGAGTTTTAGAATACGTTAATTCAAAATGTAGAATGTGTTTTTAAATTTTAAAACAAAGTAAGAGATATAAACTTCAGTATATAGAGCGGCATTTAGAAAACTCAATATTTTAGAAGGGGTTAACCCAGATTTTGAAAAAAAATCAAAAATATGAAAGTTGGTTTTAATGTATAGTTTCATCGAGCACTGACATAATATGATGGTAAAGAGGTTTGGAACCTTGTTCGCCTCTATTTCTCTAGAAATGAAGATTCTATAGGTAATTCCACTAATTTAGGTAGTAATGAATTTACTAAACAAATGTTAAAAAATTATAATGATTCCTATTTCATGAAAGAGAGTTTAGAATACGTTAATTCAAATGTAGAAGTGTTTTTAATTTTAAAACAAAGTTAAAGAGTATAAACTTCAGTATATAGAGCATTTACGAAAACTCAATGTTTAGAAGGGGTTTAAACCCGATTTTAAAAAAAATTCAAAAATAAGAACATCTGGTTTTAATGTATAGTTTCATCGCACTGACAAGATGATGGTCAAGAGGTTTGGAACCTTTGTTGTCGCCTCCATTTCTCTGAAAATGAAATTCTATAATGGTAATTCCACTATTTAGGCAGTATATTGAATTTTTAACTAAACACAATGTTAAAAAAAATTATAATGATTCCTATTTTTCATGAAAAGAGTTTAGAATAGTTAATTCAAATTTAGAATGTGTTTTTAAATTTTAAAACAAAGTAAGAAGGTATAAACTTCAGTATATAGTTGCATTTACGAAAAACTCATATTTTAGAAGGGGTTAACCCCACACGATTTTGAAAAAAAATTCAAAATATGAAAAACTTGTTTATGTATAGTTTCATCGAGCACTGACATAAGATGATGGTCAAAGAGGTTTGGAACCTTTGTTTCCCCCCCATTTCTCTAGAAAACAAAGATTCTATACATGGTACTCCACTAATTTAGGCAGTCATATGAAATTTACTACAAAATGTTAAAAATTATAATGATTCCTATATTTAATGAAAGAGAGTTTAGAATACTGTATATCAAATGTAGAATGTGTTTTAAATTTTTTAAAACAACAAGAGTATAAACTTCAGTATATAGAGCATTTACTGAAAACTCAATATTTTAGAAGGGTTAACCACGGATTTTTGAAAAAAAATAAAAATATGAAATTCTGGTTTTAATGTATAGTTTTCATCGAGCACTGATGTAAAATTATGGTCACAGAGGTTTAGAACATTGTTGCGCTCCTCATTCTCTAGAAATGAAGTTTTATAACGTTATTCCACAATTTAGGACAGTATAATGAATTTTACTAAACTAAATGTTAAAAAATTATAATGATTCCTATTTTTCATGAAGAGGTTTCAATACGTTATTCAATGTAGAATGTGTTTTTAAATTTTAAAACACAAGTAAAGAGTATAAACTTAAGTATATAGAGCATTTACCTCAAAACACAAATTTTAGAAGGGTTAACCCACGTATTTTTTAAAAAAATTTCAAAAAAAAAAAAAATCCCCTTGGGTTTTTTTTTTAACTGTATAAGTTTTTTTTTCCAATCTAGCACTTGAATAAAAAGAATGGGTTAAAAGAGTGTTTAGAACAAAAAAAACCCTTGTTTTTTTGCCCCCGTCCCCTTTCCTTTTTCTAGAAATTGAAAAGATTTTTTTTCATAACGGTAAAAAAAATTTCCCCCACTAATTTTTATGCAGTAAATAACAATTTGAAAATTTTTTACCAAAAAACCTAAAAGTTTTTTTTTAAAAAAATAATTGATTTTCCCCTAATTTTTTTTTTCATGAACAAAAGAGAGGTTTTTTTAGATACGTTATTCAAATGAAAATCTGGTTGTTTTTGTAATTTTTTTTTTTTTTAAAACAAAGTTTAAAGGATTAAAAATAAACTTTCCAGTTAACATAATAATTTTATAAATTTTGCCTTTTTAAACCGGCAACCTCAATTATTTTTTGGAGAAGGGGTTTTAACCCCACAACAAAATTTTTTTTTGGGGAAAAAAAAAAAATCCCAAAAAATAATTGACAATCTGGGTTTTTTTTTTTTTTGGTTTTTTAAGTACATTGTTTTTGTAGGGTTTTTTTTTTTGTCCATCGAGCACTGGACATTAAGACAAAAAAAATGGATTGGTCCCCCCACCCCCCCCCACCCAAAGAACGAAGGTTTTTTAAGAACGCTTTTTTTTTGGGGGGGTTTTTTCCCCCCCTCCATTTTTTTCCCCCCCTTCTTCCTAGAAAAAACTAAGATTTTTATAAAGGGTAAGATTTCCACTATTTTTAGGCCCCAGTAATCGGAAAAAAAATTTTTTTTTTTTAATAAACCAAATGTTTTTTTTTGTTTGTAAAAAATTAAATGATTTTTCCCCTAATAATTTTCCCATGGGAAAAGAGTTTTGTTAGAATAACGTTTTAATTCCCCAATGGTAAGAGTGTGTTTTTTTTTTTTTTTTTTTTTTTTTTAAATTTTACAACAAAAGTTTAAAGAGTTAAACCTTTCGTTTAAAATACATAGAGCAATTTTTTTGACCTTACCGAAAACTCAAAATATTTTTTTTAGAAAGGGGGTTTAAACCCCCCACGGATGTTTTTTTTGGGAAAACAATCAAATAGAAAAGTATGGTTTTTTTTTTGTTTTTTTTTTTTTATGTTATAGTTTTTTTTCAATCGAGCACTGACCATTAAGATGAAAAAGGTTGGGAAAAGAGGTTTTGTTTTTTGGAAAAACCTTTGTGTTTTTGCCCCTCTTATTTATCTCTGAAAAAAATGAAAAGATTTTCCTAATAAATTTGTAAAATTTTTTTCCACTAATTTTAAGGGTAATTGTAATAAAATGAAACATTTTACTAACCAAAAAAAAAAAGGTTTTTTTTTTTTGAAAAAATTTATATGATTCTCCCCCTATATTTTCCCATGAAAAAAGAGAGTTTTGTGTTTTTTTTTTTTTTTTAGACATAACCGTTAATTTCCCCAATGTTAGAATGTTTTTGGGTTTTTTTTTTTGTTTAATTTTTTTTAAAAAAAACAAACGTTTTAAAAGAAAAGTTAATAAACTTAACTTTCCAATTATTATAGAGCCATTTTTTACAAAACAAACCCTCAATATTTTTTTAAAGGGGTTTTAAACCCCCACAGAATTTTTTTTTTTTGGAAAAAAAAAATCCAAAAAATATGAAAAAAAAAAAAAAAAAAATCCTTGGGGGGTGTTTTTTTTAAACTGGTTTATAGTTTTTTTTTTTTTTTCCATCGAGCCCACCTACATAAAATGATGGGTCCCCAACGAAAGGGTTTTTTTTTTGGAAAACCCTTTTTGTTTGTTTTTGGCCTCTATTTTGTTTGTCTCTAGAATGTTGAAGATTTTCCCTTTTAATAATATGGTATTTTTTTTCCCCCCTTTTCCCCCCTAATTTTACATTTTAGGTGATTGTTAGAAAAAAATGAAAAAATTTTTTTTAACTAACACTAAAATGTTTTTTAAAAAATTTAAAATGATTTTTGTCCTATTTTTTTTTTTTCAATGTAAGAGAAAAAGTATCTTAAGAATTAAGTTTTACATTTTTCAAAATTTTACGGAATTTTTTTGTTAACACTTTTTATAAAAAAAAAATTAAAAAGAAGTAATAAACCCTTTCAAAGTTAATCATATTTGCATTTTTTACGGAAAACAACTTCAATATGTTTTTTTAAATAAAGGGGGTTTAAACCCCAAAAAAGATTTTTGACAAAAAAAAAACAATTCAAAAATATTTGAAAAACAATCTTTCTTGGGTTTTTTTTTTTTTTTAAACCATGTAAATATTTTTTTTTTTTTTTCCATCGAGCAATTGAAAAAAACCCATAAAATTTAAGGACAAACTTGTCCCACCCCAAAAGAAGGGGTTTTATTTGGTTGGGAACCCTTTTTTTGTTTTTTTTTTGCCATCTCCCATTTTCCCCCCTCTTAGAAAACGAAGGATTTCCCCCCCCATAAAATAAAACTGGGGGGGTTAATTTCCCCCACCTTTTATTTTTTAGGTTTAGTTTATGGAATTTTTTTTTTTTTTTTGTTTACTAAACAAAATGTTTTTTTTAAAAAAAATTAATAATTGAAATTCCCCGATATTCTCACTGAAGAAGGAAAGTTTAGAAAAACGTTTATTCAAATTTAGAAAATGTTGGGGTTTTTTTTAAAATTTTATTTTTTAAAAAAAAACAAAAGTAAATAAAGTAAAACACCTTTTTTTTTTCAAGTATTAGAGCCATTAACAGAAAAACTCCAAAAAAATGTTTTTTTTTTTTCAAGAAGGGTTTTTTTAACCCCCAACCACGATTTTTTTTTGGAAAAAAAAAAAAAAATTCAAAAATAAGAAAAATCTGTTTTTTTTTTAATGGTCAACTACAAAAAATAGGTTTTATTTTTTTTTTCAAAAATCGAGCCAATCGACCCATAAAAGATTAATGGGTTTTCCCCAAAAAGCAGTGATTTTGGGAACCTTTTTTTTGTTTTGCCGTCCCATGTCTTCTAGAAAAATGAAGAAATTTCTCTTATAATGGTTTAATTCCCCACTATTTTTTTAAGGGCCCCCCCCCAGTAATAAAGAACAATTTTTTTTTTTTACTTTAAAAACACCAACAATGTTAAAAAAAAATTAATATGAATTGTTTCTCCCTTTTTTATTTTATCATGAAAAAGAGAGTTTTTTTTGTTAGAAAAATAATTAATTCCACAAAATTTTGTTTTAGATGTTGTTGTTTTAAAAAATTATTTAAAAAACAAAGTTAAGAGTATAAACCTTTTTTTCACAGTAATATATTGCAATTTTACCAAAAACTCAATATTTTTTTAGAAAAAAGGGGTTTTTTTTTGTTAAACCCCCCCACAGATTTTTTTTTTGGAAAAAAAAAAATCAAAAAATGCAAAAACAATCTTTTGTTTTTTTTTAATTGTAAGTGTTTTTTTTCCCTCGAGCCTTGACATAAAGGAAATGAAATGGTCCAAAGAAACGGGTTTTTTTTTTTTTTTGAAGAACCTTTTTTTTGTGGTGTATTTCCTGCCAAATTTTCTTTCCCCCCCCCTCTTAGAAAACAAACAAAAGGATTTTCAATTAAAAATGGTATTTTCCCCCCCGTTAATTTTAAAGCCGTAAAAAGAAAAAAAAAACATATGAAAAAAAATTTTTTTTTTTTTTACCTAAACACAAAAAAAAAAATTGTGTTAAAAAAATTAAATAACATTGATTTCCTAATATTTTTTTAAATGAAAGAGGAAAGGTTTTTTTTAGAATACATACTTTTTTAATTCAAAACAATGTTAGAAACACTGTGGGTTTTTTTTTTTTTTTTTTAAAAAATTTTAAAAACAAAAAAAAACCCGAAGGTTATAACTTCCCGATTTAATTTCTTAGAAGAGGGCAATTTTTTTTTACCTGAAAAAAACCCTCCAAATTTTTTCGAAGGGGTTTTTTTTACCCCAACAGGATTTTTTTTTTTTGGGAAAAAAAAAAAAATAAAAATATGGGAACAATCCCCTTTTGGGGTTTTTCATGGTAAATAGTTTCCCTCGGTTCCCGTGTTCCCTTCTATTTAGTTTAGTAAAATTTCATTACTACTACCTAAATTAGTGGAATTACCATTATAGAATCTTCATTTTCTAGAGAAATAGAGGCAACAAAGGTTCCAAACCTCTTTGACCATCATCTTATGTCAGTGCTCGATGAAACTATACATTAAAACCAGATTTTCATATTTTTGAATTTTTTTCAAAATCTGTGGGTTAACCCCTTCTAAAATATTGAGTTTTCCGTAAATGCATATATATACTGAAGTTTATACTCTTTACTTTTGTTTTAAAATTTAAAAACACATTCTACATTTGAATTAACGTATTCTAAACTCTCTTTCATGAAAAATAGGAATCATTATAATTTTTTAACATTTAGTTTAGTAAAATTTCATTTACTACCTAAATTAGTGGAATTACCATTATAGAATCTTCATTTTCTAGAGAAATAGAGGCAACAAAGGTTCCAAACCTCTTTGACCATCATCTTATGTCAGTGCTCGATGAAACTATACATTAAAACCAGATTTTCATATTTTTGAATTTTTTTCAAAATCTGTGGGTTAACCCCTTCTAAAATATTGAGTTTTCGGTAAATGCTCTATATACTGAAGTTTATACTCTTTACTTTTGTTTTAAAATTTAAAAACACATTCTACATTTGAATTAACGTATTCTAAACTCTCTTTCATGAAATATAGGAATCATTATAATTTTTTAACATTTTGTTTAGTAAAATTTCATATACTGCCTAAATTAGTGGAATTACCATTATAGAATCTTCAGTTTTCTAGAGAAATGGAGGCAACAAAGGTTCCAAACCTCTTTGACCATCATCTTATGTCAGTGCTCGATGAAACTATACATTAAAACCAGATTTTCATATTTTTGAATTTTTTTCAAAATCTGTGGGTTAACCCCTTCTAAAATATTGAGTTTTCCGTAAATGCAATATATACTGAAGTTTATACTCTTTACTTTTGTTTTAAAATTAAAAAACACATTCTAAATTTGAATTAACTTATTCTAAACTCTCTTTCATGAAAAATAGGAATCATTATAATTTTTAACATTTAGTTTAGTAAAATTTCATATACTGCCTAAATTAGTGGAATTACCATTATAGAATCTTCATTTTCTAGAGAAATAGGAGGCAACAAAGGTTCCAAACCTCTTTGACCATCATCTTATGTCAGTGCTCGATGAAACTATACATTAAAACCAGATTTTCATATTTTTGAATTTTTTTTCAAAATCTGTGGGTTAACCCCTTCTAAAATATTGAGTTTTCGGTAAATGCTCTATATACTGAAGTTTATACTCTTTACTTTTGTTTTAAAATTTAAAAACACATTCTACATTTGAATTAACGTATTCTAAACTCTCTTTCATGAAATATAGGAATCATTATAATTTTTTAACATTTAGTTTAGTAAAATTTCATATACTGCCTAAATTAGTGGAATTACCATTATAGAATCTTCATTTTCTAGAGAAATAGGAGGCAACAAAGGTTCCAAACCTCTTTGACCATCATCTTATGTCAGTGCTCGATGAAACTATACATTAAAACCAGATTTTCATATTTTTGAATTTTTTTCAAAATCCGTGGGTTAACCCCTTCTAAAATATTGAGTTTTCGGTAAATGCTCTATATACTGAAGTTTATACTCTTTACTTTTGTTTTAAAATTTAAAAACACATTCTACATTTGAATTAACGTATTCTAAACTCTCTTTCATGAAATATAGGAATCATTATAATTTTTTAACATTTAGTTTAGTAAAATTTCATATACTGCCTAAATTAGTGGAATTACCATTATAGAATCTTCATTTTCTAGAGAAATGGAGGCAACAAAGGTTCCAAACCTCTTTGACCATCATCTTATGTCAGTGCTCGATGAAACTATACATTAAAACCAGATTTTCATATTTTTGAATTTTTTTCAAAATCTGTGGGTTAACCCCTTCTAAAATATTGAGTTTTCCGTAAATGCAATATATACTGAAGTTTATACTCTTTACTTTTGTTTTAAAATTTAAAAACACATTCTAAATTTTGAATTAACTTATTCTAAACTCTCTTTCATGAAAAATAGGAATCATTATAATTTTTTAACATTTAGTTTAGTAAAATTTCATTTACTGCCTAAATTAGTGGAATTACCATTATAGAATCTTCATTTTCTAGAGAAATAGAGGCAACAAAGGTTCCAAACCTCTTTGACCATCATCTTATGTCAGTGCTCGATGAAACTATACATTAAAACCAGATTTTCATATTTTTGAATTTTTTTTCAAAATCTGTGGGTTAACCCCTTCTAAAATATTGAGTTTTCCGGTAAATGCTCTATATACTGAAGTTTATACTCTTTACTTTTGTTTTAAAATTTAAAAACACATTCTACATTTGAATTAACGTATTCTAAACTCTCTTTCATGAAATATAGGAATCATTATAATTTTTTAACATTTTGTTTAGTAAAATTTCATATACTGCCTAAATTAGTGGAATTACCATTATAGAATCTTCAGTTTTCTAGAGAAATGGAGGCAACAAAGGTTCCAAACCTCTTTGACCATCATCTTATGTCAGTGCTCGATGAAACTATACATTAAAACCAGATTTTCATATTTTTGAATTTTTTTCAAAATCTGTGGGTTAACCCCTTCTAAAATATTGAGTTTTCCGTAAATGCAATATATACTGAAGTTTATACTCTTTACTTTTGTTTTAAAATTTAAAAACACATTCTAAATTTGAATTAACGTATTCTAAACTCTCTTTCATGAAAAATAGGAATCATTATAATTTTTAACATTTAGTTTAGTAAAATTTCATTTACTACCTAAATTAGTGGAATTACCATTATAGAATCTTCATTTTCTAGAGAAATAGAGGCAACAAAGGTTCCAAACCTCTTTGACCATCATCTTATGTCAGTGCTCGATGAAACTATACATTAAAACCAGATTTTCATATTTTTGAATTTTTTTTCAAAATCTGTGGGTTAACCCCTTCTAAAATATTGAGTTTTCGGTAAATGCTCTATATACTGAAGTTTATACTCTTTACTTTTGTTTTAAAATTTAAAAACACATTCTACATTTGAATTAACGTATTCTAAACTCTCTTTCATGAAATATAGGAATCATTATAATTTTTTAACATTTAGTTTAGTAAAATTTCATATACTACCTAAATTAGTGGAATTACCATTATAGAATCTTCATTTTCTAGAGAAATAGAGGCAACAAAGGTTCCAAACCTCTTTGACCATCATCTTATGTCAGTGCTCGATGAAACTATACATTAAAACCAGATTTTCATATTTTTGAATTTTTTTTCAAAATCTGTGGGTTAACCCCTTCTAAAATATTGAGTTTTCGGTAAATGCTCTATATACTGAAGTTTATACTCTTTACTTTTGTTTTAAAATTTAAAAACACATTCTACATTTGAATTAACGTATTCTAAACTCTCTTTCATGAAATATAGGAATCATTATAATTTTTTAACATTTTGTTTAGTAAAATTTCATATACTGCCTAAATTAGTGGAATTACCATTATAGAATCTTCGTTTTCTAGAGAAATGGAGGCAACAAAGGTTCCAAACCTCTTTGACCATCATCTTATGTCAGTGCTCGATGAAACTATACATTAAAACCAGATTTTCATATTTTTGAATTTTTTTCAAAATCTGTGGGTTAACCCCTTCTAAAATATTGAGTTTTCCGTAAATGCAATATATACTGAAGTTTATACTCTTTACTTTTGTTTTAAAATTTAAAAACACATTCTACATTTGAATTAACGTATTCTAAACTCTCTTTCATGAAAAATAGGAATCATTATAATTTTTTAACATTTAGTTTAGTAAAATTTCATATACTGCCTAAATTAGTGGAATTACCATTATAGAATCTTCATTTTCTAGAGAAATAGAGGCAACAAAGGTTCCAAACCTCTTTGACCATCATCTTATGTCAGTGCTCGATGAAACTATACATTAAAACCAGATTTTCATATTTTTGAATTTTTTTCAAAATCCGTGGGTTAACCCCTTCTAAAATATTGAGTTTTCGGTAAATGCTCTATATACTGAAGTTTATACTCTTTACTTTTGTTTTAAAATTTAAAAACACATTCTACATTTGAATTAACGTATTCTAAACTCTCTTTCATGAAAATAGGAATCATTATAATTTTTTAACATTTAGTTTAGTAAAATTTCATATACTGCCTAAATTAGTGGAATTACCATTATAGAATCTTCGTTTTCTAGAGAAATGGAGGCAACAAAGGTTCTAAACCTCTTTGACCATCATCTTATGTCAGTGCTCGATGAAACTATACATTAAAACCAGATTTTCATATTTTTGATTTTTTTTCAAAATCCGTGGGTTAACCCCTTCTAAAATATTGAGTTTTCGGTAAATGCTCTATATACTGAAGTTTATACTCTTTACTTTTGTTTTAAAATTTAAAAACACATTCTACATTTGAATTAACGTATTCTAAACTCTCTTTCATGAAATATAGGAATCATTATAATTTTTTAACATTTTGTTTAGTAAAATTTCATATACTGCCTAAATTAGTGGAATTACCATTATAGAATCTTCGTTTTCTAGAGAAATGGAGGCAACAAAGGTTCCAAACCTCTTTGACCATCATCTTATGTCAGTGCTCGATGAAACTATACATTAAAACCAGATTTTCATATTTTTGAATTTTTTTCAAAATCTGTGGGTTAACCCCTTCTAAAATATTGAGTTTTCCGTAAATGCAATATATACTGAAGTTTATACTCTTTACTTTTGTTTTAAAATTTAAAAACACATTCTAAATTTTGAATTAACTTATTCTAAACTCTCTTTCATGAAAAATAGGAATCATTATAATTTTTTAACATTTAGTTTAGTAAAATTTCATATACTGCCTAAATTAGTGGAATTACCATTATAGAATCTTCATTTTCTAGAGAAATGGAGGCAACAAAGGTTCCAAACCTCTTTGACCATCATCTTATGTCAGTGCTCGATGAAACTATACATTAAAACCAGATTTTCATATTTTTGAATTTTTTTTCAAAATCTGTGGGTTAACCCCTTCTAAAATATTGAGTTTTCGTAAATGCTCTATATACTGAAGTTTATACTCTTTACTTTTGTTTTAAAATTTAAAAACACATTCTACATTTGAATTAACGTATTCTAAACTCTCTTTCATGAAATATAGGAATCATTATAATTTTTTAACATTTTGTTTAGTAAAATTTCATATACTACCTAAATTAGTGGAATTACCATTATAGAATCTTCATTTTCTAGAGAAATAGAGGCAACAAAGGTTCCAAACCTCTTTGACCATCATCTTATGTCAGTGCTCGATGAAACTATACATTAAAACCAGATTTTCATATTTTTGATTTTTTTTCAAAATCCGTGGGTTAACCCCTTCTAAAATATTGAGTTTTCGGTAAATGCTCTATATACTGAAGTTTATACTCTTTACTTTTGTTTTAAAATTTAAAAACACATTCTACATTTGAATTAACGTATTCTAAACTCTCTTTCATGAAATATAGGAATCATTATAATTTTTTAACATTTTGTTTAGTAAAATTTCATATACTGCCTAAATTAGTGGAATTACCATTATAGAATCTTCGTTTTCTAGAGAAATGGAGGCAACAAAGGTTCCAAACCTCTTTGACCATCATCTTATGTCAGTGCTCGATGAAACTATACATTAAAACCAGATTTTCATATTTTTGAATTTTTTTCAAAATCTGTGGGTTAACCCCTTCTAAAATATTGAGTTTTCCGTAAATGCAATATATACTGAAGTTTATACTCTTTACTTTTGTTTTAAAATTTAAAAACACATTCTAAATTTTGAATTAACTTATTCTAAACTCTCTTTCATGAAAAATAGGAATCATTATAATTTTTTAACATTTAGTTTAGTAAAATTTCATATACTACCTAAATTAGTGGAATTACCATTATAGAATCTTCATTTTCTAGAGAAATAGAGGCAACAAAGGTTCCAAACCTCTTTGACCATCATCTTATGTCAGTGCTCGATGAAACTATACATTAAAACCAGATTTTCATATTTTTGATTTTTTTTCAAAATCCGTGGGTTAACCCCTTCTAAAATATTGAGTTTTCTGTAAATGCTCTATATACTGAAGTTTATACTCTTTACTTTTGTTTTAAAATTTAAAAACACATTCTACATTTGAATTAACGTATTCTAAACTCTCTTTCATGAAATATAGGAATCATTATAATTTTTTAACATTTTGTTTAGTAAAATTTCATATACTGCCTAAATTAGTGGAATTACCATTATAGAATCTTCATTTTCTAGAGAAATGGAGGCAACAAAGGTTCCAAACCTCTTTGACCATCATCTTATGTCAGTGCTCGATGAAACTATACATTAAAACCAGATTTTCATATTTTTGAATTTTTTTTCAAAATCTGTGGGTTAACCCCTTCTAAAATATTGAGTTTTCCGTAAATGCAATATATACTGAAGTTTATACTCTTTACTTTTGTTTTAAAATTTAAAAACACATTCTAAATTTTGAATTAACTTATTCTAAACTCTCTTTCATGAAAAATAGGAATCATTATAATTTTTTAACATTTAGTTTAGTAAAATTTCATTTACTACCTAAATTAGTGGAATTACCATTATAGAATCTTCATTTTCTAGAGAAATAGAGGCAACAAAGGTTCCAAACCTCTTTGACCATCATCTTATGTCAGTGCTCGATGAAACTATACATTAAAACCAGATTTTCATATTTTTGAATTTTTTTTCAAAATCTGTGGGTTAACCCCTTCTAAAATATTGAGTTTTCTGTAAATGCTCTATATACTGAAGTTTATACTCTTTACTTTTGTTTTAAAATTTAAAAACACATTCTACATTTGAATTAACGTATTCTAAACTCTCTTTCATGAAATATAGGAATCATTATAATTTTTTAACATTTTGTTTAGTAAAATTTCATATACTACCTAAATTAGTGGAATTACCATTATAGAATCTTCATTTTCTAGAGAAATAGAGGCAACAAAGGTTCCAAACCTCTTTGACCATCATCTTATGTCAGTGCTCGATGAAACTATACATTAAAACCATACTTTCATATTTTTGATTTTTTTTCAAAATCCGTGGGTTAACCCCTTCTAAAATATTGAGTTTTCGGTAAATGCTCTATATACTGAAGTTTATACTCTTTACTTTTGTTTTAAAATTTAAAAACACATTCTACATTTGAATTAACGTATTCTAAACTCTCTTTCATGAAATATAGGAATCATTATAATTTTTTAACATTTTGTTTAGTAAAATTTCATATACTGCCTAAATTAGTGGAATTACCATTATAGAATCTTCGTTTTCTAGAGAAATGGAGGCAACAAAGGTTCCAAACCTCTTTGACCATCATCTTATGTCAATGCTCGATGAAACTATACATTAAAACCAGATTTTCATATTTTTGAATTTTTTTCAAAATCTTTGGGTTAACCCCTTCTAAAATATTGAGTTTTCCGTAAATGCAATATATACTGAAGTTTATACTCTTTACTTTTGTTTTAAAATTTAAAAAATTCTAAATTTTGAATTAACTTATTCTAAACTCTCTTACATGAAAAATAGGAATCATTATAATTTTTTAACATTTAGTTTAGTAAAATTTCATTTACTACCTAAATTAGTGGAATTACCATTATAGAATCTTCAATTTCTAGAGAAATAGAGGCAACAAAGGTTTCAAACCTCTTTGACCATCATCTTATGTCAGTGCTCGATGAAACTATACATTAAAACCAGATTTTCATATTTTTGATTTTTTTTTCAAAATCTGTGGGTTAACCCCTTCTAAAATATTGAGTTTTCTGTAAATGCTCTATATACTGAAGTTTATACTCTTTACTTTTGTTTTAAAATTTAAAAACACATTCTACATTTGAATTAACGTATTCTAAACTCTCTTTCATGAAATATAGGAATCATTATAATTTTTTAACATTTTGTTTAGTAAAATTTCATATACTACCTAAATTAGTGGAATTACCATTATAGAATCTTCATTTTCTAGAGAAATAGAGGCAACAAAGGTTCCAAACCTCTTTCACCATCATCTTATGTCAGTGCTCGATGAAACTATACATTAAAACCATACTTTCATATTTTTGATTTTTTTTCAAAATCCGTGGGTTAACCCCTTCTAAAATATTGAGTTTTCGGTAAATGCTCTATATACTGAAGTTTATACTCTTTACTTTTGTTTTAAAATTTAAAAACACATTCTACATTTGAATTAACGTATTCTAAACTCTCTTTCATGAAATATAGGAATCATTATAATTTTTTAACATTTTGTTTAGTAAAATTTCATATACTGCCTAAATTAGTGGAATTACCATTATAAATCTTCAGTTTTCTAGAGAAATGGAGGCAACAAAGGTTCCAAACCTCTTTGACCATCATCTTATGTCAGTGCTCGATGAAACTATACATTAAAACCAGATTTTCATATTTTTGAATTTTTTTCAAAATCTGTGGGTTAACCCCTTCTAAAATATTGAGTTTTCCGTAAATGCAATATATACTGAAGTTTATACTCTTTACTTTTGTTTTAAAATTTAAAAACACATTCTACATTTGAATTAACGTATTCTAAACTCTCTTTCATGAAAAATAGGAATCATTATAATTTTTTAACATTTAGTTTGGTAAAATTTCATATACTGCCTAAATTAGTGGAATTACCGTTATAAAATCTTCATTTTCTAGAGAAATGGAGGCAACAATGGTTCTAAACCTCTTTTACCATCATTTTATGTCAGTGCTCGATGAAACTATACATTAAAACCAGATTTTTATTTTTTTGAATTTTTTTTAAAATCCGTGGGTTAACCCCTTCTAAAATATTGTGTTTTCGGTAAATGCTCTATATACTTAAGTTTATACTCTTTACTTTTGTTTTAAAATTTAAAAACACATTCTACATTTGAATTAACGTATTCTAAACTCTCTTTCATGAAAAATAGGAATCATTATAATTTTTTAACATTTAGTTTGGTAAAATTTCATATACTGCCTAAATTAGTGGAATAACCGTTATAAAATCTTCATTTTCTAGAGAAATGGAGGAAACAATGGTTCTAAACCTCTTTGACCATAATTTTATATCAGTGCTCGATGAAACTATACATTAAAACCAGATTTTCATATTTTTTATTTTTTTTCAAAATCCGTGGGTTAACCCCTTCTAAAATATTGAGTTTTCAGTAAATGCTCTATATACTGAAGTTTATACTCTTTCGTTTTGTTTTAAAATTTTAAAACACATTCTACATTTGAATTAACGTATTCTAAACTCTCTTTCATTAAATATAGGAATCATTATAATTTTTTAACATTTTGTTTAGTAAAATTTCATATACTGCCTAAATTAGTGGAATTACCATTATAGAATCTTTGTTTTCTAGAGAAATGGAGGCAACAAAGGTTCAAAACCTCTTTGACCATCATCTTATGTCAGTGCTCGATGAAACTATACATTAAAACAAGATTTTCATATTTTTGAATTTTTTTCAAAATCTGTGGGTTAACCCCTTCTAAAATATTGAGTTTTCCGTAAATGCAATATATACTGAAGTTTATACTCTTTACTTTTGTTTTAAAATTTAAAAACACATTCTAAATTTTGAATTAACTTATTCTAAACTCTCTTTCATGAAAAATAGGAATCATTATAATTTTTTAACATTGTGTTTAGTAAAATTTCATATACTGCCTAAATTAGTGGAATTACCATTATAGAATCTTCATTTTCTAGAGAAATGGAGGCAACAAAGGTTCCAAACCTCTTTGACCATCATCTTATGTCAGTGCTCGATGAAACTATACATTAAAACCAGATTTTCTTATTTTTGAATTTTTTTTTCAAAATCTGTGGGTTAACCCCTTCTAAAATATTGAGTTTTCTGTAAATGCTCTATATACTGAAGTTTATACTCTTTACTTTTGTTTTAAAATTTAAAAACACATTCTACATTTGAATTAACGTATTCTAAACTCTCTTTCATGAAATATAGGAATCATTATAATTTTTTAACATTTTGTTTAGTAAAATTTCATATACTACCTAAATTAGCTGAATTACCATTATAGAATCTTCATTTTCTAGAGAAATAGAGGCAACAAAGGTTCCAAACCTCTTTCACCATCATCTTATGTCAGTGCTCGATGAAACTATACATTAAAACCATACTTTCATATTTTTGATTTTTTTTCAAAATCCGTGGGTTAACCCCTTCTAAAATATTGAGTTTTCGGTAAATGCTCTATATACTGAAGTTTATACTCTTTACTTTTGTTTTAAAATTTAAAAACACATTCTACATTTGAATTAACGTATTCTAAACTCTCTTTCATGAAATATAGGAATCATTATAATTTTTTAACATTTTGTTTAGTAAAATTTCATATACTGCCTAAATTAGTGGAATTACCTTTATAAAATCTTCGTTTTCTAGAGAAATGGAGGCAACAAAGGTTCTAAACCTCTTTGACCATCATCTTATGTCAGTGCTCGATGAAACTATACATTAAAACCAGATTTTCATATTTTTGAATTTTTTTCAAAATCTGTGGGTTAACCCCTTCTAAAATATTGAGTTTTCCGTAAATGCAATATATACTGAAGTTTATACTCTTTACTTTTGTTTTAAAATTTAAAAACACATTCTAAATTTTGAATTAACTTATTCTAAACTCTCTTTCATGAAAAATAGGAATCATTATAATTTTTTAACATTTAGTTTAGTAAAATTTCATTTACTACCTAAATTAGTGGAATTACCATTATAGAATCTTCAATTTCTAGAGAAATAGAGGCAACAAAGGTTCCAAACCTCTTTGACCATCATCTTATGTCAGTGCTCGATGAAACTATACATTAAAACCAGATTTTCATATTTTTGATTTTTTTTCAAAATCCGTGGGTTAACCCCTTCTAAAATATTGAGTTTTCTGTAAATGCTCTATATACTGAAGTTTATACTCTTTACTTTTGTTTTAAAATTTAAAACCACATTCTACATTTGAATTAACGTATTCTAAACTCTCTTTCATGAAATATAGGAATCATTATAATTTTTTAACATTTTGTTTAGTAAAATTTCATATACTACCTAAATTAGTGGAATTACCATTATAGAATCTTCATTTTCTAGAGAAATGGAGGCAACAAAGGTTCCAAACCTCTTTGACCATCATCTTATGTCAGTGCTCGATGAAACTATACATTAAAACCAGATTTTCATATTTTTGAATTTTTTTCAAAATCCGTGGGTTAACCCCTTCTAAAATATTGAGTTTTCGGTAAATGCTCTATATACTGAAGTTTATACTCTTTAATTTTATTTTAAAATTTAAAAACAAATTCTAAATTTGAATTAACCTATTCTAAACTCTCTTTCATGATATATAGGAATAATTATAACTTTTAAACATTTAGTTTAGTATAATTTCATATACTGCCTAAATTAGTGGAATTACCGTTATAAAATCTTTATTTTCTAGAGAAATGGAGGCAACAAAGATTCTAAACCTCTTTGGCCATCATCTTATGTCAGTGCTCGATGAAACTATACATTAAAACCAGATTTTCATATTTTTCAATTTTTTTCAAAATCCGTGGGTTAACCCTTTCTAAAATATTGAGTTTTCGGTAAATGCTCTATATACTGAATTTTATACTCTTTACTTTTGTTTTAAAATTTAAAAACACATTCTACATTTGAATTAACGTATTCTAAACTCTCTTTCATGAAATATAGGAATCATTATAATTTTTTAACATTTAGTTTAGTAAAATTTCATATACTGCCTAAATTAGTGGAATTACCATTATAAAATCTTCATTTTCTAGAGAATTTGAGGCAGCAAAGGTTCTAAACGTCTTTGACCATCATCTTATGTTAGTGCTCGATGAAACTATACATTAAAACCAAATTTTCATATTTTTGAAAAAAAATTTCAAAATCCGTGGGGTAACCTCTTCTAAAATATTGAGTTTTCGGTAAATGCTCTTTATACTGAAGTTTATACTCTTTAATTTTGCTTTAAAGTTTAAAAATACATTCTACATTTGAATTAACCTATGCTAAACTCTCGTTCATGTTATATAGGAATTATTATAACTTTTTAACATTTAGTTTAGTATAATTTCATATATGGCCTAAATTAGTGGAATTACCATTATAAAATATTCATTTTCTAGAGAAATTGAGGCAACAAAGGTTCCAAACCTCTTTGACCATCATCTTATGTCAGTGCTCGATGAAACTATACATTAAAACCAGATTTTCATATTTTTCAATTTTTTTCAAAATCCGTGGGTTAGCCCCTTCTAAAATATTGAGTTTTTTGTAAATGCTCTATATACTAAAGTTTATACTCTTTACTTTTGTTTTAAAATTTAAAAAAACATTCTACATTTGAATTAACCTATTCTAAACTCTCTTTCATGAAATATAGGAATCATTATATTTTTTTAACATTTAGTTTTGTAAAATTTCATATACTGCCTAAATTAGTGGAATTACCATTATAAAATCTTCATTTTCTAGAAAAATTGAGGCAACAAAGGTTCTAAACCTCTTTGACCATCATCTTATGTCAGTGCTCGATGAAACTATACATTAAAACCAGATTTTCATATTTTTGAATTTTTTTTTCAAAATTTGTGGGGTAACCCCTTCTAAAATATTGAGTTTTCGGTAAATGCTTTATATACTGAAGTTTATACTCTTTACTTTTGTTTTAAAATTTAAAAACACAATCTACATTTGAATTAACCTACTCTAAACTCTCTTTCATGATATATTGGAATTATTATAACTTTTAAACATTTAGTTTAGTATAATTTCATATACTGCCTAAATTAGTGGAATTACCATTATAAACCATCATCTTATGTCAGTGCTCGATGAAACTATACATTAAAACCAGATTTTCAATTTTATTCAAAATCCGTGGTTTAATCCCTTCTAAAATATTGAGTTTTCGGTAAATGCTCTATATACTAAAGTTTGTACTCTTTACTTTTGTTTTAAAATTTAAAAACACATTCTACATTTTAATTAACCTATTCTAAACTCTCTTTCATGAAATATAGGAATCATTATAATTTTTTAACATTTAGTTTTGTAAAATTTCATATACTGCCTAAATTAGTGGAATTACCATTATAAAATCTTCATTTTCTTGAAAAATTGAGGCAACAAAGGTTCTAAACCTCTTTGACCATCATCTTATGTCAGTGCTCGATGAAACTATACATTAAAACCAGATTTTCATATTTTTGAATTTATTTTTCAAAATCCGTGGGGTAACCCCTTCTAAAATATTGAGTTTTCGGTAAATGCTCTATATACTGAAGTTTATACTCTTTAATTTTGTTTTAAAATTTAAAACACATTCTACATTTGAATTAACCTATTCTAAACTCTCGTTCTTGTTATATAGGAATTATTATAACTTTTTTACATTTAGTTTTGTATAATTTCATATACTTCATAAATTAGTGGAATTACCGTTACAAAATCTTCATTTTCTAGAGAAATGGAGGCAACAAAGGTTCTAAACCTCTTTGACCATCATCTTATGTCAGTGCTCGATGAAACTATACATTAAAACCAGATTTTCATATTTTTGAATTTTTTTCAAAATTTGTGGGTTAACCCCTTCTAAAATATTGAGTTTTCGGTAAATGCTCTATATACTGAAGTTTATACTCTTTACTTTTGTTTTAAAATTTAAAAACACATTCTACATTTGAATTAACCTATTCTAAACTCTCTTTCATGATATATAGGAATAATTATAACTTTTTAACATTTAGTTTAGTATAATTTCATATACTGCCTAAATTAGTGGAGTTACCGTCATAAAATCTTCATCTTCTAGAGAAATGGAGGCAACAAAGGTTCTAAACCTCTTTGACCATCATCTTATATTAGTGCTCGATGAAACTATACATTAAAACCAGATTTTCATATTTTTGATTTTTTTTTTCAAAATCCGTGGGGTACCCTACGAAAATATTGTGTTTTTCGTTAAATGTTCTATATACTGAAGCTTATATTCTTTAGTGTTGTTTTAAAATATTTAACCACATTATACATTTGTATTAATGTATTCTAAACTATCTTTGAATTTACACGCGCATTATTCTAATTTGTAACAATTAATTTAGTTTAAATTCATATACTGCTTAAATAAGTGGACTAAACACTATGAAATCACTATTATCTAGAGAAACGGAGACAACAAAGGTTCCTAACCTCTTTGACCATCATAATATGTAAGTGGAGGATGCAACTATGCAATAAAACAATATTGTCATATTTTTGAATTTGACTCAAAATTTGTAGGTTAACCCCCTACGAAAATGTTGAGTTTTTCGTTAAATGCTCTATACACTAGACCTTTTATTATTTTGTGTTGTTTTAAAATATTAAACCACTTAATACATTTGTATTAATGTATTCTAAACTATCTTTCAAGGTACATGCGCATCATTATAATTTTTAACAATTAATTTAGTTTAAACTCATATTCTGGTTAAATAAGTGGACTAAACACTATGAAATCACTATTATCTAGAGAAACGGAGACAACATAGGTTCATAACCTCTTTGACCATCATAATATGTAACTGGAGGATGCAACTATGCAATAAAACAATATTGTCATATTTTTTAAATTTCACTCAAAATTTGTAGGTTAACACCCTACGAAAATATGAGTTTTTCGTTAAATGCTCTATATACTGAAGCTTATATTCTTTAGTGTTGTTTTAAAATATTTAACCACATTATACATTTGTATTAATGTATTCTAAACTATCTTTGAATGTACACGCGCATTATTCTAATTTGTAACAATTAATTTAGTTTAAATTCATATACTGCTTAAATAAGTGGACTAAACACTATGAAATCACTATTATCTAGAGAAACGGAGACAACAAAGGTTCCTAACCTCTTTGGTCATCATAATATGTAAGTTTAGGATGAAACTATGCAATAAAACAATATTATCATATTTTTTGAATTTCACACAAAATTTGTAGGTTAACCCCTACGGAAATTTTGAGTTTTTCGTTAAATGCTCTATATACTAAACCTTTTATTCTTTTCTGTTGTTTTAAAATATTAAACCACATAATACATTTGTATTAATGTATTCTAAACTATCTTTCAAGGTACATGCGCATCATTCTAATTTTTAACAATTAATTTAATTTAAACTCATATACTGGTTAAATAAGTGGACTAAACACTATAAAATCACTATTATCTACAGAAACGGAGACAACAAAGGTTCCTAACCTCTTTGACCATCATAATATGTAAGTGGAGGATGCAACTATGCAATAAAACAATATTGTCATATTTTTTAAATTTCACTCAAAATTTGTAGGTCAACCCCCTACGAAAATATTGAGTTTTTCGTTAAATGCTCTATATACTGAAGCTTATATTCTTTAGTGTTGTTTCAAAATATTTAACCACATAATACATTTGTATTAATGTATTCTAAACTATCTTTCAAGGTACATATGCATCATTATAATTTTTAACAATTAATTTAGTTTAAATTCATATACTGCTTAAATAAGTTGACTAAACACTATGAAATCACAATTATCTAGAGAAACGGAGACAACAAAGGTTCCTAACCTCTTTGACCATCATAATATGTATGTGTAGGATGAAACTATGCAATAAAATAATATTGTCATATTTTTTAAATTTCACTCAAAATTTGTAGGTCAACCCCCTACGAAAATATTGACTTTTTCGTTAAATGTTCTATATACTGAAGCTTATATTCTTTAGTGTTGTTTTAAAATATTTAACCACATTATACATTTGTATTAATGTATTCTAAACTATCTTTCAAGGTACATGCGCATCTTTCTAATTTTTAACAATTAATTTAGTTTAAACTCATATAGTGGTTAAATAAGTGGACTAAACACTATGAAATCACTATTATCTAGAGAAATGGAGACAACAAAGGTTCGTAACCTATTTGACCATCATAATATGTAAGTGGAGGATGCAACTATGCAATAAAACAATATTGTCATAATTTTTTAATTTCACTCAAAATTTGTAGGTTAACCCCCAACGAAAATATTGAGTTTTTCTTTAAATGCTCTATATACTGAAGCTTATATTCTTTAGTGTTGTTTTAAAATATTTTACCACATTATACATTTGTATTAATGTATTCTAAAGTATCTTTGAATGTACACGCGCATTATTCTAATTTGTAACAATTAATTTAGTTTAAATCCATATACTTCTTAAATAAGTGGACTAAACACTATGAAATCACTATTATCTAGAGAAACGGAGACAACAAAGGTTTCTAACCTTTTTGACCATCATAATATGTATGTGGAGGATGCAACTATGCAATAAAACAATATTGTTATATTTTTTGAATTTGACTCAAAATTTGTAGGTTAACCCCTATGAAAATATTGAGTTTTTCGTTTGATGCTTTATATACTGAAGCTTATATTCTTAAGTGTAGTTTTAAAATACTTAACCACATTATACATTTGTATTAATGTATTCTAAACTATCTTTGAAGGTACACCCGCATCATTCTAATTTGTAACAATTAATTTAGTTTAAATTCATATACTGGTTAAATAAGTGGACTAAACACTATGAAATCACTATTATTTAGAGAAACGGAGACAACAAAGGTTCCTAACTTTTTTGACCATCATAATATGTAAGTGGAGGATGCAACTATGCAATAAAACAATATTGTCATATTTTTTAATTTCATTCAAAATTTGTAGGTTTAACCCCTACGAAAATATTGAGTTTTTCGTTAAATTCTTTGTATACTGAAGCTTATACTCTTTTGTGTTGTTTAAAAATATTTAAAAATTTATTGATTCACATACGCCAAAAAGAGAGCGTTTATATATAATGTACACTTATATACATGTATACATCTCATTCTTTTTATTTATTAATTGGATCACACTAGGCATGGGACTTATTATCCGAGACACGGATTCGATCCGATATCCGATCCGGATCCATTCCGAAAATCCGGATATCCAGAGGGGCCGAATCCGGATCCGGATAGTAAAATATTGGATCCGTCCAAACCGGATCCGGATCCGGATATCTAAATTTTTTAGTCCGGATATGCAGATCCGTAATTTTTATTAATAATTATTTTAAAAATAGCAATACCTATATATAAAAACTAATTTTATTTATTATATTTTCATTTTTATAATAGTATATATAAATTTTATATAAAATTTGTAATAGCATACATAAAAATAATTAAAAACATTGTATACATTTTTATTTTTAAATTATTGTTAATATTTTATATAATTTAATATTATTTTTTAATTTATTTTAAGGTTCCAAATTCGGATCCGGATATCCGCCGGATATTACAATTTTTAGAAGGATATCCGACATCCGGATACCCGAGAACCCCGGATCCGGATAAGGATAGTAAAATCATGGATCCGCCATATAAGGATTCGGATCCGGATACCTCGAAATACCCCGGATACCCGATCCGTTCCACCCCTTGATCACACGGTATAATAATAAATATGGAACGTTATGTAAATGCCCAACAAACGATCATATCATTAATCTTGAGCTTAAATATTCAGAGAGTTTTCCTTAATATTATATTTCTTCAAAAGTTTAAGACGCATGAAAAAGTTGCCCATTAGCATCTTAAAGATCACTCAAGAAATGTCCTAGTGGTTATGAATCTGTTTTCTCTGTGGATTCTCAAAGGAAACCATTAATTAATTAATTTCTATGATTTTCAAAATTATCAAGGCATCTCTTAAAGTAACATTATTTATAAAGACAATAACACATGAGATTTAACTTTATTTAGGGGAAACAGAAAATGTTTAAACTTATTGGACCAAATACCACATCACCATCACTAGTCATTATTACCAACCATGATAAACTAGTTTAATATGCAGCCATTTCCATAAGTTTCTTCCAAGCCGATCTAGCCGAAATCTCATTCCACCACCGGTTAACATTCTCCCGAGACGTAACCATTCCCCCCAAACCGGCTTCATTCATAATATACCTCATACCGGGCATATGAGTCAAATCAGCCAATGTGAACTTAGCACCGGCCAAGTACCGGTTCGTAGCTAACTGTTTTTCATATACATCCAGGACCTTATCGAACTTGACCTTTAGCTCTTCCACCAAAGCAACGTCGAAATTGGGCGTAAATACGATGTTTATAACTAAAGGTAGAACCACAACGTTGAAGTAGTTAGCCTCCACTTCCATCCACTGTTCCACGATGGCTCGTTGCTCCAAGGTCTTGCCCAGTAGGTCCGTTCCTTGGTCCGCATACTTAGTCGCGTAGTACCTCGATATGGCCCGAGATTCTTGAATCAAATATTCAATATTTATAGTATTTATTTTTCAAGATAAATTCTGACTTAGCCAAGAAATTAATATATCTGCATTAATTAAGTTTTGATTAAAAGTTTGGAGTAGTTATTTTACCAAAAAGCTTCAGATCTCCATCTTCAATAGCTGGAACTTGACCAAAGGGCTAACACAAGTATACAAGTTTTATAATACAACATCGGAACTACGCACATAGGCTTATATAATCAATTTGTTTTCTCTGATAATAACTAAAATAATTTATTACCTGACGAAGAAGATACTCTGGTTTTTTCTGCTCAAATGTATCAAGATCGACATGGATAACTTCAAACTCGATGCCTTTTTCAAGAAAACAGAGCAATACTCTTTGTGGATTAGCTGCTTTTATCTGCCCAAATAGTTTGACCACCATATTATGATTCTACAGAAAGTCTAAATATAATTGTTCTTATGATTTGTAGAACCAATATGGTTTCTACAAATAAAAATATTTTAGAAGGATAACTTTCAAACTCCAAAGACTCAACTTGGGGTGGTGGAAAGTGATCAGTGGTCATTCTTTTATCCTTTTGTTTTTCGAAATTTCGCGAGACCGGTGAGTAGGTGAGAAATGCAACGTGCTTTTTTTCTTAGGATTCATGTTTTTCTAATGTTTTTTGTTGTTTACTAAAATATGAATAAAATTTACAAAAGGATTCAGAATCTCTAGTGTATAATGTACGGTATAAAAGTAGGCTTGAGTTAAACTGTAATTTACAAAACGATTAAAGGAGTCAACGTACTTAATAACTTCTACACTCACACAATTAAGAAGACGGAAGCTAAATAGAACATCGTCCCAAACGAAACCCGGTTCGTTCCGGTTTAGAGAAAGAAAAAACTCTCCGGTTTAGGTTCGAGTGAGCAAAGCCGATATATGAGCAGCCGAGAGCGTCTGGGCTCTCAGAGGCGGCCTGTTACCGGAAAGTCGCGGCGGCCTACCGTTTCTGGAGTGGAAAGCGTCGTGCCCGCCTGAGTTTTGCTCCGATGCACCTCCACATCCGGAGAGCCGTCGACAGTGAGTGTTCTCCTCCCGTCGCTGCTTCAGTTTCACGTTGAAAGGATTCTCGGGTTTTGCGAGATCCTCTACTGTTAGAGCTTCCGACAAGGACGTGAATGACTGTGACTTACCTTTGTAATGTTTTGACAACCCTCTCCTGTTGTGCAAAAAAGCAACAAGGTTTATTTTAACAATATCTATCCTAAGGAGCAGAAAAAAAAAAACGAAAGAAGATTCTTGATTCTTCTTACCTTAAAGAAGATGAACTGGGACGGTCCGAATCGTCAGGAGAGTTAAAGCCTTCATCTGCTTCCGCGTCTGCGTGCCTAACGCAATTTCCACGTTTGCGTTCTTCACCCAACATAAGAGACTCCATCTGTTCTTGATAGTGCATATTTTCTTCTTCTTGAAAGCCGTTTCTAATTGATCAAGACTCGAGAGCAGAAACAGCGGCTTTTTATGCAAAATAATCTTACTATTATGGTGATGATGATGAACGTGTATATATGTCTAGTAAGCCAGTAATTAAAACTAATTGACAATTATGAGCATACTATATTGGTACTCCCTCCGTTCCTAAATATAAGATGTTTAGAAGAATTTTTATGTTTCAATATGTAAGATGTTCTCATATTTCTAGGTAACTTTAACTTTATCAAAAACTGTATAACCAATCAAATTTAATCGTTCTATTCTGTAATTGGCTAACTAGTTATTAATTTATAATTTTCATAATATTTTTAGATAAAAAAAAAAATTCTTAATAAACGTGTTTTCCTAAAACATCTTATATTTAGGAACGGAGGGAGTAGATTTTATGTCAAATGTTTTTAACGCATATTATTTAGTTTTGGAGAAGATACGAGTGAATATTAAAATTTAAAACATTATCTTGTGAGTATGGTTTCTCAAGTAACATGTTCACGCCCATGAACATGGGTTCTGGTTTTGCGGTCGTTATATAATAAAGTTTTCTGGTCGGTACAAGATATTTCGAGATCGAAACTGGTTGTTCCTGATTGTGACACGTGAAAATCACGGAGTAATGGACGGAGACTGGATGCATGTTTGTGGTGGGTGGAAACAGATAGCGGAAACAACGAGGTCATCGCGAATCTCTGTGTGACGAACCTAACTATACGTGTCGAACTATGTTGAACAGATTCCATGGCTTTTGGGGCCATGATAAGCAAACTTTTTTATAACCATTTATGTACGGGCCACTTAGCACATTATCGTTTTTTTTTTTCAGAAAAAAAAAGAGAAGAGAAGATATAAGTTTCAATTAACATATGCAGTACTAAAAATTAGCACATGCTAAAAAATTACGTTGGGGTACACAAATCACAGTCATTAGAATCTTTACATCTTTAATCGATCATCCTCTCAAATTATAAATATTCATACGAACATATAATCAATCATCTGTGATGTTTGATAAATTAACAAAAAAATCAGTGATAGTTGGAAACTTTATCTATAAACGAAGAAGAAGAAAAATGAAGTTGTGCATTATTTACTACTCAGGTCTATAGCATAGTTCTGTGTCGAGTTACTATCACTAAGATTTTTTTTTCTATTTTATGGACGAATAAAGAAATAGATACGAGTCATAACATCTTCGAGTCATAAAAACTTGGCGTCTATCAAACATCACATACTACTACTTAAGATTCCAGATAGCATCATGAAACTTGTACAGCAGGGAAAACTACTAAAAGGCAGTCTTAATTTCACCATGGAATCAGAAACTAAACAAACAACGTTCTTACCTGGTTATCAAAAGTCAAGACTGTATCCCAAGCTCTAACTCGTAGACAGCATTAGCATCAAAAAATTACAATGTGTGACATACCAATGCTGATTTCAATTAACCACTAAAGAAAACATTACGAGCCAATCAAAATTCCATCTCAAATCTTGTCAAGCAAACAAGCATATAAAAGTAACCCTTCAATGTCCAGAAAACAAACGCAACAAATCAAAAGCACTTGAAACCGCAAACAGTAAAACCGAAAAGGCATTACACTAAAATGGACCTGAGACCAAAGACGATGATCAATCCTTGCTCTTGAGCCTCTCGACGCGCTGGCTAAGCTGCTCGATCTTAACCACCAGATGAGTGACCGAGAAGAGGATCCAGTAGAACACGAGCGCGGCCGCGATGAGGATCGCGTTCCTCTGGGATTTCATCATCGATTTCTGGTGACGGAGGTGCTCCGACGGCGTGCAGGACTCTCCGTCGCACGAAGGCATCGTCTCGTACTTCCAGTAGATGTCCATCAGGAGGAAGAGGCAGAACGGGACGATCGAGAGAAACGGTTTCAGGAGGTTGCGCGTGACGGCGACCAGTCCCTTGCGGAGTCCGTCGAGCCCCGGCATCGTCAGGAGAACGATCATGATCGCTTCGGCCGCCGCGGCGTAGCCTAGCACAACCCATTCGAGAGCCATTCTCACGGATCTAAGGATCAAAGCTAGATCTGAATCTGTTCTTCGTAGTTTGAATTTTCCCAAGTGAAAGGACGATGTTGAGGAATGTGAAGGACACGTTGTTGAAGATGTAGAGGACTTTAAATGGGCCAGGCTTAGAACTGAGACATTAACGGGCCGTATCTTTAAAGCCTGAAAAGGCCTCGATTCACGCACCGTCCATCCCGTCAAGTAACGGCGTTAGAGGGAAAGCGAAACGGCAGCGTTTGGTAGGTGAGAGAGGTGGACCAGATTGGGCTTTGTCTCCTACTGCCATCTCTTTCAAAAAGCATATATAGCACATAATAGACGGTGTTAAATCACCATACTGACTATTACAACAAACAAAAGAAGTAAAGAAAGAAAATCTCTCTTCTCTGACGAAGAAACTGAGTTGTATGGCAACTAGATCGAAGAGCTTTCAACTGATCACCGGCCTAAGGAAGCTCGCTGTCAACCCACGCGCTTCCTCACGCGCCACCTCCACTGCTCTCTTCACTTCACGGTATCAAGCACACTCTCTCTCTGTATATTTTTTTCTTGAACCTAAGTCGAATATATATAAATTGATGACAAAATGAGAGAGAAACTACGTTTAATGTGGAAATTATTTATATTCCACAACAGTGTAGTGTGTAATACACGTTTTGATTATGGTGAAACTGATAGATAAACTTTTTTTCTACGTCAGGAAACATATTTGATCAGAGATTTAATGTTTTGATTTGTTCTGTGTCTTATCCATTAGCTTGATAGTCCAAACACTTCTATTTTCCACTTGGTTTAAGGTACTATTCGAGTATCCTAGATCCAAAAGGTTCATTGTTTTTACGAGCTAAGGATTCAGATCAAATTAGGATATTACATATTTGTATATTTTCAATGTCATAGATTTGCCTTTTCTTCTTTTCCAATCATACTTGCTTAATTAAAATGAAATAAATTTTTTAAAAATCTGTGGTTTTGGTACAAGTGTACTAAAAAATATCTTCAAACTCTTTATTTTAAAATGAATCTTTTTTATTTTACAAATATTCGTACAGAAAGCACAAGTGTTGTACAGTTGCACGATAAATGGCATATGCCATTTGGCTTTAACGGATAATACCAGAGCTAATCCTATTCAGGTTTTGACACGTGGTTCTGAACGAATTGGCATCTGTGACCTTTTGTAGTTCACTTGACTAATATTAAAACTTAAAACCCTACCAGCAGCTAATGGTTTTCAATTTTCCATTTTAAAAATCAAAACATATTTTTAGTTATTCCTTTGCTATAGTACATAATAAAAACCACATTATTATTTAGGTGAGTAGTAGACGTTACGTGCCAAATTATTTAATATGGTGAGATTACGATAAGAATTGTGGACCGACAGCTTTCTAGATATGTAAATTGATAGCAAGCTGACCATGACACATTTGACAATACTTGATTTATATTTTATTTAAAAGACTTTTTCGAACAAAACTTTCCATATTTGATTAATATACAAAGACCAGAGAATTTATACGAATTCATTTCTTGTTGTGGGTATTCTGTGGTGGCAATGTCTCACCTACCCATCAATAATCTCCCACCCAACAGGAAAAAGAAGTTTTTATTTATTTTCCTTGGAAATTTTAATCAGGTTATCCAGAATATTAAATTTTATTTTAACAGGAGTGGGCATTCCTCGGCATATGACAAGAACGTGGAGGATGAATTGCAGGCAACTGCAGTTCCTGACGACGTCATAAAGCCAGACTCTGATAAATATTGGTCTCCTCATCCAAAAACCGGAGTCTTTGGTCCTTCCACGACTGATCAGAGTGCTGCAGCCGAGACTGCTCGCCAAGACTCGGCGGTGCTGGAGGAAACTGCTTGGTTTCGTCCCATAAGTCTCGAGGACCCGGACAAGACTCACCATGTTTAAGTCTCTTTCTCCTGCCGTTTTCTTCTGATGGTTTAATGTTGTAATAAGCTTCTAAGTAGACAAACTGTATGTCAAGTAGTAGTATCCTGAAAAACCTTCCAAGGTCTGTTATGTCTGAATGCTCCTTTTGTTTTCCCCGTTTAATGTCTAAAGGTTTTATAATATAATTCATACCGAACCAAATCGAGTCGATGATATTGAGTAAATTAATTAGCCAGCAGAAGATTCAGCAAACGAAAACACAGAAAGAAACTCTAATACTAATAAATCTAAAGTGGAACTAAATCAAAGAGACAAAGCTTTCTCAAGAAAGTGGTAAATATACAAAACGAACCAGTGGTATCATTGTTCTAACTCTTCACCTCATCTGTACCAATTAAGTAACCAGAGTCTCTACGTAAACTATTCTCGCTACGACTAACTTTCTCTCAAGAGTCATCACATAATAAAAGCCTGATGGTTGCTCAAAAAGACCCATCACCCCCATAATTTTGAATGCCTAAACGTGATTCCCAATCTAAGGAAACAAGACACAAAACATGGTAATATGTTCTGTACCTGTAAATCTCGTTTAGGCTTATAGTACAGAGATCTTGTTATTGATCTCTTCTAGGCTTTCACAGTGGCTTTGATGGCGGTCTATTTATTTTCTCCAGTAATCTGCTAAATACTAGTTTGACCGGTATGCAGGCCACGGTTGGTGGTCCAGGTAATACCCGTCTGTTAGATAGCTCGTGAGTCTCATCCACCAATGCCTTTATCCCGTTGTGTGCTTGTTCACTGCCGAATGATGACAGTGCCCTGGTCTTTTGACTAGGGGTTGCGTTTGTGTTATTCTTCATCAGCTTCTTTTGCTGCTGCTTTCTCTCTCCAGGTGGTCGTGGAATGTGCATTAGGTTGCTTCTCCTCAGCGAGTTATCATCATTACTAAAGTTTCCCGAACCAAGTTTCTTAAAAAACGGTTTTCTTCCCTGACCTGACGGGGAATGATCACCAGCATCGGCTTCCAGTGATGGTGATAATGGTTGCAGCCGTGGAACCCGTGAACTACTCCTTCTTGCAGTCTTCCAAGCATGGGGAAGTAGAAAGGGTTTGTCATGGTATGTTGTTTCATTACCGAAGTACTCAGTTCTCTGTATAAATGACTCAGAGGAACCATCTGCTAAGACTTCCACTTCAACTGGATGCCCAATTATCGCTCTGCTGTTTAACTTACTCATCAGGGAGACAATTGGGACAGGCCCTTTCTGATAGCTTCCTTGTACTTCTAATTCCACATCCATCAACGGAGAATACATATTCCTTCTAGAATGTCGATGAGAAGCATGGAACTCCTGACCTGAACCTTCAAATTGTTCCTCCCATCGCTTCTTCTTACCAATCTGGCCTTCCCATGGATCATCATCCCAGGCCAGCAAGTCATGGCTGTAGATGTTCTTAAATCCGGATGCAACCATAGCTGAGAGCCGATACGCATCATCACCTGGTTCAATCATTCTGTCCCCAGACTCTCTTTCATTGGGATCAGTGTCGTCAGTTCCATCACTAGAATCTAATCCATAGCCCATAGGCTTTTGACCGAATGCTCTTCTCCTATATTCAGAATATCTTCCATCTTCCAGACGATTACGCTGCATTTCTCTCTTACGAGCAGACCTTCTTGGAAGATTGCGCATGTTTCTTTTTCCCTTGAGCTGCCACTTGGAAACCGTACCAGCTTCATTATCAGGATCTTGGGAATAAAGGTGAGAAGAGTCGCCAGAAATGGATGACTCATAACAGTCTTCCTCACTGCTGGTGCTTTCATCTTCTGCTGACATATGTCTGCTAAAAGTATTGTGTTGCTCTGAATGACGCCCAGCTCCTGGAAAAAAGAAGATTTCAAACTCTAGTTAGGGAGTAGTTAAAAACTCCGCACACATATCTAACTCCGGTCCAAGTAATCAAAACGGTTAACTGGTGTCTAAAGTCAGAAGCTTGACACCAATGCCAGACAAAGAAGAATCAGAAGTGAGACATTATTAAATGTGATAAGAAACTAGCTATTAGTCGTCCAGAAAAGCTTCACCTGAGAGCAAGGGAATGTCATCATCAGTATCCTCCTCCATATCAGAAGAGTCAGTTTCGGATTCAGAAGAAACAGATTCAATATCTTCCAAGAAATCAGGAGGGTCATATTCGGAAAGCGAATAACGAGATTCACCACCAGCAAAGGAGGAATGCATTGCCTGCCTGTGGCTTAGCAAATTCTCATGCAGATCTAAAACATCATTAGATTCATTTGGTGCAAACATGTATCTAGTCCTTTTAGCCTCCATCGAATTCCTAGTCTTCTCCTTTCCTGCAACAGAGTCAAAATTGCATAACAATTTGATGTCAAAAAGAGCAAGAAGTCTTTAGTGTCCAACCATCTTGAAACTACACTTAGGAAGTTTGAAAAATCATCTTACCGAGGGTAAAACTGGGCCTCTCCATGCTATGATCTCCACTAGAAGAAGCTGAAGAGTTGCTTCTAGCCAGAGACTTGAACGAAGTATCAGGACCATTGGAAGAAGAAAACTTTCGCTTTGAAGAGGTGGTTCTCAGCCCAAAGTCCTGCAATCCTCTCATTCGAGGCTGTGCCTCTTCCTCAAATCTCGTCTGATCTTCCTCTTTATCTTTGTGCAAACCCATAACATCACCAACACGGTTACGCCCTAGACCACCAGTGGATTCTCGTGTCCCATTAGCGACATCATGTACCCCCCTAGACACAACCATTCTCTCCCTGGTTGCTGCATCAGGAGAGTCACCACCCCTAGCCCTAGGCCTACCAGTTTCTAGTTTCACTTCCTTCTTCAGAATCTCCTTTTCAAGCTCAAGAGCATGGAGAATAGCATCTTCTCTACGAGCATACTTCTCCCTCTTTCTGATCGTCAACCCTTGCGAAGTTTCCACCTTCTCAATGCAGTCATCAAAATCGCCGCAACGAAACGGCTTCACCCGCTTGGACTTCTCTAAGTTGTACCAATCCCTAAAACATGAATCTCAGTAAATCAAATCCAAACACCTAATGAAAGTTTTATCACACAGATAAAGAAAAGAAAGAGAGACTTACACACTTGCATCCTCTCTCCCTAGAAGCTTCACCGGAGTTCCAGATCGTGGAGACGTGATATGCGTAGAGTCAAGATCATCTTGTCCCAGTATCTTCCCAGGCCACCACGAGCCGTTCCTCCTCCTCACCCACACAATCGAACCAACCGTGCAATCCGCCGCACCTGATCCCGGACTTCCCATCCTTCTCCCACTCTCTACACTCAATCAAGATCACACTTTCTCTACGAGTTTTCTTATAAGTCTCAAAAGTCTACCATTCTCTAGATAAAGAAACAAGTTCTCTCCTACGGTCACGTGATGATGATCTACCTGAATAGCAGCTCAGCGAGCGGTGATAGAGACGACTCGCGGCGGATCGAAGACCAACTGAAACAGAAAGAAAGGAGCCAAGCTGCTTTCCATTCAGATTTGGAAAACTACCATAATAACCCTACGCTCTCTCTCTCTCTCTCTCTCTCTCTCTCTCTCTCTCTCTCTCTCTCTCTCTTCCGAAGGTTAGGTTTTAAACCTTTTTTTCCACCGTCTGTCTATATAAAGCTATGTAAGTTAGTCTCTCTCTCTCTCTCTCTCTCTTTTCTCTCTGAAACCTCCGCGTCCTCTCCGTCTCTCTCTCTTTCTTTCTCTCTCTCTCCTCCGGATGGTTATTGCGACCCGCGCCGTTCCTATAACTAACACGCGCTCCCGAAAAAGCGCGTGCTACGTTACCGAATTAAAGGCCCATTAACGTAAGCTTTAGGCTTCTTATTTATTTAGGCCCACCACATTCCTCCTATTCTTTATTCGTAATTTTTCTATACTTTATGAAATCTTGACTGAGCGCTCTGTTCGATAAATTTATCAAAGTTATTCCATCATATAGCTTCAAAGGGACAATTAATGATAGATTTTGCAGATTAAACATCTTTTTATCATCAGTGTATACAATGAAGCGCCAATGTCATATCATGCAAACAGAGAGTATACATTAGCTTTCACAAGACACAAAAATTAAAAGCACTTCCAATACAAAAAGTCTTCCAGAGGGTTTGATTTGGTGATAATACAATGTCAGAGGCCAAGAAGAAGACTTTGGTTATAGATCAAAAGTATATAATGGTGGAGAGACTTGAGACACCATGAGCTTGATTGGGTTGTATGTCGAGTTTTTCTTTTTTTTTTTTGCAGACGAAAGTAGGTTTAAAACAAGGGACCAGCCGATGAGAAACCAGCTGCTTTAACCTCTTTGAGCGTAGAGGATAACCAGTCTAAGCCTTCATAGAGGCCATCTCCTTGAAGAGCACATGTGCCTTGTATATGCCATTTCCTGTTCTTGAGATCTAATAAGCCAAGCCCTTCACATACTTCTCGGGGTGACATGGCTCCTCTCTGAGAGGTTCACACAGAGTTAAGACGAATATTGATAAGTGACAAAGAAATCACAAGTTTTCAAAGTTTGAACTTTTTACCATGTCTTGTTTGTTTGCAAACACTAGAATGACACTGTTGAGCATGAATGGGTCTTTTATGATCTCCTGAGAAAAATCAGTTAGCAGTGGTTAGCAACTCTGTAGAGACTAGCCCTGTGCAGTTTTATATAAAAGTGCCGTAGTATAACCTGAAATTCTTGCTTAGCTTTGCCAATTCTCTCACGGTCCAAGGAGTCTACCACGTATATCTACAAGCGCATAGAACGATAAAAATAAGATAAGGTTCCAAAACAACATGAGGAGATCATCTGTCAGTAAATTCTCATTTGAAGAATCAGAGCAAGTAGACGAGAAAAGACTCTATGGAATAACTATCTGACTACACACAGAGGTGAAATACTTACAAGTCCATCGGTATTATTGAAGTAGTGCCTCCACAAGGGCCTGAGCTTTTCTTGGCCACCAACATCCCAAACTGTGAACATCACATTCTTGTACTGGACTTTCTCCACATTGAAACCTGTGTTAAGAAAAATAGCTCAAAATCCTCAGCAAACCAGTAACATATCATAAACTGCAGTACATGACAGATAGGTGCACGAACATAGATGGTGCTAAGTTGTGAGAAAACGCATAGAGACCAAATATAAAAATGCTGCTTCAGCAGAAACTGAACTCACCGATTGTAGGAACAGTTGAGAGAACTTCTCCTATGTGGAGCTTGTAGAGTATGGTCGTTTTGCCAGCCGCATCCAGACCTAGCATAACGACCTGGAGAGTAGCTCCAAACAAATGAAAACAGATTAGTTAAAATCATTGCACTAGTGACCAACAAGCTGGGTGTATTATAAGATTTGAGTAAAATCCTCAACACAATAAAACAAAATCAGGATTACAAAAAAAGATAATAATAGCTTTCTGCTAGTAGCTTGTGTGCACAGTTCTACCTAATAGATTTAGAGATTAACTCTCTGAACATCTCACAACACACATCCCAGAATCGATTCAGCGAGAAGCACAAAACATTATAAAATCATTTTATTATGTTTTATTTGAACTACGAAACATCATCGTTACAGCTCAGCTATGACCGAACGAACGAGATTCCGAGAAAAACCTAATAAAGGATCGTAACAAGAGACTAAACAAAAAAATTAAAACAGTAGATTAAGAGAAGAGAGAGAGAGTTACCCTCATCTCCTGATTGCCGAAGAAAGTATCGAAAAGCTTCCGAAAAGTTTGACCCATGTCAACAACCCCAAAAGAGCTCTCTGATCCCTATTCTACTTTCTATTAACGATTGAAGCTGAAGGAAACAGAGATAATTAAACGAAGACGATTGATTGATTTCCAGGAACACGACGACGAAGATCTTTCCGAGAAAGAAAGGGAAGAAGGTAGCGTTTTCGTTACGAGGGATGATTCCAGTTGTCTTTTAGATTCGGCTTGGTTTGGTTTGGTTTGATCTCTCCCCAATTCAATTGTAACTCGGTTTATAAAAATTAAACCGACTGAGACCGGTTTTCAATCCGAGTGAGAGAAAGTTTGGAAATGTTGATTTGACCTAAGCTATTAGCCTAAAGATATTACAGGGTCAATGGTGAAGCTTTCTAATGTAACATATTGCATATACGTAATAAACCTATACATCTTTATAATCTATAACAAATAAGGTAGATAATTTTTGTTTATTAAGGAATTTGATTATGGTACGAAGTTCTGAAAAGGTTTCATTGATACTAGAAAAACCAAATCATCCAAGCTACTAGAAGAAATAAATCCTCTTAGCAAAAAAAAAAAAAAAAATTCTTAGCAACAAAATAAAAAAGAAATAAATCCCACACTTCTCTGTTTCAAAAAAAAAAAAAAGACTTTGCTATGAAAATAAATATTTTTATGGATCAGTCATTTTGGGAGCAATAAGTCCAAGAACCAAAAGCATTCTTTGTCTCTCCCTCAATAACTTAGCAGCAGCTTCTTCACCATATAAGTCTTTGTTCTCCTGAAGAAAAAAAAACACATTCAAGTCAGTTTGAGAGAAATGTGGTTTATATAGAAGAGACACCAATCTTTGTAAGTTAAACTAGTATATATATACCTATGCAGAAAACTCTTTGGACCGTATAAGGAATTCCCGTAAGTTATTCCTAAATATTTCAGGGTGACCTCTCAACTGATAAAGTCCTTTCACAAATTCTGTCACCTCCTGTACCATTATGTTGGGGAATGCTGAGCTTAGAAGCTTGATGGTGCATTCACAAACAAACTCGGCATTATTTGGATACTGATGAGGTACCGTTGAAGCATCCCACAAAGGTTCTGTTAAAGAACCGCTCTCTACCTGAAATGTTTTATAATCGACCTCCCTCAAGATCCACAGAAACTAGCAAATGGTAGATTCTTAAGTGTGTGTGTGTGTATATATATAAATATATATTTTACCAGTGAAAATAGGCGCTGTAGCACCATCACATGCCACTCGAACTCTGGCTTGTGAAAGGTATCGGTCAACACGGCAATGATTTCTTGCTCAATTTGCATGAAGTATGTCCGGTGGAATTGGTTACAGAATTCAGATTTCTGTCACAACCAGAGAGAAAAACATGTTATAGATCGTGCATATAGTGCCAGAATAAATGAAGATAAAAATAGAACAGTTAGGTTTCAAAACCTTAAAATTGTTCAGAAACACCAGTAAGAGTTTAAGCCCGGTTCCAGCGATGTTTCTTTCTGTATGCCTAACCGCCCAGATTACTGAATCCATCACTAGCTTCAGTTGCTGATGAGAGGCAAAAAAAAACAAGAAAAGCTCAAGGATCACTAGTGACCAATTAAGATTGAAAGAGATGATAGCTCACTACGACCAGGTAAAGACCGGAATCACCAACCTCACTTGTCAACTGTAGCAAGGCAGGGAAACAATATGTAGCAATGGCACGAAGTAACGAGAAAAACTTAAGCCGGTGTTCTGGATAATCTTCAAAATTCTTAGTGATCATCTGCATAAAAGATGGAAACAATTTGACCCTCTTTATAAATTTTACTCCATCATCTCTACTTCCATAAACAGTAGAAAATAATATTCCCATGGACCATTAAAATCTGTTACCTCCAAAGTGCAAAGGAAAACAGATTCGAAAATGCGAGGGACATCATCTTTCATTGCAACCTTGTACCTACACAAACACATTTCCATGTTACATTTTGTCTTAACAACTTCTCTTTTGATTAATCACGCATCAGCAGAGACAAGAAGACATACTGGTTTATTATTGTCGCAAAGAGTGATAAAACTTCTGATTCCCTTGCATCAGGAACATTTCTTGCATAGTCAGCAAGTACTGCATCCATCAATGGTGGAACAAAATGTTTGCCAATGTGTGGCTTCTTTTCATCTTTCTCTAGAAACGTTTTTATCAGCTTCAGGATTTCTCTCTTAGCAGACCTGTTTCATAAAGCACAAAAAAAATTATAGTATTTATTCAATTTTGTACTATAATATATACCTGTGATTATTTTATATTTAGTATAAAAAGTCGTCCTACCTTAGAAGCTTAACAACAGAAGCATACGGGCCACCATAAGGAATGTTTCTTGACAGGAATTCACTGTACATTCTGGTGCAGAAGATGAAGAGTAAAGTGAATTCTATCACTGAGTTATAAGAAGAATAATGTTAACGGTTTGTATAAGTATTACAAAGACTTACTTGTAAATATTCAGCATGTCCACGAAGATCAATGAGATTTGAGATAAGAAGTGTGTTCCTAGTGAAGTTGCAACTCTTGTATTTGTCTGGAGGATATGAAGCACAGTACGTATCACGTCAGGGTCTTTGAGGATATCTGCATTCTGACGTGCTTGTCCTATAATTTCTGCCCATTTCTACATTGAAGGGTGAACAAATACTTTTAGCAAGCTATAAAAAAAACAAAAACTGAGCAGTGCCTTAATTGCTTATTAGCAAACCTGATTAGGGGGCGCCATCAACCTCTCAATGTATTCACCCATCTTCTGAGGATCTGATTCAGCCTGGATTATACAAGCAACCTGAAGATAGACAGGCAGAGAGTGAGATCACGGCAAGAAATAGATTCATACCGAGAAAGGACTGAAAAGTGCATACAGATTCATAAAGAGTGTGAATCTGATGAGGCTCAGGATCTCCAATAATTGTAGCAAGGCTTGATAGAATTTCAGATACAAATGGCTCCTCGTTTTCAACCTAAATGAACACACATGACCTCACTGTAGATGATAAAGTAAAGAGTTAAACATGTGCATTAAACTAACTTGTACATACCTGAACAACAAGGAATATGTGTTTGCATTTCTGAACAATCTTTAAGAATGTATCACACGCCATGTCCTGAAAGGAATATGTAGGGATATTAACATGTAATCATTTTTGGTACATGGAAGGTAATGAAATCAAAGTTCCCTATTTCATAATGAAAGATTCATCCAAGAAAGTGTATTTCCCACAGGAATTCTAGATGATCCAACTTGAAAAAGGGAAGAAGTACCTTAACACCTGGATGAGTCGCATGCATGAAGTCAAACAACTTCTTAACAACCACTATCAAATACTCCCAATTGTCCTTTAAGAATCTTGAATACTGTCCAAACACATACCTGAAAAGAATGTACAAGAACACAAAGATCAAATACTCAAAACGAATCATGCATGAAACAAGTTCAAGTTTATCATGGTACGTAGCAGGGAACAAGTGATCCATTTATAGTAAGAAAACCTCATACTAAGTTAGTGCCAGTAGTCATTTGAAGGTTTCAATATTAGCATTTATAGTGTAGAGACAAACTCACATGACGTTGCTCGCGATAACAGCTTTATTGTCATTTCCCTTCATGATTGCACAGAAACTTAATAAAGCATAGATAACCTTCACTAGAAATATTTCTTCCTGTAATAAAGACATGGAGTTCAAATGTTTCAATAATAAATGTGATAGAACTAGCAAAACTTTGGTGGAAACTTAATAACAAGACCATAAATGAATGGAAGGCCAATAAAGAAGACTAGGGACGCTAGAAAGATGCTACCAAATACCTAGAGCCAAAAAACGTATTTGCTGTATTGCATTACAAACAAAATCCTCAACTTTGTTCATTGAAGATGCAAGTAGACACTGGGAGAGGAGATCTTACCTGTTCTACATCCATGGAACCGGAAATAGACCCAATAGCCCAACACAAAGTGTTCAGATTATTCCACGTCCATTCTTCTCTGTTTGTCTGTTCGCTTAGCTTAGTCAACATCTTTGTAAGAACAACAAAAAGTTGCCATCAATACAACAAGGTCAGCTAAGCCTCCAATTATTCTAAAGAATAAGGACAATCTTACATCCTTTATAGTTAGTACCTGTCTTTCAGTGTCATCATGATCAAAATGTCTGAGGTAGATCAATGTCTCCCGCATTATCTGACAAAAGTGTAAAATGTCAACTGTTAAATCGAGTTATTATTTAGTATAAACTTTGTTATATGCTTAATATCTTATATGACAGAAGAAAGTAGATATATAAAGTCGGTACCCTATACTGGAGAAGAACATCACTATCCTTCATAGTCTCACGGACAATGTTCCCATTTTCATCTTCAACAATTAGCACTTCTTCAGGCTTAGCCATGCGAGAAATCATGAGCCCCCTTAATTTCGATAGTTGATCAGAGTAGAGTTTTTGTGGTGTTGCGACTTCAGGTTCGATGCTATCAACCGTAGGAGGAAGATAAACCATCTGAAAATAAGCAAATCAAGACAATAAATAAAACATATTTGCAGTCCAACGAGGCCTGGAGTTAGTGCAGGGGTGACCTACTCGTTGACCTGACGTAAACAACTCGGAAACTAGTGAATGCCAGTAGTCCACACAAACCTGTTCACTCATAAGCAAGCAAAAGCTGAGACCTAAAAATTCATCAACGGCAAGAAGTATTAGCAAGGGAAAGTCCCACATACCTTGAACACTTCAGTGTCATCAACATATGATATGTTAATGAGATATTCCAGACCAGTAAGTAGGAAGGGAATAGTTTCAGGTGTAGTTTCTAGGATCTTTATATGTAACTGCAGCACGAAGAACATTATACACCGTATTATGTTTAAAATGCATACAAAGCAAAAAAAAAAAAGACTAGAAAAATCAAATGCAAAAACCTTCTCCTTTTGGTTTCAAAAAGAAAGAAAATTACCTTGAAAAACAAAGTGAAAAACAGTGCCAAGTTCTGGATAAAAGCCTGGAGGTAAAGAAGATATACAGTCATGCATTACCTCGAAATGTTACCGTAAAATATAAAATATTTGCACGTAAAAGACTTGCCTGTTCTTCATCACTTCCAGCTGAGTATGCCTCTGGGAAATTAAAATTATAAGGAATCATTCCCTGCAGACATGAAAACAAAGTAAGTGTATCGATACAAGAAGCCAATGTAAAACTATAGTCATATCTTTTGACAAAAAGAAAAAATAGAGGCAATCATAGGGGAGAGACATATAAAACGACCAGAGAGAGTACATTAACCAGTTAAAATTGAAACTATTCAGTTGAAACACCCATTAACAAAACACAAAAGATAAGCAGCATTACCTGCAAATGTCCCATAAGAATAATGTAAATTTTGACAAATCGGTTTCTGTAGAGCTCTCCAACTTTAAGAGCTGCAACCTGCCACAAGAACATAACTCATTACATATGACAGCAAAATAAAGAAAACAACAAAACCTGGACCGGGCCATAAACCGGCATACCTTTGACAGACATTGAAGAGTGAGATTCCTATATTCCGGCATAGGAAATAAGTTAAGGAGGTTCTCCAGCTGTGAATAACGAGATCAGTAATTAAGTATATCGTCATTGTGAGACTTGTTAAATCTCTCTTAGTCCACTTTATATTCCAAATATATTTACCAAAGGTGAATCGAAAATATAGCGAAGCGGAATCCAAGAAAGATAGGCATGCAATGCAGATAGCGTTGCACGTATAAGCTCTGGTCTTTGAGAAGCTGAGATAACATACAGACATAACTCGTGAATGAGTTGAAACTCTCTGCACACAAGAAAGTAGAATAACTCAGTTAAGTATGGGAATATCATCATCATTTGCAAATAATGGCAAGATATTCAAATAAACTTGCCTGTCTAGAGACGCTTTCAGATCGTTTATCTTTCTCTGAATCATCTCTCCTCTTGAGAAATTAAAGATCTCTTCACTTAGGAGCTGAAGAAAAAAAAAGGAATGTTATTTATGTACATTACAAACGTAGTTAATGCAAAATGCACTCACTAGACAATACTTACTTTCAAAATAACCATGCAATTCTCACACATAGTTTCGCTCGTTTTAGCAGCAACAACTAGATCAGGTATAAAGCTTCTCCAGTTAGCCGGCCATTCATGTTTCAGGATCTGTATATAAGCATCAGAAATAAACAGATAGTAAATGCATAATAAGGAGTAAGGCAAATAACCAAGTAACACAACTATATATTAGCAGGGAAACGCTGAAGATACCTGAACCAAAATGACATTTAACTTGTTGACATAAAGCCTTTCCGATCTGAAAGATCCCTCATTACTTGAAAGCTACATGGTAAATTCATTATTAAAACAACTCAGTTAATTAACCTAGCATCTTTATTAGTTGTAGCAGAAAAGAAAAAAAAACTAAGGCGCTCTCAAAATATATATGTACCTGCACAATGACTTCAGAGATGTAATTTTTCATTCCATTACGTTGTTCAACTGGTAATGCTTTCCACCTATATTTGATAACACCTTCTAGCACCTGAAAAATTGGAATCCATAAGAAATTTTCCTTGTAGCAACTAACAAGCAAGCCCCTCAAAAACAACTTTTGTAAATCTTGGATATACATAAGCAAACTAACTTACCTGAAGGGCAAAGTACTTGGTATGCATACTCCTAGTGTTCTGCAGAATGTGAACCACTTGAAGCCAAGTATCAGGATTGGCTTTCAAATCCCGTAAGATATTATCCGCAGCAGCTCTCTGAAAAAAAGATGTGTGATCATTAACCCTTTTTTTTGGAAAACTAACACACTGATGCAACCACTTCGCTTTTTAAACCAAGTAAAGGAAAGATAAGTACAACACTACACCAAAGCATCAAATGATTGTCAGAAACATTATTGTTTTATCTAACACAAGTTACAAGCAGTTGTAACAAGAACAAGGAAAGCAACGACAAGACGACGCATAACAGTTTCGATGGAGAGCCATAAACAATCGACTTACTTCTTCCTTTGATCCTGTAGCGTAAAAGGCCTCAACAGTGGCATCGAGTAAAGCCACGTCCATAGGCTGACTCAAGTCCCTTAACTTCTCAGCAGCCATGGATGGGAAGATGCGCAAAACAAAACAAAAGAGAGACTCCACACGAGACTTAATATGGAGGACAAGAGACGTACAGAAAATGCTTAGGTGAGGGGGAATGTGAAGGAAAACATATTTGTATTGATTTTTTTTTGTTTTTCTTATTATTTTTGTAATATTTATTGTATATATATATATATGGCATTCAAAATATTTACATGGATAAATAATGTTTATGATAAAATACAATGCATTCATGTAAAATAACTAAATAAGTCAATAAATGCATTATTTCTAGATTATTTTTTTTTCGTTTTCTTATTATTATTTTGTAATGTTTTATTTTAATATTTATATATGTGGCATTCAAAAGATTAACGTGGATCATGGGGAATTTTATGATAAATTACAATGCATTCATTTAAAATAACTAAATAAGTCAATAAATAGTACCGTATATGGATACACTATTCCTACATCTTTGCTGGCACAATAAGCAAAAATATATTTCTTTATATTGTTTAATTGATAAAAGGTAATAAAAGATTTATACTGTTTAAACCTTCTGTGGTATTCATTCATAGTTTTTGTATATAATAAACAATGTTATAAGTTATAGTATTTTTCTCTTTATATTAAACTACTATTTTGAAAGTGAGTGTACTATAATATTTGTTGTCATGTTTGTGAGTTTTTAGTGAAAAGCTATAAAAACATAAGTAAATTTTAACTTTGGTTGTTCTTAAGAAATTGGTTATATGTTTAATTTTTACATTTTATACGTTTTGTATATCTATTTTTAATTAATTTATTGAATCCCTAAAGTATTGAAGATTAGTGCTTAAAATTAACTAAAATTGTCATTTTTTTAAAAAAAGTAGGTGCATATGCATCTCTCACCCTTGAATATGTACATCCCTCTTTGGTATGATTTGATTTTTTTGACATCCCTCTTTGGAATGATTTGATTTTTTTTGACATCCCTCTTTGGTATGATTTTATTTTTCTGACATCCCTCTTTGGTATGATTTAATACCATTTATATTAGATTTGAATATTATACTGTTTTGACCAACAAAATTATTGTTAGAAAATGCTTTTAGTTATTTTATTTATTTTGGGCCCAATAAAAAAATGTTTCAGTTTAGTATTTACTATCACCAGAGCAGTGGCCCATGAAACATGGATCTACGAAACGGTGCGTTTTGACAAACGTCTATCGTATCTGTCCCTTGTTGTTTCGAGTTGTCGACGACGACATCGAAATCGAATATCCCATCCCCAAAGGTATAGACTCCTCCGATGGCTTTGACGGTGGCGAAGAGTGCGATGGCGGCGATCAGAGAGAAAGGTCTCGGAGGTTTCCTCAGGATGATCCGAGAAGAAGGCTTTCTGTTAGTATTTTCTTCCTCTCGTCCTCTTCTTCGTTTCTTAGTTATCTCCTTCGATTCGATTTGTTAGATCCCGTATAACGTAGCAATTCGAAATGCATTGCCATTCTCTAATTGGTTCTCGTTCCCATGATTACAGGAGATGCCTGCCAGATGGGAACCTCTTGTAAGTATCCATCATTCAATTGGTTTGTTCAACAATCCTGTGTAGACCAAAAACGTTGTAGTTTTGTTTGTTGTTGAGTCACAGTTTCTGATCAATGTATTTTCTATTTAATCATTCAAAGGCAAACCAAAATACACAACATAGGAGCAACCCTTATTGGTGTGGACAAGTTCGGTAACAAATACTACCAGAAGCTGGGCGATACTCAGTGCGGTACGCTCTTCTTTTTAGTATCTTGATGACAGGAGCAATGCTTTTTTTGCTATATAATGATGACTGTAGGAATTATAATAACAGTTACTATCTATTTTATCTTCTTCTCGTCCAATAAACTTTATATAATTTACTTCAAATGTCTCTTGTCTACTCTGAAATGTAGCATTTGGTTGAACCCTGGCACTATTTATCGAACCAACGTCTTTTATCTGCTAGATTGCATAGTTTTATTTGGTAAAAATATAATAGAGTGTATCTCTATATAATGTTTAGCCAATTCGCTTTCTTTACATTGAAATATTGAGTCACTTGCTAACAGGTAGACACAGGTGGGTAGAGTACGCATCGAAGGATCGTTACAACGCATCCCAAGTACCAGCCGAATGGCACGGATGGCTTCATTTCATCACTGATCACACTGGAGATGAGGTAATAAATTAAACCGATTTCAAATATTTTATAGTTAATAAGTTGCTTCCTAACTTGAAATAAAAATAATCCAATGTGTCTCTCTCTCTTTCTTTCTGTTTGAAGCTATTGAGTCAGAAACCGAAAAGGTATGGGATTGAGCATAGAGAGAACTTCTCTGGAGAAGGTGATGCATACATTTACCATTCTAAAGGACATACATTGAACCCGGGGCAAAAGAACTGGACTCGTTACCAACCATGGGTACCCACCAAGACCAAGTAAGAATGTGAGAGCTCTGGTTTATGCTCGGAGTGAGTTATTTGTTGTTTTGTTTCTGTCTCTTTTGGAATAAAATCAAAGCTGTTTTGGATATAAAGCTGAACAATTTGGTTTATGGAATTGTGTAATTGATGACGTTTGCTTACTCAAACTTCCTTCACCTCTGGAGAGGAGATTATTACACTACACATGATTATAAATATAATTATAGAAAGCAGTTGCATCAAATTTCGTTATATGAAATTGCGTAGGATAATGAAGAGTTTTCTTATAAAATTATGATTAAACCCAAATATATTTTCATCAAGATATTCTATCATTAGGCATTGCGACTTTACAAAACAATTTGATATTTTTTTATTAGCAAGTTGTTTATATGAAAATACTATGGTTGAAACAAGTAGCTTTATGATCATTATTAGCACATGAAACATGTTTAATAAGAAATCTAATGAGATTGGTTGAGAAAAAGAAACATAACGAAAGTTGAAAAAACAACAGTAATTTTCTTTACCAACTAAAAAAAATCAGTAATTTGAAAAGTCCGTTGACAGTTATTAGCAGCCTGTCATAAATAGTCGTCTCTCTTTTTTTTTTTTTTTTTTGAAACACCGTCTCTCTTCCTCGTATTTCTCTCCTCTGCGAATTCAAAACACGTTGAGCTCAAAAAAATCAGACAAGTCAAATCGTAAACGCCCCAAAAGAGAGAGAGAGAGATCTTCTGGCTCCTTCTCCCCTGAACAAGCCATGGGATTTGATGAGGAGAAGCAATCAATCGTTTCTGTTGGACAGGTTTCGCGCTTCTGTTTTACACATCCTCTTTTGATCTTTTCTCTGTTCTTCGATAAAAACAATGTGTACTGTGTTTTGTTTGTTTTTTTTTGATGCTTCTCCGTTCAAATTAAGACGCCTTGAGAGACTTATGAATGCATTATTGGCTTAATTTTGGAATTTTGATTTTGGTTGTATGTGAAATTGTATTCCTGTGCAGGTTGGTGATTCATCTTCAGGTGGGATTAGCTCAGAGAAAGAACCTCTGATCAAGGAGAACCACCACCACTGCCCAGAAAACTACTCTGTTCTTGCAGCCATCCCCCCGTGAGTTGTTTTTTTTTTCTATCTGTCGTTTTCCTCTTTTTTTTTTGTTTGGTTGTCATTAATACAAACTATGGTCCCAGAAAGATTTTGATTGCTACTCACAGTTTATTGTCAATGTTTCTGCTAAAATAAGCAAGTGGGAAACCTGTTTGGTTTGCACACATGATAGAGACTTGTCTTAAAACCATACTAAAACCTGATAGAGACTTGTCTGTCTTAAAACCATACTAAGAAGTCAGTCATTTATTGCAGGTTTCTCTTTCCAGCTCTAGGAGCTTTGCTTTTTGGTTACGAGATTGGTGCCACATCTTGTGCAACCATTTCTATTAAGGTAAATTGCCTTAACCTTAAGTTCTAATTGCATCTGCAGTGCCATTATGTTGTTCCTTTGAATTTTTACTGCATATATGTATTTGTTTAATTGTCTAAGCTGCTTTTAACTTTCATGTACAGTCGCCTACGCTTAGTGGAATTTCATGGTACAACTTGTCTTCAGTGGATGTTGGTATCATTGTGAGTCTTATCTTTCACTTTTCTTGGTCCCTCTACTTGTTAGTTTTTGCATTAGTTTATTTGTTATTGTTTCCTCCCTACCTATAGGAGCAATTGCATTAGTTTTTTTATATAACTTTTTGCAGACTAGTGGCTCACTATACGGTGCCTTAATTGGATCCATTGTGGCATTTACTGTTGCAGACATTATGGGTTGGTTTCTTTCGAATTTCGTCATCTTGTTTACATAGCAGCGTTTCCATCTGAAAGAAACTGAATAGTTTTGGATTTGATATTTTTCAAGGAAGAAGGAAGGAGCTGATTTTGGCTGCGTTCTTATATCTTGTTGGAGCCATTGTGACTGCAGCGGCACCTGTCTTTTCTGTCCTGATTATTGGACGGCTTATGTATGGCATCGGTGTTGGACTGGTAAAGGATTACACTTGTTAGCATTCTTCTTAACTTTAAAAGCTGATATGTTTTCATATATTGTAGACAATGCACGCGGCTCCGATGTACATTGCTGAGACTGCTCCTAGTCAGATACGTGGACGGATGATTTCACTAAAGGAGTTCTTTACCGTCCTTGGGATGGTTGTAAGTTCTCAAATCTCTGTGGATTTCAGAGTTTTACTGCTCAGTTTGAAGTTACAGAATCGTTTAAACTGACACATAGAATTTTGTTGTGAAGGGAGGTTATGGAATAGGTAGTCTTTGGGTTACGGTTACTTCTGGTTGGCGTTACATGTACGCAACAATCATCCCTTTGCCGGTTATTATGGGAATTGGAATGTGTTGGCTACCAGCATCCCCTAGGTGGCTTTTACTGCGCTCTCTCCAGGGGAAAGGGAACGTGGAGAACCTTCAACAGGCCGCAATCAAGTCTCTTCGCCGCCTTAGAGGGTCTGTGGTAGTTGACTCATCCGTTGAACAAGTCAACGAGATCTTGGCTGAGCTTTCCTCTGTGGGTGAGGATAAAGAAGCTACACTTGGTGAGTTATTTCAAGGCAAGTGCTTGAAAGCTCTCACTATAGCAGGAGGTTTAGTCTTGTTGCAACAGGTTGGTGCATTCAATTCATAAAAGTCCTTGGGAGAAAGAACAGTAGCTAAATATATATATATGTCTGTTTTTCAAATGGCAGATAACTGGGCAACCAAGTGTACTTTATTATGCGCCATCAATACTACAGGTTCTCTTTTCATCTCTAGTAAAATTGGCGTTTGTTTAACCAGGAGGAATCTCGTGAGAAGATGCTAACTTGTTTCCTTGTACTACTATACATTACATGTTAGACTGCTGGCTTCTCTGCTGCAACTGATGCAACTCGGATCTCAATTCTGCTCGGTCTATTGAAGGTGTCCATTTTCGTCCATCTTGTTTGACGTATCAGATCATGTTAGCTATGAAATATATGGAGAGTAATATGCTTTTGTAGTACAGTGTCTGGTACCAGCATTAGAAGTAATAAGTATATGAGTGTTTAGCACATTCTGAACTTTGGTGAACTAACTTTCTTTGCAGCAAAGATATTTTTTATATTTCCTTTTGAAGACTTAAAACGTGGTACTTTACTGTTGCAGTTGGTTATGACTGGAGTTGCTGTTATAGTGATTGACAGACTTGGAAGGAGGCCTTTACTTCTTGGTGGTGTTAGTGGCATGGTCTGTCCTCATACCTCTTCAGTCTTTTCTCTTTCTTTGTTTTTTGTCTTCATGAGACTGAAAAAAATAATTGATTTCAGTATTGTTTTGCCTCTTGTGTAACAGATGATCTCACTGTTCCTCCTGGGGTCCTACTACATCTTTTATAATACTGTACCGGCTGTTGCTGTAGTTGCATTGCTACTGTATGTGGGGTGCTATCAGGTTCACCTTTCTTACAGATTTTATGAGTTCCATTCTTGGCAACGCTAAGTTTATATTTTTTTCTTAAAACTCTGTGGTCTGAAAAGATTTGACATCAATCTTGCACAGTTATCTTTTGGCCCTATTGGTTGGCTGATGATCTCAGAGATATTTCCCTTGAAACTAAGAGGTAGAGGAATCAGCATAGCAGTGCTTGTGAATTTCGGCACAAACGCGCTTGTGACATTCGCTTTCTCACCTCTAAAGGTAAAATATTACAGAACCAAGAAACTCAAGTAGAGGTTCCCCATTTAGCTCTCAGCTAACCAACTCTAAGATTGTTTTTCACTGAGCTACAATCCATTATGATAATTACAGTGATCATGTATCTTGTTGGTTCCAAATCTTCTTGTGTTTTCTTTCCCGAGATTATCGAATTTGAGAGGTTTTAGCTCACCTGGTATTTTTTTTTTTGCTGCAGGAGCTGTTAGGAGCTGGAGTATTGTTCTGTGGATTTGGAGTGATATGTGTGGTGTCTCTCTTCTTCATATACTTCATTGTGCCTGAGACAAAGGGTCTTACTCTTGAAGAAATTGAAGCCAAATGTCTCTAAAAAGGGGAACTCATCTTAGCTTCATCTTCACTGCTGCTTCATTGCTTGAAGCAATGGATGGCAAACGCAGTAACCGTGTCGCCATTTACCGCGGAATTTCACTGGTCGGTCACAAAGAAGCTCGCGGCAAAAACTTGGTCAACTTTTAAGTTTCGAAATGTTTTGTGAATAATGTTTTCAAAAATGTAAAAAAAATCACTCTTTCAGAAAAATATTTATATTTCATTAAATTTTATTTGCAATAAGTATTTTTGTTATGCAATATTGATTTTCAAATAAATACCTGCCGACAAAAAACTATGAAATGTGAAATGAAACTTAAATCATTGCAAACAAACAAAAAAGTAGCTCAAAACAATGTGAAAGTAATGTGAAAATATGTTGTACTTCCTCCATTTCACAAAAAGTATCATTTTGATATTTTCACACGTCTGAAAAATCATAAAATATAACTATTTTATTAATAACACTTATTTGATTAATAGTATTTATGATAAATAAAATTAATGTATTTTATAATTAATGTTAATCTTAAAATAAATATAAAATGCATTAAAATTCTCAAATGAAACACTCTTTTTTGGTCACAGAAATTAAACACTCTTTATAAAACAACAAAAAAAAGTGTTAAATGTTTCCCATGAAACACAGTGACGTCATTGATTACACACAAAAACATAATATAACGTCATATACACAGGAAAATAAATAATACGAGAACCTTCTCTTCTATCTACTTTACAGAGTTTGTGGCTACGATCACACGTTACACAAATCCCCTATAAAACCAGACGCGCGTCCTCAACATATAAACGATAAAATCAATCATTTTTGTTTGTTACCAAAAAAAATCAGAAGATAACAATGGCGACCAACAACAAGCAAGTGATATTGCAAGACTACGTCACCGGTTTCCCCAAGGAGTCAGACCTCATCTTCAACGACGCCACCGTCGATCTAAGTGTTCCGGCGGGATCCAACAAGGTTCTGGTGAAGAATCTCTTCTTGTCTTGCGATCCTTACATGCGCATTCGCATGAGCAAGCCCGATCCCTCCACCGCCGCTCTCGCTCTACCGTACACCCCTGGCCAGGTACAGTTTACGAAGAATCTAAATGGTGGAATTTTCGATTCGGATTAATCACGATTGGTTAATCGTGTGATTAATTAGTGAATACGTCTAACCAGTCATGCATACGTTTCACTGTTTGTAGCAGTGATAGATTTGAATAAAAAAATATTTTTTAAAATTCAGATATTAATTATTTTTATTAACCCCAATGTTAATTTTTATTGGTAATAATGGTTTCACCGTGTTGTGTTGCAGCCAATATATGGGTATGGAGTGTCAAAAGTGATAGATTCAGGGCACCCAGATTACACAAAGGGTGACTTGCTTTGGGGTATTGTTGGATGGGAGGAGTACAGTGTTATTTCTCCAACTCTTTACTCACATTTCAAGATCCTACACACCGATGTCCCCTTGTCCTACTACACTGGTCTTCTTGGTATGTCTTTCTGTTTTGAGACCATGCATGCAGTTTTTTTCACTTTATAGTGAGAACTGAGAAAGCTTGTGATATATATAATGCTTTATGTGCTTTCTCTCTATGATTATTATACATTGGTCATTGTGGTCTGGTCTAGGCTTATTTGACATTATCTCCCAATTATGTTGAATAATTCAAAGCTCTACAAGTGTCAATAGTTTGCTAGTGGTCTTAGAAAGCATTGCTCTGTTTCTGGCAGGTATGGCCGGGATGACTGCCTATTCTGGGTTTTACGAAATCTGTTCTCCTAAGAAAGGAGAGACTGTCTTCGTGTCAGCTGCATCTGGTGCTGTTGGTCAGCTCGTGGGACAGCTCGCAAAGATTATGGGATGTTATGTCGTTGGAAGTGCCGGCAGTAATGAAAAGGTAAGCACACTCTTGCTGCTGATCCAATGCTAACACATAGACTGACTTGTTGTCCTCTTCTTTGTTTCTTTTGTTATAGGTTGATCTTCTCAAGAATAAGTTTGGATTTGATGAAGCTTTCAATTACAAAGAAGAGCGAGACCTTAGTGCTGCTCTGAAAAGGTCAGTTTCATAACTAACATCTCCATGGGACATCATAGATTTGACTCAAACACCTATGAGACATTTTTTTTCTCACCTCCAGGTGTTTCCCGGAAGGCATAGACATATACTTCGAGAACGTAGGAGGCAAGATGCTAGACGCAGTGCTCCTAAACATGAACCTAAACGGCCGTATCGCCGTATGTGGAATGATCTCACAGTACAACCTTGAGGAGCAGGAAGGTGTACGCAACCTAGCAACCGTCATTTACAAGCGGGTTAGGCTTCAAGGTTTCGTGGTCTCTGATTATTACCACAAATACTCAAAGTTTCTGGAGTTTGTGCTTCCCTATATCAGAGAAGGGAAGATCACTTACGTTGAGGATGTGGCCGAAGGACTGGAGAAGGGACCTTCTGCTTTGATCGGACTCTTCCATGGTAAGAACGTCGGCAAACAGCTCATAGTGGTGGCTCGTGAGTGATGATTGAGAGACGTTTAGAGTTGGTTTTCAGCTGGAGTTAAATACGTTTTGTTGTAGTTGTTTTGTAAGTTTAAGTACTGTACTTCACTTTCATTCTAATAATAAAACCCTTTTGTGTTGTAGTATTACTGTATTTGTAAATGTTGCATTTGAATTTTTGTTTTGATCAAAAAAAAAAGAATTTGTTAACTTGATTTGACTGGTAATTAGCAAATAACTAACGCGGTAACCTATCGCTAAAACCCGTAAACGATGATCAAGGCCCAATTATTCTATTTATGGGCCTTGTGAAATTATAAATGGGCCATTCAAAACAATATGGGCTATCGTTAATAATTAAAACCCAAGTTAAAAGCTGGTTCCGCCTTCCTCGCTATTTTTCTCTTCAGGATTTTTTTTTTGTTGTTGAAGGAGCAAAAATGGCGTCGAATCTCTTGAAAGCTCTCATCCGATCGCAGATTCTTCCATCTTCGAGGAGGAACTTTAGTGTGGCGGCGGCGGCTAGCACTCAGCTCGGCATTCCAACAGACGATTTAGTCGGAAACCACACGGCAAAATGGATGCAGGTAACTTTAGATCTTCTTTCCTCTCACGAACCCGCCTAAATGATTGTCGATGATGATCTCCTCCCCTATAGTTAGATCTCTATTTGACATGTCATTTTCTAAAATTTCTTCACGGTTTTCTGGGTTCGTGAAACTTAGTGTTGTTGCTTAAATTGAAGATGAATCTTTTAGATGTTAATAGATTTCATAGCGGCATGACATTATATTTGATCAGATGTCGTTTGAATTTGGGGGACAATGGGCAGTTGAGATAGGCTTTTGATATTAGTATAAGAATGTGTTTATGCTTCCTTGATGATGAATAAATAAAAATGACTTGCCATCGATTGATAAGTAATAAAATGAATCAAATGCTTGCGTGACATTTTCATTATCCGTCTTGGAATCAGTTCCTTTCACTTATGAATGTCTGTGAGGTAGAAAATTTTCCATGTTAGGTTTGCAATTAGCTCTTTGTTTGTTAGTCAACAGTTTCGTCTGTGTAAAGAGGCAGATCAACTTCCTCTGGTTAATTGGTTATTTGAATGCATCCGTGTCGATTGAGGTTTTAGTTGTTTGGTCAGAATTTCAAAAATTTATATATACATTGCCTCGGCTCTATAGCATTGGTTCTTTCTGGTGAGGTATGAGGTTTGCATTTCACATTTTTGTTTGTTTGTCCTTTATCACTTTGCTGGTAATTTTGCATAACGTGTGATATGGAACTTAACCTGTAACAAACAGGATAGAAGCAAGAAGTCACCAATGGAACTGATCCATGAGGTTCCACCTATCAAGGTTGTTGGAAGGACTGCTGCTTGTGAAGGAGGTTTTGTCTCCTCCTCTTCCTCTTCTCATCAATGCCTTCAGATATTTCGACATTTGTGATTGATATAATTAGTCGACTTTGTTATAACTTGCAGACACCAATCCAGCACTCGGTCATCCAATTGAGTTCATTTGCCTCGACCTACACGAGCCTGCCATCTGCAAGTACTGTGGCCTTCGTTATGTTCAAGATCATCATCACTAAAGGCAACATTCCGCAAGTGAAGACATCTCTAGTCTCCCTCCGTTTTTTTTTTTATTGCATTGTCAAGTTGTGTTTCACTTCTTTGATGCTATTTAATCTCTAATAAACGATTCTATCACATTCGGGCAAGTGTGACTTTGTTTGATCGCAATTGTCAGGTTGTAACATTCAATATTTGATTAAGTCTTTTCCATGCCACTTGGGGTTTTGCTCCATAACCAATCTCGTTTTTATTCGAACTATAGTTTGGCCTTTTTCTAAAAGCAAATAAATGGTTTAAAGCAGTAACACAAAGTACAAAACCTCTCCTAAACCAAAAAACGGAGTAACAATAGGATTTAAATCTCTGCCCAAACAGAGATTTTGAGCTTCTTAACGATGTTTTGCCTCTGTCCAAAAATGTGATGGTGAGACTACTTGATCAGCTTGTATAAAGAAATCTCATTTCTAATCGGTTCCAGCCAGTTTTCTTCTCTGCAGATGCTCTGCAACTTTGTAATCCACAACCTCTCTGAACAACACAGAGTCCAACACACAGTCTTCACTTCCATAAACAGCTGCCTGAACACTCGCCATCAGCTTCGCAATCTCTCTCCCTGAAAACCCTTCGGTTTTGGCTGCCGCTTCCTCTAAGAGCTCCTCAGTGACACCCTTTATCTCGATCTTCTGCTGCTCTTTCTTGAGGCGGTCGAACAAACCTGGCTTACTTGGACCAGCTTGGGCTATGTATTTTTCTAGATAGAGGCTTAAAAGCTTGGACCGCTCTCCTTCTCCGGGTAAAGGGAATTCGAGAACCTCATCAACACGGTCAGCCACTGCTGAGTCTAGGTCACCAGGTCGATTTGTGGCAAGTGCTAAGACTATGTCTTTGGACTGATCACCCGTGCGGAAGAGAAGTGCGTTTAGTGCACTCCTTTGGGCTTCACTCATGTATGTTTTGTTCCTCCTGTTAAATAGTGATACAACACATCAAAACTATAAACAAAGTGTAAATGATTAGCCTGTAATGATTTGAGTAACAACACTTACTCGCACAAAAATGCATCGGCTTCATCAATGAAGAGCAATAAGCCTCTCTTAGACTTCTTCCCCCAATCAAACAGTTGGTGAATTTTTGTAACAGCCTGAGATCCAAGAGGAGCAACATCTCCACCAGTCATCAGTGCATAATCCAAACCCTACACGAATTATAAACGTTAAAATAACAAACACAATAGATGAAGTAACAAACCCAGAGTATAGCATGAACAACATAGAACTAAGAAAAATAAAAAAACATAAAAATAAGAGCTAAGCTTCAACTTTCATATGCAATCATGGAAATTAGCAACCACCATCCTAGATGCTAGAGACTCCACTGTACATTTGGGTGTTTTAAATACAAATTTTGCAATAACTGAAAACAAATATAAATGAATACTTACAGATTTACGAGCAAGCTCTCTGGCGACCATTGTTTTTCCTGTTCCTGGAGGACCATAGAAAAGCATGTTTCGGAATGGCGCTTGGTGCGATTTTGTGTTGGCGGTTGCCTTAGCTAGGTGTTCAATTCTCTTCTGTAGGGAAGGATGCAAGATAACATCACCAAAACCTTTTCCATTTTGGATAGCTGACCCCTTTCCGCGCAGTGTGGACAATGCACGAGAAACCGAACCAGACCAAGGGTACTTGCCCCTTGAAGATTCTCGGATTAAGGATGGTTGTCCTAATATTCTGTCCACATAGCTCCAGATGACCCTTGCACCTTCTCTGCAATAAGCAATTTAGCAGTCGGCAAAGATTAGAATTCAATATTTCAGAACATCTGGCTGACACTGACAGACAAACTAAGACACATCAATCAAGAAATGTAAGAAATTTCACAGCTACTTGCTCGACCTTTCAGCAACAAGTGGCATATTTTTTCTCAGCCTATGGACAAAATATCTTGTATTTTACCTCGTTGTGTAGATTCCAGCAGCGAGAGCAGTTGCTCCCCCAACAGCAACAATCAGTTTATTTTGATCCGTAAGAATTGCACGCAAGCCGCCTAGGAAAAAAAGAGTACAGTGTCAAACACCTGTTAATACAATTAGAACTTTCATATGTTAATGCAGCGTATAGATTATAAGGCCACACATCTATTCTAACCAATAACTCCTGTCACACCAGCGTTGCGATTTTGATTAAAGATGGGTGATTTCTAAATTTGCATCAAGCTATGCACATGGATTCCATGTAAGACAACAGAGACACCATGTATGGAATGAAATCTCACACCTCCAATATGGTCGAATGTAGTGTTGATGGCAGCAACCCATTTCTCTCTCTCTGCATTTGCACGATCAACAAGCATTCTCCTGTTTACATCTTCAGCAAGCCTTGCTTCGTGAGCTCTTCCTTCCGCTTCCGCTATAGATTTGACCCTGATAGTCTCACGCTCAATCTCAGCCTTCTCCCTCTCAGTTTGTCGCCTCTGTGCCTGGATCTGTTCCTCAGTAGCTCGCCTAGACTGTTCCTGCCTGATTGCCGAATCCTCTTGCATTCTCACAAGTTCTTGATTTCTTGTTCTATGAAACTCACTCTCAGCCTGGTAAAAACCAAATACACAGCAAAAGAAGTTAGAATGAAGAAAAGAAACTCTAGACTGTTGTGAAACAGTAATTGAAAAGTTGCATTGCCTGCATCCTCTTTCTAGCCAAATCATCTTCATAACGAGCCATCTGAGATTTAGTCTGTGCTTGGTGCTGAGCAAGTTTTTTATGTTCATCATATATCACCTTTTGCCTCTCCTGTAATTAGAAAATGTCAGACACACAACACTCCTACCAGAAAAAAAAAAAAAAACATTAAAGCCGAATAATGAAATGGTGGAGAGAAAGTGTCTCATAGTGATTACAGGATACTGTTTTCGACTTTACTAAGATAACAGTATTGCATTTGCTAACTCGTTCTCTTTGCAACACATCAACACAAATACATATACACACATACGAAAAGATACAAGTTAGTAAGATCTCACAGTCTCAGCTTGAGCTTGCATAGCTTTATACTCCTGCGCCTTGGCTGCAAACTCGGCTTGCTTCGTCTCTTCTTGATGCTTAAGACTTTCAAAAGTCTGAAAGAAACAAACAAACAAACAATTCAGAGATCTGACATAGACATTTCTCTTCTATATAACCACCTAAGCAATGATTCTATTGTTTTAAAGAGAATCTCACGATTTTGGCGTAAGAGGAGATGCTAATCTCCTTCAAGGCCTCAGCTCCTCGCTCCAGCGCCTCCGGATCGAAACCAACGGAACTCGTCCTCGGATTATCATTCCTAGCTCGCGGAGGAGGATCAGAAGCCTGCTGCTGTGGAGGAGGAGGAGGAGGAGGAGGAGGACCATCTGCAGCTGCGACTTTCGATTTGGAGAGAGAAGCGGAAGCAGCTAGAGCTGAAATAAAACCAATCGCACATTTCTGAGCCATGATTGAGAGTTAGGGTTCTTCGGGGATTAGAGAATGGTAATTATGTAGAAGAGATTGTCTTGGAGACGAAGAAAATTGTAAAGAAGGTTCTCTAAATCTCAAGGTTTTGGTAGGGTTTAGATTTCCGGTTGGTTTTTGGATATTTGACCCGTTAACCCGACTCGTTTAATCTTATTACAGTAAAAAAACTCTAATTATTAATAATTTTAGGATCATGACCATTTATTAATTTAATAAAAAAATATTTTTAGATTTATATTTATAAAATATGATTTATCAATTTTTTTTTAAAAAAAATTGATTTTGCAATATTATATGCTAACTAAATTTTTAGATTTTTCATTATATTATTTTATAAATTTCGAAGTATCAAAATTACATACTCTAAAACAAAATTACGTTTATATGTAGTTCAATGTAATAACAATAAAATGAAATATAAAGAAAATTATAGAAAATTTTCACTGTTTTTAAAAGTGTTTTGTTTGGTTTATATAAATTTTATATTGGTTATAATTATAACAATTATAAATTTATAATTCTGATGTGATTATATATATTTATCTAAAAGTTTTCATGAATTTATTAATTTTTTTCGTTTATTGTGTTCATTAATTTATAGAATATTAATGTACAGTGTTTCTACTGAATAGATAAATTGTCAACCACATTAAAAAATTATGGTAAAATTTTTATACCATTAAATTTTTCTTTTGCTGTCAAACTGTAGATAAAATTTTCTCTCGAATCTGAGAAATAGTGAAGAAATTTTTTTCTCTTCTGTTTTGAGGAAAAACAAATTGAATAAAAACTCTAGTATTTCATTTATTCAATTTTTTTAATGAATTTTCTTTATTTTTGTGTCATGAAACAAGCCTAAATGAATCAAGAAATCTTTTAAGAGAGTTGCATATAATAGATTAACGGTAGCCAGCATAAATAGCTCCATCAACACAGATCAAAGATTACAAAAATATAGAAAGACAAATTAAAAAGAAAATTGTCCTTTCCAGCAAAAATCAAAGAGAAAAAAGAAAAGTGTCAAAAGACAATGAGAGAAGTTGCTGACTTGCTCTATGTTTCTTTGGCTCAAACTATCAAACTATACTCTGTGCTCTTGGCCAATCTCTTGTCTCCAACTTTTAAAACCTATCAGTCTCTTGCAAGACTCTCATCTTTGGACACAGAAGAAATGTAAAGAGACTCTGAGTTTTGATGTAGAAAGAACCGGATGGAGAAACCAAACTATTTATTACTCATGGAAAAGTGAAAGATCCTCCAATTTGAGTAGAACCAGCAGGTGGATTAACAGCCACCCACAGCAGAGATATGGTGATGGCAATAAGTCCCGACCACACATAAACAATGGTCGGAGTCCTTCCTCTTCTTCCCATAAGCCCTTTAGCAAACGGATAAAGATGAGCCAACACCCAGAAACTGAAAAACACTCCTCCAATCAACTTACTCCACTGCGGAATCGTACTGTATATCGTCCTGCTAAACCCGACCGCGATAGCTATGAGGTTCACCATCATGATCGTGATGGGTGGGAGCATGAGAGAAGTCCATTTCACTATGTAGAGATCCGCAAACTCGTCGTCCACGTCTTCTCCTCCTGATTTAGACGTCAACGTGAAAGAGATCTCGATTCCAGCCACCACTTTGAGCAGTCCTTGGATGACCGCGGCTAAATGAGCGCTTGTTCCACCAATGAGCCAGAACTGCTCGTTCCTCCACCACTCCTCCAGCGAGATTCCTGACCATTTGATCTCGAGGAGAGCGAGTAAGCAGAGTGTGATGGAGATGATCAGAAGGTAAATGAGGAACGTAACATTAAGTGTTTGGACTATAAACTGTCCTGAGAAGAGTGAGAGCGCAGGGAGGAAGCAGTAGACGATGAGGAAGATCGATGTGAAAGGGTAGATACCAACGTTAAGGTAAGCGATTCTCTGGAGGATCTTCATCCTCGGGCTAGCCAAAAAGGCGTTGTTTCTCGAGAAGAAGATCTCAACCGAGCCAGTAGCCCATCTCAAAACCTGGTGAAGCCTATCCGTCAAGTTGATAGGAGCTGTCCCACGGAATGCATCACGTTTTGTCACGCAGTAAACCGACTTCCATCCACGGTTATGCATTCTATAACCAGTGACAACATCTTCAGTGACAGAACCGTAAATCCAACCGATCCTAGTTCCCCACTCTGTTTTATCTTCGTACCAACAAGAGATGACAGCTATAGCTTCTGCAACCGTTGATGCATCGAGAAGCTCACGAGGGATGGTGAGAGCTCCCGGAGGTCTACCGTTCTGCACGGCAGGGTGGTCAGCGAGAGGACGACCTTGGAACTCAGCGACAGGGATCGAATCGATAAGGAACGTGGAGTTTCCGAACTTCTTTGGAACCAAAGAAAGATTCATCTCTTCATCATCATCCGAGTCACCACCCATTCTCAAGGATCGGTTCTCTTCAGGGACACGGCTCTTCTTCTTCTTGCGAGGGAAGCAGCAGCTGCAGCATCCGGGGTGGTGTTCTTTAGACCGAGGCGGGTCAAATCCGTACAAGGCGATTCTTCTAAAGAGACAACCCGTTCCGACGTAGACAGGACCCATCAAACCATCGAGAGCTCTCATGTTCACATCAAAGAAGACAGTGTTGTGATTCGCGTAACGATCAGATGGGTCAATGCCTTCGAACCGTTGCGGGAACTGGACGTAGCAAAGCCTGTCACCGCCTCGGTCCATCATGAAACACATTCCTTCTCTCAAGGCCTGAGAGTTGTATATGTAATGATCACAGTCGAGATTCAATATGAACGGACCGTTGGACATGATTGCTGAAGCTCGGACAAGAGCGTTCATGGCTCCTGCTTTCTTGTTGTGGTCATAACCAGGTCGTTTCTCACGCGAGACGTAGACTAGAAGGGGAAGGCGAATGTCCACATCTGTAAGATCTAAGAACCCTTCAGATACTCCATGTAATGGCTCATCACTAGGAGGCTTCAACATCACCTGACATTATCAAAATTTTGAAAACATTGATCTTAGAGATGACTTAGACACTGAACTGAAACAAACCAAAATTCTTGTTCAATGGAATCAAACTCCGGTTCCAATTTAGTTATGAGCAGGGCCTGTCCTGAGCATAAACTAAATATATATATGGACCTCACATTTGTAAAAAAAAAAAGTTATATATTTTCTTTCTAAATTGTTTGAGTGAACTGAAAGCTCCAAACCAAATATAAATGAACTGAGCTGAAAAGTTGTACCTGAATGATACCAGCATGGTCACTACGGGAATGATCAGGAGCAGAGTTTAACCAAGTTCCAGGCCAGTGAGTACCATCAGCCATCCAAGTAGCTTTAGGAATCTTGACAGGCTCTATAATCTCATCCTCTTTGTTCTGTCTCTGCTGCTTCATGGCCTTAATCTCTTCCCTGGCGTGATAAGCATCAGAACGTCTCCTGATAGAGTCAGGCAAGCCGTTGATCCGAACCTTATACTCATCATACTCACGCTTCACTTTTCTCCGATCCTTGACGAAGTCAGCCTTCACCTTGTTCTTGTAAGGATCTCTCTTCAGACTAAAATACGAATCCGGATTCCTCGGCTCTATATCGTGTTTACGGCAGAAAGGAACCCATATGTTTGCGAAACTAGCTGCCTCAGCCATGGCTTCAAACGTCAGAAGCGCTCCTCCATCGTCTGAAACATAGCAAGCGAGCTTTTCCACAGGGTAGTCAGCAGCGAGGATGGATAGAATGGTGTTGGAAGTGACGAGAGGAGGCTCTTTCTCCGGATCTGCTGTTGATACAAACATATCAAGTCCAGGGAGATCAGACTTTCCTGTTGGGTTGCTTGGTGTAGGCGTTTCAAATTTCTCTTTAAGAACATTGAGATCTGTAGCTCGGTTTATAGGACACAGCTTAGGAAGCTGATCAAGAAGCCAAGAAAAGGCGAACCAAAGCTCACAAACCACAGACATTCCCCATAGCCATATTGCATCTTGGTTTTTATGCTTAATCCTCCACATCAAGAACAGTGCAAGGACAACTATTCTTATAAATATCAAAAGCCTGCACAAGAAAAAATCAAATGTATCAGTCAAAGTTTGATTTAAACTATGATCTTTCGATTCATAAGAACAATTAAAAAAATAATTTCACCTGTAAGGACTAATAACAGCTGCAGGAATCTGCAGTTTCCTAGTAAGCGGTCTCCACGGTCTGCTCATCAGATCCTGAGGCCCCATACCGTGTCCACCATTCCCGTCCTTGTCACTACCAAAGTTCCCATCCTTTGTCCAGAAAGCATTACCGTAACCATAAGTCCCACTCGTCTCAAACAACCACCTGTTATGATCAAAATCCCCTGTCTGACTCCTCATCAAACCAGACTTAGTTGACTTCATCAACGACAGTCTTCTCTCCATCTTCGACCCACCACCACCAGAAGGTGGAGGAAGCATAGCCCTCTGCTGTTTCTGCTGCCCACTGTCGTCCTCAGCCAAATCAGTCAGATCAGTGTTCCTGTAAGGCTCCTTACACCCAGGACACATCCCACCTCCCGCTTTCACAGCGTCCACAAAGCAGTCTCTACAGATTTTGAAGTCACACTCGCAGGGGAGAAGATCTTGACCTCTCCCATCACTCATCACCTTCACATCACAGCCAGGGATGGCGCAAGAGGAGCCTTTAGCACCCGCCATCTGCGGGTGGCTGGTCTCGGACTCGATCACTTTGTCCATAAGATGAGCACGGGTCACGCTGTTGAAACCTCCAGTGAACAAGGAGCTGGACACGTACTGCTCCTCGACCTTCTGAGAGATGGAAGGGTCCATGGGCTGGTTATCAGGAGTCGGTGGGATGTGAACCGTGTAGTTTGTGAAATCAACGCTTCCGAGTTCGCTGTCGAGATCATCTCTGGAGTAGTTGACATAGCGACCAGAGGATGTTCTTCTAGCAAATGTCACGCCAGGTGGCTGCTGCTGGCTCCTCGCGGCTGCTTCAGCAGCGTCAGAGTTTGTTGATAGATTGGATCTACTGTTTGTGAAATGATTATTAGACGCCATTGTCTAATAATCTATCCACCGGACTATTGTAGCCGGCAGATCCCTGAGAGAGACAAAAGGTATAAAAGGTCAAATCATCAAAAGTCATAATCAAGAAACAAAACAGATCTAGAGTTTGAACAAGAGCAAGATCTTATCATAATATTATTATCCAATAAAGACATCAAAAAAGACAATGATCATTGTTTCATAACCCCACCAAATAAAAGAGAAGCTTGAATCTGAAGCAGCTATAGAAGTAAATCTCTAACTCACTAAGCTCAACATTCAAATCTAAAAGTTGAAACTTGACGCTTCTTCACATATCTTACAACAATGAATCGACGATGTGATGTTTTACCTGAGAGTTTGTAGCAGAGGAAGGTTGAGCTTCAGATCTTCTGCAGATTAATAAATGTGATTTGACAGATGAAGAATCAAATGGTTTCTCAATTTAACAAATCTTTGCTGACGAGATCAAAATGTGGTCGTGTTGGCCAAACTTGTTGTGGACATGTGAAAGAGAGGAGAATAAGAAGAATAAGAAGAGAGTTTACCAAAAAAAAAAGAATAAGAAGAGAGAGGAGGAAGTGGACTAAGTCGTGACCAAATACATCTGCACTACTACTACTCCTCCTGCGTTACTACTAATTCACGTTACGCTGGCAACCATTGCGCCTCATTTTTTTATTATTCCACAGATCTTACAGAAATTATTATATAATTTTTTTAAAAAAAAATGGATTCTAGATGAGAAATTAGAACGAAGGAAGATACGAAGATCTCTTCTCTTTGATTCTATAGTAAGGTTTCAAGGCTGGTAACAGTGACGATGACTGTCTAAAACGCCGGGGAGAGAAGAAATCGGCGGAGATTAGTTTTTTTTCTTTTCACCTTTTGGTATTTCTCTTTTGACTTGTTGAGGTTTTCGGACAAGGTAAGAGAATCTATCATTCCTTTATTTATTTATCTTTATTATAATAAGTAACGCGTTCGATGAAAATATAAAATGTTAAATACATCAAAATAATTCTCTTTTTTTTTTTACAACTAGATCAAATCATAACTCTGCATTTTAAAAAAAAAAGATTAAAATAATATAATAAATTTTAGAAAATAAAAAATACAAACTACTAAACTATAAAATCACATAAGTACCACTTATCTTATCTAATCTGCTAACATAATTGAAGATATATGGATTGGTCGGTCTCTGTCTCCAAGCTATTTTATCTCCTTTTTATACAAAATAATTTTTTGGGTTGTAACATCTCATATCTTTAGATTTAGGAATATGCATGCAAACTCTCTTGTCGAAAAAGTAAAGATAATGATATTTTTCATATAGATCAGATCAGGTTGGAATGAAAATTTTGCAAAACGACTTAACTTCAACTATCACTTGATTTAGTTACAATTGGAGTATTGAAAACAATTAAACCTAATTACTAAAATGTTAACGAACCCCATTGAAGAGTTGAGGTTGATCTACTAATCCACCAATCTACCGAAAATGGTAGTACTTAAAAGATTCGCCTCAGGTTATAATGTCTAAAATAGAAGCGCCAAATTTAACAAAAACACAAACAATGATCTGTAAAAATTGAAACATTCGCATCATAAAGACAGAACACAAGAACAAGATTAATACCACACTTCGGAACATCTCCTTTTTCTTTCATTGTCTAAATCGATAACAAGGTGATTATTTCTCTTATTTATTACACATTGACAAGAATGAGAGTAACATAGGTTTGATACATACACACACACACACAAGTCCTCTTTTAGCCATTATCCTTTGTTGTTGCGACTCCACAAAACCTTAATCCATCTTCTACATCTGCGAGAACAAGTCGTTTTTTTTTTGTACAATGATTCTGGAAAGTGTGTTGTTAATACTATAAACTCATCAATAAAGAAAATGGATTTACCTCTTGAGTGATTATGGAACTTGTAGCGGTTTTCACTTCCTGAGCGCATCTGATGTGAGGAATCCCATCTGTTCGGTAAGATTGTTCATCTGTTGATTGTTGCTCAACACATTCCTCAGGTTGGATTGTAATTCCAGCTGCTCCATTATCAACCCATTGTCCACTGACCCTGAGACTAGCTCCTCTGTGTCGCCAATCACTGGCCCCTCACCAAAGAACTGTTCCCACAATGGATCTTGAACTCCAGGAAGCAGCTCATTTACTGCATTGGGTTCTAATGCCATTGAGCCAGCCAGGACAGCCATTATTGGATCCAAACACTCTCCATTATCTGTCTCGCATCCAACTATATCAGAATTCGAGCTCCCATAAGCTCCGGCTGCTGCTCCTTGGTTGGGACCTAAGAGATCAACTTGAGGATACGGCAAATTGCCCTCCAGGATTTGGTTTGCTTCACAAGGGACGTGATAGTTAATTGGGGGATTGGATGAAACATCTGCCAATGTGACTCCAGATGCTCCGTTTGTGGAGCTCCCATTGTCTGATATGTTTGGAACATCGTTTAAAAGAAAGCTACCATGACTGTTGGAGAGGGGTTCCTGGCGGCTCTGTGGGTTACTCATATTGTGTATCTGTTCGAGCATAGTGTCTGCTGCTTCGTTCATCGATGACTGGTATCTAACTATCTGGCGGCTAAGACCATTAGCCCCGTAACTGCCTCCAGAGTACTTCTGGTCCTCAACAGGTAGCCTCCTCTTTTTGCTACTCTCGGAAATGTGTTGGTTCCCCTCATTACTCTGCTGCGAAAACTGGTTCAAGAAACCTGGACTCTGAACAGCCTTTGCTAGAAACGACATCATCTGCTGCTGCCTCTGCTCCATCACATGAACTTTCTGTCCCACATTTTGCAGATGATGTTCAGTAACTTGCTGTTGCTGCCTCAACCTCACAAGTTCTTGGGTAAGGACGTTCTTATCCCGCTGGAGTCTTTCCACTTCTTCTTCGAGTCCAAACTTCCCCACCTCGACGCATGCACCAACAGATGAGTGCTGAACTTGAGGTTGTTGCGGAGGCTGCACCTGAGAAGGTTTTCGCCGGACAATACTCTTTAGCAATTGTTTTTGGCCTCTAACAAATCCCTCATTTGCAAATTCCCAGCGATCTGGATCAACTTTTCTGAAACCCTGAAAATTATTGCATGAAGAATGGTATAGTCATAAACCACAACAAGTTAAATGGACTACATTAAAATATGAAAGCCATCATAGAACATTAGTAATAAACATAGAGACCACTAAATAGTTCAATAACAAGTATTCCAAAGATGGTATAATATGATAATCCACTGTGTCTAACTAAGTAGCGACAGCACCAAACTAATATGGCTCAACAAAACAAATAGTTGTCAGTGTATCGGCATGTACCTGGACGGACAATTACAAAGGGAAGGGAAAGCTAAAGTGATAGAAATATTTGTTTTGTGCTTTAGAGCAGAAATGGAACTTCTGAGGCAACCAAATCTCGAGACACATATGAGCACATGTCCAAATAAGCCTGCAAAGTTCGTGGAACCCATTTGGTAAGTAAGAGAACAGCAGGGAAGAAAGCTATGTAAGAGTATTCACTTCATGGTTTTGTTTGACCTAAAGAAAATTTCATTTGGAAAATGGGATGACAATATTCCATTCCAGCCTCACAGACACAACACTAGTTGCAACTCCGAGACTTAGAAAAACAAAAATAAGAATATGTCTAAACTCCACGCAGAGTATACATGTATTAAGATATACCTGCAAAAACAAGGTCAAACCATGTATGCAAAGTGACCCACTGTTTAACAAAGGATCAATTAATGAAACTAAATGAACACCACAAAACTAAATAAACTTTAAATCAAAACAAGTGAGAATATAAAACACAGAGAACAAGATTTCTCCAAATCGATCTATGAAAAAACAAGGATATAAAACTGATTATATAGTTAAATAAAGGAAGAGGATCGATGGATGCTCACATAAGTATTGAGCTGCCTGACAAAGCTGGAGAAATTGTTGTGCTTGAAGTACTTTGGTAGAAACAGTCTTGCGAACTCAGGCACGTTCCACACGACGAAGCTCTTGTTCCCGCTGCTCCAAGACACCACCACGTCGGTCAACGGATCGTCAACCATATCGTACGTCTTGCTCAGAAACGGAGGAATAGAGTTCACCACCGTCGTCGGCACAGATTCGCAGTTCGATCCCATAACAAAAGAGTTTTCTAATCTTATCGATGAAGAAGAGAAAGTAGTTTAGTTTAACTCTGCTAAAAGTTTATCCTCTGCTTCTATTATTTATAACTGAAAAAATATTATCTTAATCCAAAAGAAAGCAGTTGAGTTACTATATCGTGTCCCACTCTCTACCGTCGATCTGATCTCGTCTTTACCGTCCGATTTTTTAGTTTTTAACTAGTTTAATTACTTTTTAGATAAGAAATACCATGTGGGCCACTGACGAGACGTACTTGGGCCTTTTTTTTAATCCATTAACGTACCTGGTCTTTTCCCCCTAATCACGTATCTGGCCTTAAGCTTTCTGCTTACGTGGCATCTCTACAACTCTCGATTGAATTATTGGAATCTGATCGCCGTTATTATTAACGTTTTCTTCTTTCTGCGTTTCGCGTTTTGTCGAATGTTTTCATTACAGAACATGACTGACTCTGACTGCTTGTAGAAAGAGAAAGAGGAGGCACATGTTTGTCTACTTGTCTGTGGCAAAAGCACGTGAGCCAAGATGCTTTTGTTTTCAATCGAGAAGGACCCCAAGAGGAAGAGGAGAGGGCAAAGCAAGGACCTTTTCGTCCTCCCTTGGCTTCGAAACTCGCTCCTTGATTGATTCTTCTCGCGAAGCAAACTCGGATTACCCAATCAAATTCAAACACACGCAGATCCAGATTGGGGAAGAGATCTACCCGGATCCGGTTAGGTAGACGGGTCGGATCCAGTGATCTGGCATTTCTCTCAGTGTTCTTTTCATCACAGAGCAATGTCAAGTTTTCCTGGAAGATTCATAGAGGATTGATTCATCAATGGAGGAACCAGGAGTCTCTCGTCGTCCGAGTATTTACTACAGACCGATAAACACTAATGATTTAGATCGTTTGGAGCAGATACATCGCGACATCTTCCCCATCAAGTATGCAACTATACTCCTTATTGGGTGGTTTTTTTTATATTTGAGATTCGTTTTTTTTTTTTTTACTTTTGTGTCTTTTGGAAAGAATAAAGGTTTGATCTTTTTTAGTATGTGTCAGGTATGAGTCTGAGTTTTTTCAGAGTGTTGTGAACGGAGTTGGTATCGTCTCATGGGCTGCTGTTGATCGTAACCGGCCTGATGGTCACTGTGATGAGCTCATCGGTTTTGTTACTGCCAAGTTCGTGCTTGCCAAAGAAAGCGAGGTGACTTTTTGGTTCTTATGAACCACTCTTTATGGTTTTAGCTTGGTTTTGTGTTCTGTAAGCTTTTGGATTTCTAAGCAGAAATGTTGCGTTCACAAGCAATGACCTTGCAAGTGGTCCTGTAAAGTCTAGATCTTGAATGTTGAAATAGATTATAATGCTAATGGTTTAAGGTTTATTCGTGATCCTCTGTTCAATAGATGGGTCTTTGTTCTGTAAGCCATTGGGTTGTTTGTTGTGCAGGAATATTCATAGCCATATTGGTCTTGCAAGTTCTTTGTATTGTGTTAGATTTTGACTGTTGAATCATAAGGTTTACGGTTTAGCTTGGTTCGCTACATTACGGTTTAGCTTGGTTCGCTTGTTCAGTATATGGGACCTCTTAGTCTTAGCCAAGTGATTACATTGTGAAAATCTTTAGAATTGGATCAGCTTGTAGTATTGTTTTTATTTCTTATATCTATCTTCATCAGCTGGCAGATGGTTTCCGTGTCTTGCACAGATAGATGATCTAATATGTTACGGTTCCTCACAAGGAGAGGAGACTTTGATCTACATCTTGACACTCGGCGTTGTAGAAACATACAGAAACCATGGAATAGGTATATAATCAAATCTCAAACTGGATTTTTTTTATCCCTTGGTCTAATACATTCTAAAGTTCTGCAAATGTTTTATTGTTTTGTCAGCAATGTCACTTATTAGTGGGGTGATAAGATATGCTTCTGGTTTATCTTTATGCCGAGGTGTTTACCTTCACGTGATTGCATACAACAATCCTGCAATCCGTTTGTATAACAGATTGATGTTCAGATGCGTCCGGAGATTAAACGGATTAGGTCGACGGGTCGGATCCAGTGATCTGGCATTTCTCTCAGTGTTCTTTTCATCACAGAGCAATGTCAAGTTTTCCTGGAAGATTCATAGAGGATTGATTCATCAATGGAGGAACCAGGAGTCTCTCGTCGTCCGAGTATTTACTACAGACCGATAAACACTAATGATCTAGATCGTTTGGAGCAGATACATCGCGACATCTTCCCCATCAAGTATGCAACTACACTCCTTATTGGGTGGTTTTGTTTATTTGAGATTCGTTTTTTTTTTTTTAACTTTTGTGTCTTTTGGAAAGAATAAAGGTTTGATCTTTTTGGTTTGTATCATCAGGTATGAGTCTGAGTTTTTTCAGAGTGTTGTGAACGGAGTTGGTATCGTCTCATGGGCTGCTGTTGATCGTAGCCGGCCTGATGGTCACTGTGATGAGCTCATCGGTTTCGTTACTGCCAAGTTCGTGCTTGCCAGAGAAAGCGAGGTGACTTTTCGTTCTTATGAACCAATTTATGGTTTTAGCTTAGTTTCTGATTCTTTTCAGGTGATGTTGCGATTACAAGCAATGATCTTGCAAAGGGGTCCTATAAAGTCTAGATCTTGAATGTTGAAATAGATTATAATGCTAATGGTTTTAGGTTTATTCGTGATCCTCTGTTCAATAGATGGGTCTTTGTTCTGTAAGCCTTTGGGTTGTTTGTTGTGCAGGAATATTCATAGGCGTATTGATCTTGCAAGTTCTTTGTGTTGTGTTAGATTTTGGCTGTTGAATCATAAGGTTTACGGTTCTAGCTTGGTTCGCTACATTGTTCAGTATATGGGACCTATTAGCCAAGTGATTACATTGTGAAAATCTTTAGAATTGGATCAGCTTGTAGTATTGTTTTTATTTCTTATATCTATCTTCATCAGCTGGCAGATGGTTTCCGTGTCTTGCACAGATAGATGATCTAATATGTTACGGTTCCTCACAAGGAGAGGAGACTTTGATCTACATCTTGACACTCGGAGTTGTAGAAACTTATAGAAACCATGGAATAGGTATATAATCAAATCTCAAACTGGTCTTTTTAAAATCCCTTGGTCTAATACATTCTGACTTTTTTTTTTGTTTTGGTCAGCAATGTCACTCATAAGTGGGGTGATTAGATATGCTTCTGGTTTATCTTTATGCCGAGGAGTTTACCTTCACGTGATTGCATACAACGATACTGCAATCCGTTTGTATAACAGATTGATGTTCAGATGCGTGCGGAGATTAAACGGATTCTACCTAATCAAACGACAGCATTTTGATGCCTTCTTGTTTGTCTACTTCATCAACGGTTCTCGATCTCCTTGCTCACCCTTGTAAGTGTCACACACAACACACAAGTCACCGTTTTGATGAGAGTAGTGATCATTTAAAACATTTACTGGATTATTTGCAGAGAGGTTGCAATGTTTGTTGTGAATTATATGAAGAATGGAATCAAGTCGGTGGCGTCTAAGCTGACGAGGAAAGAGGAGAAAGCCTTGAAATGGCTGGTTTCCAAAAACACAGATTGCGTCTTACCCACGCAAACCAAACCTAACCTCGGATCATCATACGAGTACGGATTCATTTAATTCAAATTTAGATTGTATGTTCAATTCATTTTGCTTTCTGTGTAATATAATGTACGACGTCATAAACATGTACATCTGTCATTATCATTGCGTGTTAATAGTGTTGGAAGTTCTAAAAAATTTCACCACCCGTTTTAAAATAGTCAGCTTTGGTTGAAAATAGCTCTTTTGCTTCATTGGGGATTATCCAGAACAAAACCAGCTTTTTGATGACAAAAAATAGCTTAAGCAATAAAACTTAAGCCTAAAAAGACCCATCCAAGGCCAAACGAAAAAAAAAAAAATCTTAACGCTGTGGCAATGGCGTCTTCTTATTCCTCCTCCATATCCGTCATTACCTTCCTCCTCTTAGCGCAAATCTGTTTTTGTAATGAGGCACCTTTGCAAATACCAAACGGAACCTTAGATCTCTCTTTACTCTGGTACGGACAATTCACACCGGTCCAGAAAGAGAGGGTTCGAGATTTCATAGAATCGCTTAACTTTGACAGCAAGGAAGGTCTTGACCCGAAAGTATCATCGTGGTGGAAAGTGGTGGAGAGTTATCAAGAGAGGTATGAGGTCAAGGAGATATACCAACAGAAGAGTAACAGAACCGTAGCTCCTAGGATTAAGGTGAAGATTGTCAGGAGCTATGTGGATGAGAAGATGAAGTATGGTAAAGAATTAACAATCGAAAACGGTGAGAAACTGGTCGAGACAGCCATCGAAAACATGTCAAAAGTGGTTCCTGTGGTTTTTCTTTCGGCACAAGTTAGGGCTCATGGACTAGGGTTTTGTAACAAAACTTGCCAACGCTACGCCCTTACCGTTAAAGATATTAAAGGTTTTATTTTCTCCTCGTTAATTTCGTTATGATGAAAATCTAGAGAAGAATAATAATAATTTGTTACGTGGATGCCAAGGTAAAGAAAGACCACAACCATACGTAATGGTGAGCGACCCGGAGGTGCAGTGTCCCGGAGAGTGCGCATGGCCTTTCCACATTGCCAATAAAGGTCCACATGGCATGACCTATCAACCACCAAGTGGTGAAATAGGAGCCGACGCGTTGGTTATTCAGCTAGCCACCGGTTTAGCAGACATCGCCACCAATCCAGCTTTAACCGAATCCTTATTCAAATCTGAGCCACCGTACATAACCGATGGAAACCAAAGCTCTTCGGATTATATAGAGGACCCTGCAACCAAGTGCACTCGCGTATTTGGGTCCGGAGCACTTCCGGGTTTTACTGGAAGAATTCGGGTTGACCCGATAACTGGTGGAGCCTTTAACTCGCATGGAATCAACCACTTGAAGTTCTTGATTCCTTCTGTTTGGGACCCTAAGACCAAATCTTGTTGGACTCCTATGTAATAACCATTGTTATTATTACATGTATTGATGAGTTTTTACCCTTTTTGGTAAAATTGAATTTTGTAAGGTTGGTTTTTACGAAGGTTATATATTTGATATTGGAGTACACTGTGGGAGTTTGAACGATCTTCTAGTAAATAGATAAATTTATTCGGAATATCTAAAACGCTAACGAGTAAGAAAGTCAAGCTCGAAGATCTGTAACCATTCATGATTTTAGAATATCCAACTAATGAATAATGTTCTTTAATCGGATACAATAAAGAAAATCGTTACAAAACTAGTTGTCTCTTTGTCATCATATAATTAAATCATTATATATGATTCATTGTAACTGAGTAGGATCATCCAAACAAAGAAACAAATTATATTTTGTATGTTACAAAAAAATAATCTAAGTAATCGTAAAATTTCTCTCTTATATATAGCCTCACGCTGTTCAACTTCTTCATTACACTTGTGATACAAAGGAACAAACATTGATATGGGAAAGGTATGTGTCTCCTTTGTTAGTGATTTTGCATATATCTATTACGCAAACTTACACGTATTTTCTGGCATTAAAGAACAAACAAAATGGAGATCACAATAAGTCAGATACGAAGAATCAGAAAAATGGAGATGCCGATAAGTCTGATAAGAAGAATCAGTGTAAAGAAATTGTTCTCAAGGTTTACATGCACTGTGAAGGTTGCGCTTCACAAGTTTCCCATTGTTTGAGGGGTTATGATGGTAAGTTCACAGCACATCTTAAACCATCAATAGCACATGTCAAGTTTCAATTGTTTCTTCATACCAAAAAAAGTTTCAATGTTTACACCTTTGATTTACTGTTTATTTTCTACCAAAATAAATTTTATATTTTATATTTTAATTGGATTTATTTGATAAATTTCAGGATTTGTATGTAGAAAAATGAAATATTGAGAATTATTTCTTTGACTTTCATAATGGTCTTTCCTAAATCTAGTTCTTAAAATACCATTAAAACAAGAATTTACCGTTTTTTTACTTAGAAGTGATTCTAACTGTTGATCTTATTGTTTAGGGGTTGAGCAAATTAAGACAGAGGTTGGAGAAAATAAAGTAGTTGTGTCTGGGAAATTTGATGATCCAAAGAAGATATTGCAAAGAGTACAAAAGAAATTCAGTAGAAATGCTGAGTTAATTTCCCCAAAACCTAATACTAATCAAGATCAGAAGAAGGAGCAACAACAAAAGAAAGAAGTAGCTTTCTATATCTTTTTCATAAGTTCACCACTGATTTCATTTACACACATTTAAACTTAGATATGTCATACGAAATTGATTTGCTAAGTACCAACCAACATCACTAATCATTTGCTTTTGTGTTTGATTTCAGAGTGCTCCGCAGATCAAAACTGCAATTCTAAAAATGAACATTCACTGTGAAGGATGCGTTAATGAAATCAAAAGAGGCATTGAGAAAATAAAAGGTAACTAATATAGAAAAAATATATATTTAGATAAATATGAGTTAAGATGTATAGTGCCCCTAGTGTCTATGTGTTATATGCAAACGATTTTTTATACAAGGTCATGGTGGAAAGTTCAAAGCATAATTTGCTATATCTAGATCCAATATGTAGTTAAAACCAAATTATAAAGTGTGTTTGTTATTTGATAAATTAAAAGGTATTCAAACGGCGGAACCAGACCGGTCAAAGTCAATGGTGGTGGTACGAGGAGTCATGGATCCTCCAAAACTCGTGGAAGAAATCAAGAAAAAACTTAAGAGACATGCAGAGCTTGTAAGTCAAAACACAGAGAAAGGCAAAGGTAATAACGACAAAGACAACAATAACAAGGGCAACAAGAAGAACGAAGACAGTGATGGAAACACAATCTTTAGCTACCCTCCTCAATATTCAGCCCAACTTGACTACCCCTCTCAGATTTTTAGCGACGAGAATGTGCATTCTTGTTCGATCATGTGATTTTTGATTCGTAAACTGAGAGTTTACAGTTATGCTATATGTTCCACATTTTATAATCTCAGAAAATTTTGGTTCATTCAATTTTCAGTCACACTTTATGAACGCACATTAGACTTTATTAATAATAATAAATAAAAAAAAGAAAATGTTTTCAGACATACAACAATACATTTTTAAGCAAAACATAATAATAGAAAAATAATAACACTATGCTTCCTAACTCTTTTGCAGGATAGGATAGATGATTTGCTAACTTTATCTATTTTCGTTATCGGTTTTATATGATGTTGTGTTCAGCTGTCATTTATTGTGATACGTCTTTAATCATTTAACATTTTTATTGGAGGCTTGTAAGTGGACATCTCAACAATAAATTAAACGTAGAGTAAAATTTAAAAGCTGTTGGATATCATGTTTTAATCTCAGGCCAATTGATTTGGGCATATGTATTTAGATGTAATTTATAACACAGTTCGATTCCAAGGAAAATAAAACAATTGTGCAGAAGACTTTTTTGTTAAATGGGTCAAAAGGCGTGGGCATCTACTCTACTCACTTGGGCCACCAGGCCTGAATTTGGGCGTTAGTGTTAAAAAGATAATATAGGGTCTATTTTGCAATAAAATATAAGTTGAGAGAGTACTTTTTGTTTTTGCATTTATCACCCAAAAAGAAAAAGAGTCACTGAGGAAGAAGAGATTAACTCTCGATTTAGGGTTCATCAGCATCCGTTTCACACGATAAGGACCCTGTTTGTTTGTAGAAGACGGATCACTTCAAGGTAAGTAAAGAGTTTCTATTCTTCATGTTTCGAATCGATTTCGTAGATTGTAATAGTGTTCATGTTTCGGTTTCTCTTCTCCCGATTTTTGAGATTTCATCTTCTTGTATCCAATTAGCTTTAGAAAATGCAAATTTTTTGGCGAATTTGGTTTTGATTTTGTGTGTGTTCATCTCTCTCTCTCTCCCAGGATTTGAATTGAGACATGTCAGTGAAAGCAAGGAGGATCTCCGGCAGATTAGAGACCGTAGTAGCCAAACCGACCTACGCATTCGACCCCGTCGACGATGACAAGATCATAAGAAACCGTCTCCTCACCCGAACCACCACCACACGTGGCGAGCCTCCCCTCAAGAAGCTCCAGAAGAAGTTCACTTCCTTCGTCCTCGAGGTCGACAAGGACGAAGACAACCACGCCGAGTGCGGACGCCTCGCGAAGGCCTTCTTGCAGGAGCTCACCACGTTCGAGATCCCGCTTCTCAAGAGCCAGGCGGTCGTGGAGGCTAACGTCAGGGAGAAGGAGAGCTTCGACGAGGTGAAGGAGGAGACGGAGAGGGAGATCAGGCAGGCGAGAGCTGAGATCGAGGAGCTGAAGAAGCAGTTAGAGGAGAGTAAGATCGAGAGGCAGCATAAGGAAGAGTGTGAGACGATTAGGAAGCTGATCTCCGCGCAGCCGCCGAGGTCGGAGACGGAGAAGGTGATATTTGAGCTGAAGAGGGAGATTGATGAGCTTGAGGCTGAGAGCACTGCGAGCTGGAGGTTGCTTGAGCTGAGGAAGAAGCAGTTTGCTCTCTTGTTGCATGTGGTAATGTCTAAAACGCTGACGTTTTGTTTGTGATTGTGAACGTTTGCGTTTGCGTTTGATGAGTTTGTGATTGTGAACGTTTGTTGTGGGAACAGGTGGATGAGTTGCAGAACACAATGGAAGATGAGCAGAAGAGTCTAGTGGATGAGATTCGGACAGCCGTGGAAGACCAGAGGAACACAGCCGAGCCCATGTCTGTAGATTAACTCTCAGAGTTTGGATACTTCAAGTGTCTTGCTGCTTTGTCTGATGTAGTCTACTTTCGTTTGGTGTGGTTTTTCTATTTTTGTTGTCGAGAATTTTTCTTTAAAGTGTGATTTGCTCATTTCATATTTTCTGCAAAAATCTTTATCCACAAGCTAAACTTTAGTGTTAAATTTTGGAAATAATTAATTATGGATAAAAAGAATAATCAAGAATGCGACCGAGTAGCCGAATAGGCTTTTCTATTTTCTTGAGAATATTTGAGATTAGTGTTCGTATTATTAACACACGTTTCTCCGTTATTTACTTATTATGTCTCTCCTGTCACAATCTTAACACTAGAAATGAACTTTTGAGTGTTTAATTTGAACTATGTTATTCTAATGTCATCTTTTCGCTTTGACTATCAAGTTTTTACTTAAATTAAACATTTGGTCTTTACATTTACACTATCGATTGTGGACAAGAGATAAGATGTACAATGATGTTTAAATGCTACCATCTATTGATTATACTTATTCATCTGTTTTGTCTTCTCCTAAAGTCAAATAGAAATATGATTGTCACTTTCGAGAGACTCTAGTTGTGCACTTCTTCTTAACCATACCCAACTAAATTTGAATATTTAAGAGATAAAAGAAAATCTCTGTAATTTAACCGAAGAAATATTATCTTAACAAACCCTTTCTGTAACGAATTAATATATCTTTTATAATTTAAAGTTGTAAGCTCTTATGCGTTGAAAACTACTATTTAAAAAGTACATGTCCAAGAAAACTACAGAAAATAATACAAATGTATGATAATCAGTTTACTACAGTATCAATGTGTTGTATACAGGGTCGAAAAAACAAGAAAATTTAAAACACATATCGTATGAAAGTTAATTAACAATATACATGTGTGTATATATGTATCCACAGAAAAAAATAATAATGATAATATTGTGTTGATTTCGTCTCTATTCACGAAATGGCCAAGGCTCCGAACAAGTTTGCCTGCAAAAAGGAAAAACAAACAAATGTTAAGAACTCGTCCTTATTCAGCAAATAAAAATATTAACCATTTCTGTGAAAATGTTTAGGTCCTCTAACTTACTCTATTAGATCTTTCCAATAAGAATCACTTGCTTCATCATCGATTATGTCACACAATGGCTGATGGTCTTGCGTGAACGTTAAGGTCGAGGAAGGGTTTGAAGTATGCTCATTATGCTTCAAAATCTCCTTGTTCTTGATCATCATTTGGGTTTGTTTAGACTCATCAGGATAGGCTGAGATCAATGGAGGAATCATATCTTGATGAGAAAATACTCCAAGCGGGCTAGAAAACGAATCTAGAGGCTGATGATCGATGTGAGAGATGGTTTGGGTTGGATCATAGAGATTTTCACTAATATTTGGTCCGTTCTCTAAGAAAGAAGATTGGCCAAAGATATTATTGTTGGTGTGATGAATGTCAACGGAAGACGAAGATGTGTTGTTATTGTTGTTGAGGACTTGCATCATACTATGTAACCATTGTGCTTTAGCAATACTTGTTGCATCATGTTGTATATTTTGATTAAGAGTCAAGAGGTTACTGAAATTTGCGGCAGCTAGAAGCTGTGGTAAAGCGGCTAGAACGTTTAGATGGTCGGTTCTCGGTCTGTGGGTCACAGGATCAATCCCCATCTGAATAAGTTTCTTTCTAATATGCGTGTTCCAATAATTTTTTATTTCGTTATCCGTTCTTCCTGGAAGATGACCAGCTATAGACGACCACCTTCAAAACATATGAAAATAATTAGTTAAATTGATATAATTATATGGTGGGATTAGTTACGACTTCTACGTATTATATCAAAATTTCAAGCTATAACAAGTACTTAGTTATTCGATCCAAAAAAACAAGTAATTAATTATAAACTTCAAAATCTTGATCATTGACGAGTACGTATGCATGCACCTACTAAAATCCAGTGTGGTAGGTTTACATATGCATGATTTAATATACCAACTAACCAAGACTATATACTAGCATATATACATACATATATAAAAATTACGCTTTTAGACTATAGACTCATGACAATTAGATTATAATTTTAGAATCATTGAGATATTAAATTTAATTAATTATGTAGCAAAAATGTTAAAATTTTATTAGTTTAATCATATATATATATATATATAACGAAAGAGATGTTACAAAAACATATCACGCACTACCATATTGTAGTTTTTTTTATCAATTAGTTCATTTTTCATCTGAAGTGTTCTTAAAAACAAATAGTTTTACCAAAAGAAAAATAAATTCATCGTTTAAAAACAATAAGAACGTATAAACATTAACCACACACTCTTCTTAAACAAAAACATAACACAATAATGGTTATTTTTTATTACAAAAATCGTAGTAGTTTTCTCTTTTCCCTCTTGATCTTAAATATGAAAATTAAAGCAATTAAGATATATACATTTTCAAAGCAATTGAAATAATAAAAAAAATTAATTGATAACAAAAAAATATATAAAATAATTACTTGTTTCCAAGAAGGGAATGAAGGTTGATGATGGTTTGTTCTTCCTCGGCAGTGAAGTTTCCTCTTTTGATGTCTGGCCTCAAGTAATTAGTCCACCTCAATCTGCAACTCTTCCCACACCGGTTTAGACCGGCTTGCTTTGGGAGAGCTCTCCAGCTTCCATGACCGTGTTTTTGTATGTGATTTATCAGTTTCTGATCTTCTTCAGGCGTCCATGGCCCTTTCTTTAGCCCGCTCTCATCGCAACATGGTGATCTTCCCATTTTAAAATATCATCTATTATATGAATCTGTAATTTGAAAAACATTTTGACATAAATTAGATAACCACTAAATAGACTTGTGACAAACTGAAATGTTGTGAATGAACAATACTGCCTTCGAAAACAATAGTTACAAAATATATATATATATATATATATCCATAATATTTTAACAAATTATAGTAAATGCACTTTTGAAAAGAAAATCGGATTTGTGATTACATAGGAAATTGTTTGAGTATTTTATGTTTTTATGCATGTGTATGTGAGGGTAAGTGATATACCTGTGAGGAAGAGAGAAAAAATTAAGGAGATGGAGAAGAATTGTGAAGCCAAAATCTTAGTTCATGAGGGTAAGGGCTGTGTTCTTTGGTTTATATATAGAAATAATGGAAGAGGCTTTCGTCTGTGTTGTGACTTGTCGGAACAAGGAGATCTTAGTTAGCTTTTGTGACGTCTCCTTTTGACGTTAATCCTATCAAATAATGATACGACGAAAATGCCCTTGTTGAGTGGTGGAGGAAAAAACGTGGAGGAGGAGGAGGAGATGTTCAAGTTTGTGAAGCAATGTCTCGAATAAAAGTTGCTGCAACTAATTCACGTTGACAATGTAATGCTCAAACATTTTTTTTTTAAAACAGATTAAAACGTACTGATAAGAGCTAAATATCTAAAGAACGAGTGGAACTATAATATATATATATATTCGTTTAAATTACAACGGATCTTTAACTATTAAAGAAAATATAACATTTTAATTGATCTATATGTGTAAACTTTTTGGAAAAGGTTGCGATACTATATACAGCGGAACGTTAGGGTTTTTGGTGACAATTTCTTATATATATTTTTCTCATGTTGATGATTAATCTCCATTCTTATCATATATATTCATTCTATTATTTTCTTATTATAAGAATTTATATCACCCTTTGGATTTCCACGAGAAAATATGTCCTAAAACATTTATATTCTTTTTGTCATCGAATAACTTATGCTGAGAAACACACTATATAGGACCTGAGCTATGAATCGTGTATGTTTATGGACTAGTAGAATAACTATTTCAACTTTCAGATAGATGTATAATGTTAATTACGATGACCCAACTCTTAAAAAACATATTGCATAAGATATGTTTTTTTTTGAAACGATTTTGCATAAGATATGTTAATATGGATTAGTGATCACTGGTCAACTATTGAACTGCAGGGCCATGTAATTAAACTTCATTCAAAATATTTTAAACATATGTACCGCACCAATGGAAGTGTAAAACAAGATTTTTAAGAAGACAAAACCCTTGACAAAAAAGTATAATAAATAAATTTAATTGTGTCGATATGGTAGTTCATTATTGGTGTAAATCTTGTTTAAAGTACATTAAGACACGCCAACTATTTTAGTATTTTGTCTGAGATCATACAAGCCCATGGGACCCAAAAACCCTAACCTTTTCCATCTACTAAAAATTTTCTTGATCCTTGTAAGTAAATCTTCGTACGTGTCATTTGTATATATGTTGCTGACATCAATTCTGAATAATAAGAGGCCTAATACTTACATTATACATATATACATCGCATTCTAAATTTCGATCAAACGTTTAGACATCCAAAAAGTAAATAATAAAAAATATAGTTTAAATTTTAATTACAAGAGAAAAATCTAGCACTTTATTGATGGTTCAAAACTGTCTTATTATATTCTTCGTGATTTAATTTTCCAAAAAATAATATTATTATGCATATATATACATATACGTGACAGAGTATCTATAATTAATTGTAACAATTCATGATTGATAACAGTTTTAGATTAAAATAAGAAAAGTTTTTTCGTGCATCAGAAGATTCCAACTAATCGAACGTGACAGCATTCTCAGTCGATTTTCCTATAACTACGGACCTACGGTCTTACCTTAGGACATGAGCTTAAATTTTATATTTGGTTTTAAGTGCATTTATGGTGTTTTCAAAATTTTAAAATACTATGATCGATGCTAGTGTGAGAGACAAAATTATATTTACCCCCGAAAGCGTGTTTCATGCGTTCAAGTTTCTTACTTGATTAAATTTAATTACCAAATTGTTATTTGTTATTTAAAATGTATCTACTATTTACTTATAAGAAAACTAAATCTCATTGATGAAGTATTGATAAATGATTAATCGACGGACTACCTATATATGACTAATCAATCGTATGGAAATTAACTTTCCTCGCAAGTCGTAAACCCACATGCTCGATTAGTCTATTAATAGGCTAATATGTGTTTTAAAAAAAAGGCTAATATATTTGATTTATTAAAATTTTTGGAATAATGTTGTTTACATAATTTATGGAAAACAGAATGATCAAATCAGCTGTGCACCGTGAGTTCTATATACCGGTTTGTAGTCATGGAGGCTAGTCTAGTTAACATAAGAGCCCGTTACAGTTCAACTATTTGCATACGTTGAAACTAGTAAGCTAATTCACGTTGAGAGAGGAATAAGCAACTGACTCATGTGAAGCGGAGGCAACTGTGAAGGAGCTGACCCCACTATTTTGTTAAAAAATATTTGTTTTACACTTTTACTTAAAAAAAATTATAAAATATTTGTTTTTACTTAAAAAATTGTATTGATTCTGCTAAAAATGAAAATTTATCTCCACTAAATTTTTTTTGGCCCAATACAAAACATTCATGACTCCACCACTGACTCATGTCTCTGGCCTCGAGATTAGTCGGGTTTTTATGATTTGGATGACCCGATCATCATTAAAAAAAAAAAGAATGCTCTTTTTAATTCTCAATGAAAAAAGTTTCCAAAGAGCTAATGCTAAAATTCAAATCTCCTGAAAATAGTAAAAGGACAAGCCTAAATTATCTTAATCCATATAGTAATTTTCTCCTTAATGCACAAACCAACGCCGTAAAATTATAAATACGGAAGTTAATCCTTTTATGTGCTTTAAAATACGTAAATGTACACGGCACATACATGATACACAGAATCAAGTGTAAGTTGTGTATTATAATATACGTACGCATATGATTAAACCTTCAATGTTGCTAAAAGACATATTAAAAATAAATTATACACTCACGCAAGATAAAAACCTGATTTATTTTGCTACAATACTAATAGTTACAAAAGCATAACACAACATAACTTAAATAGCAATTAATTAAATTAATTATCATAAAATGTTTAATTATATCTTACAAACCGTGCAATGTAACGTCACGTTAGGATTTAGATAACTTTTTCTTTTCATGCACTGTCACGAGTGGACGAAACCAGACTAATACTATGACGCCTATATATATATTTGGTCACTGATTCAAACTATGAATTCATAAACCATAATATGAATTCATTTAACCCACAATTATAAATTTAAATCAAATTAGTTTGCCTCAAAAAGGTTATATCTAATCTTCATAGGAAAAGAACTAGTCGGCATTAATCTAAAGAAGTTTGATAGATAATAACAAACTTAAGGAAAAAAAAAGTATATATAGTTTATATAAATCACCTACTTTTGAATAAACTAACATTTGTGGTTTTTGGTTCAAATACGTACCTATATAACACGAAAATAAGTTGGCAAAAAAAAAAGTTGGCATATAAAGCTATACTTTTCCTATATACGACTATACGTAGATCAACTCTTCAAGATGAATAGATGAACAATCATATATCTCTGTTACCCTCTATGTATAGTTTAGTTAGTAAACAAAATTTCGTTAAACTAGATAACTTGCTTATTTGAAACAACGATTTTACCTTTCTCGGCTTTGTTATCTCAAAAGTCGCATACTACGAAACCAGCACAACTTTGACTTCTTTACTACGAAACTGGCTGACTTGCAATGCTTATAAGGTTAGGGTTAGGACGGTATAAAAGGTAAATAATTTTTTTTACCGTGAGAAACTTGTAGTTACTTATAGCGTGAGGAACTTGCATTGCAAGTCAGCCAGTTTTTGGAGAACCAAACACTAGTTAAAAAGTAAGTTGTTCAAAAAAAAAGTTAAAAAAGTCTTTGTAATAATAAAGTTCTTCACAGTCAAAGAAACAGGGAAAGAGAGAGAGAAAGGGATAATAAAAAGTCGATAGACCAACTACTTTTATCAAACATTTGATTCGACATTGATCATATCATATATGAAATTTATTATTGTGACCTCAGCGCAGAAGATTAAACATAATATAAACGGATCCAAAAACCAACACATGTATTATTATTATAACGAAAAAAAAAACTCTTTTACTGAACAGAAACCTTGAGATATTGGGTTAAAAAGGAGAATGTGAAGAATACAACGGTTAGATTTCTGCAAGAATAGGTAAATCCGAACACCAAACTACAATAACAGCAAAACAAAACAGCTACGAAGAACTTTGGTTGCGTTAGGTACCCAATCCAGCAGCAGCAACCTCAAGAGTAACGTGATCACAACAACCCCATTCTCCATTCCTATGTTCCCAATAATAAGATATACACCATCGCAACATAACCTTCTTGCATCTCTCGATTACACACAACCTGAAACAATATATAGCAAATGTCAGGTTATGCATACCAGAACTGAAATGGAGGGAATTAGATAAATCTCGAGATATTGGGTTAAAAATAAGACAATAATGCTCCAGAAACCAACCATAAATACAGCTAATCACAAGCAAATTAATACAATAATGCTCCAGAAAACTTGAAGTTGGGAGAACCTATTGCATTTTCTAAGCTCTAACAAAACCATAAGCACAGAAAATGGGGACAAGTTTTTTCTTCTTCTCTAGATTGTATTTTGACATCATAACTATAACAACCTACCTCTGAAATGGTCTTTTTTCTGTTCATACTCTGACCGGCACTTCCCCCATTTTATATTCGTCACATGCTGCAAAACACAACATGCAAAACAATCAGACAACAAAATAAACAAAACACACAAAAGAAAGCACACATAAAATGTTTTTAAAAGATTTTCAGAAAAAACAGAGGGTAAGGAAAAGAAGCTATTGCCGAACTGATTCAGAAAAACTCATAATTAACTCACAATGTGTTGAAAAAATAGTAAACGGAACATCAAGATCTCTAACAATCTCTCGACCCCGGACTCTGTTCTATTTGTTTTCCACACTATGCAAAGTTTAAAAAAAATAAGCTTCCCATCATCAAATCAAGTAACAGAATCTTTTCCCTACCAAAAACTACTGAAATTACGAGGGAGGGGGAAAAAATCTTTAATCGCTGCTTAGATTGGATACAGAGTGACTTAGCAGTGGTCATAAAAGTGTCAAGCGAAATAAACTCACAATCTCTAACGATCATCGATCGATGACAGGACCATATCATCTATTTGTTTCCACAGTTATTGAATTCACATAAAAGTTTCCATACCAATCTGAGTAAATCTTAGAATTTTTCCCCACAAAAAAAGCTTTGACAAAAACAAAAAAAAAAACATTTGAAAATCCGTTTCAGACAAGACAAGAGTTGGAGTGAGAAAAGGAACTGGAAACCTGATTTACTATGGTAATCTAAGAATTTTCCCCCCAAAAAAGCTTTGACAAAAACAAAAAAACATTTGAAAATCCATTTCAGACAAGACAAGAGTTGGAGTGAGAAAAGGAACTGGAAACCTGATTTACTATGGTAATCTAAGAATTTTCCCCCAAAAAAAGCTTTGAAAGAAAAAAAAACATTTGAAAATCCGTTTCAGACAAGACAAGAGTTGGAGTGAGAAAAGGAACTGGAAACCTGATTTACTATGGTAAGGAGGACATCGAGTTGGGACGACGGAGAGATGCTGATGAATGCGCTGCTGCCTGCTGCTGATTTTGATGGCGTAAGAGATTGTTTTCGAAGGATACTAGAGAGAGAGAGAGTGAGAGATTTGGTTTCTAACGTATCTATGAGATTTGATTTCGTTCGTTGTTTTCAAAGGATATATATAGAGAGAGTGAGAGATTTGGTTTCTAACGGATCTATTAGATTTTTATTTCTAACGGATCTATTAGATTTTATTTCTAACGGATCTATTGCTAACGGATCTATTGAAACGGATCTATTCCTTTTTTATTTACTTTCGAATTTCCTTTTTTATGCATTTATACGGTCAAGATTTGATCGGCAAAATTTGAACCAAAAGGAAATATCCCTAAACGGTGTCGTATTGCTAAAAAAAGAAAACGGTGTCGCTTTCCTTCTTCTAAATGTGTTTTTTTTGTTTCTGTTGCTAATAGAGAAGAGAGGAAATGTGAGGAAGATGATTGGGGCTGGTCCGGCTGGAGGTAGTGACTTGGAAGGCGTATACGATGTACAATGTCCTGGAGGCGTACTATGTTTAAGACCAGAGATGTTGGATATGCTCAGGTCTATCCTCCGATATGTATCACTTGGAGTGAATCTTGATACTCAAGGAGAAAGAATAAATTCACAAAGCTTTACATAAACAGAGATCTTGTTCTGAGTTTGTTGATGACACAAGAAACGAAGAACAGAATAGCAAAAAAAACAAATCCAAAGAAGAAAAAGAATCATAACCAAAAAAAAACTGAATACAAAACCTATTTCAGAAGCCATAAACCCCAAAAAGAAAAATATAATCACACATAGGAAGAGAGATGTGTGTATCTGCATTATGTAATAAGCCAGATTCATTCAGCAATACCACCAAAAAAAAAAAACTGTAGTAAAAATCAAAGAGATGTTTTCATTCATCTCTGATTCACAGGTCCTTTCTTCTTGAGAAGATTCCCAACTTTACCAAACAGACTCTTCTTCTTAATCTTCTTCTCCTCCTTCTCATTCACCACCACCTGATCTTCTCTGGTCTCTTTCATGTTTTCCGGTGAGGTCTTCTCGCTCTGGTCTTTCATGTTAGTGTCTTCAACATCTTGCTCTGGTTTCTCCTTGTGGAAAGCTTCTTTCTTCTCAATCTCACAGCTTTCCCACATTTTAAATTCATCCGGAGAATCTTCCTTCTTTTCTCTCTCCTTCTCTTCTGCACTTCTATGACCATTCTCCTCAGAGAACTCAACCACATTTGGAAGCAAATCATAGTCTTTCTCGCTCTCGCTGAGCTCACCTTTGTCTTCTTCTTCTTCTTCTGCATGTTTCTTGGCCAATGCTTCCTCCAGTAACATCGTTAACTCATTAATCTTCTTCAGAGAATCATCCTGCTTCACCCTCAGCAAATCGTTCTCATGAACAACGCTCTGAAACTCAGTCTCTTTATCCAACATTTTCTCATTTAGTTTGAAGCTTTCAGCTCTCGCTTCCCTGAGCGTCTCCTGAAGATAAATCACCTCATCTTCCACCTCTTTCAACCCATCTCTCATCTCTGATTCTTTCTTCCACGCTGCATCAGCTTCTTCTTTAGTCCTTTTCACCAAGTTACCCAACCTAACCATCTCTTTACTCATCGAAGAAACCTCTTCGTCGAACTTCTTCACGTGGTTCACCAAACCAGCTTCCCTCATCTCCCAATCCACCACCGAGCTCTCAAACTCTTTCTTGGTCTGCTCCACAGCACTGACGAGAACATCTATCTCATGCCTCGCCTCCTCAAGCATCTTCTCGTACTTGTCGCTTGTTGCTTTGATGGCAAGCTTCAGATCTTCCACTTGTGCCTCCTCATCGCCGCGACTCAACAGCTTTTCTTTCAGCTCGCGTGCTTCGCTCGACACTTCGTGCAATGCTGAAGCTAAACTCTCCATAGCTTTCTTGCTCTTCTCCTCTTCCTCTTTCGAGCTCTCCAGCTCTGATAATAGCTTGTTCTTCTCTTCCAAGAGAATCTGAACACTTGAAGTAGCATCTTGCTCCTTCTTTAACGCCTCACTCTTCTCCTCCTTCACAGTTTCAAGCTCATTCTTCAATCTAACCGCCTCTTTCTCGGCATTTGATAATTCTTCTTCTGCAACACTTAGCCGCTCTTCAGACTCCACAAGATCCTCCTTCTTCCTAGCAACCACCGTCTCCACTAACCTGATCTTCTCCTTAAGATCAGTTACTTCAGACTCCATATCGTGCAATCTATCATTGCTATCTTCAAACTGCTTAGTCACAGATACAAGAGATTCCAGTGCAGATCTTTTAAGCTCTTCAGCTTCCTCTAACTGTTCCTCCAGCTCTTCTGCTTTGTTACGCCACTCTTCAGCAGAGCCTTGTGCACAAGACTCTGCCGTTTTCGCAGCTTCCAAGTCATCCTTGAGCCTCTCGATGACCATCTCTAGCTCCTTAACCTCTGCTTCAAAGCTTCTCACATTCTCGAGCTCTCTTTCCAAAACAACTATCTCCGCTCCTAGTTTAGAAGCAATCTCATTCTTGGAGATGGTTTCCTTCTCTCGCGTTGAGTCAAGCAAAGCCTTCAACCGTATCAGCTCAGATGATAAGATGTCCACTTTCTCTGCGTGGATAGCAGCCATCTTGGTGGCATCATCTGCTTGACTCTGAACCTTACTCTTGGCATCCTGAGCTGCCACCAGCTCTTGGCTGACTCTCTCCAGCTCCCGGGTCGCCACAAGAAGAGCAGCCGAATCAGAAGCATGATTGCTCTTGACATTCTCGAGTTCTTTCTTCATTTCTTCTTCTTTTCTCTGAACTGCCTCTATCCCTGCCTCAACAGCCTCGAATTTCTCGATTTCAAAATTCTCCTCTGCCTTTCTCTGTGCTTTTATGGCCTCTTCAAGCTTCTCTGAGGCCTCTTCGGCTTCTTTCCGCACTTGTTTAAGTTCATCAAGTGCTTTGGCTTTTTCATTCTCAAGTGATGCTATCAGCTCATTTGCTCTCCTCAGATCTTCCTTTATCTGGATCAACCGAGGCTGCGGATCTGATGCTTTCACAGCTCGTGTTTGTGTCTTCTGCAAACAGTCATTACACAACGACAATGGATATCAGCAGTTAAAGCATAGTGAGGCAGCACAGGCTTAAGACTTCGAGATATAATGTTTTGTTGACTGACACACTTTACCTCTGGTGGAGTTGGAACTTTGGGAGACCTCTTTTCAGCTGAAGGCTTTGAGTTAGCAGAAGAGCGGTCGAGCCGTGAGTGTTGAGTGGGTGAAGGAGTATTAGGTTCAGATCTAGTCGTAATCCGAGTCAGTTTAGGCACTCTTAGAGATCCTGGAGACGATTTGCTCAGAGTGGTTTCGGATACACCAGTTCTGCTTCGGAACAAAACAACCCAAAAGTCTTATCAGTCCAAAAGTCCATTAAGTCATATACAATAAACACACACACTTAACAGAAACTTCAACAGTCCAACGTCAAATGTTAGTGAGTGATTAGTAACACTTTAACACAATAACATATGATCTTTCCCGCTTCTGAATCAAAGATCAATCAAATTTTAAAAAAACTTTAAGCAAACCACACTGATTAAAACAGAATAAGAAACAAGTGTCTCTCTCTCCCTCGGCATAACAGAACGAAAAATCAAGATAAAGACAAGAGCTAAGAACTGGACATGGAAACGTAATTAAAATACTAGTGAATCAGCTTAATAGTATTTAAAATTTTACAAATCAAGACGAATAAAAAATAATGATCATGTGCTACAAAAATAGATTCCTTTTAAAAACACGAGATTTAAACCATAAACCCCCAGACCTATTAGATCTACTCCTCCGACCATATCCTCAGAGAAGCTCTGTTTCGAAAGATTAAACAAAAGTAACAAAACCCAGATCGGAATTTAAATCGACAAGAACTTCAACCGACGTAAAAGACAAAACTCTGAAGAGAGAGAGAGATAGGAGAAGCTTACTTAATCTTAGAAGCCATAGCTTGCAGTTTTGCTCCTGTTACTACCAGACGGATCAGTGATGACTGAAACTGCAAAGTGTTAAACTTTTGAATCTTGGGAGCTTTGAAAATCTAATTTTTCTCATGAAAATTGGGTTGCCATGTTTGAGTAGAGATCAAGAGAGAGAGAGAGAGACAGAATGATTCGGTTTATCAGATTAAGGAAGCGATTGATGAACGAACCAACAGAGAGAATGATAGAAGTTGGTGGGGTTATGTCTCCAGAGTGTCCACAACACTGCTCACTCACTCATCCTATAAAAGCAGATTTATAATAACAATAAAATTTAAACAACAAAAAGTTCCGATTCGCATTCCGATCCCTACGAGATAAACGCCACTATAACGACCAAATATATAACGTAAACACCCATAAATAACTTTAGATTAGGGGTGAAGACTAGACTAAACTAAACTTTATTGTAAAATGAAAATAATTTTAATATTTTTTAAATAAATACTATTAAAGATAACTAAATGTGGAAGAGAAAATATCGTTAGTCCGATCCAAAGTGCGGTCTTTAAAATTAAAGGTAATTAAATGTGATAAAGAAAATGTGGTTACCTATCTAAAATTAAATTTTAGTTGTTTTTTTTTGTTTGGTATGGAGAAAAAATAAAGCAGAAACCAAAGATATCGGCGATTGCTTTATAAAAGATTTAATTGGAGATTATTATCATAAATTTATATCTGAAATAGTGAAAAATGTCCAATATGTGTTGTCTATTGTTAATTTGTTGCAAAAGAATAAGTCAACCGGCTTAACCACCAAAATAATTAACCTCTAACCACGGTTGGTAACTCAAGTCATATCCGTAATCATTTCATCCAACACTTATCTAACCAATTTGCTTTATTTTCTTCTTGTTAGGACTTTTAAACCATACTTAATATATGCTTTCTTTTTCTTTTTTTTTTTTAACTTTTAAACCATGCTTACTATATGCTTTCACTAGATTCTCTAGGATAAATTGATAAATGGTGGTTTAAGTTTTAAATTAAAGGTGAAAATGGTATTTAAAATGGGCTTTCGATACCATCTGTATTTTCCTCAGTTGGGCCTTTTCATTTTAATGGAAAAGGCCGACAGAAAAGATATGCTTTTGAAAACAAATAATAAGTCTGGCTTAGAAAATGTTCAAACCCATGATTTAAAAAAAATTGATTTACCGCATCGCATATCAATGCCTTTGTATAGGCCCAACTCTACACCAACCAACGGCTTTAAGACCATCCGTTCTTAGGGGTAGTAACTGGGTTGGCTTAGACTTGACGTCACGAACTGAGCCAAATTTTGGGCTGGGTGTATATTTTTAATAGTAACTACTCATTAGTTAAACAGTTAGAACTTAGAACCTAAACTACAAAAACTTGTTCCTAACGCACACATCACTGAATGAATAGAAAAAGACTATGATTAATGAAGTATTCGGGGTTAGTAAATATTACACGTTACATCCTGAAATAGTCTCATACTTGCTACACATGTCAACCGGAGTTGGTGAGGTGTTTAGAAAAGGACTAACCGGCTATCTATGCATTAGTAAAAGTATTGTGTCAAACAAAAACGTTCAATTTATTTTTCCCATTTGCAGATTTTAGTGACATGGCCAAGGCTAGTTGTTTCCTGACCATGTAAATTCTTTGGAGTATGTTATGTTTTAATTCATAAAAAATGCAAATGGTAGTATAAAACATCAAATAATTAAAAAAAAAATTATTAACACTGGAATAGTTCCGTAACATAACGAGTCACAGATTAATTAAATTGGTTTTCCCCAACTTGATTTGTGAATGATAACAAAATCCACATCCCAGTCTATAATCCAACAGACCTTTGAAAGTCGTTGTCAAATAAACAACATAATTTAAACTTTGGTTTGGATACGGATACCAGACATAAAAACAGAACCCGAAGTAAAGACACTGACTGACCAAAGCACACGAAGTTAACGAGATCGAACGACCAAAGACTTATTTAAGACGGTAGACGGAGACACTATATTGTGTTACGCATCCAAATAACAATTACAGAACCTCTAATCAAATGCCTCATCGGTTACAACATCCGTTGTACGGAGACAACGAACCGGTGGGACCCCTGGCGAAACTAGTGGCATTGCGTTTGTACTTTCTTATTTCATTTCCCGATAAAATGTTTTTTAAAAAAAGGCGGTGAGAGATGATAAATCAATCACATGGAGAAGAAACAAAAATACGGATATGGTCCAAGAAGGTAAGATGCTGCGGCCGATCCTTACGCTTCACATATCCACGCGCTTCGTTCTCCGTGTACGCGCCGAACGATCTCCTTCTATTCCTCTCCCACAGCTCCTCCTCGTAGCTCTTGTGCGCGTAATAAGCCTCCACCACGCACGAATGCTCTGTTTCCTGCGGACCTCCTCCTTCTTTCTCAGCAGCAGCGACGCGGATCGGTTGCCTCACGTAATGTCCCCTCGTGATCCCTTCGAGCTCGTCCAGACGCGAGAGACCGCGAGGAGAGACCGCGTAAAGCTCTCCCGTGACGCGATGGCCTGATCCAGGCTTGTTGAGGAGGAAAGGGACACGGTATGGTCCGCAGACGAGGGGGTATTTGTCCAGGGTTTGGTAGACTCCTTTGAAAGACGCGTCGCCGGATCGGATCAGATCTTGCATCAGGACGTGGTTTGAGAATCCTCTCTTTAGAGTTCCGTACGTGAACACGAGCGTCGTCTTGGTGGTGATGGTGGTGGTGGTCGGTGGTGTTGCCATTGTTCCGTGGCCCATAGCAGAAGGAGAAGAGATCAATCTACGGGGAGTTTTTTCAATGGTGGTAGGTGAGAAAAAAATAGAATCAGAATCGTATTAAGAAAGAGAAGTATGAAAACTAGAATCTCTGATTTTTTTTTAGGGCGTGGAGTTTAGTTTAGCCGATGACGCCTTTATATAGTAGTGGATTCTATTTTTTATTTTCATCCTCCACTTTTTTAATAATAAAACTAGAATTAATTACTATTATTTTCAATTATTAGAAACTTGATCAATTTTAATTTTTAATGGTTACTGTCAGCATTTTTAACATAAATTTTGCCTTTGTTTGTTAAAGTTATAAACTTATAATAATCACAATAATACTTTAGGACTATATCAAGATATGCATCGATCTTCTTAATCACTCTATTAGAAATGGTTAATCATAGTGTCTGGCTTATAGAGTAGATGACCCACGAATTTGTTAGATATCTAGAGTGTTTTCATGCCTTACGAACAATCAAATTGTGTGTTTACTACAGAGTTAAGACAGGGATCCCTTAAAACAAACAGTGTGTTTACCATATGTGAATGATAAAGTTGTGATGACGCAAGTTGTAATGTCCCCCATTTATGTATTTTATCATCCCCAAAAATGAATTAGATAATATTCAGAGGAGGACCACTCGGCTCACTAAATGAACAAAAGTACAGAAAACGTCCTATCATATACATCACACAACATATAAAATGATAAGGTTGACAAAAATAACATATAAGTTTTATCACAAAATTGTAATTTTAACCTATTTTTTTATTTTTTTGCATATAGAACCAAAAATACAACAATAATTGGCGTGAGAAGTAGGTGTGTTTGGGATTACGTGTAGAAGCAAAATGTTGCAGTACCACACATTACAGCCAAGTAGCCATTCTTCTCCTTTGTCTTCTTCTTCTTTATTTTTAATTATTTGGAAATCATTCAAACAAAACATATATTTTATAAAGTTCCTTGGCCAAATCAACCTTCTCATTTCCATATTTACAAATAAACAATTTTGAAGAAAATTAAAATATTAGTAGTCCGATTCATATGGTGGAATGATAGCTCACTCAAAAAAAAATACACAAACACATTTCTTGGTTTTCCTCATTTATGTGTGTTTCTATCTTTTATTCAGTGAAATTTTTTTGTTTACATAAATGAAAAAGGAAAGTGGACGCAAATACTTGGTTTGGGTTGACAAAGCAACGACCAAGATATGAAGATGATGAGACAATGACAAAACACAACAAAAGCTAAGGTCTTTTGTTTCTGTGCCCTTTGGATTTTTCTTCCGTGGCTATAGTACAATTGCACCGTACTTCTTTTTACCTAACCTGAAGTACTCTGCTTAACTTTATAAAGGAGAAAAGTCACATAAAGTGATACAGAACTTGGTTAAAGTAAATCAGAAGTACTTTTCCTTACGCAACGGCAACGCTACGCAGCCTGGTCGATTATCTGACAGCAATATCTAAAACGAATTCATCTTAGCTTTTCTTTCTGTGTATAGTTTTTAATTAATTTCACCTTTTTGATATTGAATTAAGAAAGCATATAATGAATTAAGTAAGCTTATCAACCAGGCGTTTATGTGATAAGACGTCTGTAAATAAAAACTTGTAATTCTATTTTGACTGATTTACAAAATTACTGAGTCCAGACTATTGTGTAGTTTTACATGGGAATCTATAATTGGAGAATTGTTTTTTTAATGATCAAGGGTTACTTAAATATAAATTATTTTCATGTAAATTACAATAGAAAAAAAAAATAACAGAGTGTGAACTGTGAAGCACATTAAAAGGTGGATACGAAACATGACTCATCTATTCTTTTGAGTACATTCAATGAATGAAGATGAACACAGAAAGTTACTTTAGAACCTTTTCCACTTTTCGTTTTGTGATTAGATCATTTCATTCTGCTATTCCCTTTGTAAATTATGTCTACACTATTATGATCAATGAAAGATAATACAAAACATAAAAGGCTTAACTCACAATCTATAAAGGTTAAGCATTTGACTAGACACAATGTCTCTTCTATTGTAGCACCATAAATCTGGGACCGTTAATTGACTAGCCCAACCGTTTTTGATATATAACAAATGCCATCAGTAATTAAGATTTTTGTTTTGTCATTTTGTCACCTGTTCTTGGGCCGTTAAGCTCGAAAATTATGGGCTTTACACACTGTGAATTAAGGTTATCTCGCCCGAATATTTGGGCCAGTCAATTTTTGTTGGCCTTCTAAGAAATTTCGTTGTGTGCCCTGAAACCGGAGTTACCATTTTAAACTAAAGAAAAAAAAAACAACAATTAGTAATTTAGTATTGCCTCCTTCCGTTATCACAAAAGTTGAATTTCCCCTCCATATATTTTATAGGTATTTTATATACACTAAGTACATCAGTTTGATGTCATTCCAAAATTTCATTTTTCTTGTGGTGTACGGAGTGGTTTCCAACTTCTCACGATGATAAAACTTAAAATAAAATGGGAACGTGAACTATTTTTTTAGTTAATTGTGGCATGATTCACAACATTTTCTCTTTGATTTTATTTTCTAATGTGAAGTCGGTGTAGAACGAGATAGATACTAGACTTTTGGGGATTTTTACTTATTTATTTTTAAAAAAAAATTTGCTAAACTTAGTTTGTCCAAAAAAAAAAAAAATTGCTAAACTTTTCTCGACAGCACATGGCTGAAAATTGCATGTTTTTACCTATGTTTGCATTCTTTTAGCTTTACGCTTTCATCCTTTCGTCAAGAGTTATTATTAATCGCATTAAATTCTCACCGTTATATTCAGATTTTTCTGTTTATAAGTTTGGTATTTGGCTTCATTTATTTTACTTTTAATTGCTGGTTTGTTTTTTAAAAGAATTTTTGCCGGTTTTGTTAAATTATCCGTTTAATGTTAATAAATCTATATAATAAAAAAACTATTGGACGGCAAGAAAAAAACAATATCGTTGACTTTATTGTTTCGGCGAATCAATCACTAGGATTGTAGGACAAGAATCCAAGTGAACACACCAAATTATTCACACACAACCCAATAATGTATTTATACAAAAAATGGCAGCATCAATATTTGTTATAAACATTTTTAAAAAATTGAATTAAGAAAAATAGAAGAAAAAAAAATCATCACAGTGTCATCTCAATTTTGAGGCTCAAGAATAAACGAACAAAGTAGGACACCAACAAACAAGGAAAAAAGGGCGGGGAGGACGTAAGAAACTATTCAAGAAAATGCAATTTTAGCCCCAAACAATTTTGAAATCGATCAATTAAGACCCCCACACTTAAATCACTCAGATACCGGATTTGGGGAGCCTGATGAATGCGAAACCTCCTCGATGAGTCTGGTGACATCGGCCATGGAAGGACGACTATCGGGGTACTGCGCTGTACAACTTATACCGATCTTCAAGAGCCTGATCATGTTCTCATTGCCCTCTGATTGGTGCCCTGCGAGCTCGGGATCAAACACTCCAGATGGTGATTGTTGATCAGTGATGGATTGGACCCATCTTGGCAAATCCACACCTTCTTCGGTCAATTGCTGATGTGTTGGAGACTTCCCTGTAATGCAATGTACCATGTTAAAGCTCCTAAACCCGTAGCAATGTCAAATGATCTGTTATATATATGTTTGTTACCTGTGAGTAGTTCAAGGATTAGGACACCGAAGCTGTAAACATCAGCCTTTTGAGAGATTTTGCGAGCATCGGTGACTTCAGGGGCACGGTAGCCATCGATACGGTTAGGTGCAGATGTGGAGCTAATGATAGGCGCTAGACCGTAATCAGAAACCTTAGCTTCATATGAATTAGACAGGAGTATGTTCGAGGACTTGATGTTTCCATGAGACGTTGTCGAATCACGCGAATGTAGATAACTAATCGCTCTCGCAGCTCCCAATGCTATACCGGCTCTAGTTTCCCAGTTCAACGGAGCCCTCCCATTACCTTTGTTCCCTACGAATCAAAACATAACCAATCCAATCAACTAACTAACAACCTTAAATCGAACCAATCACAACTTAGCATTAGCTAAACTAAGTAAATTAGATATTTTACCGTGCAATAACGCAGACAAGCTTCCTCTAGACATGTACTCAGAGACAAGAAGCTTCTCGTCGTGACTGAAATAGTAAGCGATGAGAGTGACGAGATTAGGATGACTCATCGATCCCAAAACCTGCATCCTCTCTTTGAAATCCTTCTCAGGCACTACAACGTCTCTCAACCGTTTCACAGCCACCACTAATCCATGCTCGAAGCTCGCCTTGTACGAAGACCCAACCGTTCCCTTCCCAAGAACCTCAGCCGAAGCCTTCAACAACCCGTCCAAATCGAATTCTCCGAAAGACTTCACGAAAAACGTCAAGTCCTTACTCACCACCCCGCCGCTCCCGGACGCCTTCGCCGGAGGAGGGACGTTAGCCGCCGATTCCTTGGGTACAGCCGCGGCGGAGGAGGAGGTTGTAGCGGCGGCAACGGGAGCTTCGACGTTTCTCGGTTGACCGTTCTCTTCTCCCTTCTTCTTCCTGCAGAGACAGAAGAGGATCAAGAGAAGCAGCAACAGACCGGCGACGGATCCGATCACGATTCCGGCGATAGCTCCGGCGGATAACTTGTCGCTGTCTTTCTTCCCCGGAGACGGAGGAGGAGAAACGGGGCTTACGGCGTCGCCTTCGCAAGGGTTTAACGGCTTCCCACAGAGAGTGTTCCCTTCGAAAGCGGTTTGGGGAAAACCGGATAACGAAACCGGAATCGAACCGTTTAATTGGTTAGAAGAAACATTAAACTGCTGGAGAGTGATGTTGATCTCAGGGATCGGACCGGTGAGCTGATTCCTCTCTAAATAAAGCGTAACCAACCGGGTCGCGTTATCGACATTACCCGGGATCCGACCCGATAACTTATTCTCCCCGAGATTGATTCTGATAATGCTTGGAAGCGTGAACAGAAACTCCGGAATCTCGCCGGAGAAACCGTTGCCTTGGAGATACAAGTAACGGAGGCGGACGAGGTTGGAGAAATCCGGAGGGATTGGACCGGAGAGGGAGTTGAATCGGAGGGAGAGGGTCTGGAGCTCGGTCAGATCACCGATTCCTCCCACCGGGAGCGAGCCGAATAGACCCGCTCCGGGTAATCGGAGGGCTGTGACCCGACCCGAATCGCAGTGGACTCCGTGCCAGGTGCAAGGAGAAGAGGCACTCATGTTCCATAGGAGAGGACGGCCACGGACGCTGTTGCGGAGGAGGACTAAGGCTCGCCGGTCGGAGTCTAGATCTGAAGTCGTCACCGCCGCGAGGTAGAGGAAGAAGACGAAGAGATAGCACTTCTTCATCTTCTCCTTTTTGGTTTTTTCAGTAAAGTTATTGTAGAGAGGCAAATGGTTGAATTGAAAGAGAGGTTTTTTTTATAAAAGAGTTTGAGCTCTTCCTCTAACGCCGGCCAAAGAAAGAGACTATCATTGTAGAAGAAGAAGAAGAAGGGAAAAATAAAAAGTTACGGGTTGAGATTTTTTTTTCTGTTGATGAAAAAGTAAAGAGAATCTTATGTTATTAATTATGACAACTATTATGTTACTGTAATAATTAACCTACTAATAACAAGGTCATGAATAGTAACGATTTAAATGGGTCGTTCGCATTACATGATGTGAATAAAATACTGTTATACAGGCTGCAGTAATGTTTTGTAGACGTTTAAAGTTAAACGACAGCTGTTTCTTTATGTTTAGCTTCAATCATTCTTTTTGTTTCTTTATGTTTTTTTGTTTGTTCAGGTTGGGTGAGATAAAAAAAGAAGAAGAACAAGCTAGTCTTGTGAAAGAATGTCTAACCCAACCGTTGACAAAAGCTATAGTGCTTGAATGTGACATTGTGTAAAGAAGAAAACTATTTTATGTATTTTCTCATCTAATGCTTTGAATATACTATTCGTGACACTGACATTTGATTAGTTTTTTTTTTTTAAATGTCATAGACATGGTAATCATAAAGCTAATTAGTGGTGTATATATAATAATACGCTGGAGTTTCAGAAAATTCCACTGGTTCTAATCCTTGTTTTGTCCATATGTTTGGTACCATTTCTTTAGAATAACAACTGACATTTGTTATATATATATAAACTTTTTAATTGCATAAAAGTTTTCTCTCCCAGGCACCTTTTTTGAGGCAATCTTTACCTGCTGGTCCCAGGAATATCCCCTGCTAGCTACCAGCGTTTCTTTTCCCTCCTTGGCAAAAAGCAAAGCAACTTTCTGCAAATTTTCAATTTCCCAGCCATTTACGGATTAATCTGTTGGATATTAGCAAGAGACTGCGCTTTAACCATCGGGTTCTTCCCCCGACCCGTGGTCGGAGGGACCGCCGTGCTCCGGCCATCCGACGCCGATGACTGCAACTGCAGCTCCCCGATGAAGACGAAGACGAATCCTCACCGACGATAGTGATACAGGGGTTCCTGTCCTTCTTCTCCTCTGTTTGATCCTCTCTCCCAGAAACAAAACTTTCTTCCTTACTACGTACTTGGCAGATTGTTGCCTTTTATCTCACTGCGTTTCTACAACCTTATCGAGATGCATCGACGAATCTCTTCCACTGAAAAAGGCAAAGGTCTGGCCTCAGAAAATCACCAAGCTCCACGAACGGGTAGGGTCAAAGCTCAAGCACCAGAACACCCGGATCTTCTGCGCAAGCACACGTTGAAGTTGATTGGGAGGGTTACTAACCCATCCATTCAGAAGATAAGGTCGCTCATTCCTTTCTTCACAGAGTTGTGGAAAAGTGATACAAGGCCGGTTGGTTCTGATCTTGGGAACGGAATGTTTCAGTTCCAGTTTGATAAAGAAGCTGACTTGATAGCAGTACTGGAAAAACGACCATACCATTACGCTAGATGGATGGTGATCGTAGAGCGATGGGAACCTACTTTCTCGAGCACATTTCCATCCCTCATCCCATTCTGGATAACAGTACAGGGGATCCCAGTACATTTGTGGGATGAGGAAACTATTGAAAACATCGGGAAAGACTTAGGAGTCTTTGAAGAAGTGGAGATCACATCGACTTCAGTTCGTATGAGAGTTCAAGTAAACGGACGCCTTCCGTTAATGATGAAATACATTATCGAGTACTCTACTGGAGAAGAGGTGACTGCCTCACTGAAGTATGAAAGACTTGAGAAGCACTGCTCAAAGTGCTTTCGCCTGGATCATGACCTAGGAGACTGTCTCGAAGCTAAAGCACAACTAAGAGCTCTGAAAGAAAAACAAGAAGCTGGCTCTATGAACTCAAATCCAGTATCTCAGAACGATAGACTTGGGACTCCAAGAGACTCTTTCCAATTTGCAGCACAGCCATCTATAGAATCAGATAGAAGAAGGTGCCAGGATAGGGGATACCATAAAGCTCGAAAGGAGACGCCTAGATACTTTGCTCGCTCCCATGATAGACGATCCTCCGACAGACGCGGTGACTCAAAGACTTACAGGGAGGACTACCCTAGGAAAGTTCAATACAGACCTACTCTTAGTAGGGATGAAGATCGCAGCCTGAGATCCCCTGGTTACCATGGAAGACCTCATCATTCCACAAGCCTCCAATGGCGTCCCCGAACAGAGACCAGTGCCTGCCTTGCTAAGGGTCTTCCTGCTACTAACCCTTCACCACGATTGGAAGAAGCTAGCTCATCACCAATGCTACATGACACTCCAGCAAGGGGGATTCCCCTTCTGAGTGAAAAACCTGTTGATGCTCAAGCTGCGTTAGTGAACGCTATAGGAGAAGTCAGGGACGCTATGAACCAGTATACTCTATGCGCAGATCCCTCTGAAAGTGCTGCTCGCAGAGAAAGGATGCGTCAAGCTGAATTAAATGGAGAGGTTGAGAAAATAGCAGCGGGTATGGTGCAAGCTAGAGCTCCCCCTCCACGCGAGGCACTTTCCCCCACAAGTGCGATGCAACCCACAAGTACTGAAAGAATCTCAGCCCTGCTGAGAATCCGCTCCCAGAGCGTCGAACCAGAAGCCACTGGCATCTCGGCTTTTCAAAGATTGGGACCTCTGTCACCAAACCCTGAAGAGACTGGAAACTCGATTCTACAACGACTTGGACCCCTGGCGGAAACCACAACAATTGCTGGAACTTCTACTGAGGACTCTAAAATTAAAAGGAAACCTGGGCGCCCACCGGGTAAAAAGACTGGGAGTGAGCTCCCGCCAAAGCCAGTGTCCCTAATTCCCAAACGACGCAAAACGACCACTGCAAAACCATCAAATCGCAGGAAGCTAGCGACATCCTCATCTCAGGAAAACCGAGCATCAAAACTCTCAGATGCTAGATCGGGATCATCAAAGAAATCCTCTGGAAAGTCGGAGGATAGCACTGCCTCAGATAATCAGCCCCTCCGGAATATGATAGCTTCAGGATCAAGGAGGAAGCCGGGTTTTCGTACCCCGGCAGATCCGCTTCCTTAGCGATAGCAAGCTGGAACTGTCAAGGGTTAGGGAATCCCGCGACAGTTCGTCGTCTCCGAGAGATAAAACGCAACGTTGATCCGGATATCCTCTTTCTAATGGAGACCAAAAATCCCACTGATTTTGTATTGAAGAAACTGGAGCAACTAGGATACGAATCACATCATATCTTTCCACCCAAAGGCCACGGGGCTGGTGGACTTGCTCTGTTTTGGAATTCTAAAATCAGTATTGATGTTATGTATTCTAATGCAAACCTGATCGACACCTATATTGAATATCAGGGGAAAGCTTTCTTTGCATCTTTTGTTCATGGAGATTGTGATAAAAAACAAAGGAAAATGCAATGGGATCACATGCTCCAACTAGCTTCCTTGCGGAGCGCCCCCTGGTTCGTGACTGGTGACTTCAACGACTTACTATACGAGGATGAGAAACTGGGAGGACCCGCGAGACCAGAAAGCTCCTTTGCAGACCTGCGAACTTTCTTCTCAGAAGGAGACTTGTTTGATTTACGGCACTCGGGCGACCCCCTTTCGTGGAGAGGCCAACGCGGAGACTACCTGGTCAGGTGCCGTCTTGATAGAGCAGTGGCCAACAGCTTTTGGGCAGAGAATTACCCAACAGCCCGGTGTCAGTACCTTGATTATGAAGGTTCTGATCACAAGCCACTTCTTTCTTTCTTCGAGCCACAAGCAAAACGCCAGAAAGGTCTGTTTAGATATGACCGTAGATTAAATGACAATGGTGAAGTGAAAGAGGTGATACTGGATGCCTGGAAGAATTCAAGAAATGTGATGATAAAGGATAAAATTGCTGTGACTCGGACAGCAATCACTGAATGGAATAAATCACAACACCGCAACAGCCGGCGAATTATCGAAGAAAAGAAACAAGAGCTGGAGATAGCACTGACGTCCACAAGAAATGATACAGCTCTTATCCAGGACATCAAAACAAAGCTAAATGAAGCGTACTTGGCGGAAGAGGCCTTTTGGAAGCAACGGAGTCGCTTGCTCTGGTTGAGACTAGGAGACCGAAATACGGGCTTCTTTCATGCTACCACAAAAGGACGCAAAAGAGCTAACTGCCTCTCGGTGATTGAGGATTCGGAGGGAGTCATGTGCTACAAAGAAGAAGAAATATCCACAGTGGTAGTTGAATATTTTCAGGGTATGTTTACATCGCTGGGTTCAGCGAGTAACAGAGCGGAGACGGTCAGCAAAGCTCTACATCCTATAGTCTCGGAGGAAGAGAACCGACGGCTCATAGCAACGCCATCAGCACAAGAGATCCGGGATGCACTCTTTTCCATTCACCCGGATAAGGCGCCCGGACCAGACGGATTCTCAGCAGGCTTCTACCAAACCCATTGGGCAGAAATCGGACCAGATATAGTCCGAGAAGTCCAGGAATTTTTCCAGATGGATAGCATACCAGAGGGCATCAACAACACACATATACGCCTTATTCCCAAGATCAAAAGCCCGCAGAAAGTGTCGGATTATCGCCCCATAGCTCTTTGCAATGTGTATTACAAGATTTTCTCGAAGATTCTCACTCGACGTTTACAGCCGCTTCTCCCATCCCTCATCTCGGAGAACCAGTCCGCCTTTGTTCAAGGACGAGCTATTGCTGATAATGTCTTGATCACACATGAGGTGCTCCATTACCTCAAAACCACAAAAGCGGAAAAACGATGCTCCATGGCGGTTAAAACCGACATGAGCAAGGCCTACGATAGGCTTGAGTGGGACTTTATATCGCTTGTGCTGCTTCAGCTTGGTTTTCATCCCCGCTGGATTGAAATGGCCATGCAATGCATCTCGACTGTTACATACTCCTTTCTCATCAACGGTTCACCTAGAGGAATGGTTTTACCGAGCAGAGGTATCCGTCAAGGAGATCCTCTCTCACCGTACATTTTCATAATGTGCAGTGAGGTTCTCTCGGGACTTTGTAATAGAGCACAAGAAGAAGGAAGCCTCAAAGGAATCAAAGTGGCGAGGGGATGTCCCCGAGTCAACCATCTCTTGTTTGCGGATGACACAATGTTCTTTGTCCGCGCGTCCAAGGAAGCTGCCTCGAACCTTAAGGAATTATTTGGCAAATATGGCGAGGCATCTGGTCAATCTATTAATGTGGACAAATCAGCTATTACCTTCTCGAAACGAACCCCCGCGAGCCTAAAAACCAGTGTGAAGAATGTTCTGAATATCCAAAAGGAGGGAGGAGTTGGTAAATATTTGGGGTTACCGGAGCACTTCGGAAGACGGAAACGCGATCTCTTTGCGTCCATTGTCGATAGAATTAAACAGAAGGCAAGCTCTTGGTCCACAAGGTTCTTATCTACAGCAGGAAAGATTGTATTGCTGCAAAGTGTTCTGTCCGCCACTCCCTCACACGCGATGACATGCTTTGAGCTCCCAGTTTCCTTGTGCAAAGGAATACAATCGGCGATCACTCGTTTTTGGTGGGATGATAACTCTGGTAAGAGAAAAATGGCTTGGATCGCTTGGTCTGATCTGTCAAAACCAAAGGCCTTCGGAGGACTGGGGTTCCGGGATTTCCAGAGGTTCAACGAAGCGGCCCTTGCAAAATTAAGCTGGAGAATTTTTGAGAACCCTGATGCTTTGTTGAGCCGAATTTTAAAAGGGAAATACTTCCCAACCGGGGATATTCTCACCTGCGATTTTAGCTCAGCAGGATCCCATGGCTGGAGGAGCGTCTTGGTTGGACGAAACTTACTTGTCAAGAATCTAGGCTGGATTGTGGGCAATGGCAACGACATCAGCATCTGGTATGCCCCCTGGCTAGATCATACAAGACAAAAACGCCCATATGGACCTGCTCCGGAAGAGCTGGCTAACCTCACCGTAGCAGACTTGCGATCGGACCTGCAGGGAGATTGGGACACAGAGAAATTGAGACTTATCCTACCGCAGTACGAGATAGATATCCTTTCTATTAAGCTCAGTATCTCTAATGCACCCGATAAGCTTGTGTGGCTAGGAACAAAATCTGGAACTTACTCTACCAAGTCAGGGTATTATTTTGCTATGTCTCAGGAGGAAGATAGCCTTGAAACAGGACCTGAGACCAACCGATGGTACAGGAATGTCTGGAACCTAAAAGTCGCACCCAAGGTCAAAACGTTTGCTTGGAAAATTTTGAAGAGAGCCGTGCCGGTGGGAGAACGGTTGCGTGAGAGACACTTGAATATTGACCCAAGATGCAAACGATGCGGTGAATCTGAATCTATTATTCATCTACTATTCCACTGCTCCTTCGCGCAACAGGTATGGCAAGCTGCCCCCCTAGCGTTGGGCTTTGATCCTAGAGGAATAATAGAATTAGAGAACCAGTGGACCTCTTTAAGCTCAAGACCCTGCCTTCCTCCGACGGGGATTGTTTCAAGTCCTCTCTTTCCTTGGATTCTCTGGATACTATGGAAAGAACGCAACAGGTTTGTCTTTAAGGGAGGCTCTGCATCCCCGACAGAGGCGCTTACAACAGCTATTATCGCGGCGAAAGAATGGGACCAGATGGGCGATATCAAGTCGAACATTACTGCTCCGACTTCCCCACCACAGGACGAACAACAGATAGCTTCTATAGTCATCAGGACGGATGCAGCTTGGAAAAAAGAGGACAGGAAAGCGGGCCTGGGATGGACAGTCCAGACATCCTCAGCTATCTACCGTTTCAAGAAACTTGTTTGCCATGTTGCCTCACCGTTAATGGCAGAAAGCTTGGCCTTGAGAGAAGCACTGATCTACTGCAGAGATCACGGACTCTTCTCGATTCGAATTGAATCAGACTCCTCTCAACTGATCAACGCCGTCAAAAACAAGACCCCAATCGCTGAACTCCTCTCTGTTTTAGCGGACATCGCTCACCTGAGCTCCCCTTTGTCTGATTCTCTCTCTTTCTTTTGGATTTCTAGAAACCAAAATGTGGTTGCAGATTCTCTAGCAAAAGATGCTTTGTATTTGGTGGAAAACGTTATGACACCCACCTAACTCTTTCTATCTTAAGTTAATGCAAGTTTGTGTTCAAAAAAAAAAAAAAAAACAACTGACATTTGTTATGATCTTATTATAGATATGCATGTTTCTTCAATTTGAGGTTTTCTCTTTTAAAATCTGGAGCCAAACCGGGTAAATTTCAGTCTTAATTAAAAAAATTATTCCCAAACCGAAACTTAACCGATATACCCCCACCAGTTCAATACAAGTAGTTTGACTATTACAAATTACAACACGCTGACCTCTCCAACACATTCTATAACTCGGTCTTAACCTCACGGTCATTGCCATTGCCATGTTTGTCCAGATAAGAGACTGCCATGGCTGCATGAAGAGCTGCTCCAAGAGGAAGAGTTTCTTCGTCAACAAAGAAGTAAGGCGAGTGAAGCGGCTTACCAGCTCCTAGCGTCTCATTCTTTATCCCGAGCACGAAGATAGCTGCCTTAGTCCTCTGAGTGAAGAAGCTGAAGTCCTCTGCTCCCATCGTCACCGGAAAATCATGGAAGTTGTTCTTTCCGATCATCGCTTCCGCTACTTCTTTGCCATGCTCGTACAAGCCCTCGTCGTTCATCATTACAGGGTGAAGTGAAGGCTCTTTCTCTCCGAAATCTACTTCTGCTTTGCATTGGTACACAGCGGCTTGTGCCTCTGAGATCTACATCATTGTCATGACCATCAACAAGACTGTAAAGAACAAACGTGTAAACTAATCTCATTACCTCTTTGATTCGTCTTTGGATAAATAGAAGCCCATCGTTGCTTAAGCTTCTGAAAGTTCCTCCGAATTTCGCAGACTGCGGTATTACATTTTGAGCATGGCCTCCTTGAATGTATCCAACAGTAACCACCTGAGAAGAAAAAAACATACAGAGTTCTGTCTTGATTCTGTTTAATCAAACAAGAAAGATGTTTTAAACAAACTTACACCAGCTTCAAGAGGATCCATCTCCCGCGAAACAATCTGTTGCAAGGCGACAACAGCGGAAGAAGCAGCAAGAACCGGGTCTTTAGAAAAATGTGGTGTAGCTGCGTGGCTACCTTGACCGTGGACCGTGACTGTGAACAATCCTGCACCTGCAAGAACGGTCCCGGGCCTAGCACCGATACCACCAGATGGGATCGTTGGAAAGACATGTACGCTGAGAATTCCATCTAAGTCGTCTAGAACGTCGTCTTTCAGCATTTCGATTGCACCTCCATAGCCTTCCTCGCCTGGTTGAAACACAAGCTTCACCGTCCCCTTTGCCAAAGAAAAAACAAGAGATTGTGTTTCATTCAAAGATCCCACCAGATAATAATCTGACCAAGATCAAAGTTACAAATTTGATTGGTGGGTACACTCTAAAATCAATCAAACACATCACTATTGTGTGTATGCGTATATACACACACAGTATAGTTTCATTCATTCAGAATCCAAAAAAAAATTCAAAATCAAATTCTGAGAATTTTCACATTTGGTTTGATGGGCTAAGACTAAATCAATCATTAACATATCACTACACACTGAACTATTGGTTCATTCATGACATATAACTATTGTCTGGCCCATATATATAAAGTTGACATTTTGGTTGATGGGCATACACTAATCAAAGAGCTCTCACACACACAAACATCAGATTCGGATAAAACACTAACTTGGATGACAATTGAATCAAGAGAGAGAGACCAACCTTGATAAGGTGTTTTCTGGACTGAAGAAGCTTAGCAGCACCAAGAAGCATAGCAACATGAGTATCATGACCACAAGCATGCATCTTTCCATCTACTTTACTCTTCGATTCCCACTCCACTAATTCCTTTTTTTTCCATCAATAATTTCATACTAATTAGTCGAAGTTATTTAAAAAAAAAATCAAAACTTTGATGACATTTTTTAAAGAAAAAAAAAAACAAACCTGTAAGGGAAGTGCGTCCATGTCGGCTCTGAGACCGAAAACGGGTTTCGAACCGGATCCGATCCAAGCCACGACGCCAGTCTTCGCCACAGGCCATTTATACTTCACTCCGAGCGAGTCAAGCTCGTCTCGAATGAGTTGACTCGTTTTGAACTCCTGAAACCCAGTCTCCGGGTTCTCGTGGATCCTCCTCCTGATTCCTCTCATCCATTCGAAGAAATCTGGTTCCTTCGCCGAGTCGAGCATCCCACGAGACAGTGACTCGAGACCAGACCCGGAACCATAGCTCAGAGCTGGAGACAGAAGAAAGAAGAAGAGGAAGAAGACCCCTGAAAGATTCATGATTTTCAGAAGGAAGGTGAGGACTGAAGACTTCGAGGTTGAGAAGGAAGGTCCAAGTTTTATATTATATATATATATATACACGTCCTTAATTAACCCACGTGTTAACTTACTGTTATCACACAACACAGATCCAGGACATATCTACTTGGAATTCAAGTAATAAGAAGAAAAAACGAAATAATACCAAACAAATCAAAAATCTTAGGGTATGAATGGTGACCAAGGGAATGAAGAGGAACACTACATTACTTAACATTCTTTAAAAAATTTACCATTCATGAGGAATAGATTTTTTTCTCATTCCTCCTCATTCCTTTGGTTGTAGAGAATTATAGAACAAATTCATTCCTTATTGATTTTGATAAGGAATCATTATTCCTCTTCATTCCTAAAATTTTATTCCTATTCATTCCTTTCATGTCCATTCCTGTTGTTCCTATTATGGTTACCAATCACACCCTTACTTTCAAAATGTAGACATGAGTCAATCGAATACAATGTATATTAGATATATTTACTTTAAATGGTAGTATGAAAATATAAGAATAGCCCTGTTCGTTAAACGAACGCTGCGGCAGCGGCTAGAGTTCAAAATTCAGAATGAAAAAAGGAGTATCCAAAGGGAAAGAGAGAAGAACAGGGGAAGAAATCTTTTGTTTTCAGTCGCACAGAGGAGCGAGAAATGAGGAATAATGGTCGCTACTTTTTTTGGCGTTAGCGGCAACACCGGAAAGCTTCTTTTATTCTGACGCCGCGTCTCTCTTCAGCGGCAACACCGGAAAACTTATGAACAAATCTATGACGCCGCGTCTCTGTTCCGCGTTCGTTAAACGAACAGAGCTAATGTATATTTTTCACGACATTACCACTAATATATAAACGCATGAAGTAGTAGTTTGTGATAGATGGTTGCTCACAAGTTACATCTTCATTAGTTCCAAAAAAGCTCAATTTTCAAACGTTACGCATCTTTACTTACGAATTAGAATTACGATTTGATGATTTCAATAAAATATAGACGAATACAATGTAGTAATCAACCTAGAATAAGTAAATGTATCCATATTTTATTAGACTCTCTAAAGAAAAATGTAGGTAAAAACAACATAGATTCATAGAAGTAGGATGTAATCATATTTCAATTTTAACGAATCCAGTAATAAATTAATCCAGTAATACAAATGTATCATACAGTGAGAGCCTCAGGCCCAAACGCCACTCGGATTAGCCCGACCCGGAAAAAGATGAAAGTGATTCGGATCGTGGAGGATGGAACAATGGAGGGAGGATCAAATCTCTCGCATTTTAGATTCTGTTTATTGAGGGGTATCACATTTTCCATAGATTCGAGTCTCTAAGGTGAAAGAAAGAACAAAACTTTAATGGAAAAGCTTGATTAAGATTAGATTCCCCGAATATTCGCTCTATGCCCGACCACTAAAAAAAATCGCTCCTAACTTTTTCTCGCGTCTTCTCAGAATCATCTCGAACACATTGTTTTCGTCTTCCTCGCAACTTCCTCCAATCATCGAAAATGACTGACAATGGTAAAAGACACTTTCGTTCTCTTCCGTTGCTTCCTTTTGGGATTTTCCTCTTTCTCACTCTGTTTGTTGTTGTTGTTGTTGTTGTGTGACATTTGATGAAGGTTCTTCTCTAGATCAGTTCTTGTCGGCTGCCATTGATGCCGCTCAAAAAGCGGGACAGGTGTCTCTCTTTCCCCCCTCCTCTGAGTCTGATTGATCAAGTAGCTGATCATATATTCAATTAGGGATCCTTTTGGTTTACATTGTGCAGGTGATTCGTAAAGGCTTTTACGAGACCAAACATGTTGAACACAAAGGCCAGGTTTTTGTTTCGTCTCATTATTGGTCTCCTTAAAACAAGTTGGCATGTTTCTATAGTTACACTGAATTTGCTTTTGTTTAGGTTGATCTGGTGACTGAGACTGATAAAGGATGTGAAGAACTCGTGTTTAACCATCTCAAACAGCTTTTTCCCAATCACAAGGTCTTTACTCTTCTCTCTCTTTGCTAGCTTCTTCTTCCTTTCATTGCATTGTATTGATCATTTAGCTTTTTTGTTATGAATTAGTTCATTGGAGAGGAAACAACAGCTGCAAATGGTGTGACTGAACTAACAGACGAACCTACTTGGATTGTTGATCCTCTTGATGGAACTACTAATTTCGTTCACGGGTATATTTGCTCAAATTCCCATTCAAATGACTATTTGTTTTGTTCTGCACATTTCATTTAAGAAAACAAAACCAAATGCTGTTTCTTTCTGCAGGTTCCCTTTTGTGTGTGTTTCCATTGGCCTTACGATTGGGAAAGTCCCTGTTGTTGGCGTCGTCTATAATCCTATTATGGATGAGGTAAACGACCGTGTAGACCCTCCTCATGGTTACATTGTAGCGATCTCTATTTCATGTTTCTTTATCCTGATACCTGTTATACCATTCATTATAAATAGTGGATGATGTCTCTCAATTTTTACACAATATTTAATGATAAAACAGCTATTCACCGGTGTCCAAGGGAAAGGAGCCTTCTTGAATGGCAAACCAATAAAAGGTTGGAACTTTATATACATACTTCTTTCCCACCTTACAGTCTTAGAGATTTGTTGGTCAATATATGTTCTTTTTTTTTTTTGTTTTGCAGTGTCAACTCAGAGCGAGCTTGTAACCGCTTTGCTCCTAGCAGAGGTAAAATCTGTCTCCCTTGTTGTGTCACGCTATACTGTTCTGAAGCCTCCGCTCATCACTTATATGAACGCAGGCGGGCACTAAGCGAGATAAAGCTACATTAGACGATGCCACCAACCGGATCAACAGTTTGCTAACCAAGGTGAAAATTCTTTTGAGAGAAAACTCTATTATTTGGATTCCAACCTCTGCCAAAAAAGTCATGATCCTTGTCTTCTTCCGTTTGATTCATCAGGTTAGGTCCCTGAGGATGGGTGGCTCGTGCGCACTGGACCTCTGCGGTGTCGCCTGTGGAAGGGGTGACATCTTCTATGAAATCGGTTTCGGCGGTCCATGGTAAAATGTCTTTTTTTTTTTTTGCTTAGATACACCCAAACAAGACTTGATCTAAAATGGGCATATTATATCAATTCGCAGGGACATTGCAGCAGGAATTGTGATTGTTAGAGAAGCTGGTGGACTTATATTTGATCCGTGAGAGTTCATTTCTTTTAAGATAAAAGCCAATACACATATGCAACAACGGGACGGACAAAGCTTTTTAACTTGTTTTTGTTTGTATGTTGTAATGGTCAGATCCGGTAAAGAGTTGGACATCACATCGCAGAGAATTGCGGCGTCAAACGCTTCACTCAAGGAGTTGTTCGTGGAGGCGTTGCGGCTTACAAATGTGTGAAAGTTATCTATCATTTGCTATGGTCACACCTCATGAAAGCATTTCAAAAAAACAGTATATGTTAGTGTGACAAATTAAAACATTTCTATTGAGTATGTAACACCCAGCTGATTTTTCTTTTGGGGTTATATTTTCTCCTTTATGATCATTTCAAAACTCTATATATTGCTACCGAATATGCATTTCGTTTTTTAATTATCTGTCTTATTAAAAGAGGATGTACCAAAACTTTTAATTAGGTTGTCTTCACAAATTCATGTTGCAATATGTTTAATTCTGAGAGTTCTATTATAAGTTGTATCAAACTTGTGATGAAGTGGACAAGTGTAAGGTCCTTTCTGTCAATAGTCCATACTTAAGTACCTGAGGGAAAAGAGATAACGAGCCAGGCCCATAATCAGCCCGAAAGTCCCAAGTCAAAACCCGTATCGGATCGACCCGACCCGTAAAAGAGAATTGATTTGCGGAGAGGGACGAACAACGGAAGGAGAGTAAATTTGATTCTAGGTTTTGGTGAAATCGGTTTGTCTGTGCGAGCGATTCTCAGATCTTCTTCGCTGCGTAAAATTATCGGAGGCAGGTGATGGATGCTCAGGCGAAGAAGAAGGCGTTGTTCCGATCAAAACTCAACGCCAAGAAGAAAGAAACCCGCATCGATTCTCCTCTCGTCAGGTAAACACTTCTCTCCTCGTCTCTTCCATGTCAATTACTTCCAAAATATTTGAGCTGGAGTGTAAGCTCGAGAGCTTTGTAGTTGTTGTAGCGATTGCAATTTTTTTTTTTTTTGAATTGGATTGGATTTGCAGGTACAACGAATCAGAGCAGCCTGTGTGTCGAGTGTGCAATATCGTGTTGAAGTCTGAATCACTATGGGATGTTCACCAAGCTTCTCGTAAGCATCACGAGGTAATCTTGTGTTAGTAGTTATGGATTTGCTGCTGAATAGTGGTGTGTGACTTTGTAACTTATAGTCGTTTAGCTTTAGAGAGTCTCTGTTTATGTTTTATAATAATAATCTCAATGTTGGGACAGGCTATCGATAATTTAAAGGCTAGTGCAGCTGGAATTCAACGGGGTAGCAAACCTGCTGAAACTAAGCCAACCAAACTTGAAAGTTCCGCTGCTGCTTTATCATCCAAATCTCAGACATCATCTGGTCTTCCCCCAAATTTCTTCGAGTCTTCTATTAAACATCCTGGTAATGTATGGCTAATGCTCTTTTCTTTGCATGGTAAAATGTGGAAAGCTTATGTTTTTGAAATATCGATTATAGGTTTCCCTTATTGTTTATCGTGGCACAAGCTTATTATTATTATGTGTTGATAATTTGCAGAAGTTGAATCTTCAAAACCTAAGAATGTACATCAACCAAAGCAGACAATAGGTTCAGAAATAAAGAAGACTAAAGTACCTCTTCCAGACGGGTTCTTCGATAATCAGAAGATTGATTCTTCGGATAACAAAACCACCAGTGAGCCTAAACAGAGTCAGACACAGACCTCGGCTACAGTGGTGAAAGGAGCCCTTCCCACTGGTTTTTTCGATAATAAGGAAGCTGACCTGCTTGCCCGTGGAATTAAGCTTGTCAAACCAGATATTAAGTGAGTTTCTTATTTCCCTTTTTTTACTTTAGCCGAATGAGTGGAAACCTCACTGTTGTGTTTTTCAGTTACTCCAATGGGGTCATGATCTTTATGCGCTTGTCCTCCTCTGTTATCTAAAGTATACGTAGTATCTTAGTGAGCTTATATAGACATGGTTTTTTTTTAAACAGGGACGAATATAAAGAATTTGAGAAGCTGATACAAGAGGATTTGCAAGTAGTGGATAGTCGCATGGAAGAAGAAGAGGTCAGACGACTTTCTGTCACATGATAATAAAATTGTTTGACCCAATCTAAGCTCTGTTTATTAACTTATATATCGCTTCGCACTCTAATTTTCAGGTTGATGCTGCGGAAACTATAGAAGAGGAAGAACAACGAGAGCAGAGGTAAGTTGAGACACAAGTTTGTTATAGCATGAATATGAATGAAGTTGAACAACTTGTTTAAGATTAAGTAAATACTTGGCCTTCTCACGTCTTCTGCAGATCATACAAAGAGAAAGTGGAGATTCTGAAGAAGAGGAAAATGGAACTGAAAGCAGCTAGATTAGCTAAGCGCAGCAAAACCTCTGAAGGGTCAGTTAAAAAGCCTAAGAAGACTGAAGAAGAATCGCCCAGCGATGATGAGGATGACGAGGATTCTGCTGTTGATTGGAGAGCTCAACATGTTTGAAATTAGACAATGCGCCTCTTTGGTAAAACATTTGACTCTTGTGTTAGAAATCCTCGGGGACAACGAAGCAATGTCTCTTGCTGAATTCTCAAAGCTTATATAATATGCGATTAATTGTTAGTTGGTTATAATTATCGAGTTTACTGTTATAATTTCATCACTTAACAAACAGAGACATCTCTAGAAACCAGTTAGGGGTCAAATATTTATTTTAACAAAAAAAAAAAAACTAATTAGGGGTAATCGTGTGTGCCAATCATATATATGCTTTATAACTTACCAATTGCATTTCCATTATAGAATATTGACATGAAATATTCAAATATAACCAAAGAATAACAAGAAAACAACAACGTTATGTTATCTGATAAAGGTCGGTTAATGCACATTGCACAATTTGTATAAACTAATCTCCCATTATAGCAGAGCTTCCCATTATAGCAGAGCTTCTGCAAGCCATTCTGAGCTTTTAGAGGTAGCAAGTTCAAAACTAGGCGGGAGATAGTGAGGAGCGGCTAGGAGAACATTGTAACCTCTGATATATAAACTGTCCAATGGTTGGACTAACTCAGTAAGTTTCGAGATACGGGCTGAGAGTACTATCACCGTTATTTCCTTTGGATTGATATAAGGTTTGTCCACTGCCCATAAAAGAATGTCCATCACCATCCAGTTAGACCTCTTATGATCATCTGTAACTATATATATCAACAATGGAAGCTGTCAATTTTAGTAAGTGAGAAGACAGAGAGAGAGAGAGAGAGAGAGAGAGAGAGAGAGAGAGAGAGAGAGAGAGAGAGAGAGAGAGAGAAAGTGTTAAAAGAGAATTTACCTTCGTCAAGGAAGGTGATTCCGTTTTCCTTATATTCTCGCACCAAATGATCAGATAAGTGTTGCTTTTTAACATAAGCCCAGATTGTAAAGTCACCGGTGTAACAATCATTGGCAACAAGACATGTTTTGATCTTCTCATACACATTCTTAGGAGGCATATCAAGAGGTACTGGGAACTCATTGACATCCCAGAAGACACGTGTTGCGGGTTTTGTTTCAAAATCTGAAGGCCAATCAGATCTGTCGTCGAATCTAGGACCGAGCAACCTCTTGGCATCTGTCACATGACAAATTCAAACATAATGAAACCATAAGAAAAAGTAAAGGGGACTTCTAAAATCAAAGTGATAACATAAGAGAATGAAGCAAAGTCAATATCAATATAGTTATAGAAAAACCCTAACAGTATCACCATCTTATGAATTCAAACGTGTTTAATGTTATGTGAACTAGACAAGCCTCTGATATAATGAATGATAACCATTGCTTCGTATTAGCTCAATCTTACTAGTAACCTAGCTTATTCGAAATTTCGAATCAACAATCAAGCGTCAGAAGAAGATATACGTACCCAAAGCAGTGTTTATCGGGTTCACGGCCACCTCATTCTTGGCGTAGTCACCTATCAAACGCTCGCTGTCCGTATACTCAACGTACGACGGAGTCGTTCTGTTACCTTGATCATTAACAATGATCTCAACACGTTCTCCTTTACCACCAGCCATTGTTAAGAAGTAACGAAAACTTTAGAGATTGCAAAATATAATTAAAAGAAAAAAAGAGCAGAGGAGGAGTGCGGCTAAATATCTTTTATTTTCGCTCTAAAGGAGAAGTCTATATATATATATATATATATATATATATATATTTTTTTTTTCTCTTGCTAGGATTCGAGATTCAACCGTGCGATCTTTTGGGGGTTAATCTGACGGTCGCCAAACCATTACGGCTTAATGTTTTTAAATAAGATGTCTTTCCTTTTTTTTTAATGTTTCCAAAAAAAAAGTAAATATCCGTTTTTTTTTTAAATGTTTCCAAACCATTACATTAATGTTTTTAATGTTATGTTCTGTTAAAAAGAAATCTCATCAAATTAGTTTTGATTTTTTTTTTTCTAAATTACTTTTGACTAATTAGTATGAAATATTGATGGAGCAAAAGGAATTAGTGGAGTGGAAATCGAAGAGTAAAGTAGATGGAAAGATGCATGCTTGTGGTCATGATACTCATGCTGCTATGCTTCTTGGTGCTGCTAAGCTTCTTCACTCCAGAAAACACCTTATCAAGGTTGGTTTCTCTGTCTCTTGATTCAATTTTCATGCAAGTTAGTGTTTTCTCCGATTATGATCTCTGTATGTGTGTGAGCTCTTTGATTAGTGTATGCCCGGCAATCAAAATGTCAACTTTATATACACATGGGCCAGGCAATACTGATATAGTGATATGTCATGAATGAAACAATAGTCCACTGATCAAAAACTTATATGATCCATCTTTATATGATTGAAACAACACAATTATTAAAATCTCAGCTCACATGGAACATATCACAACAAATATACAAGAAGGCATCATGAATTAACCAACACTTGTAGCTAAAAACAGAATATTTCCCATTCAAAGATAAACCAAAATAAAACAGTCTAAATAAACCACACTGGTTAAATAGAATAAGAAACAAGAACTAAGAAAGATTATTGCCCAGCATTGCATCGTAGTTTATAGTTTCTTCCCCCTCAAGTAAGAGAGTTTTTCCGAATCTCCATTAGCCTTGTGCTAAGATAATCCAGGCTAGCATCTTCAACCGATTCATCAGAATTTAATAAGAGAAAGCTGTAACCTCTCACTTTCAAAGCGAGACAAACAGTGAGGGTTTCCTCTGAGAGATTATCAGAGATTAACATCAAAGTTGATACTGATGGTTCTGGATTCTTCCGTGCCCATATAAGAATGTGATGTACAATAGTATTAGCTATCTTATCTTTATCTCCTGGAAAAAAGAGATCATAAACAAGTTATAAAAAGAGAAAAGAGTGTGAAGAGGGTAGTTAAAATTAGATTGTACCTTTGGTTAGGAAGGTCGGCAACCCATCCATCAATTCAGGCGAAGGTTGGGTATCAGTATAAGCCAAGAAGGCATTAACCGCACCCTGAAATCTTTTATCCCAGTTTGGGCATTCCTCGACGTTCCATAAGACGCATATTTCACGCATATCAAGCACTGCAAGGTTTCAAGCAAACCAACATATAAAAATTTTGAACAAGAAGTGTACTACAGTTTTAAATTATTGAAATCATCAACAAATCCCAGAAAAAACAACCCTATAAAAACCAAACCAACATATATAACAGAATCAAATTGCAATAAACAATTTTGAGGAAGAGAAATTGAGAGAAGTCTTACGAGATAGGGGCGGCATCGTTTGGTCGAGAGAAAAGACCTAGAGAAAAAAAGGTGCATGAGAGAGGGTACAGTGCAGACTCTCTTCCCCTCAATATAACTAATTTATACTAGGGTTTATCGTGACTGATTAATGGGCCTTATTAAGATGCACTAAAACTTTTTACGGTTTGATGTTTTTAAATGGGATGTCTTTCCTTTTTGTTTTTGCCTGTGTAAAAACAAAATACCTAGAAAAGACGAATAATGGGAAGTTTGAACTCAGGGTTTCGGGGTGTCAGCTAAATAAATTTTAACCAAACTAGTCCAAGTATCATATTGGTTTTAGCTTGGACATCTAACTTTTAACATTTAACCTAGTGCAAGTCACACCCCTACCGCTCAAATAGGTCCGCCTCTGGTCCCATGGCAAAGAAAATTGAATACTCGAATCCTACCCGAAGTACATATTCCTATATCGAAATATCCGAAAATCCAAAATACCCGATCTAAACCCCGGGTATCCAAACGTCCACCCCTGCTTATATCAATCCAAAGGAAATAACAGTGATAGTACTCTCAGTCCGTATCTCAAAACTTACTGAGTTAGTCGAACCATTGGACGGTTTATATATAAGAGGTTACAATGTTCTCCTAGCCGCTCATCACTATCCCCCTCCTAGTTTTGAACTTGCTACCCCTACAAGCTCAGAATGGCTTGCAAAAGCTCTGAAAAGTTGAATATATAAAATACATATATAACAATAATAGAGAAACTTAAAGAGAACCGCAGAAATACTTTCGTCAAGGTTTTATTTAAAGAAAGTAAAGTTATATATGTCAATGAGTTCCCAGTACCTCTTGATATGCCTCCTAAGAATGTGTATGAGAAGATCAAAACATGTCTTGTTGCCAATGATTGTTACACCGGTGACTTGACAATCTGGGCTTATGTTAAAAAGCAACACTTATCTGATCATTTGGTGCGAGAATGTAAGGAAAACGGAATCACCTTCCTTGACGAAGGTAAATTCTCTTTTAACACTCTCTTTCTCTCTCTCTCTCTGTCTTCTCACTTACTAAAATTGACAGCTTCCATTGTTGATATATATAGTTCCAGATGATCATAAGAGGTCTAACTGGATGGTGATGGACATTCTTTTATGGGCAGTGGACAAACCTTATATCAATCCAAAGGAAATAACGGTGATAGTACTCTCAGCCCGTATCTCGAAACTTACTGAGTTAGTCCAACCATTGGACAATTTATATATCAGAGGTTACAATGTTCTCCTAGCCGCTCCTCACTATCTCCCTCCTAGTTTTGAACTTGCTACCTCTAAAAGCTCAGAATGGCTTGCAGAAGCTCTGAAAAGTTGAAAAAATCACTATCTACCAAGCTCACAGTGTGTTGATGCTCAGACTGTATTCTGATGATTCTGATTGCCAACTTATGTTCCCACAATAATTTTTAATCTTATCATTTCCCATTCTTTTTGTTTTCTGTCAAAATAAACATGTCACAATATTTTTCATAAATTATTACATTAATCTAACTCTCAACACAGTTTGGATTGATTACAATGCCTTATTCGGAACAATAAAATAAAGTTGATGGCTTGGTTTGCTCATACTCTTGTTCTTCTGAGTCATCACTCGCTACTAGCCGTCGTAATTGATTCTTATATCTTTCTCCATCTTGTGGAAAAACAGGATAACTCTTCGAACTCGATATAGCCTTATGGAAACTTATGCATTATTAAGAATTTTTGGACTGTGTCCCAAGCACATATATGCTCTATAACAAATCAATTGCATTTGGGTTTCCATTATAAACCATTGACATGAAATATTCATATGTAACTTAAGTTTAACAATAAAACAACAACGTTATGTTATCTTATTTGATAGCTTGAACTGGAGTCCACAAACAGCCAAAGCAAAGGTCGGTTAATGCACATTGCACAATTTGTATAAACTAATCTCCCATTAGAGCCTAAACTAATTAACTAATAACTTATGACCTAATAAAAAGCACTCAAAATACCATAAATACCTTGACACTATCTAGGGGGATTAGTGGTGGATTGATTTGTAAATATTTGACGAATTTCAAAATTCTGTTGTTATTGGTGACGTGATTCGTAAAAATCCTAAAAAGTCTCGAGTTATTGGTGTGATGATTTTATAATTCCATATAAATCTTTTGTTATTCAAAAATTTGAGTATTTTTTTATTTTGTAATTCTATCAAACTTTGATGTTATTAGAACCATGATTCTCTTTATTTTATTCATTAATCATGACTTTCAAAATCTTATAGTTAGCCTTTGTATTCTTAAAGTTGAGACAAATGCGGACCCACATTGGTTAAAGGGGTGTCACATGACACAAGTTAAAAAATATATTCTAACATGTTTGTAACAAGTAACCGAAAGATACATGATTATACATAGCTACTGAGTTGAGATGAAAAAAAATAATCTCTCTTTGTCAAATGTGATTGCACAATCTCACAACAACAACACCTAAATATTATTTTCTTATGAAACACTTTTGTAGACTGAACCAAAACACTTAGAAGTTCTTATCAAACAAAGTAATACATTGGCTCTAGCGCTACTTTATCATGTTAGTGACCAGTACAAGGTCTCTAAAATTTATCAATGAAAAATATATAAAACTGTGACTAAAAATGCTAAAAGTATGACTAATATATTTGACTATGGTATAAACTTTAATATAATACGTGATTGCAATCACACAACAACACATCAAGTTACTACTTCTGGGTTTGTTACCTATGCAAACTCTAAAAGATGAATGAAAAGTACATAATAGTTATTACACGCTACTATTTCTTAATAAACAAATTAAACATACTTTTTCGTAAAAGAAAACTGAATACCTTATTTTAATATATATTATATGGAAGATATATAAAAATTATTATTATATCATTATTTCACCTAATAATGATAGACAAAAGTTTATATAAATCAAAAACAATCCAGAACATTCCACACAACAAAATATATGGATTCTATAAATATGAGAGGATGTATTGTTACAATCCATAAAAATTGATTTTAGCGCTACTTTATCATGTTTGTAACAAGTAACCGAAAGATACATGATTATACATAGCTACTGAGTTGAGATGAAAAAAAATACTCTCTTTGTCAAATGTGATTGCACAATCTCACAACAACAACACCTAAATATTATTTTCTTATGAAACACTTTTGTAGACTGAACCAAAACACTTAGAAGTTCTTATCAAACAAAGTAATACATTGGCTCTAGCGCTACTTTATCATGTTAGTGACCAGTACAAGGTCTCTAAAATTTATCAATGAAAAATATATAAAACTGTGACTAAAAATGCTAAAAGTATGACTAATATATTTGACTATGCTATAAACTTTAATATAATACGTGATTGCAATCACACAACAACACATCAAGTTACTATTTCTGGGTTTGTTACCTATGCAAACTCTAAAAGATGAATGAAAAGTACATAATAGTTATTACACGCTACTATTTCTTAATAAACAAATTAAACATACTTTTTCGTAAAAGAAAACTGAATACCTTATTTTAATATATATTATATGGAAGATATATAAAAATTATTATTATATCATTATTTCACCTAATAATGATAGACAAAAGTTTATATAAATCAAAAACAATCTAGAACATTCCACACAACAAAATATATGGATTCTATAAATATGAGAGGATATATTGTTACAATCCATAAAAATTGATTTTTGAAATCAGCATGAATTACTTCTCACTACCCCCCCCCCCCCCCCCCCCCCCCCCCCCCCCCTCTCCCAGTCTTTGACTAATCATATGGTTTAAATTTTTCACTTGGATTTTAAAATGCTAAAGTGTTAGCACGACGGGAAGTGATGAGTTATATGGTCTATCCATCATCACACTTACATTGCTCCGTCACCGCAACTTGCGTTTTTGTAAATCAAACCTTTATGAACACATGAGCGATTTGTAGAGCTTGTAAACGCAATTTGCCAATCATCGCGAAACCTTATGACATGTTGTAACATTTAATGACTTGGTTATCCATCTTTATAACTTGTGGTCATAAATGTCATCTCACTTTAACGTGCTCTTCATGCAATCGTAGGTATTAATTTGTATACAACTACATCATCAATATCTTTTTTTTTAGCCATATGATATTTAACTTATGTAATTAAACCCATATACGTTTTGGAAGAATACTACTAATAAAGCAATTTCCAAAAAAGACAAAAACAAAATCTCTATAAATTTCGTCGCTTAGATGTTATTGTTCATCAAAATAACTCGAGTTGCTATTTTTTTCCACCATCTGATCATTTTCAAAAAATTGAAAACTCAGCCGCCAAATTTAGACGTAACTGAATTTTCATAAAAAAAATAAATAAAAGGAAATAAGAGAGAAGAGAGAGATCAGGTTATCTTCTTATTCTTCAAATCTCCGATCATCTGACTTACGTGATTCAGAGGTAATGGGAGGTAGTAGCGGCGGCGGAGTTTCGTACCGGAGCGACATCGACTCGGACGTGGAGCTGGAGGATTACGAGGTGGATGATGATTTCGGAGAAGGGATCGTCGAATCGTCGCGAGGAAACAGATTCAATCCCCTCACGAATTTCCTAGGGTTAGATTTCACCGGCGGTAACGGCGGAAAGTTCACCGTCGTTAACGGGATCAGAGACATCTCCAGAGGTTCCGTTGTTCATCCTGATAACGGGTAAAAACAAATCATATCCAGTCATATGTTTCAAAATATTTCGTTCCAAAGTCCCTATTGAGTTTATTATTTAATAAATAGTCCCTACATTTTAATTTATTTTATTTGGCCCAGTTACTTCGCTTAGATGATGGAATTGATTAGACTAGAGACTAGTATTTGTGTAACAACGTTTGGGGGTCAATTATAGTGGAAAAAAAAATTAGGGGCATGAGTGTGGTTTATTCTTATTCATCAATTTTCCCGCCACTTAATGACACCTAATCAGTTTCTCACTGGTCACAAATTACCGTTGGCTTAACCACTGAGACTGATCCTAACCGAATAATACTCTGTTTTGCTGGAGCATTCATTCAAGAGTAACGAGTTTAGTTTACCTGCAAAAATATTAAATCGAATATTTGATATCATTAGATTTTAATCGATATTGGCAGATGCTACAAGGCGTGGACCATGTTCATAGTGATATGGGCACTTTACTCTTCCTTCTTCACTCCATTGGAGTTCGGATTCTTCAGGGGATTACCAGAGAATCTGTTCATCCTCGACATCCTTGGCCAAATCGCTTTCTTAGTCGATATCGTGCTAACATTCTTCGTGGCTTATAGAGACAGCAGAACCTACAGAATGGTATATAGACGCAGCTCAATCGCATTACGGTATTAAATGCTCCTCCCTCCTCTGTTTTTAAGCTCTGTTTTTTTTTTAAAGGAATGACCTTTTAACTCTTCATGGTGTGTACAACAACTTTTGCAGCTATTTAAAATCAACTTTTATTATTGATTTTCTATCATGCATGCCATGGGATATCATCTACAAGGTACACATTTTTTTTCAGTTATTATATTTCGTGTTTCGTAAATCAAATGGGAAGTTTGAAAAAATGTAAAGTATTTAAAAACAGGCAACAGGTGGAAAAGAAGAAGTGAGATTCCTGTTATTGATAAGGCTGTATCGAGTTCGTAGAGTCATCTTGTTTTTCCATAAGATGGAGAAAGACATAAGAATCAATTACCTTTTCACGAGAATCGTCAAGCTTATATTTGTAGAGCTCTATTGCACTCACACCGCTGCCTGTATCTTCTATTACTTGGCCACCACGGTACCTGCTTCTCAAGAAGGGTACACCTGGATTGGTAGCTTGAAACTGGGAGATTACAGTTACGCTAAGTTTAGAGAGATCGATCTCTGGACCCGTTACACCACTTCTATGTACTTTGCTGTTGTCACGATGGCAACTGTTGGTTATGGAGATATACACGCGGTTAATATGCGGGAAATGATATTCGCGATGGCCTACATTTCATTCGACATGATTCTAGGCGCTTACTTGATCGGTAACATGACGGCTTTGATAGTAAAAGGCTCAAAAACAGAGAGATTCAGGGACAAGATGGCGGATATTATGAGGTATATGAACCGAAACAAACTCGGTAGAAACATCCGTGGTCAGATCACTGGACATTTGCGGTTGCAGTATGAAAGTAGCTACACTGAAGCAGCTGTTCTTCAAGACATACCTGTCTCTATCCGCGCTAAGGTAATGTAATGAAGGATCAGATGCTTGCTTTAATAAATTTCAGATTCAAATGATAAAAAACAAATGTATAAACTTATGTGTTTTCTACTGCAGATTGCTCAAACTTTATACTTGCCGTATATTGAGAAAGTCCCTCTCTTCCGTGGCTGCTCATCTGAGTTCATTAACCAGATTGTTATAAGACTTCATGAGGAGTTTTTCCTCCCTGGAGAAGTAATAATGGAGCAAGGAAGTGTTGTGGATCAACTTTACTTCGTTTGTCATGGTGTATTGGTAAGCTAATCTCAAATAAAACCCTTCAGTAATGTCTCAAAGTTAACAAGATTTTTGTAACTTAAAACTCAGGAGGAGATAGGTACGGCTAAGGATGGATCTGAAGAGATAGTATCACTACTTCAACCAGATAACTCCTTTGGAGAGATCTCAATCCTCTGCAACATTCCTCAGCCTTACACAGTTCGAGTTTCCGAGCTGTGTAGGATTCTAAGGCTAGATAAGCAATCTTTCATGAACATCCTCGAGATATATTTCCACGATGGACGCAGGATTCTCAACAATCTGCTTGAAGGGAAAGAATCTAACGGCAGGATTAAGCAACTTGAATCAGATATAACCTTCCATATCAGTAAACAAGAGGCAGAGCTAGCTTTGAAGCTGAACAGCGCTGCTTTCTACGGTGATCTTTACCAGCTTAAGAGCTTGATTCGGGCTGGAGCTGACCCGAATAAAACAGATTATGATGGAAGATCGCCTTTGGTATGCATTTTTTAAAAAAAGCTTCTCGGTTTCTTGAAACATATCTAATATGTTTTCTTTATAACAGCATCTTGCAGCCTCTAGAGGATATGAAGATATTACATTGTATCTCATTCAAGAATCAGTAGATGTAAACATCAAAGATAAACTGGGGAACACGCCGTTACTAGAAGCAATCAAGAACGGGAACGATCGTGTTGCGGCGTTGCTTGTGAGAGAAGGCGCAACGTTGAGCATAGAGAACGCAGGGACTTTTCTTTGCACGGTGGTTGCGAAAGGAGACAGCGATTTCTTGAAACGGCTTCTCAGCAACGGGATTGATCCAAACTCTAAAGATTATGATCAGAGGACACCTCTTCACGTTGCTGCCTCTGAAGGATTGTATCTATTGGCAATGCAGTTGGTACAAGCTGGTGCCAATGTTCTTAAAAAAGACAGGTACATATATAATAAATTCTGATTCTTTATTTTACCAAATAAGTAGCTGAAGGCCGGATCTAAGATTTCGAGAAATATAAATATCCTAAAGAACTTTTAAAAAAAAGAGTTTTCATAATTTTTGGCCATATATACATGTGTCCAGTGTTTTATAGAGATGTGCCTAGATCCGGCTCTGAGTAGCAGTTTGTATTTGAATCAGGTGGGGAAACACTCCTCTAGATGAAGCACTAGTTTGTGGGAACAAGATGTTGATAAAACTACTAGAAGATGCCAAGATTTCTCAGATGTCTTCGTTTCTGAGTAGCTCCAAAGAGCTCAAAGGTAGTAGTTTATATTGAACTAACTAATGTTTCTAATTGAATGTTTTTAACGACATTAACGAGCTTGTTTTGAATGGTCTTCAGATAAAGTCTATAAGAAGAAATGTACAGTGTATTCTTCACATCCGAATGATTCCAAAGAGAAAAGAAGACGCGGGATTGTATTGTGGGTGCCTCGAAGCATCGATGAGCTTGTGAGAACTGCAGCGGAACAGCTGAATGTTCCGGAAGCTTCTTGTGTTTTGTCTGAAGATGAAGGTAAAATTATTGATGTAGAGTTGATAAGTGATGGACAAAAACTGTATCTGACCGTTGAAACATAATGATTTTGAGACAAATATGAAAAAAAAAAACAGAGTAAATACAAAAAGAATTGTTTTGTTTGATTAAAATGATTTTTTGACGTTCTTCAAATGCATCGAAGAGTCGACACAGTTTGTGTTCTCGATCTTGTTTCTACATCGGTTTAAGTTCCGCAACAGCTCGCTGGCTCTCTCTTTGGTCTTCTCCTCGCACCCGAGTTGCAAAACCACTAAGAGTTTCTCGAAGGCGCCGACTTGAAGAGCTTCGACCAACAGATGATCATCGCTCTTTCTCCATAGCTTCCAGAGAATAGAGACCGAGCATTGCGTCGCGAGATCTGACACGCGTAGAAGCTTCTTCACTAGAAGAGGAACGATCAGAGCGTTTTTAAGAACGTCTTCCCTGCTTTGCTCGTTGTCGCATATGACGTTTAGAACCACGAGACATCTCTCGCAAACGCTCTTTTCCGCGTTGTTCACGATCATCTCCGCGATGGATGCGACCAAACCCAACTTCGCGAGTGTTGCGGTGGTCTTGTTGTCGCATGAGATCACTCTATAAATAGTCATTAGAGATGCTTTCGTCGAGCTTGTGGAAACAGAGTCTTTGATGATCTTTATCAATCCTTCGCAAGCTCCTTCGATGTCTGTTAACGCGTAGACGTACCTCTTGTCTATTGCAATGACCTCTCTGATGCAGAATATAGCGTTTTGCCTCGTTTTAGCGTCTGGAGCGTTCAGGAACCGCACGAGAGTGTTGAGGGAAGCCGTTGAACCCATCTTGGAGAAACCCTCTGTTCGACTCAGAGGCAACCACGAAGAGAGAAGTGACAAGACCTCCTCCAACAGACGCGCGTGTTCCTCTCGCGTAGACGCGAATCTTTGGAAGCAAGAAGTTAACGCCGAAACGACTCCGTTTTGGAGAAGACACTTCTTGTTCGTCTCTCTATTGTCTCTTACCGAGTTCTTGATTTTACTAACAATCTCCAAACACTCTGCATTTTCCTCGCGAGCCGTCGCGTTTTCGAGTCTCCGACATATCTCGGCCGCATCACGCGGTGTCAACAGTGCGCGTGGTGACTGAACCAGCTCCGTTTCTGCTGATCGGAGCTGTGTCGGGAAGACTTTGGTTTCCGCGACGGAGGTATCGCCGGAAGTCAATAGTTTACGTCTGGCTTCTCTTTTCACTCCTCTTCTTGATCTCCATGGTAACACCATAATCTCTTCTTCTTTCCTTGTTTGGTTTCCTCTTTAAAAAAAAAAAGAAATGTTAGATAGGATTGTATAGATAAGAATGTTTCTTTTACGTGTTTATATATATACATGCATGTATGAGGTTTGGTAGGTACATATTATATACGTAGAAGGACGTGGTCAAAGGTTGTATAAGCTTGAAATATGAAAAGGTATGAAATGGAACACTTTGATTAATCTTTGAATTGGAATGTTGACCGTTGAAATCTTTGCAATTAGTATTCCAGGTCCTGATTTGTGACTTAAAAGTTTTTCAGCTGTTTTTTAATTACTATATTATTTTCATTTAAATAAAAGAGCCTCTAAATAAAATCAAGAAAGCTTATTAGTAATTAGATCATACCAAGAACCATACAGTGTTATAATAACCTATAGATCACGCGTGTTTTCCCTTAACTAATTGTATACTTTCAAAACATCAGTTTGTTGTCAGTAATACTAATTAGCTCGAGGTATTTGGAATAGTTACGTTAATGAGAATAACGCACAGGACAAATAACAAAAGCGTTACAGTATTTGAAATTGACTGGGAAATATTGGACTCGACTATGTGAGACTCATTGTGTGAATAAAAGAAATAGTCATTATTGAAATAAAAATCGACTAAAAATTGTGAGTTTTTAGACCGTCATGTAAAAAAAAACCGAGTAAACGAAAGACTTTTGGACCAAGGCGTGTGCGACTCGGGCTGGGTCGCATTTCTGTCTCCGCGGTCCGTGTTTTGTTTACTTTTCCCCCGCGTCATGGTTTCTCCAATCATGTTTCGATATAAATTATATATACGTGATAAGAAAGTTACGAGCATCTGTATATAAAGGTATATTCGATTTGACCCAATCAAAACCAATCTGAAAATGATGTTAACTATTAAATTTAAAATTACACACAAAAAATAAGCTATGCAATATGAACTCCAGAACAGGTCACTTCTTGGATTTTTAATGGGTTCAAAGTATTAATTGAAATATAAATGTCGCTACACATCTTCCATTTATGTGTAAGAAGTTGCATTGTGTGATCAACTGATTCGTAAACAGTTTCGTTTTAATTAAATGTTTGGTATACGAAACTGTTCCTTCTCTCTTTTTTTTTTCCGTCAAAAGATATTCATTCAAACTTGAAAACCGAGGATCATACAAGGCTGGCGGCAAAACGAAATAGCCCCAGAAACTAAAGCCCATAGATAGCGGCAACTAGAGCCCACGCAGGGGCGACTTAAACCCATATAAGGGAGACTTGAAGGAAAAACTAAATCGATACTAACTCGATACTAACTCCAATAAACTCGGGATGAAACTACGCAAGCCACAATAAGGAGCAAAGCAGAAAATAAACAAGAGAAAAGGCCAACGATCGAGGAATACCGCTGCTGCCATTAGCCCTCCAGCCAGTACCCTCTACTGCCACACCCAAACCATCTCTATCGCACTCCATACGATAAGATTAAACACTACAAGGACTTCATAATTCGACAAGGGGGACCGTTTCCCGGTCCACGCACCTTGAATAAGATACCAACTTACGCCCAAAGAATGAAGCACACCCAAACACCTGAAACACAAGCCTTACCAACAGTACCTCTCCCCGAAACTGAAACTCAGGATGGGAGACGAGTAACAAGCAACCGACTGGCACAACCCTTGAGAAAAGACTGCTTTGCAACCACAAAAAACTCATACAACTCTTGGCCGCAAAAGAAACATAGACATCAAGGACCGAGGATGGGTTCGAGACGCTGAAAGGAGAAGCCTCCTCTTGGAAACCCTCCACCATCTCAAACCACAGACAGCGAGCTAATAAGGAGATAGATCCAAAACATCTACCAACAGCTAAACACAACTACAAACTAACATCCCCAATACAATCCTGACGGCAACACCGCGCCTCGACTCCAGCATAAACAGTCCACCACCGGAAAAGCCAAGACCTCACCGAAGACGACTTGGACCCGACGACGAAATCTCTCACCAGAGGCCGAGAGCAAAGCAGGTGGCCACGGGAGATTGGGGATGAAGAGAGCAACAGAAAACGGCCAAGATGGTGCCCTCCGGCGCCGGCACGCGCTCGGACGCGCCGCCCAATCGCCGGAGGCAGAAGAGCTCTTAGATCTACTTTCTCCCTCTAACTTTCTCTCGGTGTAAGTTGATTAATTCTGTTCCTTCTCTCTATTAGAGGGCTAATTAATGCGAAATGGAAATGAAGCAAATTCATGTCCCAGTTAATTACTCAGTTAATGATTGATGCTTAGGACTTGCAGGATCAACATATTACATAGTGATAATAAGCTATGCATCTTTTCTTACTGGCATGTATCGATGGTTTGTCTTTTACAAAGAAGTTGTTGTATCGCTTTTGAGGCACACAGGCGAGATTTCTGCTGAAATAATAATCTCAGCAAGACAATTGGAAAACAAAATTTATAATTATCTCACACCCAGCACAATAAAAAAATAAGTGAATTAATATGAACTTCCATAAACCAACTCCATGGAATAGAAGATTTCCATGTAAGAGAATTTGTCACAGAAGTTCAGATTCAATCTTGTCATCTTCCGACACAAATTTGGCACAGAGATATTACCTATTTGCTTTATAGATGACTTTAAGCTTAGATTCTCCGACATACACATAGCGCGAAACATATGAAAAACAAATTTGATAAAATGTAACATGTGTTTCCTCCGAAGAACTACTCCATGGAAGAAAAAGACTTCCACGAAGATAATGTCACGGAGGTTGAATAAACTGATGTTGTCATCTTCCGACACAAAATTGATACAAAATTATAGCCTATCTTGCTTTGTAGATGACCTCATAAATACAGAGGATCTATAAGAAATTTTTTAAAAAACTAACAATTAACGAAGCTTTCAAACGGAAACAAGAACCCCTAATTCACAGAAAACTGAGATTGAAGGAAGTTGATGACGAAACCATAACTTATATACTCATGGCTGTTTAGGGCAACCCCATTGAGTGAACCAAAACAGTGCCGCTTGATAACAATATTGGGCTTTTATTTGTTCAATATTTAGTTTGGGCTGAACTTATTCCTATTGGGCTAAATAGGCTCGCAAGACAACAAAAGTAGTGACGACGACGCTGATCTGTACTCTTTGTACGTTATTCGTTCTCATTACCAACGCTTTTAGTTTGTTGTAGTGGAGCTATTGGATTCATGCTCCTTTTTTGACAAAAATAAAAGAAAGGTGCGAACACGAGGATTGTTAGAAATCGAAAAAGTAATATAAAAATCCAATGTGTAATAATAGTATGATAAAAGTAATAAGAAGATTACAAACCAGATGATCTTAAACGGTAATACAATATATTTACCTTATTATTTCCTCCAAAGCCAAATTTGAGGAAATTACTTTTATTCACCTGATTCGCCAAATGAATATTACAACAATGGCGATCCGATCAGATATTAGTTGTATAATCACCTCCTCTATACATTATTAATATAAAATGCTTTCAGATTAAAATGATTGTAAAACGAGAATTTACAAAGCTCTTTTCTTCACTCACTGTTGTGTAGTATCAGTTGGTAGTGTCTTCACCAGAGGTGGTGGTTGTTGCTTGTCTTGTTTCAGACACTGAGAGTCTTCTGGAATGTCCACTTGATGTTTCCACAACCTCGTCTGTCTCTGTGAATACTTCCATTGGGTGATGAAATTTACAGCTTGGACCAAATTTGCAGATTCCATAGCGACTATAGAACACACACAACGGTTCTCCCTGTATCCAAATCAAAAGAAAACAATTGAGAACCGAGTTCTATTCTAATTAAAGTGCATCGTTGTTGAAGGGAGCTTACAGGGCGTAAAGGGAGGCCAATGGGACTTAAGAGACAATCAGGAGAAGGAGCTTGTCTATCTCTAGGATGATGGAACTTGCAAACTGTGCCAAATTTGCAGTCTCCTGTCTTCATGTAGAATTGACATTCTGGTTGTCCTGGTCTCTCCGGGAAAACGTTTTCACTTGGTAATGCATAGAACCCTCCTAATGGAACAGAGGAGCCTGTATTGAGACCCGAGAATGATCCTTGAGACTGAGAGCCGGACTCTTTGATCTCGCTCTGCTGCAAGTTTCTGTAGTTGTTGTAATCATTTGCGGTACCTGAAGGAGAAACTGAGCCGAGCTGACCCTGAAGAAATATCGAGAAAAAAAGATCAAACGCATGTTGTTAAGCAGTGTTGTTTGTTGGACACAACTTACGCTGTATGGGTTCCATCCTTGTACTGGTACAACTCCTTGAGGCACAAGCAACGGGGTGTATCCAGAGGGATCTTGCCATCGAGGGCTGGGAATAAAAGATGCTCTTGACCAAGGATAAGACTGCTGTTGGCCTGAAGTAGGAACCATGAGGTTGGTTGTTGGTTGAGGCTGAGGATGGTTGAATTTACAAGTAGCACCAAATTTACAGTGTCCGGTTCTTAGAAAATAAGCACAATCAACCTCATTCTGCATTTTTCAACAAGAGAGATGAAACAATGGCAAGTGTGATGACTGAAATCAGAAATGTCTATTACAAAAAAAAAGTCAAAACATACTGAGCGTAGAGGATAGCCTAACATGTTGAGTGAGACTCTTCCAGCAATCCCAGCTTTGTTCCTAGGATGATGAAACTTACATGTTACTCCAAACTTGCAGGTTCCTGTCTTCAAATAGTACTACACAACCACCCAAAACACACAGCATACAATGTAAGATGGTCTGTGCAAGAAGATGTACACATGTGGATGGATACTAAAGCTTGAGAAAATGCTAATTAATTAACAGAGGAAACAAAACTCTTTCATTTTTGTAAGAGGGAAGAACATTCAATAACCTCGCATTCAGGCTGACCAATCCTTTCAGGGTATTCTCCTCTCATCCTTGCAGTGGCTATAACCTAAAAAAGACATCAAAACACTCTCAAAAAGGCTTCCAGCTTTGGATCCGACCAAACACATCTCTAAACTCCAAAACTGAACAAAGAAACACAAAAAACATATGGTACCAGTTCACGATCAGGAGGATGATTGAAGCGACAAGTGGAGCCAAATCTACAAAGACCAGTTCGGATGTAATAAGAACAATCAGGCTCTCCTGGTCGTTCCGGGTAAGAGCCTGCTTCAATTGTTTCATCTGGACTCAAATTCATTTGCCACATTGCCTCTGATCAGAATTAAAAATAGAAACAGAGCTCTAGATTAAACCCAATTTGTAAAAAGAATCAAAATTTATTTCTGATCAAAAACTGGAAAAAGAAGAGGAAGAAGAAAATTGATGGGACCTTGAGTCATCAGAGGTGAAAGAGAGGACATAGGAACTCCGGCGTTAAAATCCATAGGCGTGAAGAGGAATGTCTCCGAAGATGATGATGAAGATGAGCATAAGACATTATACTGTCATCACTCTGCAATGATTCGCCGATTAACGAATCGTAATTCCTCTTACAAGAAAAAGAGAGTAGTGACAATGGACATAGATGAAGAAGACGAATCGAGTGAACAGAGAGACAGAGGAGAGAGAGGAAAAAAAGCTAAAAAATCGTTCTCGTCTCACCTCCACACAAAAGATACAAGAAATTCAGTGAAAAATTTATTAATTAATTAATTAAAAAGTTGATGCAAGCAGGAAGACGAAACTACCCCCTACCGATGTTTTTGGCTGCCACTTTTATTTTATCTTCTCCACCTAAATTGGACGGTAGAGAACAAGTCGCACAATTTTTATTATTTTGTTTCATTATCTTTGTCCTCTTCTGTTGTATGGTTCATTCATACAATATACTACTACTTATTAAAAAACCAAACCAAACCAAAAGTCTTACACATTCATTGGTTTACAGTTCATTACTATAATAATCAAAACACCAAAATCCCAATTGAACATCTGGTAGTGAAAGCTAAAACCTAATCTTGATTTGGTTCTAACCTTGCTTTGGCTCGTTCAAGAGCTTTGAGCCTATTAGCTTCCATTCGTAGTCTCTGTTCTTCGGAAATGTTCTGTGCTCTCTCCATTGCCTTCAATCTATTAGCTTCCATACGTGCCCTTTGCTCTTCAGTAAGTTCATTGCTTTGATCCATGTTCTTTTCATCGCTCGGTAGCTTTGGAGTAGGTCTGGAGTCCGTTGCACTATCAAATATCTCATTCAACATACTGTCTTGAAAGGCATCAGCATTTGTATCAGCATCAACAACATCAGCATCCACGGTTTTCTTTGATGGTATGTTCTCCTCGTCAGAACGTGGCTGATCCATATCTACGTCACCTGTAAAAAAAAAAGAAGAGTTTTCATCACAAACAAAACAAGACTGTACGTTGGAATGCAACCAACACAAGACGTGCTTTCCTTGTTTTCATATCAATTACGCAGTACTGAGAAACTAGAAAGATTCGAGAGGAAATGCTGATCTGTGTTAACATACCTTGATCATCAGAATGAAGAGCATTTTCCTCCTGCTTTTCGTATAACTTATTTGGATCAACTCCGCTGGCAACCCTTTCCCTCAGTTCGTTTATACAAATCTAAAGAGGATACCAAACCAAATTTCAATGCAAATGCAACATACTCACTGCGTGAACATGTAAGGGAACTAAAGATTAAGGGTATGAGCGAAATGATCATCAAATCATGACATCCAAACACATTCTCAGATTCTAGTACTTGAAACTATCAAATCAACACATGATTGACCGACTCATCACTGATTATCTTGACTACCACATCTCGATACATTCAAAATATCTATTCAGACTCTACAAAACCGGATTCATATATCCAAAATTGCCATTAGGAAGCACCAAGGTTGCATGACGAACAATTACAACATCAGAAGAAGAAGTGAGATCGATTGTACCTTGACACGCTTAGTAGAAGCGACTTGTTGGACTTTATGCACAAACTGATCAAACGAGTAGTAAGGTAGCAGATGTGAGTGCCACTCACTGTACATCCTTATCAAATTCCCCAAATCGCTAACCTTAAACCAAATCAAAATCTGAGCATAAGAGTTCTCGATCAGATTGCGAATACAAACAGACTCTACTACCTCTTTGCCTCGGCCACGATACTTGAAGGATCTAGGGAAGTGTCGAAGAACGTATCCGAGACCATCCTCCGAGAGGAGCATCTCGGGTGTTAGCTTAGGCCTTTGAACTCTCGCCTTCGTCGCTTTGGGAACGGGTCCTCCGGCGGCGGCGGGATTTCCGGTTTTGGCGAAAGGTCTCTGCGAGTCGTTGTTAGGGGTTTGAGATGGGGCGGAAGGAGCGGGATTGCCGGCGGCGGCCGGAGCAGAGGATGGGCAGTCGCGAGACCAGTGACCGGGACGGCCACATTTGAAGCATCCCGTCGGAGCTGATTCCATCTTTTTCGCCTTTCGATCTTCTATGGCCTCTCTCTCTTAGGTCTTATCAGATTCAATTGCGAAATTCGTTTTGGCGGTTTAATTTTTTCAGTGGCGGGAAAAGGTACATGGGACGAACCAAACGGATATTGATCGACGTATCTCTTACTAAAATTTATTTAGCAAAACCGGATCTTGTGAAATTCCTTTAAATAAATAATTTAAAAAAACACTAGTATTTCTGTATTAGTCATTGACCACTACTGAGTTACCGCAAATCTACTTTCATTATCATATTTCTGTAATTAGCTACTTTCATTATCATATAAAAACTGGAAGAAAGGCATTCTTTTGTTATTGTCTACCATCTAGATACTCACATATTATATGTTGGTTTTTCTTTTTTTTTTTTTTTGCTAAACCATACAGCATATGTTTTTTTTTACAGAAATTCCTTTATTAACACTAACGTAATATGTATGATTTGGATAATAAGCATCAGTAGCAATAGCATGAATCATTAGACTATGTGGATCTATTCATAATAGTCTATCATTTATGACTAATTTTCTATAGTTACAATTAATAAGCGTGATAACCCATCAAACTTAATTAGAAAGTTAATCCACTTATCTTTATTGGTAGTGTGACTGTAATTTTACAAATAGAAAATTAATCCACTTATCTTTATTGGGAGTGTGACTGTAATTTTACAAATACAAAATTAGAAGGATGGTTCTGCATGCTTTTGGGAGAGGTTGACATCTTCCTAAGAGAAGTGATTCTTCTTCATCCATTCCAATGGTTTGGATTTGTCTCTTTTGTTGCCATCCTCTCTATTCTCCTTCTTGTGTTTCTTCTTTTACGTGGGTCCTTCAGTTTCCATGAAGGATCCAACCCATTGCTAACTCCCAAACAAAACAAAACAAAAAATGTTTATTTCTCTTAATCAGCTTTTTAACCCTTTTAATTACTTAGATTAAATTTTTGGAACACCATGCATTGTTTTCCGTGTTTCTCTACGCCAAAGACTAAAACATCTCCAACTAGGAATGAGACTAACGAGAATGAAACCAGACCACATGCACACGGTATGTATGTCCTAACGGCTAACGTTGCCATCTTTCTGTGTGTCAAAGATTAAAAAATAACATTTCTTTGTCTTTGATTCGATCAGTAATAACAATCATTACTTTCTTTTGTTCTTAAAGAGGGGAAACACTCAGATGAAGCAGAGCAATTGGAAGAAACAACGTTGAAGACGTTCAATTTCCGAGAGCTAGCGACGGCGACAAAGAATTTTCGGCAAGAATGTTTGTTAGGAGAAGGTGGATTCGGTAGGGTTTACAAAGGAACCCTTCAATCTACTGGCCAGGTGAGAGTTATATACATTTAAACGATCCATCATCACCATATAATAACTAATAATATATGTCTTCTTTTGGGGAATTTGTAGGTGGTGGCTGTAAAGCAACTAGACAAGCATGGATTACATGGGAACAAGGAGTTTCAAGCTGAAGTCTTGTCATTAGGCCGCCTCGACCATCCCAATCTTGTTAAACTCGTAGGGTATTGTGCTGATGGAGATCAAAGGCTTTTGGTTTATGATTATGTCACGGGAGGTTCTCTCCAGCACCATCTTCATGGTATTATATGTATAGAAAGTTTTACTTATTCAACAAGTTTTAACTTTTTTAAGAGAAAGAGCTGAGAGTTTTTGGATGTTTGGTTTTGCAGAGCCAAAATCAGACCGTAAACCAATGGATTGGACGACTAGGATGCAGATAGCGTACGGTGCAGCGCAAGGGCTTGATTACTTGCATGATAAAGTGAATCCACCAGTGATATACCGTGACTTGAAAGCTTCAAATGTCTTGTTGGACGATGACTTGTGTCCTAAGCTTTCTGACTTTGGCCTGCATAAGCTAGGACCAGGGGCGGGTGATAAAATGGTGGCTATGACTTCTCGAGTAATGGGAACTTATGGTTACTCTGCCCCTGAGTATACACGAGGAGGAAATCTCACATTGAAATCAGATGTCTATAGCTTTGGAGTTGTGTTGCTTGAGCTCATCACTGGTCGAAGAGCTCTTGATACTACTAGACCTAATGATGAACAGAACTTAGTTTCTTGGGTAAGTTAACAAACCATCAAGAAAAACATTGCTCTGTTTTTTTAATAAAAATTCGAATCATAAACATTTCTTTGTAGGCACAACCGTTATTTGGAGATCCAAAGAGATATCCTGATATGGCAGATCCAGTTCTTGAGAATAAATTTTCAGAGAGAGGGCTAAACCAAGCAGTGGCGATAGCTTCCATGTGTGTGCAAGAGGAAGCAACAACTCGTCCTCTGATAAGCGATGTAATGGTCGCACTTAGCTTCCTTTCCATGTCTACAGAAGACGGTATTCCCACAACTGTTCCTATCTTATCCTTCAGGGACAAGAGCATGTCTATAGCCTTGAGCCGGCATGACTCCGATCTTGCATCTCCTGAACTAGCAGCAGTGGAAGATGACAAGTCTAGTGCATCATCAGAATCATCTCCGGACAGCATAAAGGAGAGAGTAAGCAAGAAGAAACGTGAGGAGGAAGTTAGCTCGAGGGAATCTGACGATGAGTCTGGTTCTAACTCAGCTGATAGTTTATCATCAAAGCCTATTGATGAGAAGAACCAGGCGCAGAGTTTGAAGATAAACTATAGATATAGCTGGGAAGAAGTGGACGCTAGTGATGAGAAGCTAAGCAGTAAAAGCAGCTATAAATCAAATGATGAAAGCATTTCTTCGTGCTATGATATCGACGTAGATGATTCACCTAGGAATAAGGAGAAAGAAGAAGAGCAGTCTCGTCTTGAGCACGTTCACAGCCCAAACACTGATGATGATCAAAGTGTTTACTTTGACGATGAATCAAGAGATGACAATGAAAATATCTTTTCATCGGGTAAAATCAGAGGTTAAATGTGATTCTACAGAAGACTGAAACGTAACGTAAGATGGAAACTTTCTTCATAGATTTTTTATTAATTACGTTAAAGCTAACGACAGAAAAAATTATATCTTTTTGGGGGAATTAGTTTTCGAAAAAAAAAAACACTCTCAATTGGGAAAAATATGATATACACTTCGAAGTTTTTCTTTGCAAATTTATGACCATTTCCCTTTGTATATGAAGATGATGTTTTTGGATTGATAGATAAACAAACAAGCTTAGCTATTATGAATATGATGAGAAATATTAGTTTTTTTTTCCGGATGAAAAAAGAAAGAATTAGATTTTAATTTAGGTCTAGTAAATTAGATACTTAACTGATAGAAATAGTCAAATAATTCATATAAATTTACTATACCGTCTTTGGGTTTTTCTAGGAGTTTTTTTTTTATTCCTTGTCAACAAAGATTCAATACTATCAGTCTATTCTCTAAAGAAATAAACAAAAAATTCAAACGAGAGACCACTCGAGTCTTTACGTTTTTGTGTGAATCCGACCACTAGTTTCTTTCTTTTTATTCAAGTTAGACCACATTTTAATTCAATTTCTGTTGTTCAGTTAAAAAATGTGAAATGTAATAAAAAGCAAAAGATGTAATAAAAGTGTCAAGATCCTAGATAATATTCAAGAAAGGGCTCCACAGTCCACACGCTAAATCCCTTACAATGGGTTTAAAACTTTTAAACCCCCATAGGAAGAAGAAGAAGAAATAATCGTTACCGTAAAAACTAAGTCCGCTTTCTCGAACCTGTTTCCTTTTCATATTAGAAACCTTACTTGATCCCTCCTATATATAAAAACACCTTTTCTTTCTTTTCTCAAATCAATACCAACCATCACTTCTTTCTCTGGCTTTGATTGCTCTGTTTCTCTCTTTCTCTTTGTTCTTCCTAAGTCTTTACAAGTTTTACTGGAGATGTGTTTGATGATGGAAGCTGATGATCACGCCGGTCGTGTGCTAGTTGCGCCGCAGAACTTCTCGATGGTTGAAAACGGTATCTACAGATCTTCGTTTCCTAAACCAGAGCATTTCAGTTTCCTCACAGCCCTTAATCTTCGTTCCATCATGTGAGACCATTGGTTTCTCTCTAGACTCTCTTCTTTCCTCTGTTTAGTTGGGTTTGTTTTTCTCATGGGATTTAATTAAAATATTTTCTTTGGTTTCGTTGTTGATTCACCAAGCAGTTATCTTTGTCCTGAACCATACCCTGAGGAGAGTTTGAAGTTTTTCGAGGCCAACAACATCAAGCTTTTCCAATTTGCTATCGAAAGCCAAAAGGTGCGTTGTCTCTGTTTTCCTTCTTATATTATTACACTCTCTCACCTCCACTCATTGACGCCTTTCATTAAAAGGTTTTTAAGCCATTCTGTTAATATCTTGTTGCTCTCTGAGTCACTGTTGGTTAACTGGTTTGCAGGATCCTCCAACTCCAATACCAGAGGATACAGTTTTGGCCGCTCTCAAAGTCTTAGTTGGTAAGGAATCAACACTCAGCACTGTCTTTTCAAAGTATATAATCTCTTCCTTACCTGCTGTTTCATGAGTCTTGAGAGTAATCTGTGTTTTGTTTTCTATGTAGATGTAAGAAACCATCCAATCCTCATTCACTGCAAAGCCGGAAAGGTTCATAATATACATCAACCTTTTCTTTAAAGTACTATTTATTTACACGACACTAATGGTGTGATGGTTTTGTTGAACTCAATATGGGGTGAATGCAGCATAGGACAGGTTGTTTGGTGGGATGCTTAAGAAAAGTACAGAACTGGTGTTGGTCATCGGTGCTAGAGGAATACCAAAAGTATGCTGGTTTGAAGTGCAGACAAAGGGACATGAAGTGTATTGAGACATTTGATACCGTGAGATTGAGCCAGTGTCTCCTGAGCATCATGTATCCTTATCTCGGTTATGGCCCTAATAGGAAAAGGTTGCTTTATGAAGAAGAAAATGTCCAGACACCGCAGGCTACCAATGTTTGAAAACGAGAGCAACCAAGTGGGATATGGTTCCGGTATAAGTTTGAGATTCAATTTATAAGTAACTAGATGATTCATTTAAGATGAGAAGTTAGTTTATACATATACCAAGATTCATAAACATGCGTTAGAATTGGGTATTATAAGTATACAGAAAAGGCTACTATTCATTCATAGTTAGAAACTGTGGCATGACAGGTCGGTTAACTCGATTGACCACTAATGCTTAAGTTGCTTTATCTTTATTTTATTTATTACTACTTGTCAAGTGTTAAAGTGGGTTTATGTAGGCTAGTTGCCATCACCATTCTTAATCTATTATAAATTAAAAGTTTCCAGAGAATAATATAATAAATTTGATAAACATTATTACACAATGTGACATTTTCCAAGCTGTACCATGTGCGGTGGAGGACAAGGTTTCTGACAATATAATACCTAACGCATGCATTTTAAGAGCAAAGATCTCTTAATTAAAGATGTCTTTTTAAGATAATCAAAGGATTCCACCAATTTGTATTAGCATTCTTGAACTAGTAGAAGAGGCCATATTCTGTTTAGCTGACTTCACACCTAATCTAACACGTACATAGAAAGAAGAAGGAAAAAGTAAAAAATACGTAACACACAAGCCATTTTAACCAAACGTGTTGTACACTTAGAGGTTGATTCGTTACAGATTTTGAACTAGTTTTTGGTTTTTGTTTCTGGAAAAACCAATTTCTAAACAATCGAGATTTTAAAGAAATAGATTCCCTACATTTTAGGGAAACTAGTTTTTCACATAACTGTTATTTTTTAAACAAAAACCAGAATCCAAGTTTTCTTGGTTTTTCTAACTCACGATGGATTTTGATTTTTTTCTGTTTTTAAATTAAAATTTTTGTTACATTTATGCACTAATATAGAAAACAATAAATAAATTTGTCATTAAAGTTAAAGTAGTTATTTAAATTTACTTTACGTACAGTTTGCATGTTTTGTTAATAATCTATTGCTATTATTTTATCAAAAAATTATGATATATTCTTTTGGTAATTATAAGTTTAATAATAAAAGAACTTAAGTTATAAGTTATTTTTTAAAATATTATAATTTAAAATAACAGAAAAACAAAAACAAATCAGTTCAAATTTTAGAAAAAATAGAAAATTAAAGAAAAATACAATTCAGAACTCTACATTTTTGTTTTAATAAAATTTAGATTTTTTATTATTTTTTATTTCAATTTCAGAGAAAAATAATTAATAAAATGTATTAAAAGAAAACGTAAAAATAATCATTAAAGTTTTTCTGAAAACTAAAAGTGCAGTAAAATCTAAAACCAGAAATTTAAAATAATTAATTTTCAAAACAAAAATCAAAAGCTAAAAATCAAAATTATCATTCATGTTTTTTCAAAAACTAAAATCTACTGCAAAAACAAAAACCAAAAACTAAAATCTAAAATCCAAAAACTAAAATCCAAAAACCAAAAACTAAAATCTAGAAACCATCCAAACAATCATCACCTTGATCTAAGGCCAAAGCATATAAACAGAGAGATTGAAACCACAGGTCCACAATCCTAGCCTAAACCAAATGATACTTAAGACAAGTTCTTTGCAACGTGAGAATCATTTGCAAATTAACAAAGACTCAACAAGAGACAACAATTCAAAGATCAGTTTATTCATATAACACCCCCTTCCATATGAAAAACAGCAGATAACAAGAATGAGATCATTAAAAAAGGTAGAAGCCATCATAAGCATCATCAACACGATGGATTCGGGGGGAGAGTAGCAAATCACTGTCTTAAACAAAACATTAAAGATAGATAAAATTTTCAGGAAACTGAAGCATAAAAGGTTTACTTCTTCAAGCTTCCCCTGATTCCAGGTTTAGGTTTCGACTCAGCCACCGGAGCTAAAACAGCATGGAGATTCACGAGCTTGGACTCTTCGTAAGGTATCTTCGGATGCTTCGACTCGTGATGGATCTGCATGGTCTTGAGATCAGGAGCTGTGATTTTGCAGTGAGAACACTCGAACTTAGCGTGACCACCTTTCTCTTTCCCGGTCCGGTCGGCTATTCCCGCCTTTCCTCCGCCTCTGTTGGTCAACGCAGCATCGATCTTGGCTTGAATCTCCTTAGCTGTATGCTTCTTCGGCTTCGCCTTACCAGTCATCTTCAATGGTGTGGGTGGTGGTGGCGACTCAGGGAGAAGCCCTAGCCGTAACCCTATAAGTTGTGTTCCACTTCTGATCAAGACAACAAGTTGGAAAAATTATCAAGAGGGGACAGTATAAATATAAACTTTTACGAGAAAATTGCAAATAAACCCCTCAAAATAAACAACTTTTTGTAAGCAAACCCTTTTAATCTTCTTATCCGCTTTTGTCGGGAAGGGTTTTTATAGAGAGCGGAGAGGTACATGGTAAGGTTCGTGGACATAAATAAAATAAAAATAAAACGCAAAGGAGCGCATCATCAGTCACCAACTACACATACACATCGATGTCTGCTTCTTCTTGTTTATTTAATCTCCCTTTGATTCGCTTCAGATCTCTCTCTTCTTCCCGGTTTCTCCGTCTTCCTCCTCCTCTACCATCTCCCCGATCCGTTTCGGTTCCGATATCACCGAGAAAGTTTCGAGCTTTCTCCGGTACCACCGCAATGACAACAGATGCTAAAGATGCTGGAATGGATGCTGTTCAGAGACGCCTCATGTTTGAGGACGAGTAAGTCTTTTTGTTCCCCCCCTTCTTCGATTTCGATTCGTGGGTTTTGCAAAAATTGTACCTTTTGTCTTCCAAATCAGTTTGTCTGCTTTGTTAGGTTGCTCAGAAAAAAAAAAAATTAGAAGGAAAAATTGACTAAATTTGGTTTTGAGAATTGGAAGTTTTTGGATTAGCATTGATTCAGGAACATATGTCTATTGATATGTATGTAAATGATAAATGATTTGTGGATTTTTAGTAGCTGTTAAAATGAAATGGGCTAAAATGTCAACGCTTCAGTGTCTTACATGAAAGATGTGACAGTGTTGGGGAGGAACATAGTCAACCTATGTTGTTCTCAGGTTTTTTTACTTCTTTGTATATATATATAGTTTGTTCCCTTTTTTCTTTTGGTGATGGATGATCCCTTTACTTTAATAGTAGTCTTGTCTTTTAAGTTGTTGGTCTCTTGATGTGCAGTCCAAGAAACTATACGGTCTCTACACCGTAATCTAACGATTCGTTTATTCATTGTCTGTGTCTTGCTTGCAGATGCATTCTTGTTGACGAAACTGATCGTGTTGTGGGGCATGACAGTAAATATAATTGTAAGTGAGCTTGGTTCGACTCTCATCCTATCTCTTAGTGTTTTTCCTTGAAGGTTTGTCTTTATTTTTATTTTTATAACTGAACGTAAATGCATCAAATGTTGTAGGCCTCTCAGTGAATGTGTCGAACATGCATCTCTAGTGTAGCTAGTAACATTTTCAGTGACTGCAAAGCGTGTAAATTACCCTTAAAGCGTATGAACACATTATAGGGCATTTTTTCTCAGTCATTTTAACCAGACGAGGATAGTTTTCTCTTTAGGAAATAGCAAGCTCTGTCTTGTTCAATATATAAAATAGATGAATATAAGATGCTGGTGCTGGAAAATGGTTGAAGAAAATTTACTGAAGTGTTAGAGGATGTCTGTTTTGCTTCTTATCTGTGTCTATGCTACTATTCAAGATACTGATGCCTCATAAAATCTTCAGGTCATCTGATGGAAAACATCGAAGCTAAGAATTTGCTTCACAGGGCCTTTAGTGTATTTCTATTCAACTCGAACTACGAGTTGCTTCTCCAGGTATTTTCTTATGACTGCTTTGAATTCATGATTGTGTACACACATACGTGTTACTATGCATGGTTGGCTGGTCTTAATAATCTGGCTCATCATACTGAGATTCCTTTTCTTTTATTTTGAACAGCAACGGTCGAAAGCAAAGGTGACCTTCCCTCTAGTGTGGACAAACACTTGTTGCAGCCATCCTCTTTACCGTGAATCAGAGCTTATCGAGGAAAATGCACTCGGTTGGTATCTTCTTGGCAAACAATTTATACTACTTATAACTGCCTATCATTACTTGACTACTCACCTCGCGCTGTTTTGTATCATGCTGATTCAGGTGTGAGGAATGCTGCACAGAGAAAGCTTCTTGACGAGCTCGGTATTGTAGCTGAAGATGTGCCAGTGGATGAGTTCACTGCCTTGGGGCGTATGCTTTACAAGGCTCCTTCTGATGGCAAATGGGGAGAGCACGAACGTAAATACCATTTCCCTGAGACTCGTGCTGACTTTTTTTTTTTTTTTTTACTTGAATTGGTGAAATGGAACATTGATTATCCGTTATTTGCAGTGGACTACTTGCTGTTCATTGTGAGGGATGTGAAGGTAGAACCAAACCCGGACGAAGTAGCGGAGATAAAGTATGTGAGCAGGGAAGGGCTGAAGGAGCTGGTGAGGAAAGCAGATGCAGGGGAGGAAGGTTTGAAACTGTCTCCGTGGTTCAGATTGGTGGTGGACAATTTCTTGATGAAGTGGTGGGATCATGTTGAGAAAGGAACTCTGGGTGAAGCTGTAGACATGAAAACCATCCACAAACTCTGAAAAATCTTCCTTCCTTTTAAGTTTTCGGGATTGATCTGTCTGTTTTCTTGATATCTGTGATGATAATAATTGGGAGAGATGTGAGACTTTTTAGATGTTCCAAGAAAAAAACCATTCAATAAAAGTTTCATTTTTATTTTGAAATTATGGTAATCTTTTTCAATGATCTAAGCTTGAGTTTCACATTCTGAGATTGTGTTATAAAACTCATAAAGAGTCGAGAAAATGATAAGGAAGGAAGAGTCGAAAACAGAGGAAAAGCAAATATTCCATTTGCCAAAGGTACATTCCATCTGATCTCTCTTCTAATCTTAAAAAGGTTAATGTCAATATTCCATTATTAATGAAATGACCAAAAGCAAGTATGTTTTGGTCTGCTTTACATCATCACTTTATTTCTCTGAGATTTGAGCATACAGACAGAGCGTTTCCTTTTCCTTACAGGAGTTTCTTCTATTTCAGGTAAATGAAACAAGATTGGATCTAACCACCTTGATTTTTGGATGGTTTGATCTTAAAATTAATTCATAGATTACGTATGTTGATCATATAATTCTGAATCCAGGAGGTGAGAAGGACACAAGATGGCGTTTGTGACCACTGCGGAAGTATGTGACGCGAATCAAGAGCTGATCCGTAGTGGCCAGCTCCGAGCTCTGCACCCCTGTTTCCAGATATACGGTCGTCGTCAGATATTCTCAGGTCCCGTTGTTACTGTCAAAGTATTTGAAGACAATGGCTTGATCCGTCAGTTTCTCGAAGAGAAAGGTATTCATTCAATGGTTCTTTCTTTATATTGAGGAGATACTGAGACTTTTATTCTTAGAGAGACCTTAAAGAGACATGAACTTTCATGTGATCATTGAACATGGTTTAGACTTTTACATTTCAACTCCGCTCTAGTTAGTCACTTGTCAGTTGTCAAAAATAGCATTCAATCATTTTGTGCGTGAAACTATGCTTGAAGAAGTTTAGGATCATATATCTGATTCGGTAGTAATGAAACTCTGTAATCTCTGCTCAAAACATACAACTCCATTACAAAAGACTTTTATTATCAAAACATATAAATCTGTATCTGACCTTGTTCTCCTTTGAGCTTACCATTATAGTGAATAGGATAATAAGATGGCTGGGGTTTTGCAATAAGCCAATGTGTTCTTCTCTGTTTCTTTCACATCAAAAGCTAACTGATGTTGTTGAAATCTTTAAAAAACAGGAAATGGAAGAGTTCTTGTGGTGGATGGTGGAGGAAGTTTACGTTGTGCGATACTAGGAGGAAACCCGGTGGTACAGGCGCAGAACAACGGATGGGCGGGGATCATAGTGAACGGTTGCATCAGAGACGTTGATGAGATCAATGGTTGCGACATTGGAGTGAGAGCTTTAGCTTCTCATCCTATAAAGGCTAGTAAGAAAGGACTTGGTGAACAGAGAGTCCCACTCAACATAGCTGGCACTCGGATCTGCGATGGCGAATGGCTTTATGCAGATACTGATGGTATCCTCGTTTCTCACATCGAATTATCGGTTTAGAAAACAAAGATAGGCTCTTGATTTCGTAGAGTCTTCAAGGAGCTTTGTCTTCTTTGAAGGATTACTGAAACTATTGGATACGTTTTGAGTTTGTGGCGTGTTAATAAAGAACATGTTATTTCCTCATTTGTTTATTGTCTTCGTGTCATCAAGTGTAACGTTTCATAAGTTCAAAAAAAAAAAAAGTGTAACGTTTCATGAAATAAAATGATTTGTATGTAAAGAGACTTATCTAGACCATCGGGCAGTCCTAATTACTCAGCGATTAAACTGGTCATAGTCACTAAACAGCATCTAGTAATTAGATTACTAAAAGCTAAGAGACCTTTTTATAACTCCTGATTGTTAACGTAATCTTTGATTTTATCCAAATTAAGAGTTTGGATTATTTTGATTGAGACCGGACTCGAGCAACCAAACAAAAGAAGAAGATAAGACTGAAAAAAGTCATTTTGGATTTCATGAGAGAGGAGAAACTAATAAACACAAAGAGGTTGTCTTCTTCGTAATGGTGATCTGCAGATCTGCTGCATGAGAGGAGAAGTTTGATACGTGTTGGAACCTGTGTCGTGGCCGACATGTGGGCTTTAGTTTTTGTACTCGCAATGTTTTGTAGTTATTTTTTTGACTATTTTTTCTGGGTTCCACTGTTATGTATCACTCAGGCTTCTAAAATACAAGGAAGTCACCTTTCAACAGTTACCAATTATTAAAAGAGTAAAAGACTGATCACATTTATTAAAATACCTTAGTGTAGATTAAGTTTTATAAGTTTTAATGTGTTTTTCGTTTTGTTAAAATTTTATTTATTTGTTATTAATAACAACCATGTACCTTCCATAAGACTATTCATTCTATTTTTTTTTCCAAAATAAAATAACTTTATAGTATAGTTGCATTTTAGAGAAAAAAAGTAGAGTTTTATAAACAAAAATTAAATGAATTATTCTATTTGTAGAATAAATTTATTTTATATTATATTAGAGAGTAATAATAGAGTGAAATTAGAGCATTTTTATTCTAAACTCTATTAGAGTGAGATATAAAATGAGATCAGAGATTCTCCAAAAAAAAAATCAAATAGATATGATCCACTATTACTGATTAATAAAAGTGAACATGATTAAGCTGACTAAATAAGAAGTTTAGTTGGATTAAAACTGGGATGATTGACCGATTGATACACCTTATAGATATTAATAATGATTTTGATACTTTTTGCATGGATCTTTTTATAAATCAGAAAATAAATAAAATATTGGTTGGATGTCAGGAAATTATTGTGTAAGAAACGTCTTATCCAACCCGCCCCCATGTTAATAGTGCCAGCCTGAAAAACACGCAAATATTTAAATAAATAAAAAACCCCATCATTTCTTGAGAAAAAAAAAACAGACACAAAAAATCTCTAAATATATGTAGAGAGTGTGACGGACCAATCTCCATTACTGTCTCTCTCTCTCTATCTACACATTGAAAGTCGAAGGAGAAAGAACGGGTTTGTAGTTGGTTGGTTGCGTTTCTTTCTCCTTAAAAACTCTCCTTTTTTTTTTTTATTTCTTTCCTCTCTCAGTTACTAGTAACTGTTTCTATTTACGCGCCAACAGAATCTTCCTCTCCTTTGTTTTCTTCGTCGTCTTCTCAGATTTTTTTTCCAGGATTGAATCTGATTCTGAGATCCCTCCTACCTATTGATTGATCTGTCTGCTGGTGAGTCTCATTTCAGCTCGAATTCGATTAAAAAAGTTTGATACTTTCTGGATGCTAATTGTTCTCAGTGATTTTTCTTTTTTTTTGATTCGTTTCAGACGAAGAAGAAAAAAGAGAGAGAGAGAGTTTTGATGATTCTCGTGTTTCTAGTCTCTGTCCCAATCACTGTGTGATGGATTCTGATGTATTAAAATAAATAAACACCTTTCTTTCTTCTTCTTTTCTTTGTGTGGTGCCAATAGAAAAGATCTACGTAGATCTCTCCTCTTTAAACTTTTTTTTTTGGGCTTAAATTACTTTACAAATATTCTATCTGTAAGAGAAGAAAACGAGTAAAAAAAAACACGTTTTTTTCTTTTTCTTCGAAGACTCAAAAAGGGTTAGACCAAGAAGTCCTACCTTACCTTGTCTTGGTCAGCTTTGAAAGGCTTGATTTTTATATTTGTTGCTTTCTTCTATTCAATTCTGGTGATGTGGGTTTAGGAATCACTGCTCTGTATGTGGAATTATTATATTCATTAGTATTCTTGCATCAAGTAGCTGGAACTAATATATAGGTATATCTTCCTGTCTGAATCATCATTTGCTCTTTGTGGTGATTTATCATGATCTAAAAAAGGAGGTTTTAATTTTGTTTGTTTCACAGAGATCTCTTTCCATAGCTGTATCATCATTGCTCTCTGTGGCGATCATCATTGGGATCTAAAGCCCCAATCTTTCTCGCTGGAGGACCACCGTGGGTGTGATTGTACAGCAGTTGGTCTGGAGTGCCTTTTTAATATAATCAGGGCCCTGAGAATGGGGTCCTGTTTATCTGCTGAGAGCAGGAGTCCTACACCTGGCTCTCCTTGCTCTCCTGGTTTTGGTGTGAGGAAGAGGAAGAACTCTAAGAAGAGACTTGGTTCCAGGAACTCCTCCTTTGATTCAAGGAGAGAAGATCCCTTGCTTCGGGTCCCGGGTCGGATGTTCTTGAATGGATCAAGTGAGGCTGCTTGTATCTTCACTCAACAAGGCAAGAAAGGGCCTAATCAAGATGCTATGGTTGTTTGGGAGGTTAGTTAGATACAATAAGTCTTATGTTTCTCTTACAATAAGATTGTCTCCTCTAATAGTGTCATATATGCAAATGATTCTGATTGTTTCAAAATATTTGTGTGCAGAATTTTGGTTCGAGGACAGATACAGTCTTCTGTGGAGTGTTTGATGGGCATGGTCCATATGGTCATATGGTTGCGAAGAGAGTCAGAGACAATCTTCCGCTCAAATTAAGTGCTTATTGGGAAGCAAAAGTACCAGCTGAAGGTGCTCTAAAGCCGATCACCACCGTTGATAGTGCAAGCAACATTAACAATTCTGAAGCGGCTTCTTTTGTATCTGCTGAAGAAGAACCTAGGCCATCTGTTGATATGGAGGAAGAGGAGGAGAAGACAGAAGAGTCCCAATCCGAATTGTTTCAAACTCTGAAAGAGGCGTTTCTAAAGGCTTTCAAAGTTATGGATAGAGAACTTAAATTCCATAGAAGTGTTGACTGTTTCTGTAGTGGGACAACGGCTGTGACTTTGATCAAGCAGGTATTGCCACGGCTTGCTGTGTTTAAAGTTTTAGCATTGTTCACCATAACTGAGTTTTTACTAAATATCTTCTGCAATATCGTAGGGTGAGTATCTCGTTGTTGGAAATGTTGGGGACTCTAGAGCTGTGATGGGCACAAGAAACGGTGAAAACGCTCTTGTTGCTGTTCAACTAACTGTTGATCTCAAGCCAAATCTCCCAGGTTGAATAACTCTTCTTTATGATGGTGTCATGTGGATTTCATTATCCAAGTTGTGCGAACTGTTCTCCATTGATTTTTGCAGCTGAGGCAGAGAGGATAAAAAAGTGCCGTGGACGGGTGTTTGCTCTTAGAGATGAACCTGAAGTTTGTAGAGTTTGGCTGCCAAACTGTGACTCACCTGGACTTGCAATGGCACGTGCTTTTGGAGACTTTTGCCTTAAAGATTTTGGTTTAATCTCTGTGCCTGATATATCATTTCGTCGATTAACCGAACAAGATGAGTTTATAGTGTTGGCTTCAGATGGGGTAACCTCTCTCTCTCTGTCAACAAAACATTTCTCTTCTCTATGCATTTTTTTTTGCTTACATGTCTAATGTTATGTTTGTGTGTGATAGATTTGGGATGTTCTCTCAAACGAAGAGGTAGTGGCGATTGTAGCTTCAGCACCAACACGTTCCTCTGCAGCAAGAGCTTTAGTGGAGTCTGCGGTTAGAGCCTGGAGATACAAATACCCAACCTCCAAAGTCGATGACTGTGCTGCGGTTTGCTTGTATCTAGACTCCAACAACACAAACGTCATATCGTCAGCTTCTTCCATCTCCAAACTTGAAGATGAAGACGTAGAAGAGCTAAAAACCGAGAGTGATGATCCAAGCGGTCTAGGCCGTTCAGGTACTGTCAGGATGGGAAAAGAGATTGCTCTCCACGAAAGTGAAGCTGAGAAGCTGATCAAAGAAGAGGATACAGAGCCTGGAACAGAGTATTCTGCACTAGAAGGTGTTGCAAGAGTTAATACACTTTTAAACTTACCAAGATTTGTTCCTGGTAAGTGAAAAGAGAAATAAGAGTTCGAAAGTTGAGTGGTGACAACAACACATCAATCAAATAAATCACTCAGGAGAGGTACTGTGTCTCTTTTTTTTCACCTTTCTACATTGATCTCTTATTCTTTTTTACTTTGAGTCGACATTCATTGGTTTTGGAACATAAACTCTTGTCAGTTTTGTTTTTCTATTTGTCTTTCTTTCTTGTTAATGTTTTTGGTTTTGTCAGTAAAGAAAGTGAAAACACTATCACATGATGTAATAATGGTTTTGTGTCTGTGATGCTATGAAAACCCCTCAGGCTTAATTTTGTCTGTCTGTTGGGGGAATATTTCCTGTTTCTGTCTTTTTTTTGTGTAAAAAAACTGTAGATTGCTTCAATCTCTCTCTCTCTTTCAAACTCAATTGTTTCAACAAATGGAATAAGATCCTTTACTGATAACAAGACATACACAGAACAAACTTGTCTCCTTACCAAGGCTATAAAGCAATGTTGCAGAGGAAAATAACTAAGAGAGAAACAATTGTAAGAAATTTGGAAACAGCTAAAGAAGAAGAAGACCATGAGAGATTGTGAGCACCAACTGTGTAGACTGCTCCAGTTTGTTCATCCTTCACTTGTATTCCTCCTGAGCCTGTGTGATTCATTCGTCACAGTCAAGACGCTTAAAGCTTCAAATCTCATAAAAGTTGACAAAAAGATAGGAACATGTGATGCTTACAGTTGTGATTGGTCCATCCAATAACTTGGTTTTCGATATCGTAGACAACTAACTTGTTAGAAAGCGCCATATCTGCGCAGCCAAAACAAAATCAAGACTTCAATTATTTGGCGACTGGAATGTGAAAGACATTTTTTGGAAGAGAGAGATGTACCTCCAAGAATTGTCAATTCTCCTCCATCTCTAGTCTGCAGTCCACCGTCTTGCCAGCCTAAACACCATGTGTCTCCCTAAACAAGAGTCCGTTTTTTTTTTATGTCAGAACAGGAACACAAACAAGGTCAAGAGTCAGAACAAGATCAAGATCAAAGAGTCAGAACAAGAACTAAAACGTACTTGAATTTGGAATAGATACTCCCGTGGAGTCACCGTCAAGGAAGCAGACTTGTCGAACTGAAATGTGACAGGCGGGAACCGATCTAAACTGTGGATATCGTCAATAGATTTTCAGTGTGTTAAAAACTCCAAACATAAATGTAATTGAGACGTATAAATCAGAAGAGCACACCAAATGTCAGTATCATTATCAAACAACTCGAGGAAACAATGTGTTAGATCCTTACTTGTCAAAATAACGGAAACAGGTAAAGGAATCTTGAACCTTATGCAAGGTAAGCTCTGGATGTGAAGCCAAGATCTGCCAAACAAACAAAGTGTTCAGAACCTTTATAGTAAAATAAACATATTTTTTTCACAAATACAGAAGAAAGTAACTGTATCGACCTCACTGATTAACGCCTTATAAACAGAGTTGGGAAGATAGACCAAAGTAGTACCACTGTCAACAATGACTCCTTTGTCATCTCCTGAATCAAAGGCTCCCGAAGAAAGTTGCAAAACTGAGTTACCAACTTCTATTGAATTGAGGTTAACACTATAGTGAGCTCTGTAAAAGGGCGGTTCACAAACAGTGTAAGTAACTAAAAAAAAAAGAAGAAGAGCTTTAAGGAAAAAGGCATTCATTTACTTACGATTTAGAGAGCATAGGAGTAGTCTTCACTTTTGGCGACACAACTTCTCCAATGGCGAAGATACCACCTCCATTTTTGTTATCCAAGCAATGTGCAAAAGACCTTTTCACTTTCCCTTGTGAAGCTAGCTGAGATATAAACGATGAATTTGACTGTCCAAATCCCATTATCCCATCAACTGCAGATGCGGATTCACCGAGCTGACCAGACTGTTTAGACCCACACCTGTAATGTACCGAGTCAACATCAACTGAAAATGGCACAACTCAAAGAAGTAAGAAGGTCTTTTAACTCACCCGAAGATAATAGTTCCGTTGGTAGAACCGGTTTGACGGTTTCCAGTAACTAAATACAAATGCATAACATCTCTGACTAAGTATCCACTAGTGGAGCTTTGATCACCGTATTGGATAATGTATTGGCAAGTGGAACCTGAGTGACACTCGGATATTTGGTTAATGTAAGAGCAAAAGCTGTCATCACAAGAAACAGACTTTGCACTGGACGAAGCATCTGAATCATACTGTGTTAGCTCTACCTGAAAAAAATAATAAAATCCATTATAACATATAAACGCAACTTAAAAAGTTCTGTGCTTTTGTGCCTGTTGATGGTCTTTTACCAAATCACTTTTCCTAGGACATCTGATGCATCCGGCACAGTTCACCCATAAGATATCACTTCCTGTATCAACTTGGACATGGTAGTCTCGTGATGGAGTTCCAAGTCCAATTTTTGTGAAGTATAGACTGTAATAAAAGAAAGTCAAACATTTTAACAATAGCAGACACAAGAAGAAAGATCATAGCAGAGAATGGTTTAGAATCAAGAAAGCAAAGAGTCAACAATGATAGACAATGACCAAACAAACAGTGGAGAATCTCCTAAAAGGTTTTTTTTTTCAGATTCCTCATTCAAATTTGGAAACTTTACTCCACACTTGGAAGGAAACAAAAAAAAAAAGTTGGAGCTTTTAGTAACGGAGATTCGTACCCAGTAGACTCGGGCTGGCTATCGCCGCCGAGAGGAAGATCGATGGCGGAGAGGAGTCTGGAGTGACGGTGGGAATCGTGAGCTTTGAGGGCTCCGAGATCCTTTTCTCTTTTTCCGGCGAACTTGCTTCGAACTTGGAATGCCAAGTTCTCCGTCGCCGATGATAACTGCGGCTCGATCAGCAACGTCACGACTGCCGCCGAGAGGAGAATCGCCGACAAAGACCATTGTCTCATCCGCGTGAGATCCATTCTCCGTCAAAGACTAATATTCCGAGCTTATTAATTTAGAAACAAGAAAAATTGGAAAAAAAAAAAAAGGTAAAAGAGGAAAAAAGGTGTTAGCTTTGGCGGTGGCGTGAGGTTTAGGACAGAGATGTAGAAGAAGCAAAGAAACTTTCTTTGTAATAAAAAATATAGTTATTAAATTACTATAACAAAATCTCGAAACACCTTTGAATCTCTGACTAAACAATTATACTTTTTCTTTTATTTTATTTCCAAAATTAATAAAATAAAATTTCCGATATTGTGTGAATCTCACAAAATTTCAGTTTGGCGCCGGCAGTTATTTACCTTCTCTGTCTTTGAGAGTCAAAAGTTTATTTTTCTTGCATATTAAATTGAGAATTTATTGGTTTTACCATTTTATCATGTGAAATTATTTGTTTGTATTCAAAGTCACACTGTTAATTGTTCTTCCTTTTAAGTCATAGTTGAATGTTTGTTTCAACAAAATAATTATGTGTTTGTTTTGAATTATAAAACTGTTTGCTAATTGCTATCTCAAGTTGTTGGTATTTATATTTTATTTTAAGTAGTGATATTTCTATCCTAAGCAATATAATAATTCATCCATATATTTAAAAGATAGAATCTTCATATCCTTTTTTTTAATCAATTCAATATTTATATTTTATAGGGACCTAATCGTCGTTTACAAGTAAAACATAGACATCATTATCAAACGTAATTCCCTCGGAGAATTCTACACCTCCAGTTTCATCTATCACGATGTGACATAAATACCCACGAATATCCTCGTTCATCCGCAGACACTCGAGGCTACAATCGTCTTTTAAGCTCTACAGGTCCAATACTCCGTTGAGACCAGACCGCACACACCAACCAAGCTCATCAGCCTTTTTCGAATTCCAACTCCATCTCCTTCACTCTTCTTCGCTTCCTCAAGGCTAGCAATGCCTCTCTCTCTCCGTCTCGCTCCGTCTCCTACGGCTTTAGCGTCAACCACCGGTGGACTTGGTGGTCCCCTGAAGAAGCAGTGCCGCATCCCTTACTCCGGCGTGGTCGCGACTACGAGGATTGGTTTCTGCTCATTGGATTCTGGGAGAAGGGTGGATTCCTCTGTGGTGAGGTGTAGCTTAGAGACAGTGAATGTCAGCGTTGGTCAAGTGACGGAAGTGGATAAGGACACCTTCTGGCCCATCTTGAAAGCCGCTGGTGAAAAGATTGTCGTTCTTGACATGTACACTCAATGGTATGGCAACGTTATCATCCACTTTAGATCATCCTAGTCTTGAGAGACGTCGTATACTTTACATTTCTGATCAATGGATATGATAGTTCCTTTGTAATATATGTATCCTAATTAATACACGCAGGTGTGGTCCATGTAAAGTGATTGCACCTAAGTACAAAGCTTTATCAGAGAAGTACGATGACGTTGTGTTTCTTAAGCTTGACTGCAACCCTGAAAACAGGGTCTGTCTTTAAATTTCTTATTTCTCCACCTATGTCTTGCTTGCTTAGCTATAATAACTTTGAAACTCTTTTCTTTTCTTTCCTTTTGGTGCAGCCTTTGGTAAAGGAGCTGGGGTTAAGAGTGGTTCCAACTTTCAAAATCTTTAAGGATAATGAAGTCGTCAAGGAAGTTACCGGTGCCAAATATGATAATCTGGTTGCAGCCATTGAAACAGCCAGGTCTACTACTGCTGGTTCTTCTGGATGATCCAACCCCCCCCCCCCTGCCCTCATGTCTTTTACCGTAATTTGGTTTGTATCGATGTAGTAAACTCTGCTGTTCTTATTATTTTGGAAATGAAAAGAGTTTTATGTATATTAAACGGTAAATACAAATTAAGTTGGTGTGTTATGAATCGTTTCATAAAGATCTGCATCCCCATCCTTTATACTGGACCTTGGAATGTTCCAAACGTTTTCATATGCTTGTAACAAAGAAGTTCGTTATCCCTTAAGTTGTACGGCTTGTGAGTACGCGTTATGTATGAGATGTGCTACGTTATCGAGAAAGGTAAAACAAAGGTGTGATGTATGTGAGACCAAAGACAGATCCGACTGTATGTTACAATACCTGTAATTAGTGTGGGGGTGAGTCTCCGTAATAAATGTGTCCTTGGAGATTTATACTCTACGAAGCTAGGACTCATGCGTCCTGGTGTTGGAATACTTCATAATAGAGAAACCAACACGCATTCAATAAACAACGTTTAAGGAAACTTGGATGTCAAGCGAAGGCTCCTCTAACCAAACCGCTCCAGCCAACAGTGGAATGAAACTCGATTTAATGTCAATACATTCTTGTAAAAATATCTGTTGTTTTTATGCATTACTCAGTTGTATCATCTATTGCATTTACAATAGTGGAAAGAAACTTGATTCAATTGTGACAAGCCGTGATCATCACTTAATAATTGAGGGTAATCGGAATTAAGAATATACCCAAGAAAACGCCCATGTTGCCTCTGTCCGGCAAGTTTATGGGAAGTCATAACGATTTAATTGATTATGTTTTAGTATTAGTCAGCGTGTCATTATTATCACAGCTGTTTACATTTACTTGGTTGGACTTTAATAATTTGTATGCATCTTCAAACCTACCCCTATTAAAATAAGTGTATATATCTATTCAATAATCATGCTAATATATTGCACTGGTTTATTTTATAGATTAAAGATAACATCTAATCAATTTCTTGATGAGTTGCTGGCAGTGTCGGCCGGGCAATCACCGTTGACGATAATATAAACAATTCATCGTACAGCGAAGAGTGTGATTTATGTAGTCTATATGATCAAGAGGAGCCATCAGAAGACAAAACTTTTCACTTTTCACTTCTCTGTTTTTTTTTTCTTCCTTTACCAAACCGGAAACAGAGGATATGTCTAACTCTAAGCACATGCTGCCGTTTCACGATCATCCATTGTATACATTTGACGACGACCAATCTTGGTTATGCTATGTGTGCTCATCAAACGAAAAGCGCGGCATGGTCTATATCTGCATGGAGTGCGAACTCGTGATGCACAAGGAGTGTGTTGAGCCCTTCCTCAACAATCCGTTCCAGTGCAATCACTTTCTCAAGTTCTTCACGGGTTCACCATTTAAATCTGAGAATCGCGAATGTCACTTTTGTCGTAAGAATCTTTCGTCTTTGTATGCTCGTTGCACGATATGCAACACAAGCATGGATGTTGACTGTTTGAAATATCCACCACCGCTCACTGTTTTTCAACCGAAGCACCACAAGCATAGTCTCACACTCTTGTCAAGACTAGTCATCTTTACTTGTAACGCGTGTGGTCTGGAAGGCGACCGCAACCCATACGTGTGTCTTGAATGCAACCAGATGCTCCACAGAGATTGCATTGATCTACCGCGAGTCATTAGCATCAACCGTCATGATCATCGCATCTTTCATACTTTTCATCTTGGTCAAGGAGATTGGGAGTGTGGAGTGTGTCGGAAAATGATTGACTGGGTCTATGGAGCTTTCAAATGCTCTCGTTGTCCTAGCTACGCAGTTCATTCAAAATGTGCAACGAGAAGTGAGGTCTGGGATGGGATAGAGCTTGAAGATGTTCCGGACGAAGAAGAAGAAATCGAAGAACCATACAAGGTAGTGAATGAAAAAGATATCATTCATTTTAGTCATGAGAATCATATCCTAAGATTGGATGAGAACTGTGTCACGGATATGCGCTGCGACGGGTGCGTTCTACCCTTCAACGGAGATGCATGCTACAGATGTTTGGAATGTGATTTCATCCTACACAAAGCGTGTGCTAGTCTTCCTCGGAAGAAACGACATTTGTTGCACAACCATAAGCTTACGCTGCTGGTTGACGAGGTTACTTTTCAGTGTAGAGCTTGCAAAATCAATTCGAATGGTTTCAGGTACAAGTGTGAAGAAGGCTGCAAAGATAAGTTCGTGTTCGATGTTCGGTGTAGTTCAGTATCAGAACCGTTTCATCATGATCTGCATCCGCATCCCTTGTACTGGACCTTGGAAGGTTCCAAAGAATGTCGAGCCTGTGACAGAGAAACCAAGAATCCTCTGAGTTGTACGGTTTGTGATGATTACGCTTTATGCATGAGGTGCGCTACTTTACCAAGAAAGGTGAAACACAGGTGCGATGATCATCTTTTGTCGCTGAGCCAAGGTGTCGGGAACGCGAGCGGTGACTTGTGGTGTGATGTTTGCGAGTGCAAGGTGTTTGCAAGTGAGTGTTACTATACTTGTGACGAGTGTGGAGTGTGTCTCGATATTGATTGTGTACTTGGAGACTTTTATTATCTGAAGATAGGACACATCGGCCCCGATCATGAAGTACTTGCCAACAATGGTGTTACTCGACCTTTATGCAGCAGTTGTGACGTTCGATGCAAGTTCCCATTCCTCGTGAAGGATACTATTGTTCGTCACTTTTGTAAGATAGACTGTTTACATTACCAGTAATTAAATCATAATATCTCAATATTTAATTACCATACTCCTCCAAGTAGTCTCAATGTATGTTTTGCCTGAATGTTGCAAAGAAAGAAAATCTTTATTTCCAACTCAAACAAAGTTTTCAGTTTACACAAACATCAAAGACACAAAATTTCAACATGAGCCACAAGTTTTACACATATTACATAGTAGACGAGTTGGTTGGACAGATTCCACACGAAAAGGGATGTTCACATAACTAGAAGGAAACCTGAACACCTAACAAAACCATAAGTTGTGACACAAACTCTGGGTGTCCTGGCCATGCTGCGCCAGTTACCAGATTCCCGTCGGTAAAGCATCGGTGGATTGGATCAGGTTCTAACCAAGTTCCTCCTCCAAGTACCACATTCAGTTTCACTGCTGGATAAGCAGTGCATTTCCTTCCCTACATCAGTGACCAGTTTTACATGAAATCAGGTAGAGATTGTAAAAGCAAACACAGAGGAAAGAACAAAACTGACCTTTAGGACACCAGCAGCAGCTAAGATCTGTTGTCCGTGGCAGACAGACGCAACTGGTTTCCCCGAACTCATAAACTCTTTAACTATATTAAGGACTTGTTGGTTCAAGGCCAGATACTCTGGAGCTCTACCACCTGGAATGACCAGAGCATCATAACCGGAGGAATCTAGTCCATCAAAAGTAGCAGTCAAAGCAAAAGTGTGGCCTGGTTTTTCACTGTAAGTCTGGTCACCCTCAAAGTCATGGATCGCAGTTGGGCAGCGATCACCAGCCTTTTTCTCTGGACAAACCGCATCAACTTGACACCCCAGAGCTTGAAGAGACTGAAACGGGACTTTGACTTCATAGTCCTCCATATAATCCTGCAAAAGTCAAAAAAAAAAAAAAACAGCCAACACAGCTCCTGATGATCTAACATACTCTCCCTCTTAATGAAACGGAGGGAGTATAAAGTAGTAAACGTCAGCTTACCCCACAAAGAAACAAGATTCTTTTATCTGCTCCAGTTATCCTACCCCCCATGGCCTTGAGAAAGAGGTGGATAAACTCAGGATGTCCCTCATAGGTAGCTGCAGTAATCAAAGTACCATCGACGACACAGACATCAGGTGTTGTTGGTTCCACCCACTTGGCCCCTGCAGCGATGAGGGCAGGTCCAACGGTTGCGTAAGCTGTGCAGCTTCGACCGTTGACCGTGTCAGCAGCCGCTAGTATCAACTGCCCGTGGCAGATAGAGGCTATGGGCTTTCCCGAGCTTGAAAACTGTTTAACCAACTCAACAACAGACGCGTTCATGGAGAGGTATTCAGGAGCACGTCCTCCTGGTATAACCAATCCATCGTATTTGGTGATGTCAACTTCGTCAAACGTTGCGTTGAGAGTGAAGTTGTGACCTCGCGACTCGGAATAGGTCTAATTAGAAAGAAAAAAATCGACCAAGATAAAATCAAATTAACTGAGTCAACACTACGTATATCTATAATCTAATTTGTAGCTCAGTTGAAAATGAAGCGAGATCACATCGAGATCGAGATCGAGAGAGAGACCTGGTGGCCACAGAAGTCGTGAACAGCGGTGGGGCAAGAGTCACCAGCCTTTTTGCCGGGGCAGACGGTGTGGACTGAGACTCCGAAAGCTTGCAAAGCCTGGAACGGGACCATCACCTGAGAGAGAGAGAAGCACAAGGGAGTGAGTATATATGAGAACAACAAATATATAGAAAGGGAATAAAGGTAAGTGGAGGACCTCGTAGTCTTCCATGTAGTCACCGCACAAGATCAGAACAGTTTTCGAGTTCGCCATTTCAGCTAGAGAGAGAGAGAGAGAGAGAGAGAGAGAGAGTCAGCTTGAAATTTTGGAGAGAGATGTTATTCTGGAGAGATCTTGTTAACGGCGACGTTTGGGACGAGTGGATCGCACGTATGGAAAAAAAAATTACAATTTAAAAATGGGCTCAAAAAATAAAAAAAATTCGTGAACGGCAGGATTCGAACCTGCGCGGGCAAAGCCCACATGATTTCTAGTCATGCCCGATAACCACTCCGGCACGTCCACTCTTGTCTACGTTAGTAACTAAATAAATTATCAAAACCCATTAAAGACTTCCACATTCCCTGTAAGTTAACCCCAAGTTGCCAAATAGGATGGAAGAAGCTACACAGATGAATGCTTTCAAGAAAAAAAATGTTGGGATTAAAAAGGTCACACAGTACACTATGAATAACAGTCGTGTACTAAGAGATAAAACAGAGAAGCCATTTGGGAATTTTCAATCTTCCTTTCTTTTTCTCTAACATCACATTGCCGATATGAACAACTGAACTCTCGCCTGTCCTCGTTCCTTCTCCTCTGCTCCTTCAACATCTCCTACGTTGTCATGATATTCCTGTGAAAAGGCTTACTTACGTTAGCAATAGCAACCAACAAGGAAACTATAAAATTGGGTGAGTAGAGGTAAAGAAAGATGGTATGAAAAAGCGAGATTTGTTTCGAATGAATGGTTCAGTTCATACGCCATGTCAACATCTATTAGTGTAACTAATTCATGAATCAAGTTGTTCAAAGTTCTCTCCATATCAAGTCAAAACATATTCATTAATTGCTGTAGAGGCTACTTTAAGGTGATATAAGAGAGAGAACCTGAAGTATCTCCTTGACGTCGTTTTTACTAAGCTTTTGTTGTAAATTTGATCTTACATGAACCCTAGATCTTTAACATCTAGACTAATCACATAATAGATTTATAAGAAGGATTTGCGGAATACCTCGATTCATGGTTGCGAAAATCTTCTTGAACGTTTTTTGATCATAGTTGATGATTTCTTGATCTTTAAGTTAGACTTAAGCTTACTCTCCATAAGATGATCTCTTGATTTTAAGTTGGAAGTTAGTACTTCTCTCCCCTTACCTACAATCTTTTCTTTATGTGTTTGTCTTAAGATTTTTTTCATGATGTTTTAGGATGGAGCAAAGATATCTATTTATAGGTGGGGAGAGGAACCTTAGCTTCCTCATCAAGTTTTGATAACTTTCTCACCAAGTTTTACTTACTTCATAGGTAAGTTTATCCTCTAATCTCAACCATCCATCAAAATTGAGTAAATGACAAATGTTTACTTAAGATGACTCATTTCATTATGAGAAGACAAGTGTGAAGTGTCCTAGTTTTGCTCTTTATATGAAAATATTGTCTTTTGCAATCAGAATAATGAGCATGGCACTCTCTCTTCAAATCATTACAGCTCTTGTCTTTATTACCGTTGTCACTGTATCCTCATCACCTTCCGGCTGATTTACCATGGACCTAATCCACCGTCGTTCTAATTCATCTTCTACTGGTCGCTCTAACACTTACGATCAACTCCGATCATCTCCTTACGCCGACGTCATCTATGATACTACCTCCAGAGGAGGGTATCTTATGAAACTCCAAATCGGGACACCTCCCGTCGAGATCGAAGCAGCCTTAGACACGGGAAGCGAGATCATATGGACACAATGTTTGCCTTGTCTTAACTGCTACCACCAACGCAATCCAATATTCGACCCTTCGAAGTCCTCCACCTACAAAGATCTAAGATGCAACACGTCTGACCATTCTTGTGTTTATGATGTGGTCTACGGAGACCAAAGCTATTCCATAGGAAGCTTTGCTACCGAGACTGTCACGATTAAATCCACTTCTGGCCAGTCCTATGTAATGCCTAAAACCATTATTGGATGTTCCCACAACAGCTCAGTGTCTGGAAAATCCTTTTCGGGCATTGTTGGTCTAAATTTAGGGCGGTTATCACTCGTCTCTCAGATGGACAAACACATGCAAGGTGCAATTTCTTACTGCTTCTCCCCTGAGGGAACTAGTAAGATCAACTTTGGAACTAATGCTATTGTGTCAGGAGAAGGGACTGTATCGACCACTATGTTTATTAAGAAGGAGAAACCTTGGTTCTATTACCTAAACCTAGACGCGGTCAGCGTTGAGGAGACTCGCATTGAAACATTGGGGACACCGTTCCACGCCGTAGACGGGAACATAATCATAGACTCTGGAACCACTTTTACCGTTTTGCCCGCGAGCTACTGCAGCCTAGTGAGGGAGGCAGTGGAAAAGGTTGTTACAGCGGAACGAGTAACATACCAGGACGACGATAGGCTTTGCTACAAAACGGACACAATGGATATCTTTCCAGTGATCACAATGCATTTCAGTGGAGGTGCGGATCTTGTTTTGGGTAAAAACAATACGTATATGGATAATGGAGAAGCCATTTGTCTGATTATTATATGTGGTCCTTTGGTACCAAATGCTGAAGAAGAAGCTGTTTTTGGTAACAAAGCACAGAACAACCTCTTGGTTGGTTATGATCCTTCTTCACGACTGGTTTCTTTTAAACCCACCGATTGTGGAGTTACACAAGACGACGACTCAATTTCTGCAGCATCGCTTTTTCAGTTTAACATTAAGTTTGTTTTATTTATTTTTGTCCTTTCATTAATTAGACTATAGAAAATGGATTTGTGTTATTTATATATTTCCTTTCATTAATAACTAGATCTTTTGGCCGCGTGTAGCAGTTTATATACTAAAATTTTCTTATTTTTAATTTTGTTTTTGTTTATTTTAAATATCTCTATATGATTTAAAACTAATTAATTAATTGAAAATTTTCTACAATAGTAAAACATGTGAAGATATTTTTTTTTTGATTTTTTAAAGTATTGTTATCGTATTGAATTTAATCTTGGTCTTTTGTACTGCTTCTGACTTAATTTGTCTAAACATGTTTTTCTGAAACTGCTAATAACATATGGGACTTAATTTGACTAAACATGTTTTTCTGAAACTGCTAAGAAGGTTTCAATATTCGATGTTAGGCGAGTAATAAAAAGAATTGTTGTGCATTTCGATTCAAACTTGATCAGAAAAGGAAAGTCGAGGCTATACAACGGCTCTTTTCTTAGCAATTTGTGGTCTCAGCTTAATTAAAAATATTTTCTGAAGAAAAAGAAGCAGAAAGCTTAGACTTTTTTGAAGAATAACAAACAACCCAGAGTAATTAACAACCCAGAGTAAGATCTCACAACAACCACCATTTCATAAAAATTCATATTCACCTTGAAACCTCAACCTCGACTGAGCAACCCGTGGATGGAACCAGCAGTTCCACGCTTTCTAGCCTGCAAATATATAAAGCATAAAGAAAATTGCTGGAGATTTTTGATGCAATGCAAGATGATGTTGTTTGAATAAAACCTTTTCATTGTGAAACAAGTCCTCTGCAACGGCTTCCCTCTGCTTCCTCTTCTTCTCTTCTTTCATAAAGTCTGTCCCTTCACCAGTATCGTACTCTCTAGCATCACACCAAAACAAAAAGGTTTAAAGACTTCAAGTAAACAAAGAGAAACCACCAATAGGAGCTAAAACAAGATTACTTGTATGGATCCTTGGCGAAAGGTATTAGACTACTGAAGCTGTTTCCTGATATAACATTCCCCTAACATAACAAAACAAAAAGATTCATTATCCCGCGAGCATAACCATTTGTCCTGAATCCAAAGGTTCCCTCTTACCTTTCTGAATCGTTTGAAGTCAACAACTCCTTCCACTCCTGTAGACCGGACATTTCTTATTGACCGCAAATCCCTAACAATGAGATTTTGAGTGTAGATAACCTCCGAGTTACCACATTCAGGCTCATCATTACGATCCCTTCTCATTGTCACATCACTGTAGTCTTTCATTTCGGTATCTGCCGTCAAGTTTACGCTTTTAAACTCATTCAAATTAATCATAGTTTCTTCCACTATCGTAACGGGACTCTCCTCCTCTATCACGATAGCAGCAGCAGGCTTCTCTGGTGTTTCTGCCTTTACAGTGGTATCGATCATATTAACTGACGATGTTGTTTCTTCCTCTTCGACATCAGAGTCTGCTACCACTGTCTCATCCGTAGAGCACGATGATGAAATCACAACTACAAACAGAAAATGTTTTAGATAAGACATTTAAACAAAAGCAAATATGTTTGGCTTTGTGTGTGTGTGTGTACTCCTCCTCACCAGAAGGTGGTATCAACGAAGTCGAAGGTAGATTTCCAGACAAGATAGCACCTATTAAATCCATTTCGTTCACTCTAGATAACAGACTGAGATGCTTCAAACGGGTAAACTTGTCTCCTGAGCTTATTGGGATGACACATACCATCCGATTTGCTTCTCCATACTGAGAATCCTGTAAAGAGCTTATTATGGTTACTTGCAAACGAGACAAAACAATAGAAAACACACAAACCTGACTCATGGAGCTAATCTCTGCTATGGCAACAGTCTCTGCGCCACATAGTTTGAGTAAAGATGGGAAGCTGCTCCCAAACCTGTACTGCATAAGTTAAAAAAAGAGAGACAAATGTGAAACAAAGAGCGAAGGAATAGGTAAATGCATGTTCATCAACATCAAGATAAGAGATTATTATACGGTGTCTGTTGGTTCCAACACAAAGGTAAATCCTTGTAGACATTTTTCACGGACGTTTGGTTCCATTACATCCACCAAACCTTCTTCCACCATCACTGATGGTCTGTACCTGTTTATTACAAAACTAGCATGTCAGTAACTGTAGAGTTTGCTATGTAACTATAGAAAAGCATCAAGATAGCAGTAACTCACTGACTGTTTCCAGGAAATTCGCTGCGGATACTTTTCTCTGCAAGAAGCTAGAAAAAAAAGAATACTGATGTTATAAAACTCATTAACAAACAAACAAACAAAGGAGGGGTGAGAAGGGTATTAACTGACATACCTTAACCCAATTCGTCAAAATGATGGTTTTTTGGGCTAATATTGCATTGAGCAGAGCTTCATTCACTTGCATACGCGGCTCAACAAGAACATGTGTGCACTCATCACTCAAGGTAGGTGCAATACGAGCACCTAAATATCAAACATAATTTCAGGTAATGTACGGATAATATGAAACAACCTTTACTTTCATAATGTTTGTCACTAACCGATTGATGAAACAGCATCTTGTACCAACCGATCCACCTTAAAGGTCTCGGAGGAAGGACAGAAGTAAAACACCAGCGGAACTAAAGACAACCTGGAACGATTTTTTATTTAAAATGAAACAGATAATAAACATGACATTGAGTAGTAACCAAGCAGGAGGATTAGGAATACCTGTAAGTTGCTGCACCAGTACCAAAGGTGATAACATCTCCATCACTGAGAATTCTCTCCTTATTAGGTAGCTCATGAACTTTATCCTTTGTCCCGGTGTCAGTTTTGATAAAGGTGCCATATTTTGAACAATCTTTGACACGAATAACAAATGAGGCATCGGGAGATTTATTCCTAGCAGCTGTTGCATCGAAAGTTAACTCGGCGTGGATCCTAGACACTCCCTTATCCTTATTGATAATTATGTCACATCCTACACAATTAAACAACACCATGGTCCCAGATTTTATATCAACAGTACTGAAAATAAGGAACAAGGAAGAAGAGGATTAAAGTAAGATTTAGATGTTATGTAACAATATACCTTTGCGACCAATCTTGTAAGTCCCTTTTGAAAAGATATAGTATTTATCTTCACCTGATACACGGGGGGCTCAAATCATTTTACAACCAATCACGGATCCAAAAATTGAGATTCTTATAAAAGAAAAGATTAAACATTAACACTAACCCACTTCTCTAGCAAGTTGGAGTTTTTCTTACAATTTTTCTTACAAAGAGGAATTAGATTTTGAGTATTTCAAACACTTAAACATCATTTTTGAGAGCTGCAATTTTTCGTAATGGCTAAAGATTGTGAACAGTAGGAAAGCAATCAAACAAAACTCATTCTATTTGCAAGGCAATACACGATTCTCCACTAGCGATTACACACTCATAAATAAAATACAAAACTGTGATGGGAGTTAGAGAGAGAGAAAAAAAAGGTAACCTGAGAGAGGATCAACGGGAAAGAGACCCCAAACCATTTGATCGATTCGCTCCAAGAAATTGCGTTCGAAAGGGTTTTTTCTTAGATAAACAATGAGAGTGAGTTTATTCTTTACTGGGTTTTAAGGAAACGGTTGACGACGGAATAATAATCAAAGGAGACCGGTTTTTTAAACTAACCGAAGGCTCTTTGGTACCGGTTTTGTATCTAAATCAGTTACAATCAAAGGTTTTGAAACTAAACCGGAGAGGTCTCGGCTTATTTTGGTTTCAAATTATCTGGTCTGTGTGGCTTCTCTAACCCAAATGAAAAGAGAACCACAGTGAACCCAAAAAACACTGTAAACCGTTTTATACTGTTTCAAACCTCTTAGACCAAAATTGGTTCCATCTAACACTTGCATTGAATCTATTCTATTAATTCTCCACATAACCAACTGATAAAAGACTGTGTCCAACAATTATTTTTTCACATTAACTTAACTGCATCTTAATATATTATAACTGCATATTAAATAACTGATTTTTATAACTACATCTAATTGTATTAATTGACCAACCATGTTACAGAGCAGTTATTAGTGGTTAAAAAAATAAAACAATTATTTTTCTTCATTCACAACAAAATTTGATTCATTGATTTAAATCTTGATCTCATCAAAACACGGCCATGGTGATTATGTTCTGTGGTTGTTCACTATGTTTATTTGTCATGAAGAGACAAGAAATAAGAAAATTTAAAGTAACTGATTTTTTGGGTTTTAAAAGATTGAAATAAGATGTTTTCTAATGGATTACAAGTTTAAGGTATAAACAACAAAAAAAGTTAAAATTGATCAGTTATGAAAGTATGGCGGCCATTGAAATGTTGCAGATAATTCTAAATATTCTTGGGAAAGATGAAAAAATTTACAAAAATGCCAGTAAAAAAAATACACCCTGCATGATCATATCTACGTGAATACATGAGTGTTTTTTTTAACAACTTAAGAGTGTAAAATGGACCAATTCTTCCCACAGACCACGATAATATATATTAATAAACATCTTTTCCTAATTTAATATAGAGCTACATTTATCTAACACTTAAGAAATATATTGTAATAAATATTAAATATTTCTGAATATATATAATATTAAAATAGAAATATATATATAAACCGATGGAAATATATTTCTTAAGTTTTTTTTACTGTAAAATGAAACTGTAAAAGTTAACTAATATTAATACTAATTAGTGGTAGAATGAATTATTAATGACATTTAATTTTTATGTTTAATGGGGTTTTGATTTAAGTAGATTTTTAATAGAAATAAATATCCATATAAACTCATTTTGTTTGACTGGTTTTAAATAGTATATTCGATTAAAAAATATTCACTAAATGTAATTTTACTTAAAGTTAGTATAGACCATATTAACCCATATATATATTAAAAAAATTCTTCAAATATTTTTCTGAAAAATTGTTTGGTTTTCGGTGCAGGTTAGGTTTTGTATTGGTTTCAGATATAAGACTTTAACAACCGTTCGAGTATATATGTCATGTCTAATAGAATATGAGACTTTGATTTTCGGGTCGATTCTAAATTAGATTTTTTGGTACAAAAATTATCGACTGATTAGGTTAGATAACTACTAAGAAAATTTAATAAATTGTAAACTCTAGAAATATTTAAAATAATTTCTGAAATGTATATGACATAAATGTATAGTTATGCAACTTGACATTGTTGTCAACAAAAAAATGCAACTTGACATATTTATAGTTACCCAAAAATATATTAAATTAATATTAAATGTAAACATGACTAAAAATACAAAAATGAAAATTAAATTTTATGAAAAAAATTTAAAACAAAATATATACCCGCCCTTTAAAGGGCCGGTCAAAATCTAGTGTTTTCAATTAAATTTATAGAAAGTACTTAATAGATTATAATATAATTTCTATTATAAGAACTATGAATCAAAATATTTGTTATATATTTTAGACATTAATATGTACACATATATAAACAACAAAATACTAATCTTCATAAAAATTATTTTTCAAAAAATTGATATTTTCATAATTATATAATATGTTAATATTGTTAATTTATTATTAAATTGATGTTGTATTTAATATCTAAGTATCTCACAAATACACAAATTTCCGTTCTTAAAATGTTGAAAAACCGATTCATGTTTACTAAAAACTTTACCCAATGTGCTTTTGATAACAAAAGTACTTAAATCCCATATCAACTCTTACATATTTGCAATGATCTTCTCAATTAACAAAAAATAGTGATTAGTCTTTTGTGATTACATCGAAACTATAACAATAAATTAAAGAAATTAATTTCAAAACATGAAAAATAAATTACTTAAGTGGGGAGATGGTATGGAAGTGGCTTACTCACATTAAGAAAAAACATATGATCAAGTAAATATCTTTCATTATTCTTATTAGTGTCTTCAGTTGATTTTCGATTCATTTCTTTGTTGTACTCTCCAAAATTGATTAATCATCACTATAAAACCACTCTCACATACACTGTTTGATAAGTATGCTTTAACTCAAGAAAGATATATTCTTATATTTTCAGTGTTTCTTTTAGTCATCAATTATCATAGATATTATTCTCAATAGTTACATGGAGTTTTTATTTAAAACTTGTACTAACCCTGACCATTTTTTCATTAAAACATTATGTGACAATTACTGATATAGTGAATTAAACATTGCATAAATTAGAATTAATAATATTTATAGCGACGAAGCAAAAATCAAGCAAAAATAAAACTAACATTGCTAATTCGTAGTTCTTAATGACTAGTATATCAGTAATTTGTAGAGACTCTTTAGATTCAACGCCTGTTCTAAAACGCGGGCAAATCGGCCGATTAATCGGCGATTAAACGCCACTCGGCTGGGCACCATGGCGAATTGGACCAATTCACTCTAAAACTCCGGATTTTTCAAAAAAAAAAATTAAAAACATTTTGAGGTTATAATCATAGTTATGGTTGAAATCCCATTACAATTGAATAAAACCATAAGAAAAGAGCGTGAAATAGTGGTGAATCGTAAAAAAAAATGGTGAAATCCGAAAATTAGGACTTGCATGTCGAAATTGGGGAAGATGAAGGCGAGGATATTTTTTGTAATTACTTACTCATCAAACACAAAAATAAAAAAAAGAAGCAAAACAAACACCATACTGCTCGAACACGCAACCATTAGGATCTGGTTAAGAGCACTAACCACCAGACTACAGTGTTGTATAAAAATTTCTAACCAAATTCTATATTTATATTAATGTATTCTAAACTCTCTTTCATGGTACTTTGGCATCATTCTAATTTTTAACAAATAATTTAGTTAAATTTCATATACTGCTAAAATCACACGACTAACCACTACGAAATCTCTATTCTCTAGTGAAACGGAGGCAAAAAGGTTCAAAACCTCTTTGACCATCATTATATGTCGATGGAGGATGCAACTAGGCATTAAAACAATATTTTCATATTTTTTAAATTTTACTCAAAATATGTAGGTTAACCCCTACAATAATATTGAATTTTTCGGTAAAGGTTCAATATACCGAAGCTTATCCTCTTCAGTGTTGTATAAAAATTTATAACCATATTCTATATTTCTATTAATGTATTCTAAACTCTCTTTCATGGTAATTTGGCATCATTCTAATTTTAACAATTAATTTAGTTAAATTTCATATACTGCTAAAATCACTGGACTAACCACTACGAAATCTCTATTCTCTAGTGAAACGGAGGCAAAAAGGTTCAAAACCTCTTTAACCATCATTATATGTCGATGGAGGATGCAACTAGGCATGAAAACAATATTTCATATTTTTGAATTTTACTCAAAATATGTAGGTTAACCCCTACGAAAATATTAAAATTTTTCGGTAAAGGGTCAATATAAAGAAGCTTATACTCTTCAGTGTTGTATAAAAATTTCTAACCAAATTATATATTTCTATTAATGTATTCTAAACTCTCTTTCATGGTACTTTGGCATCATTCTAACTTTTAACAATTAATTTAGTTAAATTTCATAAACAGCTTAAATCACTGGACTAACCACTACGAAATCTCTATTCTCTAGTGAAACGGAGACAAAAAAGGTTCAAAACCTCTTTGACCATCATTATATGTCGATGAAGGATGCAACTATGCATTAAAACAATATTTTCATATTTTTTGAATTTTACTCAAAATATGTAGGTTAACCCCTACGAAAATATTGGATTTTTCGGTAAAGGCTCAATATACCGAAGCTTATCCTCTTCAGTATTGTATAAAAATTTCTAACCAAATTCTATATTTCTATTAATGTATTCTAAACTCTCTTTCATGGTACTTTGGCATCATTCTAATTTTAACAATTAATTTAGTTAAATTTCATATACTGCTAAAATCACTGGACTAACCACTACGAAATCTCTATTCTCTAGTGAAATGGAGGCAAAAAGGTTCAAAACCTCTTTGACTATCATTATATGTCGATGGAGGATGCAACTAGGCATTAAAACAATATTATCATATTTTTTGAATTTTCCTCAAAATATCCAGGTTAACCCCTACGAAAATATTAAAAATTTTCGGTAAAGGCTCAATATAAAGAAGCTTATACTCTTCAGTTTTGTATAAAAATTTCTAACCAAATTCTATATTTCTATTAATGTATTTTAAACTCTCTTTCATGGTACTTTGGCATCATTCTAACTTTTAAAAATTAATTTAGTTAAATTTCATATACTGCTTAAATCAGTGGACTAACCACTACGAAATCTATATTCTCTAGTGAAACGGGGACAAAAAAGGTTCAAAACCTCTTTGAACATCATTATTTGTCGATGAAGGATGCAACTATGCATTAAAACAATATTTTCATATTTTTTGAATTTTACTCAAAATATGTAGGTCCTACGAAAATATTGAATTTTTCGGTAAAGGCTCAATATAAAGAAGCTTATACTCTTCAGTGTTGTATAAAAATTTCTAACCAAATTCTATATTTCTATTAATGTATTCTAAACTCTCTTTCAAGGTACTTTGGCATCTATCTAACCTTTAACAATTAATTTAGTTAAATTTCATATACTGCTAAATCACTGGACTAACCACTATGAAATCTATATTCTCTAGTGAAACAGAGACAAAAAAGGTTCAAAACCTCTCTGACCATCATTATATGTCGATGAAGGATGCAACTATGCATTAAAAAATATTTTCATATTTTTTGAATTTTACTCAAAATATGTAGGTTAACCCCTACGAAAATATTGAATTTTTCGGTAAAGGCTCAATATACCGAAGCTTATCCTCTTCAGTGTTGTATAAAAATTTCTAACCCAATTCTATATTTCTATTAATGTATTCTAAACTCTCTTTCATGGAACTTTGGCATCATTCTAATTTTAACAATTAATTTAGTTAAATTTCATATACTGCTAAAATCACTGGACTAACCACTACGAAATCTCTATTCTCTAGTGAAACGGAGGCAAAAAGGTTCAAAACCTCTTTGACCATCATTATATGTCGATGGAGGATGCAACTAGGCATTAAAACAATATTTTCATATTTTTTGAATTTTACTCAAAATATGTAGGTTAACACCTACAAAAATATTGAATTTTTCGGTAAAGGCTCAATATACCGAAGCTTATCCTCTTCAGTGTTGTATAAAAATTTCTAACCAAATTCTATATTTCTATTAATGTATTCTAAACTCTCTTTCATGGTACTTTGGCATCATTCTAACTTTTAACAATTAATTTAGTTAAATTTCATATACTGCTTAAATCAGTGGACTAACCACTACGAAATCTATATTCTCTAGTGAAACGGGGACAAAAAAGGTTCAAAACCTCTTTGAACATCATTATTTGTCGATGAAGGATGCAACTATGCATTAAAACAATATTTTCATATTTTTTGAATTTTACTCAAAATATGTAGGTCCTACGAAAATATTGAATTTTTCGGTAAAGGCTCAATATAAAGAAGCTTATACTCTTCAGTGTTGTATAAAAATTTCTAACCAAATTCTATATTTCTATTAATGTATTCTAAACTCTCTTTCATGGTACTTTGGCATCTATCTAACCTTTAACAATTAATTTAGTTAAATTTCATATACTGCTTAAATCACTGGACTAACCACTATGAAATCTATATTCTCTAGTGAAACGGAGACAAAAAAGGTTCAAAACCTCTTTGACCATCATTATATGTCGATGAAGGATGCAACTATGCATTAAAAAATATTTTCATATTTTTTGAATTTTACTCAAAATATGTAGGTTAACCCCCTACGAAAATATTGAATTTTTCGGTAAAGGCTCAATATACCGAAGCTTATCCTCTTCAGTGTTGTATAAAAATTTCTAACCCAATTCTATATTTCTATTAATGTATTCTAAACTCTCTTTCATGGAACTTTGGCATCATTCTAATTTTAACAATTAATTTAGTTAAATTTCATATACTGCTAAAATCACTGGACTAACCACTACGAAATCTCTATTCTCTAGTGAAACGGAGGCAAAAAGGTTCAAAACCTCTTTGACCATCATTATATGTCGATGGAGGATGCAACTAGGCATTAAAACAATATTTTCATATTTTTTGAATTTTACTCAAAATATTTAGGTTAACACCTACAAAAATATTGAATTTTTCGGTAAAGGCTCAATATACCGAAGCTTATCCTCTTCAGTGTTGTATAAAAATTTCTAACCAAATTCTATATTTCTATTAATGTATTCTAAACTCTCTTTCATGGTACTTTGGCATCATTCTAATTTTTAACAAATAATTTAGTTAAATTTCATATACTGCTAAAATCACTGGACTAACCACCGCGAAATCTCTATTCTCTAGTGAACGGAGGCAAAAAGGTTCAAAACCTCTTTGACCATCATTATATGTCGATGAAGGATGCAACTATGCATTAAAACAATATTTTCATATTTTTTGAATTTTACTCAAAATATGTAGGTTAACCCCTACGAAAATATTGAATTTTTCAATAAAGGCTCAATATACCGAAGCTTATCATCTTCAGTGTTGTATAAAAATTTCTAACCAAATTCTATATTTATATTAATGTATTCTAAACTCTCTTTCATGGTACTTTGGCATCATTTTAATTTTAACAATTAATTTAGTTAAATATTATATACTGCTAAAATCACTGGACTAACCACTACGAAATCTCTATTCTCTAATGAAACGGAGGCAAAAAGGTTCAAAACCTCTTTGACCGTCATTATATGCCGATGGAGGATGCAACTAGGCATTAAAACAATATTTTCATATTTTTTGAATTTTACTCAAAATATGTAGGTTAACCCCTACGAAAATATTGAATTTTTTGGTAAAGGCTCAATATACCGAAGCTTATCCTCTTCAGTGTTGTATAAAAATTTCTAACCAAATTCTATATTTCTATTAATGTATTCTAAACTCTCTTTCATGGTACTTTGGCATCATTCTAATTTTTAACAAATAATTTAGTTAAATTTCATATACTGCTAAAATCACTGGACTAACCACCGCGAAATCTCTATTCTCTAGTGAACGGAGGCAAAAAGGTTCAAAACCTCTTTGACCATCATCATATGTCGATGGATGATGCAACTAGGCATTAAAACAATATTTTCATTTTTTTTTGAATTTTACTCAAAATATGTAGGTTAACCCCTACAAAAATATTGAATTTTTCGGTAAAGGCTCAATATACCGAAGCTTATCCTCTACAGTGTTGTATAAAAATTTCAAACCAAATTCTATATTTCTATTAATGTATTCTAAACTCTCTTTCATGGTACTTTGACATCATTCTAACTTTTAACAATTAATTTATTTAAATTTCATATACTGCTTAAATCACTGGACTAACTACTACGAAATCTATATTCTCAAGTGAAACAGAGACAAAAAAGGTTCAAAACCTCTTTGACCATCATTATATGTCGATGGAGGATGCAACTAGGCATTAAAACAATATTTTCATATTTTTTGAATTTTACTCAAAATATGTAGGTTAACACCTACAAAAATATTGAATTTTTCGGTAAAGGCTCAATATACCGAAGCTTATCCTCTTCAGTGTTGTATAAAAATTTCTAACCAAATTCTATATTTCTATTAATGTATTCTAAACTCTCTTTCATGGTACTTTGGCATCATTCTAACTTTTAACAATTAATTTAGTTAAATTTCATATACTGCTTAAATCAGTGGACTAACCACTACGAAATCTATATTCTCTAGTGAAACGGGGACAAAAAAGGTTCAAAACCTCTTTGAACATCATTATTTGTCGATGAAGGATGCAACTATGCATTAAAACAATATTTTCATATTTTTTGAATTTTACTCAAAATATGTAGGTCCTACGAAAATATTGAATTTTTCGGTAAAGGCTCAATATAAAGAAGCTTATACTCTTCAGTGTTGTATAAAAATTTCTAACCAAATTCTATATTTCTATTAATGTATTCTAAACTCTCTTTCATGGTACTTTGGCATCTATCTAACCTTTAACAATTAATTTAGTTAAATTTCATATACTGCTTAAATCACTGGACTAACCACTATGAAATCTATATTCTCTAGTGAAACGGAGACAAAAAAGGTTCAAAACCTCTTTGACCATCATTATATGTCGATGAAGGATGCAACTATGCATTAAAAAATATTTTCATATTTTTTGAATTTTACTCAAAATATGTAGGTTAACCCCCTACGAAAATATTGAATTTTTCGGTAAAGGCTCAATATACCGAAGCTTATCCTCTTCAGTGTTGTATAAAAATTTCTAACCCAATTCTATATTTCTATTAATGTATTCTAAACTCTCTTTCATGGAACTTTGGCATCATTCTAATTTTAACAATTAATTTAGTTAAATTTCATATACTGCTAAAATCACTGGACTAACCACTACGAAATCTCTATTCTCTAGTGAAACGGAGGCAAAAAGGTTCAAAACCTCTTTGACCATCATTATATGTCGATGGAGGATGCAACTAGGCATTAAAACAATATTTTCATATTTTTTGAATTTTACTCAAAATATTTAGGTTAACACCTACAAAAATATTGAATTTTTCGGTAAAGGCTCAATATACCGAAGCTTATCCTCTTCAGTGTTGTATAAAAATTTCTAACCAAATTCTATATTTCTATTAATGTATTCTAAACTCTCTTTCATGGTACTTTGGCATCATTCTAATTTTTAACAAATAATTTAGTTAAATTTCATATACTGCTAAAATCACTGGACTAACCACCGCGAAATCTCTATTCTCTAGTGAACGGAGGCAAAAAGGTTCAAAACCTCTTTGACCATCATTATATGTCGATGAAGGATGCAACTATGCATTAAAACAATATTTTCATATTTTTTGAATTTTACTCAAAATATGTAGGTTAACCCCTACGAAAATATTGAATTTTTCAATAAAGGCTCAATATACCGAATCTTATCATCTTCAGTGTTGTATAAAAATTTCTAACCAAATTCTATATTTATATTAATGTATTCTAAACTCTCTTTCATGGTACTTTGGCATCATTTTAATTTTAACAATTAATTTAGTTAAATTTCATATACTGCTAAAATCACTGGACTAACCACTACGAAATCTCTATTCTCTAATGAAACGGAGGCAAAAAGGTTCAAAACCTCTTTGACCGTCATTATATGCCGATGGAGGATGCAACTAGGCATTAAAACAATATTTTCATATTTTTTGAATTTTACTCAAAATATGTAGGTTAACCCCTACAAAAATATTGAATTTTTCGGTAAAGGCTCAATATACCGAAGCTTATCCTCTTCAGTGTTGTATAAAAATTTCTAACCAAATTCTATATTTCTATTAATGTATTCTAAACTCTCTTTCATGGTACTTTGGCATCATTCTAATTTTTAACAAATAATTTAGTTAAATTTCATATACTGCTAAAATCACTGGACTAACCACCGCGAAATCTCTATTCTCTAGTGAACGGAGGCAAAAAGGTTCAAAACCTCTTTGACCATCATTATATGTCGATGGATGATGCAACTAGGCATTAAAACAATATTTTCATTTTTTTTTGAATTTTACTCAAAATATGTAGGTTAACCCCTACAAAAATATTGAATTTTTCGGTAAAGGCTCAATATACCGAAGCTTATCCTCTACAGTGTTGTATAAAAATTTCTAACCAAATTCTATATTTATATTAATGTATTCTAAATTCTCTTTCATCGTACTTTGGCATCATTCTAATTTTTAACAAATAATTTAGTTAAAATTTCATATACTGCTTAAATCACTGGACTAACCACTACGAAATCTATATTCTCTAGTGAAACGGAGACAAAAAGGTTCAAAACCTTTTTGACTATCATTATATGTCGATGGAGGATGCAACTATGCATTAAAACAATATTTTCATATTTTTTGAATTTTACTCAACTTATGTAGGTCCTACGAAATATTGAATTTTTCGGTAAAGGCTCAATATACCGAAGCTTATCCTCTTCAGTTGTGTATAAAAATTTCTAACCAAATTATACATTTCTATTAATGTATTCTAAACTCTCTTTCATGGTACTTTGGCATCATTCTAATTTTTAACAAATAATTTAGTTAAATTTCATATACTGCTAAAATCACAGGACTAACCACTACGAAATCTCTATTCTCTAGTGAAACGGAGGTAAAAAGGTTCAAAACCTCTTTGACCATCATTATATGTCGATGGAGGATGCAACTAGCCATTAAAACAATATCTTAATATTTTTTGAATTTTACTCAAAATATGTAGGTTAACTCCTACAAAAATATTGAGTTTTTCGGTAAAGCCTCAATATACCGAAGCTTATCCTCTTCAGTGTTGTATAAAAATTTCTAACCAAATTCTATATTTATATTAATGTATTCTAAACTCTCTTTCATGGTACTTTGGCATCATTCTAATTTTTAACAAATAATTTAGTTAAATTTCATATACTGCTAAAATCACAGGACTAACCACTACGAAATCTCTATTCTCTAGTGAAACGGAGGTAAAAAGGTTCAAAACCTCTTTGACCATCATTATATGTCGATGGAGGATGCAACTAGGCATTAAAACAATATTTTCATATTTTTTGAATTTTACTCAAAATATGTAGGTTAACCCCTACGAAAATATTGAATTTTTCGGTAAAGGCTCAATATACCGAAGCTTATCCTCTTCAGTGTTGTATAAAAATTTCAAACCAAATTCTATATTTCTATTAATGTATTCTAAACTCTCTTTCATGGTACTTTGACATCATTCTAACTTTTAACAATTAATTTATTTAAATTTCATATACTGCTTAAATCACTGGACTAACTACTACGAAATCTATATTCTCAAGTGAAACAGAGACAAAAAAGGTTCAAAACCTCTTTGACCATCATTATATGTCGATGAAGGATGCAACTATGCATTAAAACAATATTTTCATATTTTTTGAATTTTACTCAAAATATGTAGGTTAACCCCTACGAAATATTGAATTTTTCAAGTAACGGCTCAATCATACGAAGCTTATCAATCTTTCAGTGTTGTTATAAAAAATTCTAACCAAATTCTACATTATATTAATGTATTCTAAACTCTCTTTCATGGGTACTTTGGCCATCATTTTCCTTTAACAATTAATTTAGTTGTTAAATTTCTATATAAGCTTCAATAATCACTGGACTAACCACTTACGATAATCTTATTCTCTAATGAAAGGATTTAGGCAAAAAGGTCAATAACCCTTTGACGTCATTAATGCGAGTTGGAGGTCGCAACGACGCATTTTGTTAAAAAATATTTAATATTTTTCGATTAGTGTTACTCAAAATGTATGTAGTGAACCTTACGAAAATATTGGAAATTTTTCGTTTTGAAAGGGATAAATCTACCGAAGCTAATCCTCCTCAGTGTCTGTTTTTAACAGACCACGGATTTTGAAAAAAAAAAATTCAAAAAGATGAAAATATGCGTTTTAAGCTTAGTTTCATCAAGCACTGAACATAAGATGATGGTCAAAGAGGTTTGGAACCTTTGTTGCCTCTATTTCTCTGAAAATGAAGATGTTATAATGGTAATTCCACTAATTTAGGTAGTATAAGAAATTTTACTAAACTAAATGTTAAAAATTATAATGATTCCTATATTCATTAAAGTGAGTTTAGAATACGTAATTCAAATGTAGAATGTGTTTTTAAATTTTAAAACAAAAGAAAAGAGTATAAAATTCAGTATATAGAGTATTTACCGAAAACTCAATATTTTAGAAGGGGTTAACCCACGTATTTTGAAAAAAATTCAAAATATGAAAATCTGGTTTTAATGTATAGTTTCATCGAGCACTGACATAAGATGATGGTCAAAGAGGTTTGGAACCTTTGTTGCCTCCATTTCTCTAGAAAATGAAGATTTTATAATGGTAATTCCACTAATTTAGGTAGTATATGAAATTTTACTAAACTAAATGTTAAAAAATTATAATGATTCCAATATTTCATTAAAGTGAGTTTAGAATACGTTAATTCAAATGTAGAATGTGTTTTAAAATTTTAAAACAAAAGAAAAGAGTATAAAATTAAGTAGATACAGCATTTACCGAAAACTCAATATTTTAGAAACCCACGGATTTTGAAAAAAATTGAAAAATATGAAAATCTTGTTTTAATGTATAGTTTCATCGAGCACTGACATAAGATGATGGTCAAAGAGGTTTAGAACCTTTGTTGCCTCCATTTCTCTAGAAAACGAAGATTTTATAAAGGTAATTCCACTAATTTAGGCAGTATATGAAATTTTACTAAACTAAATGTTAAAAAATTATGATGATTCCTATTTTTCATGAAAGAGAGTTTAGAATACGTTAATTCAAATGTAGAATGTATTTTTAAATTTTAAAACAAAAGTAAAGAGTATAAACTTCAGTATATAGAGCATTTACCGAAAACTCAATATTTTAGAAGGGGTTAACCCACAGATTTTGAAAAAAATTAAAAAATATGAAAATCTGGTTTTAATGTATAGTTTCATCGAGCACTGACATAAGATGATGGTCAAAGAGGTTTGGAACCTTTGTTGCCTCCATTTCTCTAGAAAACGAAGATTTTATAAAGGTAATTCCACTAATTTAGGCAGTATATGAAATTTTACTAAACTAAATGTTAAAAAATTATGATGATTCCTATTTTTCATGAAAGAGAGTTTAGAATACGTTAATTCAAATGTAGAATGTGTTTTTAAATTTTAAAACAAAAGAAAAGAGTATAAAATTCAGTATATAGAGCATTTACCGAAAACTCAATATTTTAGAAGGGGTTAACCCACGTATTTTGAAAAAAATTCAAAAATATGAAAATCTGGTTTTAATGTATAGTTTCATCGAGCACTGACATAAGATGATGGTCAAAGAGGTTTGGAACCTTTGTTGCCTCCATTTCTCTAGAAATGAAGATTTTATAATGGTAATTCCACTAATTTAGGTAGTATATGAAATTTTACTAAACTAAATGTTAAAAAATTATAATGATTCCTATATTTCATTAAAGTGAGTTTAGAATACGTTAATTCAAATGTAGAATGTGTTTTAAAAATTTAAAACAAAAGAAAAGAGTATAAAATTCAGTATATAGAGCATTTACCGAAAACTCAATATTTTAGAAGGGGTTAACCCACGTATTTTGAAAAAAATTCAAAAATATGAAAATCTGGTTTTAATGTATAGTTTCATCGAGCACTGACATAAGATGATGGTCAAAGAGGTTTAGAACCTTTGTTGCCTCCATTTCTCTAGAAAACGAAGATTTTATAAAGGTAATTCCACTAATTTACGCAGTATATGAAACTTTACTAAACTAAATGTTAAAAAATTATAATGATTCCTATTTTTCATGAAAGAGAGTTTAGAATACGTTAATTCAAATGTAGAATGTGTTTTTAAATTTTAAAACAAAAGTAAAGAGTATAAACATCAGTATATAGAGCATTTACCGAAAACTCATTATTTTAGAAGGGGTTAACCCACGGATTTTGAAAAAAAATTCAAAAATATGAAAATCTGGTTTTAATGTATAGTTTCATCGAGCACTGACATAAGATGATGGTCAAAGAGGTTTGGAACCTTTGTTGCCTCCATTTCTCTAGAAAACGAAGATTTTATAAAGGTAATTCCACTAATTTAGGCAGTATATGAAATTTTACTAAACTAAATGTTAAAAAATTATAATGATTCCTATTTTCATGAAAGAGAGTTTAGAATACGTTAATTCAAATGTAGAATGTATTTTTAAATTTTAAAACAAAAGTAAAGAGTATAAACTTCAGTATATAGAGCATTTACCGAAAACTCAATATTTTAGAAGGGGTTAACCCACGGATTTTGAAAAAAATTCAAAAATATGAAAATCTGGTTTTAATGTATAGTTTCATCAGGCACTGACATAAGATGATGGTCAAAGAGGTTTGGAACCTTTGTTGCCTCTATTTCTCTAGAAAATGAAGATTTTATAATGGTAATTCCACTAATTTAGGTAGTATAAGAAATTTTACTAAACTAAATGTTAAAAAATTATAATGATTCCTATATTTCATTAAAGTGAGTTTAGAATACGTTAATTCAAATGTAGAATGTGTTTTTAAATTTTAAAACAAAAGAAAAGAGTATAAAATTCAGTATATACATCATTTACCGAAAACTCAATATTTTAGAAACCCACGGATTTTGAAAAAAATTCAAAAATATGAAAATCTGGTTTTAATGTATAGTTTCATCGAGCACTGACATAAGATGATGGTCAAAGAGGTTTAGAACCTTTGTTGCCTCCATTTCTCTAGAAAACGAAGATTTTATAAAGGTAATTCCACTAATTTAGGCAGTGTATGAAACTTTACTAAACTAAATGTTAAAAAATTATAATGATTCCTATTTTTCATGAAAGAGAGTTTAGAATACGTTAATTCAAATGTAGAATGTGTTTTTAAATTTTAAAACAAAAGTAAAGAGTATAAACTTCAGTATATAGAGCATTTACCGAAAACTCAATATTTTAGAAGGGGTTAACCCACAGATTTTGAAAAAAATTCAAAAATATGAAAATCTGGTTTTAATGTATAGTATCATCGAGCACTGACATAAGATGATGGTCAAAGAGGTTTGGAACCTTTGTTGCCTCTATTTCTCTAGAAAATGAAGATTTTATTATGGTAATTCCACTAATTTAGGTAGTATATGAAATATTACTAAACTAAATGTTAAAAAATTATAATGATTCCTATATTTCATTAAAGTGAGTTTAGAATACGTTAATTCAAATGTAGAATGTGTTTTTAAATTTTAAAACAAAAGAAAAGAGTATAAAATTCAGTATATAGAGCATTTACCGAAAACTCAATATTTTAGAAGGGGTTAACCCACGTATTTTGAAAAAAATTCAAAAATATGAAAATCTGGGTTTAATGTATAGTTTCATCGAGCACTGACATAAGATGATGGTCAAAGAGGTTTAGAACCTTTGTTGCCTCCATTTCTCTAGAAAATGAAGATTTTATAATGGTAATTCCACTAGTTTAGGTAGTAAATGAAATTTTACTAAACTAAATGTTAAAAATTTATAATGATTCCTATTTTTCATGAAAGAGAGTTTAGAATACGTTAATTCAAAATGTAGAATGTGTTTTTAAATTTTAAAAGAAAAGTAAAGAGTATAAACTTAAGTATATATTGCATTTAAGGAAAACACAATATTTTAGAAGGGGTTAACCCACAGATTTTGAAAAAAATTCAAAAATATGAAAATCTGGTTTTAATGTATAGTTTCATCGAGCACTGTCATAAGATGATGGTCAAAGAGGTTGAGAATCTTTGTTCCCTCCATTTCTCTAGAAAACGAAGATTTTATAAAGGTAATTCCACTAATTTAGGCAGTATATGAAATTTTACTAAACTAAATGTTAAAAAATTATAATGATTCCTATTTTTCATGAAAGAGAGTTTAGAATACGTTAATTCAAATGTAGAATGTGTTTTTAAATTTTAAAACAAAAGTAAAGAGTATAAACTTCAGTATATAGAGCATTTACCGAAAACTCAATATTTTAGAAGGGGTTAACCCACGGATTTTGAAAAAAAAATCAAAAATATGAAAATCTGGTTTTAATGTATAATTTCATCGAGCACTGACATAAGATGATGGTCAAAGAGGTTTGGAACCTTTGTTGCCTCCATTTCTCTAGAAAATGAAGATTTTATAATGGTAATTCCACTAATTTAGGTAGTATATGAAATTTTACTAAACTAAATGTTAAAAAATTATAATGATTCCTATATTTCATTAAAGTGAGTTTAGAATACGTTAATTCAAATGTAGAATGTGTTTTTAAATTTTAAAACAAAAGTAAAGAGTATAAACTTCAGTATATAGAGCATTTACCGAAAACTCAATATTTTAGAAGGGGTTAACCCACGGATTTTGAAAAAAAATTCAAAAATATGAAAATCTGGTTTTAATGTATAGTTTCATCGAGCACTGACATAAGATGATGGTCAAAGAGGTTTGGAACCTTTGTTGCCTCTATTTCTCTAGAAAATGAAGATTTTATAATGGTAATTCCACTAATTTAGGCAGTATATGAAATTTTACTAAACTAAATGTTAAAAAATTATAATGATTCCTATTTTCATGAAAGAGAGTTTAGAATACGTTAATTCAAATGTAGAATGTGTTTTTAAATTTTAAAACAAAAGTAAAAGAGTATAAACTTCAGTATATAGAGCATTTACCGAAAACTCAATATTTTAGAAGGGGTTAACCCACGGATTTTGAAAAAAATTCAAAAATATGAAAATCTGGTTTTAATGTATAGTTTCATCGAGCACTGACATAAGATGATGGTCAAAGAGGTTTGGAACCTTTGTTGCCTCTATTTCTCTAGAAAATGAAGATTTTATAATGGTAATTCCACTAATTTAGGTAGTATATGAAATTTTACTAAACTAAATGTTAAAAAATTATAATGATTCCTATATTTCATTAAAGTGAGTTTAGAATACGTTAATTCAAATGTAGAATGTGTTTTTAAATTTTAAAACAAAAGAAAAGAGTATAAAATTCAGTATATAGAGCATTTACCGAAAACTCAATATTTTAGAAGGGGTTAACCCACGGATTTTGAAAAAAATTGAAAAATATGAAAATCTGGTTTTAATGTATAGTTTCATCGAGCACTGACATAAGATGATGGTCAAAGAGGTTTAGAACCTTTGTTGCCTCCATTTCTCTAGAAAACGAAGATTTTATAAAGGTAATTCCACTAATTTAGGCAGTATATGAAATTTTACTAAACTAAATGTTAAAAAATTATAATGATTCCTATTTTTCATGAAAGAGAGTTTAGAATACGTTAATTCAAATGTAGAATGTATTTTTAAATTTTAAAACAAAAGTAAAGAGTATAAACTTCAGTATATAGAGCATTTACCGAAAACTCAATATTTTAGAAGGGGTTAACCCACGGATTTTGAAAAAAATTCAAAAATATGAAAATCTGGTTTTAATGTATAGTTTCATCGAGCACTGACATAAGATGATGGTCAAAGAGGTTTGGAACCTTTGTTGCCTCTATTTCTCTAGAAAATGAAGATTTTATAATGGTAATTCCACTAATTTAGGTAGTATATGAAATTTACTAAACTAAATGTTAAAAAATTATAATGATTCCTATATTTCATTAAAGTGAGTTTAGAATACGTTAATTCAAATGTAGAATGTGTTTTTAAATTTTAAAACAAAAGAAAAGAGTATAAAATTCAGTATATAGAGCATTTACCGAAAACTCAATATTTTAGAAGGGGTTAACCCACGGATTTTGAAAAAAATTCAAAAATATGAAAATCTGGTTTTAATGTATAGTTTCATCGAGCACTGACATAAGATGATGGTCAAAGAGGTTTGGAACCTTTGTTGCCTCCATTTCTCTAGAAAATGAAGATTTTATAATGGTAATTCCACTAATTTAGGTAGTATATGAAATTTTACTAAACTAAATGTTAAAAAATTATAATGATTCCTATTTTCATGAAAGAGAGTTTAGAATACGTTAATTCAAATGTAGAATGTGTTTTTAAATTTTAAAACAAAAGTAAAGAGTATAAACTTCAGTATATAGAGCATTTACCGAAAACTCAATATTTTAGAAGGGGTTAACCCACGGATTTTGAAAAAAATTCAAAAATATGAAAATCTGGTTTTAATGTATAGTTTCATCGAGCACTGACATAAGATGATGGTCAAAGAGGTTTAGAACCTTTGTTGCCTCTATTTCTCTAGAAAACGAAGATTTTATAAAGGTAATTCCACTAATTTAGGCAGTATATGAAATTTTACTAAACTAAATGTTAAAAAATTATAATGATTCCTATTTTTCATGAAAGAGAGTTTAGAATACGTTAATTCAAATGTAGAATGTGTTTTTAAATTTTAAAACAAAAGTAAAGAGTATAAACTTCAGTATATAGAGCATTTACCGAAAACTCAATATTTTAGAAGGGGTTAACCCACGGATTTTGAAAAAAATTCAAAAATATGAAAATCTGGTTTTAATGTATAATTTCATCGAGCACTGACATAAGATGATGGTCAAAGAGGTTTAGGAACCTTTGTTGCCTCCATTTCTCTAGAAAACGAAGATTTTATAATGGTAATTCCACTAATTTAGGCAGTATAATGAAATTTTACTAAACTAAATGTTAAAAAATTATAATGATTCCTATATTTCATTAAAGTGAGTTTAGAATACGTTAATTCAAATGTAGAATGTGTTTTTAAATTTTAAAACAAAAGTAAAGAGTATAAACTTCAGTATATAGAGCATTTACCGAAAACTCAATATTTTAGAAGGGGTTAACCCACGTATTTTGAAAAAAATTCAAAAATATGAAAATCTGGTTTTAATGTATAGTTTCATCGAGCACTGACATAAGATGATGGTCAAAGAGGTTTAGGAACCTTTGTTGCCTCTATTTCTCTAGAAAACGAAGATTTTATAAAGGTAATTCCACTAATTTAGGCAGTATATGAAATTTTACTAAACTAAATGTTAAAAAATTATAATGATTCCTATTTTTCATGAAAGAGAGTTTAGAATACGTTAATTCAAATGTAGAATGTGTTTTTAAATTTTAAAACAAAAGTAAAAGAGTATAAACTTCAGTATATAGAGCATTTACCGAAAACTCAATATTTTAGAAGGGGTTAACCCACGGATTTTGAAAAAAATTCAAAAATATGAAAATCTGGTTTTAATGTATAGTTTCATCGAGCACTGACATAAGATGATGGTCAAAGAGGTTTGGAACCTTTGTTGCCTCTATTTCTCTAGAAAATGAAGATTTTATAATGGTAATTCCACTAATTTAGGTAGTATATGAAATTTTACTAAACTAAATGTTAAAAAATTATAATGATTCCTATATTTCATTAAAGTGAGTTTAGAATACGTTAATTCAAATGTAGAATGTGTTTTTAAATTTTAAAACAAAAGAAAAGAGTATAAAATTCAGTATATAGAGCATTTACCGAAAACTCAATATTTTAGAAGGGGTTAACCCACGGATTTTGAAAAAAATTCAAAAATATGAAAATCTGGTTTTAATGTATAGTTTCATCGAGCACTGACATAAGATGATGGTCAAAGAGGTTTAGAACCTTTGTTGCCTCCATTTCTCTAGAAAACGAAGATTTTATAAAGGTAATTCCACTAATTTACGCAGTATATGAAACTTTACTAAACTAAATGTTAAAAAATTATAATGATTCCTATTTTTCATGAAAGAGAGTTTAGAATACGTTAATTCAAATGTAGAATGTGTTTTTAAATTTTAAAACAAAAGTAAAGAGTATAAACATCAGTATATAGAGCATTTACCGAAAACTCATTATTTTAGAAGGGGTTAACCCACAGATTTTGAAAAAAAATCAAAAATATGAAAATCTGGTTTGAATGTATAGTATCATCGAGCACTGACATAAGATGATGGTCAAAGAGGTTTGGAACCTTTGTTGCCTCTATTTCTCTAGAAAATGAAGATTTTATTATGGTAATTCCACTAATTTAGGTAGTATATGAAATATTACTAAACTAAATGTTAAAAAATTATAATGATTCCTATATTTCATTAAAGTGAGTTTAGAATACGTTAATTCAAATGTAGAATGTGTTTTTAAATTTTAAAACAAAAGAAAAGAGTATAAAATTCAGTATATAGAGCATTTACCGAAAACTCAATATTTTAGAAGGGGTTAACCCACGGATTTTGAAAAAAATTCAAAAATATGAAAATCTAGGTTTAATGTATAGTTTCATCGAGCACTGACATAAGATGATGGTCAAAGAGGTTTAGAACCTTTGTTGCCTCCATTTCTCTAGAAAATGAAGATTTTATAATGGTAATTCCACTAATTTAGGTAGTATAATGAAATTTTACTAAACTAAATGTTAAAAAATTATAATGATTCCTATTTTTCATGAAAGAGAGTTTAGAATACGTTAATTCAAATGTAGAATGTGTTTTTAAATTTTAAAACAAAAGTAAAGAGTATAAACTTCAGTATATAGAGCATTTACCGAAAACTCAATATTTTAGAAGGGGTTAACCCACAGATTTTGAAAAAAATTCAAAAATATGAAAATCTGGTTTTAATGTATAGTTTCATCGAGCACTGACATAAGATGATGGTCAAAGAGGTTTAGAACCTTTGTTGCCTCCATTTCTCTAGAAAACGAAGATTTTATAAAGGTAATTCCACTAATTTAGGCAGTATATGAAATTTTACTAAACTAAATGTTAAAAAATTATAATGATTCCTATTTTTCATGAAAGAGAGTTTAGAATACGTTAATTCAAATGTAGAATGTGTTTTTAAATTTTAAAACAAAAGAAAAGAGCATAAAATTCAGTATATAGAGCATTTACCGAAAACTCAATATTTTAGAAGGGGTTAACCCACGGATTTTGAAAAAAAATTCAAAAATATGAAAATCTGGGTTTAATGTATAGTTTCATCGAGCACTGACATAAGATGATGGTCAAAGAGGTTTAGGAACCTTTGTTGCCTCCATTTCTCTAGAAAATGAAGATTTATAATGGTAATTCCACTAATTTAGGTAGTATAATGAAATTTTACTAAACTAAATGTTAAAAAATTATAATGATTCCTATATTTTCATGAAAGATGAGTTTAGAATACGTTAATTCAAATGTAGAATGTGTTTTTAAATTTTAAAACAAAAGTAAAGAGTATAAAATTCAGTATATATAGCATTTACCGAAAACTCAATATTTTAGAAGGGGTTAACCCACAGATTTTGAAAAAAATTCAAAAATATGAAAATCTGGTTTTAATGTATAGTTTCATCGAGCACTGACATAAGATGATGGTCAAAGAGGTTTGAGAACCTTTGTTGCCTCCATTTCTCTAGAAACTGAAGATTTTATAAAGGTAATTCCACTAATTTAGGCAGTATATGAAATTTTACTAAACTAAATGTTAAAAAATTATAATGATTCCTATTTTTCATGAAAGAGAGTTTAGAATACGTTAATTCAAATGTAGAATGTGTTTTTAAATTTTAAAACAAAAGTAAAGAGTATAAACTTCAGTATATAGAGCATTTACCGAAAACTCAATATTTTAGAAGGGGTTAACCCACGGATTTTGAAAAAAAAATCAAAAATATGAAAATCTGGTTTTAATGTATAGTTTCATCGAGCACTGACATAAGATGATGGTCAAAGAGGTTTAGAACCTTTGTTGCCTCCATTTCTCTAGAAAACGAAGATTTTATAAAGGTAATTCCACTAATTTAGGCAGTATATGAAATTTTACTAAACTAAATGTTAAAAAATTATAATGATTCCTATATTTCATTAAAGTGAGTTTAGAATACGTTAATTCAAATGTAGAATGTGTTTTTAAATTTTAAAAGAAAAGTAAAGAGTATAAACTTCAGTATATAGAGCATTTACCGAAAACTCAATATTTTAGAAGGGGTTAACCCACAGATTTTGAAAAAAATTCAAAAATATGAAAATCTGGTTTTAATGTATAGTTTCATCGAGCACTGACATAAGATGATGGTCAAAGAGGTTTAGGAACCTTTGTTGCCTCTATTTCTCTAGAAAACGAAGATTTTATAAGGTAATTCCACTAATTTAGGCAGTATATGAAATTTTACTAAACTAAATGTTAAAAAATTATAATGATTCCTATTTTCATGAAAGAGAGTTTAGAATACGTTAATTCAAATGTAGAATGTGTTTTTAAATTTTAAAACAAAAGTAAAAGAGTATAAACTTCAGTATATAGAGCATTTACCGAAAACTCAATATTTTAGAAGGGGTTAACCCACGGATTTTGAAAAAAATTCAAAAATATGAAAATCTGGTTTTAATGTATAGTTTCATCGAGCACTGACATAAGATGATGGTCAAAGAGGTTTGGAACCTTTGTTGCCTCTATTTCTCTAGAAAATGAAGATTTTATAATGGTAATTCCACTAATTTAGGTAGTATATGAAATTTTACTAAACTAAATGTTAAAAAATTATAATGATTCCTATATTTCATTAAAGTGAGTTTAGAAATACGTTAATTCAAATGTAGAATGTGTTTTTAAATTTTAAAACAAAAGAAAAGAGTATAAAATTCAGTATATAGAGCATTTACCGTAAACTCAATATTTTAGAAGGGGTTAACCCACGGATTTTGAAAAAAATTCAAAAATATGAAAATCTGGTTTTAATGTATAGTTTCATCGAGCACTGACATAAGATGATGGTCAAAGAGGTTTAGAACCTTTGTTGCCTCCATTTCTCTAGAAAACGAAGATTTTATAAAGGTAATTCCACTAATTTAGGCAGTATATGAAACTTTACTAAACTAAATGTTAAAAAATTATAATGATTCCTATTTTTCATGAAAGAGAGTTTAGAATACGCTAATTCAAATGTAGAATGTGTTTTTAAATTTTAAAACAAAAGTAAAGAGTATAAACTTCAGTATATAGAGCATTTACCGAAAACTCAATATTTTAGAAGGGGTTAACCCACAGATTTTGAAAAAAATTCAAAAATATGAAAATCTGGTTTGAATGTATAGTATCATCGAGCACTGACATAAGATGATGGTCAAAGAGGTTTGGAACCTTTGTTGCCTCTATTTCTCTAGAAAATGAAGATTTTATTATGGTAATTCCACTAATTTAGGTAGTATATGAAATATTACTAAACTAAATGTTAAAAAATTATAATGATTCCTATTTTTCATTAAAGTGAGTTTAGAATACGTTAATTCAAATGTAGAATGTGTTTTTAAATTTTAAAACAAAAGAAAAGAGTATAAAATTCAGTATATAGAGCATTTACCGAAAACTCAATATTTTAGAAGGGGTTAACCCACTGATTTTGAAAAAAATTCAAAAATATGAAAATATGGGTTTAATGTATAGTTTCATCGAGCACTGACATAAGATGATGGTCAAAGAGGTTTAGAACCTTTGTTGCCTCCATTTCTCTAGAAAATGAAGATTTTATAATGGTAATTCCACTAGTTTAGGTAGTAAATGAAATTTTACTAAACTAAATGTTAAAAAATTATAATGATTCCTATTTTTCATGAAAGAGAGTTTAGAATACGTTAATTCAAAATGTAGAATGTGTTTTTAAATTTTAAAAGAAAAGTAAAGAGTATAAACTTAAGTATATATTGCATTTAAGGAAAACACAATATTTTAGAAGGGGTTATTAACCCACAGATTTTGAAAAAAATTCAAAAATATGAAAATCTGGTTTTAATGTATAGTTTCGTCGAGCACTGTCATAAGATGATGGTCAAAGAGGTTGAGAATCTTTGTTGCCTCCATTTCTCTAGAAAACGAAGATTTTATATAGGTAATTTCACTAATTTAGGCAGTATATGAAATTTTACTAAACTAAATGTTAAAAAATTATAATGATTCCTGTTTTTCATGAAAGAGAGTTTAGAATACGTTAATTCAAATGTAGAATGTGTTTTTAAATTTTAAAACAAAAGTAAAGAGTATAAACTTCAGTATATAGAGCATTTACCGAAAACTCAATATTTTAGAAGGGGTTAATCCACGGATTTTGAAAAAAAAATCAAATATATGAAAATCTGGTTTTAATGTATAATTTCATCGAGCACTGACATAAGATGATGGTCAAAGAGGTTTAGAACCTTTGTTGCCTCCATTTCTCTAGAAAACGAAGATTTTATAAAGGTAATTCCACTAATTTAGGCAGTAAATGAAATTTTACTAAAGTAAATGTTAAAAAATTATAATGATTCCTATATTTCATTAAAGTGAGTTTAGAATACGTTAATTCAAATGTAGAATGTGTTTTTAAATTTTAAAAGAAAAGTAAAGAGTATAAACTTCAGTATATATTGCATCTAAGGAAAACTCAATATTTTAGAAGGGGTTAACCAACAGATTTTGAAAAAAATTCAAAAATACGAAAATCTGGTTTTAATGTATAGTTTCATCGAGCACTGACATAAGATGATGGTCAAAGAGGTTTAGAATCTTTGTTGCCTCTATTTCTCCTGAAAACGAAGATTTTATAAAGGCAATTCCACTAATTTAGGCAGTATATGAAATTTTACTAAACTAAATGTTAAAATATTATAATGATTCCTATTTTTCATGAAAGAGAGTTTAGAATACGTTAATTCAAATGTAGAATGTGTTTTTAAATTTTAAAACAAAAGTAAAAAGTATAAACTTCAGTATATAGAGTATTTACCGAAAACTCAATATTTTAGAAGGGGTTAACCCACGGATTTTGAAAAAAATTCAAAAATATAAAAATCTGGTTTTAATGTATAGTTTCATCGAGCACTGAGATAATATGATGGTAAAAGAGGTTTGGAATCTTTGTTGCCTCTATTTCTCTAGAAAATGAAGATTTTATAATGGTAATTCCACTAATTTAGGTAGTATATGAAATTTTACTAAACTAAATGTTAAAAAATTATAATGATTCCTATATTTCATTAAAGTGAGTTTAAAATACGTTAATTCAAATGTAGAATGTGTTTTTAAATTTTAAAACAAAAGAAAAGAGTATAAAATTCAGTATATAGAGCATTTACCGTAAACTCAATATTTTAGAAGGGGTTAACCCACGGATTTTTAAAAAAATTCAAAAATATGAAAATCTGGTTTTAATGTATAGTTTCATCGAGCACTGACATAAGATGATGGTCAAAGAGGTTTAGAACCTTTGTTGCCTCCATTTCTCTAGAAAACGAAGATTTTATAAAGGTAATTCCACTAATTTAGGCAGTATATGAAACTTTACTAAACTAAATGTTAAAAAATTATAATGATTCCTATTTTTCATGAAAGAGAGTTTAGAATACGCTAATTCAAATGTAGAATGTGTTTTTAAATTTCAAAAAAAAAGTAAAGAGTATAAACTTCAGTATATAGAGCATTTACCGAAAACTCAATATTTTAGAAGGGGTTATTAACCCACAGATTTTGAAAAAAATTCAAAAATATGAAAATCTGGTTTTAATGTATAGTTTCATCGAGCACTGTCATAAGATGATGGTCAAAGAGGTTTGGAACCTTTGTTGCCTCCATTTCTCTAGAAAATGAAGATTTTATAATGGTAATTCCACTAATTTAGGTAGTATATGAAATTTTACTAAACTAAATGTTAAAAAATTATAATGATTCCTATTTTCATGAAAGAGAGTTTAGAATACGTTAATTCAAATGTAGAATGTGTTTTTAAATTTTAAAACAAAAGTAAAAGAGTATAAAATTCAGTATATAGAGCATTTACCGAAAACTCAATATTTTAGAAGGGGTTAACCCACGGATTTTGAAAAAAATTGAAAAATATGAAAAACTGGTTTTAATGTATAGTTTCATCGAGCACTGACATAAGATGATGGTCAAAGAGGTTTAGAATCTTTGTTGCCTCTATTTCTCTAGAAAATGAATATTTTATAATGGTAATTCCTTTAATTTAGGTAGTATATGAAATTTTACTAAACTAAATGTTAAAAAATTATAATGATTCCTATTTTTCATGAAATAGAGTTTAGAATACGTTAATTCAAATGTAGAATGTGTTTTTGAATTTTAAAACAAAAGAAAAGAGTATAAAATTCAGTATATAGAGCATTTACCGAAAACTCAATATTTTAGAAAGGGTAACCCACGGATTTTGAAAAAAATTCAAAAATATGAAAATCTTGTTTTAATGTATAGTTTCATCGAGCACTGACATAAGATGATGGTCAACGAGGTTTGGAACCTTTGTTGCCTCTATTTCTCTAGAAAAGGAAGATTTTATAATGGTAATTCCACTAATTTAGGTAGTATATGAAATTTTACTAAACTAAATGTTAAAAAATTATAATGATTCCTATATTTCATTAAAGTGAGTTTAGAATACGTTAATTCAAATGTAGAATGTGTTTTTAAATTTTAAAACAAAAGAAAATAGTATAAAATTCAGTATATACAGCATTTACCGAAAACTCAATATTTTACCGAAAACTCAAAATTCAGTAAATCTGGTTTTAATGTATAGTTTCATCGAGCACTGAGATAAGATGATGGTCAAAGAGGTTCGGAATCTTTGTTGCCTCCATTTCTCTAGAAAATGAAGATTTTATAAAGGTAATTCCACTAATTTAGGTAGTATATAAAATTTTACTAAACTAAATGTTAAAAAATTATAATGATTCCTATATTTCATTAAAGTGAGTTTAAAATACGTTAATTCAAATGTAGAATGTGTTTTTAAATTTTAAAACAAAAGAAAAGAGTATAAAATTCAGTATATAGAGCATTTACCGAAAACTCAATATTTTAGAAGGGGTTAACCCACGTATTTGAAAAAAATTCAAAAATATGAAAATCTGGTTTTAATGTATAGTTTCATTGAGCACTGACATAAGATGATGTTCAAAGAGGTTTGGAACCTTTGTTGCCTCCATTTCTCTAGAAAATGAAGATTTTATAAAGGTAATTCCACTAATTTAGGTAGTATATGAAATTTTACTAAACTAAATGTTAAAAAATTATAATGATTCCTATTTTTCATGAAAGAGAGTTTAGAATACGTTAATTCAAATGTATAATGTGTTTTTAAATTTTAAAACAAAAGTAAAGAGTATAAACTTCAGTATATAGAGCATTTACCGAAAACTCAATATTTTAAAGGGGTTAACCCACGGATTTTGAAAAAAATTCAAAAATATGAAAATCAGGTTTTAATGTATAGTTTCATCGAGCACTGAGATAAGATGATGGTCAAAGAGGTTTGGAACCTTTGTTGCCTCTATTTCTCTAGAAAATGAAGATTTTATAATGGTAATTCCACTAATTTAGGTAGTATAAGAAATTTTACTAAACTAAATGTTAAAAAATTATAATGATTCCTATATTTCATTAAAGTGAGTTTAGAATACATTAATTCAAATGTAGAATGTGTTTTTAAATTTTAAAACAAAAGAAAAGAGTATAAAATTCAGTATATAGAGCATTTACCGAAAACTCAATATTTTAGAAGGGGTTAACCCACGTATTTTGAAAAAAATTCAAAAATATGAAAATCTGGTTTTAATGTATAGTTTCATCGAGCACTGACATAAGATGATGGTCAAAGAGGTTTAGAACCTTTGTTGCCTCCATTTCTCTAGAAAACGAAGATTTTATAAAGGTAATTCCACTAATTTAGGCAGTAAATGAAATTTTACTAAACTAAATGTTAAAAAATTATAATGATTCCTATTTTTCATGAAAGAGAGTTTAGAATACGTTAATTCAAATGTAGAATGTGTTTTTTTAATTTTAAAACAAAAGTAAAAAGTATAAATTTCAGTATATAGAGCATTTACCGAAAACTCAATATTTTAGAAGGGGTTAACCCACGGATTTTGAAAAAAATTCAAAAATATGAAAATCTGGTTTTAATGTATAGTTTCATCGAGCACTGAGATAAGATGATGGTCAAAGAGGTTTGGAATCTTCGTTGCCTCTATTTCTCTAGAAAATGAAGATTTTATAATGGTAATTCGACTAATTTAGGTAGTATATGAAATTTTACTAAACTAAATGTTAAAAATTTATAATGATTCCTATATTTCATTAAAATGAGTTTAAAATACGTTAATTCAAATGTAGAATGTGTTTTTAAATTTTAAAAGAAAAGTAAAGAGTATAAACTTCAGTATATATTGCATCTAAGGAAAACTCAATATTTTAGAAGGGGTTAGTTAACCCACAGATTTTGAAAAAAATTCAAAAATATGAAAATCTGGTTTTAATGTATAGTTTCATCGAGCACTGACATAAGATGATGGTCAAAGAGGTTTAGAATCTTTGTTTCCTCTATTTCTCTTGAAAACGAAGATTTTATAAAGGTAATTCCACTAATTTAGGCAGTATATGAAATTTTACTAAACTAAATGTTAAAAAATTATAATGATTCCTATTTTTCATGAAAGAGAGTTTAGAATACGTTAATTCAAATGTAGAATGTGTTTTTTAATTTTAAAACAAAAGTAAAAAGTATAAATTTCAGTATATAGAGCATTTACCGAAAACTCAATATTTTAGAAGGGGTTAACCCACGGATTTTGAAAAAAATTCAAAAATATGAAAATCTGGTTTTAATGTATAGTTTCATCGAGCACTGACATAAGATGATGGTCAAAGAGGTTTAGAATCTTTGTTGCCTCTATTTCTCTTGAAAACGAAGATTTTATAAAGGTAATTCCACTAATTTAGGCAGTATATGAAATTTTACTAAACTAAATGTTAAAAAATTATAATGATTCCTATTTTTCATGAAAGAGAGTTTAGAATACGTTAATTCAAATGTAGAATGTGTTTTTTAATTTTAAAACAAAAGTAAAAAGTATAAATTTCAGTATATAGAGCATTTACCGAAAACTCAATATTTTATAAGGGGTTAACCCACGGATTTTGAAAAAAATTCAAAAATATGAAAATCTGGTTTTAATGTATAGTTTCATCGAGCACTGAGATAAGATGATGGTCAAAGAGGTTGAGAATCTTTGTTGCCTCCATTTCTCTAGAAAACGAAGATTTTATAAAGGTAATTCCACTAATTTAGGCAGTATATGAAATTTTACTAAACTAAATGTTAAAAAATTATAATGATTCCTATTTTTCATGAAAGAGAGTTTAGAATACGTTAATTCAAATGTAGAATGTGTTTTTAAATTTTAAAACAAAAGTAAAGAGTATAAACTTTAGTATATAGAGCATTTACCGAAAACTCAATATTTTAGAAGGGGTTAACCCACATATTTTGAGTAAAATTCAAAAAATATTACAATGTTGTTTTAATGCATATGTGCATCCTCCACTTACATATAATGATGGTAAAAGAGTTTTGGAACATTTGTTGTCTCCGTTACTCTAGATAATAGAGATTTCTTAGTGGTTAGTTCACTTATTTAAGCAGTATATGGTGTTTACTAAACTAATTGTTAGAAATGAGAATGATGCCCATTTACCATGAAAGAGAGTTTATAATACATTAATATAAATGTCATATATAGCTAGAAATTATTAAATAACACTAGAGAGTATAAAGTCTACTATATAAAGAATTTACCGAAAAACTAAATATTTTCGTAGGGGTTAACCCATATATTTTGAGTAAAATTCAAAAAATATGACAATGTAGTTTTAATGCATAGTTGCATCCTCCACTTACATACGATGATGGTAAAAGAGATTTGGAACACTTTTTTGTCTCCGTTTCTCCAGATAATAGAGATTTCTTAGTGGTTAGTTCACTTACTTAAGAAGTATATGGTGTTTTACTAAACTAATTGTTAGAAATGAGAATGATGCCCATTTACCATGAAAGAGAGTTTATAATACATTAATATAAATGTCGGATGTAGTTATAAATTTATTAAATAAAACTAAAGAGTATAAGGTTCACTATATAGAGCATTTACCGAAAAAGTAAATATTTTCGTAGGGGTTAACCTACATATTTTGAGTAAAATTCAAAAAATATTACAATGTTTTTTTAATGCATAGGTGCATCCTCCACTTACATATGATGATGGTAAAAGAGTTTTGGAACATTTGTTGTCTCCGTTTCTCTAGATAATAAAGATTTCTTAGTGGTTAGATCACTGATTTAAGCAGTATATGATGTTTAACTAAACTAATTGTTAGAAATGAGAATGATGCACATATAGCATGAAAGATAATTTATAATACATTAATATAAATGTCATATATAGCTAGAAATTATTAAAGAACACTAAAGAGTATAAAGTCTACTATATAAATAATTTACCGAAAAACTAAATATTTTCGTAGGGGTTAACCCACATATTTTGAGTAAAATTCAAAAAATATGACAATGTTGTTTTAATGCATAGTTGCATCCTCCACTTACATACGATGATGGTAAAAGAGATTTGGAACACTTTTTTGTCTCCGTTTCTCAAGATAATAGAGATTTCTTAGTGGTTAGTTCACTTATTTAAGAAGTATATGGTGTTTTACTAAACTAATTGTTAGAAATGAGAATGATGCCCATTTACCATGAAAGAGAGTTTATAATACATTAATATAAATTTCATATATAGCTAGAAATTTTTAAAGAACACTAAAAAGTATTAGGTTTACTATATAAAGAATTTACAGAAAAACTAAATATTTTCGTAGGGGTTAACCCACATATTTTGAGTAAAATTCAAAAAATATTACAATGTTGTTTCAATGCATAGGTGCATCCTACACTTACATATGATGATGGTAAAAGAGTTTTGCAACATTTGTTGTCTCCATTTCTATAGATAATAGAGATTTCGTAGAGGTTAGATCACTGATTTAAGCAGTATATGATGTTTAACTAAACTAATTTTTAGAAATGAGAATGATGCACTTATACCATGAAAGAGAGTTTATAATACATTAATATAAATGTCATATATAGCTAGAAATTATTAAATAACACTAAAGAGTATAAAGTCTACTATATAAAGAATTTACCGAAAAACTAAATATTTTCGTAGGGGTTAACTCATATATTTTGAGTAAAATTCAAAAAATATGACAATGTAGTTTTAATGCATAGTTGCATCCTCCACTTACATACGATGATGGTAAAAGAGATTTGTAACACTTTTTTGTCTCCGTTTCTCCAGATAATAGAGATTTCTTAGTGGTTAGTTCACTTATTTAAGAAGTATATGGTGTTTTACTAAACTAATTGTTAGAAATGAGAATGATGCCCATTTACCATGAAAGAGAGTTTATAATACATTAATATAAATGTCGGATGTAGTTATAAATTTATTAAATAAAACTAAAGAGTATAAGGTTCACTATATCGAGCATTTACCGAAAAAGTAAATATTTTCGTAGGGGTTAACCTACATATTTTGAGTAAAATTCAAAAAATATTACAATGTTTTTTTAATGCATAGGTGCATCCTCCACTTACATATGATGATGGTAAAAGAGTTTTGGAACATTTGTTGTCTCCGTTTCTCTAGATAATAGAGATTTCTTAGTGGTTAGATCACTGATTTAAGCAGTATATGATGTTTAACTAAACTAATTGTTAGAAATGAGAATGATGCACATATAGCATGAAAGATAATTTATAATACATTAATATAAATGTCATATATAGCTAGAAATTATTAAAGAACACTAAAGAGTATAAAGTCTACTATATAAATAATTTACCGAAAAACTAAATATTTTCGTAGGGGTTAACCCACATATTTTGAGTAAAATTCAAAAAATATGACAATGTTGTTTTAATGCATAGTTGCATCCTCCACTTACATACGATGATGGTAAAAGAGATTTGGAACACTTTTTTGTCTCCGTTTCTCTAGATAATAGAGATTTCTTAGTGGTTAGTTCACTTTTTTAAGAAGTATATGGTGTTTTACTAAACTAATTGTTAGAAATGAGAATGATGCCCATTTACCATGAAAGAGAGTTTATAATACATTAATATAAATGTCATATATAGCTAGAAATTATTAAAGAACACTAAAAAGTATTAGGTTTACTATATAAAGAATTTACAGAAAAACTAAATATTTTCGTAGGGGTTAACCCACATATTTTGAGTAAAATTCAAAAAAATATTACAATGTTGTTTCAATGCATAGGTGCATCCTACACTTACATATGATGATGGTAAAAGAGTTTTGCAACATTTGTTGTCTCCATTTCTATAGATAATAGAGATTTCTTAGAGGTTAGATCACTGATTTAAGCAGTATATGATGTTTAACTAAACTAATTTTTAGAAATGAGAATGATGCACTTATACCATGAAAGAGAGTTTATAATACATTAATATAAATGTCATATATAGCTAGAAATTATTAAATAACACTAAAGAGTATAAAGTCTACTATATAAAGAATTTACCGAAAAACTAAATATTTTCGTAGGGGTTAACCCATATATTTTGAGTAAAATTCAAAAAATATGACAATGTAGTTTTAATGCATAGTTGCATCCTCCACTTACATACGATGATGGTAAAAGAGATTTGGAACACTTTTTGTCTCCGTTTCTCCAGATAATAGAGATTTCTTAGTGGTTAGTTCACTTATTTAAGAAGTATGTGGTGTTTTACTAAACTAATTGTTAGAAATGAGAATGATGCCCATTTACCATGAAAGAGAGTTTATAATACATTAATATAAATGTCGGATGTAGTTATAAATTTATTAAATAAAACTAAAGAGTATAAGGTTCACTATATAGAGCATTTACCGAAAAAGTAAATATTTTCGTAGGGGTTAACCTACATATTTTGAGTAAAATTCAAAAAATATTACAATGTTTTTTTAATGCATAGGTGCATCCTCCACTTACATATGATGATGGTAAAAGAGTTTTGGAACATTTGTTGTCTCCGTTTCTCTAGATAATAGAGATTTCTTAGTGGTTAGATCACTAATTTAAGCAGTATATGATGTTTAACTAAACTAATTGTTAGAAATGAGAATGATGCCCATTTACCATGAAAGAGAGTATATAATACATTAATATAAATTTCCTATATAGCTAGAAATTATTAAAGAACACTAAATAGTATAAGGTTTACTATATAAAGAATTTACCGAAAAACTAAATATTTTCGCAGGGGTTAACCCACATATTTTGAGTAAAATTCAAAAAATATGAAAATGTTTTTTTAATGAATATTTGCATCCTCCACTTACATACGATGATGGTAAAAGAGATTTGGAACAATTTTTTGTCTCCGTTTCTCTAGATAATAAAGATTTCATAGTGGTTAGTTCACTTATTTAAGAAGTATATGATGTTTTACTAAACTAATTGTTAGAAATGAGAATGATGCTCATTTACCATGAAAGAGAGTCTATAATACATTAATATAAATTTCATATATAGCTAGAAATTATCAAAGAACACTAAAGCGTATAAGGTCTACTATATAAAGAATTTACCGAAAAACTAAATATTTTCGTAGGGGTTAACCCACATATTTTGAGTAAAATTCAAAAAATATTACAATGTTGGTTTAATGCATAGGTGCATCCTCCACTTACATATGATGATGGTAAAAGAGTTTTGGAACATTTGTTGTCTCCGTTTCTCTAGATAATAGAGATTTCTTAGTCGTTAGTCCACTTATTTAAGAAGTATATGTTGTTTAACAAAACTAATTGTTAGAAATGAGAATGAGGCACATTTACCATGAAAGATAATTTATAATACATTAATATAAATGTCATATATAGCTAGAAATTATTAAAGAACACTAAAGAGTATAAGGTTTACTATTTAAAGAATTAACCGAAAAACTAAATATTTTCGTAGGGGTTAACCCACATATTTTGAGTAAAATTCAAAAAATATTACTATGTTGTTTTAATGCATAGTTGCATCCTCCAATTACATATGATGATGGTAAAAGAGATTTGGAACACTTTTTTGTCTCCGTTTCTCTAGATAATAGAGATTTCTTAGTGGTTAGTTCACTTATTTAAGAAGTATATGATATTTTACTAAACTAATTGTTAGAAATGAGAATGATGCCCATTTACCATGAAAGAGAGTTTATAATACATTAATATAAATGTCGGATATAGTTATAAATTTATTAAATAAAACTAAAGAGTATAAGGTTCACTATATAGAGCATTTACCGAAAAACTAAATATTTTTGTAGGGGTTAACCCATATATTTTGAGTAAAATTCAAAAAATATTACAACGTTGTTTTAATGTATAGTTGCATCCTCCACTTACATACAATGATGGTAAAATAGATTTGGAACACTTTTTTTGTCTCCGTTTCTCTAGATAATGGAGGTTTCTTAGTGGTTAGTTCACTTATTTAAGAAGTATATGGTGTTTTACTAAACTAATTGTTAGAAATGAGAATGATGCCCATTGACCATGAAAGAGAGTTTATAATACATTAATATAAATGTCGGATGTAGTTATAAATTTATTAAATAAAACTAAAGAGTGTAAGGTTCATTATATAGAGCATTTACCGAAAAACTAAATATTTTCGTAGGGGTTAACCCATATATTTTGAGTAAAATTCAAAAAATATTACAATGTTGTTTTAATGCATAGGTGCATCCTCCAATTACATATAATGATGGTAAAAGAGTTTTGGGACATTTGTTGTCTCTGTTTCTCTAGATAATAGAGATTTCTTATAGGTTAGATCACTGATTTAAGCAGTATATGATGTTTAACTAAACCAATTGTTAGAAATGAAAATGATGCACATATAGCATGAAATATAATTTAGAATACATTAATATAAATTTCATATATAGCTAGAAATTATTAAAGAACACTAAAGCGTATAAGGTCTACTATATAAAGAATTTACCGAAAAACTAAATATTTTCGTAGGGGTTAACTCAAATATTTTGAGTAAAATTCAAAAAATATGACAATGTTGTTTTAATGCATAGTTGCATCCTCCACTTACATACGATGATGGTAAAAGAGATTTGAAACACTTTTTTGTCTCCGTTTCTCTAGATAATACAGATTTCTTAGTGATTAGTTCACTTATTTAAGAAGTATATGATGTTTTACTAAACTAATTGTTAGAAATGAGAATGATGCCCATTTACCATGAAAAAGAGTTTATAATACATTAATATAAATGTCGGATGTAGTTATAAATTTATTAAATAAAACTAAAGAGTGTAAGGTTCATTATATTGAGCATTTACCGAAAAACTAAATATTTTCGTAGGGGTTAATCCATATATTTTGAGTAAAATTCAAAAAATATTACAATGTTGTTTTAATGCATAGGTGCATCCTCCACTTACATATAATGATGGTAAAAGAGTTTTGGGACATTTGTTGTCTCTGTTTCTCTAGATAATAGAGATTTCTTAGAGGTTAGATCACTGATTTAAGCAGTATATGATGTTTAACTAAACTAATTGTTAGAAATGAGAATGATGCATATTTACCATGAAAGATAATTTAAAATACATTAATATATATGTCATATATATCTAGAAATTATTAAAGAACACTAAATAGTATATAATCTACTATATAAAGAATTTACCGAAAAACTAAATATTTTCGTAGGGGTTAAGCCACATATTTTGAGTAAAATTCAAAAAATATAACAATGTTGTTTTAATGCATAGGCGCATCCTCCACTTACATACGATGATGGTAAAAGAGATTTGGAACACTTTTTGTCTCCGTTTCTCTAGATAATAGAGATTTCTTAGTGGTTAGTTCATTTATTTAAAAAGTATATGATGTTTTACTGAACTAATTGTTAGAAATGAGAATGATGCCCATTTACCATGAAAGAGAGTTTATAATACATTAATATAAATGTCGGATGTAGTTATATATTTATTAAATAAAACTAAAGAGTATAAGGTTCACTATACAGAGCATTTACCGAAAAACTTAATATTTTCGTAGGGGTTAACCCATATAATTTGAGTAAAATTCAAAAAATATGACAATGTTGTTTTAATGCATAGGTGCATCCTCCACTTACATATGATGATGGTAAAAGAGTTTTGGAACATTTGTTGTCTCCGTTTCTCTAGATAATAGAGATTTCTTAGAGGTTAGATCACTGATTTAAGCAATATATGATGTTTAACTAATCTAATTTTTAGAAAATGAGAATGATGCATATTACCATGAAAGATAATTTATAATATATTAATATAAATGTCATATATAGGTAGAAATTATTAAAGAACACTTAAGAGTATAAGGTTTACTATATAAAGAATTTAACGAAAAACTAAATATTTTCGTAGGGGTTAAACACATATTTTGAATAAAATTCAAAAAACATATAAATGTTTTTTTAATGCATAGTTGCATCCTCCACTTACATACGATGATGGTAAAAGAGATTTGGAACACTTTTTTGTCTCCGTTTCTCTAGATAATAAAGATTTCTTAGTGGTTAGTTCACTTATTTAAGAAGTATATGATGTTTTACTAAACTAATTGTTAGAAATGAGAATGATGCTCATTTACCGTGAAAGAGAGTTTATAATACATTAATATAAATTTCATATATACCTAGATATTATTAAATAACACTAAATAGTATAAGGTTTACTATATAAAGAATTTACCGAAAAACTAAATATTTTCGTAGGGGTTAACCCACATATTTTGAGTAAAATTCAAAAAATATTACAATGTTTTTTTAATGCATAGGTGCATCCTCCACTTACATATGATGATGGTAAAAGAGTTTTGGAACATTTGTTGTCTCCGTTTCTCTAGATAATAGAGATTTCTTAGAGGTTAGATCACTGATTTAAGCAGTATATGATGTTTAACTAAACTAATTGTTAGAAATGAGAATGATGCATATTTACCATGAAAGATAATTTAAAATACATTAATATATATGTCATATATATCTAGAAATTATTAAAGAACACTAAATAGTATATAATCTACTATATAAAGAATTTACCGAAAAACTAAATATTTTCGTAGGGGTTAAGCCACATATTTTGAGTAAAATTCAAAAAATATAACAATGTTGTTTTAATGCATAGGCGCATCCTCCACTTACATACGATGATGGTAAAAGAGATTTGGAACACTTTTTGTCTCCGTTTCTCTAGATAATAGAGATTTCTTAGTGGTTAGTTCACTTATTTAAAAAGTATATGATGTTTTACTGAACTAATTGTTAGAAATGAGAATGATGCCCATTTACCATGAAAGAGAGTTTATAATACATTAATATAAATGTCGGATGTAGTTATAAATTTATTAAATAAAACTAAAGAGTATAAGGTTCACTATACAGAGCATTTACCGAAAAACTTAATATTTTCATAGGGGTTAACCCATATAATTTGAGTAAAATTCAAAAAATATGACAATGTTGTTTTAATGCATAGGTGCATCCTCCACTTACATATGATGATGGTAAAAGAGTTTTGGAACATTTGTTGTCTCCGTTTCTCTAGATAATAGAGATTTCTTAGAGGTTAGATCACTCATTTAAGCAGTATATGATGTTTAACTAAACTAATTGTTAGAAATGAGAATGATGCACATTTACCATGAAAGATAATTTATAATACATTAATATAAATGTCATATATAGCTAGAAATTATTAAAGAACACTAAAGAGTATAAGGTTTACTATATAAAGAATTTACCGAAAAACTAAATATTTTCGTAAGGGTTAACCAACATATTTTGAGTAAAATTCAAAAAATATGACAATGTTCTTTTAATGCATAGTTGCATCCTCCACTTACATATAATTATGGTAAAGAGATTTGAAACATTTGTTGTTTCCGTTTCTCTAGATAATAGAGATTTCTTAGTGGTTAGTTCACTTATTTAAGAAGTATATGTTGTTTTACTAAACTAATTGTTAGAAATGAGAATGATGCCCATTTACCATGAAAGAGAGTTTATAATACATTAATATAAATGTCATATATAGCTAGAAATTATTAAAGAACACTCAATAGTATAAGGTTTACTATATAAAGAATTTACCGAAAAACTAAATATTTTCGTAGGGGTTAACCCACATATTTTGAGTAAAATTCAAAAAATATTACAATGTTGTTTCAATGCATAGGTGCATCCTCCACTTACGTATGATTATGGTAAAAGAGTTTTTGAACATTTGTCGTCTCCGTTTCTATAGATAATAGAGATTTCTTAGAGGTTTGGTCACTGATTTAAGCAGTATATGATGTTTAACTAAACTAATTGTTAGAAATGAGAATGATGCCCATTTACCATGAAAGAGAGTATATAATACATTAATATAAATGTCCTATATAGCTAGAAATTATTAAAGAACACTAAATAGTATAAGGTTTACTATATAAAGAATTTACCGAAAAACTAAATATTTTCGCAGGGGTTAACCCACATATTTTGAGTAAAATTCAAAAATATGACAATGTTGTTTTAATGCATAGGTGCATCCTCGACTTACATATGATGATGGTAAAAGTGTTTTGGAACATTTTTTGTTTCCGTTTCTCTAGATAATAGAGATTTCTTAGTGGTTAATTCACTTATTTAAAAAGTATATGATGTTTTACTAAACTAATTGTTAGAAATGAGAATGATGCCCATTTACCATGAAAGAGAGTTTATGATACATTAATATAAATGTCTGATGTAGTTATAAATTTATTAAATAAAACTAAAGTGTATAAGGTTCACTATATAGAGCATTTACCGAAAAACCAAATATTTTCGTAGGGGTTAACCCATATATTTTGAGTAAAATTGAAAAAATATGACAATGTTGTTTTAATGCATAGTGCATCCTCCACTTACATACGATGATGGTAAAAGAGATTTGGAACACTTTTTTGTCTCCGTTTCTCTAGATAATAGAGATTTCTTAGAGGTTATATCACTCATTTAAGCAGTATATGATGTTTAACTAAACTAATTGTTAGAAATGAGAATGATGCATGTTTACCATGAAAGATACTTTATAATAAATTAATATAAATGTCATATATAGCTAGAAATTATTAAAGAATACTTAATAGTATAAGGTTTACTATATAACTGAAAAACTAAATATTTTCGTAGGGGTTAACCCACATATTTTGAGTAAAATTCAAAAAATATTACAATGTTTTTTTAATGCATAGGTGCATCCTCCACTTGCATATGATGATGGTAAAAGAGTTTAGGAACATTTGTTGTCTCCGTTTATCTAGATAATAGAGATTTCTTAGAGGTTAGATCACTGATTTAAGCAGTATATGATGTTTAACTAAACTAATTGTTAGAAAATGAGAATGATGCACATTCACCATGAAAGATAATTAAAAATATATTAATATAAATGTCATATATAGGTAGAAATTATTAAAGAACACTTAAGAGTATAAGGTTTACTATATAAAGAATTTACCGAAAAACTAAATATTTTCGTAGGGGTTAACCCACATATTTTGAGTAAAATTCAATAAATATGAAAATGTTTTTTAATGCATATTTGCATCCTCCACTTACATATAATGATGGTAAAAGAGATTTGGAATATTTGTTGTCTCCGTTTCTCTAGATAGTAGAGATTTCTTAGTGGTTAGTTCACTTATTTAAGAAGTATATGATGTTGTACTAAACTAATTGTTAGAAATGAGTATGATGCTCATTTACCATGAAAGAGAGTTTATAATACATTAATATAAATTTCATATATACCTAGATATTATTAAAGAACACTAAATAGTATAAGATTTACTATATAAAGAATTTACCGAAAAACTAAATATTTTCGTAGGGGTTAACCCACATATTTTGAGTAAAATTCAAAAAATATGACAATGTTGTTTTAATGCATAGGTGCATCCTCCACTTACATACGATGATGGTAAAAGAGTTTTGGAACATTTGTTGTCTCCGTTTCTCTAGATAATAGAGATTTCATAGTGGTTAGTTCACTTATTTAAGAAGTATATGATGTTTTACTAAACTAATTGTTAGAAATGAGAATGATGTCCATTTACCATGAAAGAGAGTTTATAATATATTAATATAAATGTCGGATGTAGTTATAAATTTATTAAATAAAACTAAAGAGTATAAGGTTCACTATATAGAGCATTTACCGAAAAACCAAATATTTTCGTAGGGGTTAACCCATATATTTTGAGTAAAATTCAAAAAATATGACAATGTTGTTTTAATGCATAGGTGCATCCTCCACTTGCATATAATGATGCTAAAAGAGTTTAGGAACATTTGTTGTCTCCGTTTATCTAGATAATAGAGATTTCTTAGAGGTTAGATCACTGATTTAAGCAGTATATGATGTTTAACTAAACTAATTGTTTGAAATGAGAATGATGCACATTTACCATGAAAGATAATTTAAAATAAATTAATATAAATATCATATATAGCTAGAAATTATTAAAGTACACTAAATAGTATAAGGTTTACTATATAAAGAATTTACCGAAAAACTAAATATTTTCGTAGGGGTTAACCCACATATTTTGAGTAAAATTCAAAAAATATGACAATGTTGTTTTAATTCATAGTTGCATCCTCCACTTACATATGATGGTAAAAGAGATTTGGAACATTCGTTGTCTCCGTTTCTCTAGATAATAGAGATTTCATAGTGGTTAGTTCACTTATTTAGGAAGTATATGATGTTTTACTAAACTAATTGTTAGAAATGAGAATGATGCCATTTACCATGAAAGAGAGTTTATAATACATTAATATAAATGTCGGATGTAGTTATAAACTTATTAAATAAAATTAAAGAGTATAAGGTTCACTATATAGAGCATTTACCGAAAAACTAAATATTTTCGTAGGGGTTAACCCACATATTTTGAGTAAAATTCAAAAAATATGACAATGTTGTTTTAATGCATAGGTGCATCCTCCACTTACATATGATGATGGTAAAAGAGTTTTGGAAAATTTGTTGTCTCCGTTTCTCTAGATAATAGAGATTTCTTAGAGGTTAGATCACTGATTTAAGCAGTATATGATGTTTAACTAATCTAATTGTTCGAAAATGAGAATGATGCATATTTACCATGAAAGATAATTTATAATACATTAATATAAATTTCATATATAGGTAGAAATTATTAAAGAACATTAAAGAGTATAAGGTTTACTATATAAAGAATTTACCGAAAAACTAAATATTTTCGTAGGAGTTAACCCACATATTTTGAGTAAAATTCAAAATATATGATAATGTTTTTTTAATGCATAGTTGCATCCTCTACTTATATACGATGATGGTAAAAGAGATTTGGAACACTTTTTTGTCTCCGTTTCTCTAGATAATAGAGATTTCTTAGTGGTTAGTTCACTTATTTAAGAAGTATATGATGTTTTACTAAACTAATTGTTAGAAATGAGAATGATGCCCATTTACCATGAAAGAGAGTATATAATACATTAATATAAATTTCCTATATAGCTAGAAATTATTAAAGAACACTAAATAGTATAAGGTTTACTATATAAAGAATTTACCGAAAAACTAAATATTTTCGCAGGGGTTAACCCACATATTTTGAGTAAAATTCAAAAAATATGACAATGTTGGTTTAATGAATAGGTGCATCCTCCACTTACATATTATGATGGTAAAAGATTTTTGGAACATTTGTTGTCTCCGTTTCTCTAGATAATAGAGATTTCTTAGTGGTTAGTTCACTGATTTAAGCAGTATATGATGTTTAACTAAACTAATTGTTAGAAATGAGAATGATGCACATTTACCATGAAAGATAATTTATAATACATTATATAAATGTCATATATAGTTAGAAATTATTAAAGAACAATAAAGAGTATAAGGTTTACTATATAAAGAATTTACCTAAAAACTAAATATTTTCGTAGGGGTTAACCCACATATTTTGAGTAAAATTCAAAAAATATGACAATGTTGTTTTAATGCATAGTTGCATCTTCCACTTACATATGATGATGGTAAAAGAAATTTGGAACATTTGTTGTCTCCGTTTCTCTAGATAATAGAGATTTCTTAGTGGTTAGTTCACTTATTTAAGAAGTATATGATGTTTTACTAAACTAATTGTTAGAAATGAGAATGACGACCATTTACAATGAAAGAGGGTTTATAATACATTAATATAAATGTCAGATGTAGTTATAAATTTATTAAATAAAACTAAAGAGTATAAGGTTCACTATATAGAGCATTTACCGAAAAACTAAATATTTTCGTAGGGGTTAACCCACATATTTTAAGTAAAATTCAAAAAATATGTCAATGTTGTTTTAATGCATAGGTGCATCCTCCACTTACATATGATGATGGTAAAAGAGTTTTGCAACATTTGTTGTCTCCGTTTCTCTAGATAATATAGATTTCTTAGAGGTTAGATCACTGATTTAAGCAGTATATGATGTTTAACTAAACTATTTGTTAGAAATGAGAATGATGCACATATAGCATGAAAGTAAATTTATAATACATTAATATAAATGTCATATATAGCTAGAAATTATTAAAGAACACTAAAGAGTATAAGGTCTACTATATAAATAATTTACCGAAAAACTAAATATTTTCGTAGGGATTAACCCACATATTTTGTGTAAAATTCAAAAAATATGACAATGTTGTTTTAATGCATAGTTTCATCCTACACTTACATACGATGATGGTAAAAGAGATTTGGAACACTTTTTTGTCTCCGTTTCTCTAGATAATAGAGATTTCTTAGTGGTTAGTTCACTTATTTAAGAAGTATATGATGTTTTACTAAACTAAATGTTAGAAATGAGAATGATGTCGATTTACCATGAAAGAGAGTATATAATACATTAATATAAATGTTATATATCGCTAGAAATTATTAAAGAACACTAAATAGTATAAAATTTACTATATAAAGAATTTACCGAAAAACTAAATATTTTCGTAGGGGTTTACCCACATATTTTGAGTAAAATTCAAAATATATTACAATGTTGTTTTAATGCATTTGTGCATCCTCCACTTACATATGATGATGGTAAAAGAGTTTTGGAACATTTGTTGTCTCCGTTTCTCTAGATAATAGAGATTTCTTAGAGGTTAGATCACTGATTTAAGCAGTATATGATGTTTAACTAAATTAATTGTTAGAAATAAGAATGATGCACATTAACCATGAAAGATAATTTATAAATAATTAATATAAATGTCATATATAGCTATAAATTATTAAATAACACTAAAGAGTATAAGGTTTACTATATAAAGAATTTACCGAAAAACTAAATATTTTCGTAGGGGTTAACCCACATATTTTGAGTAAAATTCAAAAAATATTACAATGTTGTTTTAATGCATTGGTGCATCCTCCACTTACATATGATGATGGTAAAAGAGTTTTGGAACATTTTTTGTCTCCGTTTCTTTAGATAATAGAGATTTCTTAGAGGTTAGATCACTGATTTAAGCAGTATATGATGTTTAACTAAACTAATTGTTAGAAATGATAATGATGCACATTTACCATGAAAGATAATTTATAATAAATTAATATAAATGTCATATATAGCTAGAAATTATTAAAGAACACTAAAGAGTATAAGGTTTACTATATAAAGAATTTACCGAAAAACTACATATTTTCGTAGAGGTTAAACCACATATTTTGAGTAAAATTCAAAAAATATGACAATGTTGTTTTAATGCACAGTTGCATTCTCCACTTACATATGATGATGGTAAAAGAGATTTGGAACATTTGTTGTCTCTGTTTCTCTAGATAATAGAGATTTCTTAGAGGTTAGATCACTGATTTATGCAGTATATGATGTTTAACTAAACTAATTGTTAAAAATGAGAATGAAGCACATTTACCATGAAAGATAATTTATAATACATTAATATAAATGTCATATATAGCTAGAAATTATTAAAAAATACTAAAGAGTATAAGGTTTACTATATAAAGAATTTACCCAAAAACTAAATATTTTTTTAAGGGTTAACCTACATATTTTGAGTAAAATTAAAAAAATATGACACTGTTGTTTTAATGCATAGTTGCATCCTCCACTTACATATGATGATGGTAAAAGAGATTTGGAACATTTGTTGTCTCCGTTTCTCTAGATAATAGAGATTTCTTAGTGGTTAGATCACTTATTTAGGAAGTATATGATGTTTTAATAAACTAATTGTTAGAAATGAGAATGACGCCCATTTACCATGAAAGAGAGTTTATGATACATTAATATAAATGCCGGATGTATTTATAAATTTTTTAAATAAAACTAAAGAGTATAAGGTTCACTATATAGAGCATTTACCGAAAAACTAAATATTTTCGTAGGGGTTAACCCACATATTTTGAGTAAAATTCAAAAAATATGTCAATGTTGTTTTAATGCATAGGTGAATCCTCCACTTACATATGATGATGGTAAATGAGTTTTGGAACATTTGTTGTCTCCGTTTCTCTAGATAATAGAGATTTCTTAGAGGTTAGATCATTGATTTAAGCAGTATATGATGTTTTACTAAACTAATTGTTAGAAATGAGAATGATGCACATATAGCATGAAAGATAATTTATAATACATTAATATAAATGTCATATATAGCTAGAAATTATTAAAGAACACAAAAGAGTATAAGGTCTACTATATAAAGAATTTACCGAAAAACTAAATATTTTCGTAGTGGTTAACTCACATATTTTGAGTAAAATTCAAAAAAATATGACAATGTTGTTTTAATGCATAGTTGCATCCTCCACTTACATATGATGATGTTAATATATATTTGGAACATTTGTTGTCTCCGTTTCTCTAGATAATAGAGATTTCTTAGTGGTTAATTCACTGATTTAGGCAGTATATGATATTTAACTAAATTATTGTTAGAAATTAGAATGATGCCCATTTACCATGAAAGAGAGTTTATAATACATTAATATAAATGTTGGATATAGTTATAAATTTATTTAATAAAACTAAAGAGTATAAGGTTCAATATATAGATCATTTACCCACGTATTTTGAGTAAAATTCAAAAAATATGACAATTTTGTTTTAATGAATAGGTGCATCCTCCACTTACATATGATGATAGTAAAAGAGTTTTGGAACATTTGTTGTCTCCGTTTCTCTAGATAATAGAGATTTCTTAGTGGTTAGTTCACTGATTTAAGCAGTATATGATGTTTAACTAAACTAATTGTTAGAAATGAGAATGATGCACATTTACCATGAAAGATAATTTATAATACATTATATAAATGTCATAGATAGTTAGAAATTATTAAAGAACACTAAAGAGTATAAGGTTTACTATATAAAGAATTTACCTAAAAACTAAATATTTTCGTAGGGGTTAACCCACATATTTTGAGTAAAATTCAAAAAATATGACAATGTTGCTTTGATGCATAGTTGCATCCTCCACTTACATATGATGATGGTAAAAGAGATTTGGAACATTTCTTGTCTCCGTTTCTCTAGATAATAGAGATTTCTTAGTGGTTAGTTCACTTATTTAAGAAGTATATGATGTTTAATAAACTAATTGTTAGAAATGAGAATGATGACCAATTACCATGAAAGAGAGTTTATAATACATTAATATAAATGTCGGATGTAGTTATAAATTTATTAAATAAAACTAAAGAGTATAAGGTTCACTATATAGAGCATTTACCGAAAAACTAAATATTTTCGTAGGGGTTAACCCATATATTTTGAGTAAAATTCAAAAAATATTTCAATGTTGTTTTAATGCATAGGTGCATCCTCCACTTACATATGATGATGGTAAAAGAGTTTTGGAACATTTGTTGTCTTCGTTTCTCTAGATAATAGAGATTTCTTAGAGGTTAGATCACTGATTTAAGCAGTATATGATGTTTAACTAAACTAATTGTTAGAAATGAGAATGATGCACATATAGCATGAAAAATAATTTATTATACATTAATATAAATGTAATATATAGCTAGAAATTATTAAAGAACACTAAAGAGTATAAGGTCAACTATATAAAGAATTTACCAAAAAACTAAATATTTTCGTAGGGATTAACCCACATATTTTGAGTAAAATTCAAAAAATATGACAATGTTGCTTTAATGCATAGTTGCATCCTCCAATTACATATGATGATGGTAAAAGAGATTTGGAACATTTGTTGTCTCCGTTTCTCTAGATAATAGAGATTTCTTAGTGGTTAGTTCACTTATTTAAGAAGTATATGATGTTTTACTAAACTAATTGTTAGAAATGAGAATGACGACCATTTACCATGAAAGAGAGTTTATAATACATTAATATAAATGTCGGATGTAGTTATAAATTTATTAAATAAAACTAAAGAGTATAAGGTTCACTATATAGAGCATTTACCGAAAAACTAAATATTTTCGTAGGGGTTAACCCACATATTTTGAGTAAAATTCAAAAAATATGACAATATTGTTTCAATGCATAGGTGCATCCTCCACTTACATATGATGATGGTAAAAGAGTTTTGGAACATTTGTTGTCTCCGTTTCTCTAGATAATAGAGATTTCTTAGAGGTTAGATCATTGATTAAAGCAGTATATGATGTTTTACTAAACTAATTGTTAGAAATGAGAATGATGCACATATAGCATGAAAGATCATTTATAATACATTAATATAAATGTCATATATATCTAGAAATTATTAAAGAGCACTAAAGAGTATAAGGTCTACTATATAAAGAATTTACCGAAAAACTAAATATTTTCGTAGGGGTTAACCCACATATTTTGAGTACCATTCAAAAAATATGACAATGTTGTTTTAATGCATAGTTTCATCCTCCACTTACATATGATGATGGTAAAATATATTTGGAACATTTGTTGTCTCCGTTTCTCTAGATAATAGATATTTCTTAGTGGTTAGTTCACTTATTTAAGAAGTATATGATGTTTTACTAAACTAATTGTTAGAAATGAGAATGATGCCCATTTACCATGAAAGAGAGTTTATAATACATTAATATAAATGTCGGATATAGTTATAAATTTATTTAATAAAACTAAAGAGTATAAGGTTCAATATATAGATCATTTACCGAAAAACTAAATATTTTCGTAGGGGTTAACCCACATATTTTGAGTAAAATTCAAAAAATATGACAATGTCGTTTTAATGCATTGTTGCATCCTCCACTTACATATGATGATGGTAAAAGAGTTTTGGAACATTTGTTGTCTCCGTTTCTCTAGATAATAGAGATTTCTTAATGGTTAGTTCACTGATTTAAGGAGTATATGATTTTAAACTAAATTAATTGTTGGAATTGAGAATGATTCTCATTTACCATGAAATAGAGTTGATAATTTATTAATATAAAATGTAGTTATAAATTTATTAAATAAAACTAAAGAGTATAAGGTTCACTATATAGAACATTTACCGAAAAACTAAATATTTTCGTAGGGGTTAACCCCCATATTTTGAGTAAAATTCAAAAAATATGAAAATGTTGTTTTAATGCATAGTTGCATCCTCCACTTACATATGATGATGGTAAAAAAGTTTTGGAACATTTGTTGTCTACGTTTCTCTAGATAATAGAGATTTCTTATTGGTTAATTCACTTATTTATGCAGTATATGATATTTAACTAAATTATTGTTAGAAATTAGAATGATGCCCATGTACCAAGAAAGAGAGTTTAGAATACAATACAATAAATGTCAGATGTAGTTATATATTATTAAATAACACTAAATAGTACAAGGATCAGTATATAGAGCATTTATCGAAAAACTAAATATTTTCATAGGGGTTAACCCACGTATTTTGAGTAAAATTCAAAAAATATGACAATGTTGTTTTAATGAATAGGTGCATCCTCCACTTACATATGATGATGGTAAAAGATTTTTGGAACATTTGTTGTCTCCGTTTCTCTAGATAATAGAGATTTCTTAGTGGTTAGTTCACTGATTTAAGCAGTATATGATGTTTAACTAAACTAATTGTTAGAAATGAGAATGATGCACATTTACCATGAAAGATAATTTATAATACATTATATAAATGTCATATATAGTTAGAAATTATTAAAGAACACTAAAGAGTATAAGGTTTACTATAAAAAGAATTTACCTAAAAACTAAATATTTTCGTAGGGGTTAACCCACATATTTTGGGTAAAATTCAAAAAATATGACAATGTTGTTTTAATGCATAGTTGCATCCTCCACTTACATATGATGATGGTAAAAGAGATTTGGAACATTTGTTGTCTCCGTTTCTCTAGATAATAGAGATTTCTTAATAGTTAGTTCATTGATTTAAGGAGTATATGATTTTAAACTAAATTAATTGTTGGAATTGAGAATGATTCTCATTTACCATGAAATAGAGGTGATAATTTATTAATATAAAATGTAGTTATAAATTTATTAAATAAAACTAAAGAGTATAAGGTTCACTATATAGAACATTTACCGAAAAACTAAATATTTTTGTAGGGGTTAACCCATGTATTTTGAGTCAAATTCAAAAACTATGAAAATGTTGTTTTAATGCATAGTTGCATCCTCCACTTACATATGATGATGGTAAAAGAGTTTTGGAACATTTGTTGTCTCCGTTTCTCTAGATAATAGAGATTTCTTAGTGGTTAATTCACTGATTTAGGCAGTATATGATATTTAACTAGATTATTGTTAGAAATTAGAATGATGCCCATGTACCAAGAAAGAGAGTTTAGAATACAATACAATAAATGTCGGATGTAGTTATATATTATTAAATAACACTAAATAGTACGAGGATCAGTATATAGAGCATTTACCCACGTATTTTGAGTAAAATTCAAAAAATATGACAATTTTGTTTTAATGAATAGGTGCATCCTCCACTTACATATGATGATAGTAAAAGAGTTTTGGAACATTTGTTGTCTCCGTTTCTCTAGATAATAGAGATTTCTTAGTGGTTAGTTCACTGATTTAAGCAGTATATGATGTTTAACTAAACTAATTGTTAGAAATGAGAATGATGCACATTTACCATGAAAGATAATTTATAATACATTATATAAATGTCATAGATAGTTAGAAATTATTAAAGAACACTAAAGAGTATAAGGTTTACTATATAAAGAATTTACCTAAAAACTAAATATTTTCGTAGGGGTTAACCCACATATTTTGAGTAAAATTCAAAAAATATGACAATGTTGCTTTGATGCATAGTTGCATCCTCCACTTACATATGATGATGGTAAAAGAGATTTGGAACATTTCTTGTCTCCGTTTCTCTAGATAATAGAGATTTCTTAGTGGTTAGTTCACTTATTTAAGAAGTATATGATGTTTAATAAACTAATTGTTAGAAATGAGAATGATGACCAATTACCATGAAAGAGAGTTTATAATACATTAATATAATTGTCGGATGTAGTTATAAATTTATTAAATAAAACTAAAGAGTATAAGGTTCACTATATAGAGCATTTACCGAAAAACTAAATATTTTCGTAGGGGTTAACCCATATATTTTGAGTAAAATTCAAAAAATATTTCAATGTTGTTTTAATGCATAGGTGCATCCTCCACTTACATATGATGATGGTAAAAGAGTTTTGGAACATTTGTTGTCTCCGTTTCTCTAGATAATAGAGATTTCTTAGAGGTTAGATCACTGATTTAAGCAGTATATGATGTTTAACTAAACTAATTGTTAGAAATGAGAATGATGCACATATAGCATGAAAGATAATTTATTATACATTAATATAAATGTCATATATAGCTAGAAATTATTAAAGAACACAAAAGAGTATAAGGTCTACTATATAAAGAATTTACCGAAAAACTAAATATTTTCGTAGGGATTAACCCACATATTTTGAGTAAAATTCAAAAAATATGACAATGTTGTTTTAATGCATAGTTGCATCCTCCACTTACATACGATGATGGTAAAAGAGATTTGGAACATTTGTTGTCTCCGTTTCTCTAGATAATAGAGATTTCTTAGTGGTTAGTTCACTTATTTAAGAAGTATATGATGTTTTACTAAAATAATTGTTAGAAATGAGAATGACGCCCATGAAAGAGAGTTTATAATACATTAATATAAATGTCATATATAGCTAGAAATTATTAAAGAACACTAAATAGTATAAAATTTACTATATAAAGAATTTACCGAAAAACTAAATATTTTCGTAGGGGTTAACCCACATATTTTGAGTAAAATTCAAAAAATATGAAAATGTTGTTTTAATACATAGGTGCATCCTCCACTTACATATGATGATGGTAAAAGAGTTTTGGAACATTTGTTGTCTCTGTTTCTCTAGATAATAGGGATTTCTTAGAGGTTAGATCACTGATTTAAGCAGTACATGATGTTTAACTAAACTAATTGTTAGAAATGAGAATGATGCACATTTACCATGAAAGATAATTTATAATACATTAATATAAATTTAATATATATTTAGAAATTATTAAAGAACACTAAAGAGTATAAGGTTTACTATATAAAGAATTTACCGAAAAAGTAAATATTTTCTTAGGGGTTTACCCACATATTTTGAGTAAAATTCAAAAAATATGACAATGTTGTTTTAATGCATAGTTGCATCCTCCACTTACATATGATGATGGTAAAAGATATTTGGAACATTTGTTGTCTCCGTTTCTCTAGATAATAGAGATTTCTTAGTGGTTAGTTCACTTATTTAAGAAGTATATGATGTTTTACTAAACTAATTGTTAGAAATGAGAATGATGCCCATTTACCATGAAAGAGAGTTTAGAATACATTAATATAAATGTCAGATGTAGTTATAAATTTATTTAATAAAACTAAAGAGTAAAAGGTTCAATATACAGATCATTTACCGAAAAACTAAATATTTTCGTAGGGGTTAACCCACATATTTTGAGTAAAATTCAAAAAATATGACAATGTCTTTTTAATGCATTGTTGCATCCTCCACATACATATGATGATGGTAAAATAGTTTTGGAACATTTTTTGTCTCCGTTTCTCTAGATAATAGAGATTTCTTAATGGTTAGTTCACTGATTTAAGGAGTATATGATTTTAAACTAAATTAATTGTTGGAATTGAGAATGATTCTCATTTACCATGAAATAGAGTTGATAATTTATTAATATAAAATGTAGTTATAAATTTTTTAAATAAAACTAAAGAGTATAAGGTTCACTATATAGAACATTTACCGAAAAACTAAATATTTTCGTAGGGGTTAACCCACATATTTTGAGTCAAATTCAAAAAATATGAAAATGTTGTTTTAATGCATAGTTGCATCCTCAACTTACATATGATGATGGTAAAAGTGTTTTGGAACATTTGTTGTCTCCGTTTCTCTAGATAATAGAGATTTCTTAGTGGTTAATTCACTGATTTAGGCAGTATATGATATTTAACTAAATTATTGTTAGAAATTAGAATGATGCCCATGTACCAAGAAAGAGAGTTTAGAATACAATACAATAAATGTCGGATGTAGTTATATATTATTAAATAACACTAAATAGTACAAGGATCAGTATATAGAGCATTTATCGAAAAACTAAATATTTTCATAAGGGTTAACCCACGTGTTTTGAGTAAAATTCAAAAAATATGACAATGTTGTTTAATGAATAGGTGCATCCTCCACTTACATATGATGATAGTAAAAGAGTTTTGGAACATTTGTTGTCTCCGTTTCTCTAGATAATAGAGATTTCTTAGTGGTTAGTTCACTGATTTAAGCAGTATATGATGTTTAACTAAACTAATTGTTAGAAATGAGAATGATGCACATTTACCATGAAAGATAATTTATAATACATTATATAAATGTCATATATAGTTAGAAATTATTAAAGAACACTAAAGAGTATAAGGTTTACTATATAAAGAATTTACCTAAAAACTAAATATTTTCGTAGGGGTTAACCCACATATTTTGAGTAAAATTCAAAAAATATGACAATGTTGCTTTAATGCATAGTTGCATCCTCCACTTACATATGATGATGGTAAAAGAGATTTGGAACATTTCTTGTCTCCGTTTCTCTAGATAATAGAGATTTCTTAGTGGTTAGTTCACTTATTTAAGAAGTATATGATGTTTAATAAACTAATTGTTAGAAATGAGAATGATGACCAATTACCATGAAAGAGAGTTTATAATACATTAATATAAATGTCGGATGTAGTTATAAATTTATTAAATAAAACTAAAGAGTATAAGGTTCACTATATAGAGTATTTACCGAAAAACTAAATATTTTCGTAGGGGTTAACCCATATATTTTGAGTAAAATTCAAAAAATATTTCAATGTTGTTTTAATGCATAGGTGCATCCTCCACTTACATATGATGATGGTAAAAGAGTTTTGGAACATTTGTTGTCTCCGTTTCTCTAGATAATAGAGATTTCTTAGAGGTTAGATCACTGATTTAAGCAGTATATGATGTTTAACTAAACTAATTGTTAGAAATGAGAATGATGCACATATAGCATGAAAGATAATTTATTATACATTAATATAAATGTCATATATAGCTAGAAATTATTAAAGAACACAAAAGAGTATAAGGTCTACTATATAAAGAATTTACCGAAAAACTAAATATTTTCGTAGGGATTAACCCACATATTTTGAGTAAAATTCAAAAAATATGACAATGTTGTTTTAATGCATAGTTGCATCCTCCACTTACATACGATGATGGTAAAAGAGATTTGGAACATTTGTTGTCTCCGTTTCTCTAGATAATAGAGATTTCTTAGTGGTTAGTTCACTTATTTAAGAAGTATATGATGTTTTACTAAAATAATTGTTAGAAATGAGAATGACGCCCATAAAAGAGAGTTTATAATACATTAATATAAATGTCATATATAGCTAGAAATTATTAAAGAACACTAAATAGTATAAAATTTACTATATAAAGAATTTACCGAAAAACTAAATATTTTCGTAGGGGTTAACCCACATATTTTGAGTAAAATTCAATAAATATGAAAATGTTGTTTTAATACATAGGTGCATCCTCCACTTACATATGATGATGGTAAAAGAGTTTTGGAACATTTGTTGTCTCTGTTTCTCTAGATAATAGGGAATTCTTAGAGGTTAGATCACTGATTTAAGCAGTACATGATGTTTAACTAAACTAATTGTTAGAAATGAGAATGATGCACATTTACCATGAAAGATAATTTATAATACATTAATATAAATTTAATATATAGTTAGAAATTATTAAAGAACACTAAAGAGTATAAGGTTTACTATATAAAGAATTTACCGAAAAACTAAATATTTTCTTAGGGGTTAACCCACATATTTTGAGTAAAATTCAAAAAATATGACAATGTTGTTTTAATGCATAGTTGCATCCTCCACTTACATATGATGATGGTAAAAGATATTTGGAACATTTTTTGTCTCCGTTTCTCTAGATAATAGAGATTTCTTAGTGGTTAGTTCACTTATTTAAGAAGTATATGATGTTTTACTAAACTAATTGTTAGAAATGAGAATGATGTCCATTTACCATGAACGAGAGTTTATAATACATTAATATAAATGTCGGATGTAGTTATAAATTTATTTAATAAAACTAAAGAGTATAAGGTTCAATATATAGATCATTTACCGAAAAACTAAATATTTTCGTAGGGGTTAACCCACATATTTTGAGTAAAATTCAAAAAATATGAAAATGCCGTTTTAATGCATTGTTGCATCCTCCACATACATATGATGATGGTAAAATAGTTTTGGAACATTTGTTGTCTCCGTTTCTCTAGATAATAGAGATTTCTTAATGGTTAGTTCACTGATTTAAGGAGTATATGATTTTAAACTAAATTAATTGTTGGAATTGAGAATGATTCTCATTTACCATGAAATAGAGTTGATAATTTATTAATATAAAATGTAGTTATAAATTTTTTAAATAAAACTAAAGAGTATAAGGTTCACTATATAGAACATTTACCGAAAAACTAAATATTTTCGTAGGGGTTAACCCACATATTTTGAGTAAAATTCAAAAAATATGAAAATGTTGTTTTAATGCATAGTTGCATCCTCCACGTACATATGATGATGGTAAAAGAGTTTCGGAACATTTGTTGTCTCCGTTTCTCTAGATAATAGAGATTTCTTAGTGGTTAGTTCACTTATTTAAGAAGTATATGATGTTTAATAAACTAATTGTTAGAAATGAGAATGACGACCATTTACCAAGAAAGAGAGTTTAGAATGCAATACAATAAATGTCGGATGTAGTTATATATTTTTAAATAACACTAAATAGTACAAGGATCAGTATATAGAGCATTTATCGAAAAACTAAATATTTTCATAGAGATTAACCCACGTATTTTGAGTAAAATTCAAAAAATATGACAATGTTGTTTAAATGAATAGGTGCATCCTCCACTTACATATGATGATGGTAAAAGAGTTTTGGAACATTTGTTGTGTCCGTTTCTCTAGATAATAGAGATTTCTTAGTGGTTAGTTCACTGATTTAAGCAGTATATGATGTTTAACTAAACTAATTGTTAGAAATGAGAATGATGCACATTTACCTTGAAAGATAATTTATAATTCATTATATAAATGTCATATATAGTTAGAAATTATTAAAGAAGACTAAAGAGTATAAGGTTTACTATATAAAGAATTTACCTGAAAACTAAATATTTTCGTTGGGGTTAACCCACATATTTTGAGTAAAATTCAAAAAATATGACAATGTTGTTTTAATGCATAGTTGCATCCTCCACTTACATATGATGATGGTAAAAGAGATTTGGAACATTTGTTGTCTCCGTTTCTCTAGATAATAGAGATTTCTTAGTGGTTAGTTCACTTATTTAAGAAGTATATGATGTTTAATAAACTAATTGTTAGAAATGAGAATGACGACCATTTACCATTAAAGAGAGTTTATAATACATTAATATAAATGTCGGATGTTGTTATAAATTTATTAAATAAAACTAAAGAGTATAAGGTTCACTATATAGAGCATTTACCGAAAAACTAAATATTTTCGTAGGGGTTAACCCATATATTTTGAGTAAAATTCAAAAAATATTTCAATGTTGTTTTAATGCATAGGTGCATCCTCCACTTACATATGATGATGGTAAAAGAGTTTTGGAACATTTGTTGTCTCCGTTTCTCTAGATAATAGAGATTTCTTAGAGGTTAGATCACTGATTTAAGCAGTATATGATGTTTAACTAAACTAATTGTTAGAAATGAGAATGATGCACATATAGCATGAAAGATAATTTATTATACATTAATATAAATGTCATATATAGCTAGAATTTATTAAAGAACACTAAAGAGTATAAGGTCTACTATATAAAGAATTTACCGAAAAACTAAATATTTTCGTAGGGACTAATCCACATATTTTGAGTAAAATTCAAAAAATATGACAATGTTGTTTTAATGCATAGTTGCATCTTCCACTTACATACGATGATGGTAAAAGAGATTTGGAACACTTTTTTTTCTCCGTTTCTCTAGATAATAGAGATTTTTTAGTGGTTAGTTCACTTATTTAAGAAGTATATGATGTTTTACTAAAATAATTGTTAGAAATGAGAATGACGCCCATGAAAGAGAGTTTATAATACATTAATATAAATGTCATATATAGCTAGAAATTATTAAAGAACACTAAATAGTATAAAATTTACTATCTAAAGAATTTACCGAAAAACTAAATATTTTCGTAGGGGTTAACCCACATATTTTGAGTAAAATTCAAAAAATATGAAAATGTTGTTTTAATACATAGGTGCATCCTCCACTTACATATGATGATGGTAAAAGAGTTTTGGAACATTTGTTGTCTCTGTTTCTCTAGAAAATAGGGATTTCTTAGAGGTTAGATCACTGATTTAAGCGGTACATGATATTTAACTAAACTAATTGTTAGAAATGAGAATGATGCACATTTACCATGAAAGATAATTTAAAATACATTAATATAAATTTAATATATAGTTAGAAATTATTAAAGAACACTAAAGAGTATAAGGTTTACTATATAAAGAATTTACCGAAAAACTAAATATTTTCGTAGGGGTTAATCCACATATTTTGAATAAAATTCAAAAAATATGAAAATGTTGTTTTAATACATAGGTGCATCCTCCACTTACATATGATGATGGTAAAAGAGTTTTGGAACATTTGTTGTCTCTGTTTCTCTAGATAATAGGGATTTCTTAGAGGTTAGATCACTGATTTAAGCAGTACATGATGTTTAACCTAACTAATTGTTAGAAATGAGAATGATGCACATTTACCATGAAAGATAATTTATAATACATTAATATAAATTTTAAATATATTTAGAAATTATTAAAGAACACTAAAGAGTATAATGTTTACTATTTAAAGAATTAACCGAAAAAGTAAATATTTTCTTAGGGGTTAACCCACATATTTTGAGTAAAATTCAAAAAATATGACAATGTTGTTTTAATGCATAGTTGCATCCTCCACTTACATAAGATGATGGTAAAAGATATTTGGAACATTTGTTGTCTCCGTTTCTCTAGATAATAGAGATTTCTTAATGGTTAATTCACTGATTTAAGGAGTATATGATTTTAAACTAAATTAATTGTTGGAATTGAGAATGATTCTCATTTACCATGAAATAGAGTTGATAATTTATTAATATAAAATGTTGTTATAAATTTATTAAATAAAACTAAAGAGTATAAGGTTCACTATATAGAACATTTACCGAAAAACTAAATATTTTCGTAGGGGTCAACCCACATATTTTGAGTAAAATTCAAAAAATATGACAATGTTGTTTTAATGCATAGGTGCATTCTCCCCTTACATATGATGATGTTAAAAGAGTTTTGGAACATTTGTTGTCTCCGTTTCTCTAGATAATAGAGATTTCTTAGTGGTTAGTTCACTGATTTAAGCAGTATATGATGTTTAACTAAACTAATTGTTAGAAATGAGAATGATGCACATTTACCATGAAAGATAATTTATTATACATTAATATAAATGTCATATATAGTTAGAAATTATTAAACAACACTAAAGAGTATAAGGTTTACTATATAAAGAATTTAACTAAAAACTAAATATTTTCGTAGGGGTTAACCTACATATTTTGAGTAAAATTCAAAAAATATGACCATGTTGTTTTAATGCATAGTTGCATCCTCCACTTACATATGATGATGCTAAAAGAGATTTGGAACATTTGTTGTCTCCGTTTCTCTAGATAATAGAGATTTCTTAGTGGTTAGTTCACTTATTTAAGAAGTATATGATGTTTAATAAACTAATTGTTAGAAATGAGAATGACGACCATTTACCATGAAAGAGAGTTTATAATACATTAATATAAATGTCGGATGCAGTTATAAATTTATTAAATAAAACTAAAGAGTATAAGGTTCACTATATAGAGCATTTACCGAAAAACTAAATATTTTCGTATGGGTTAACCCATATATTTTGAGTAAAATTCAAAAAATATGTCAATGTTGTTTTAATGCATAGGTGCATCCTCCACTTACATATAATGATGGTAAAAGAGTTTTGGAACATTTCTTGTCTCCGTTTCTCTAGATAATAGAGATTTCTTAGAGGTTAGATCACTAATTTAAACAGTATATGATATTTAACTAAACTAATTGTTAGAAATGAGAATGATGCACATATAGCATGAAAGATAATTTATAATAAATTAATATAAATGTCATATATAGCTAGAAATTATTAAAGAGCACTAAAGAGTATAAGGTCTACTATATAAAAAATTTACCGAAAATCTAAATATTTTCGTTGGGATTAACCCACATAATTTGAGTAAAATTCAAAAAATATGACAATGTTGTTTTAATGCATTGTTCCATCCTACACTTACATACGATGATGGTAAAAGAGATTTGTAACACTTTTTTGTCTCCGTTTCTCTAGATAATAGAGATTTCTTAGTGGTTAGTTCACTTATTTAAGAAGTATATGATGTTTTACTAAACTAATTGTTAGAAATGAGAATGATGTCCTTTTACCATGAAAGAGAGTATATAATACATTAATATAAATGTCATATATATAGCTAGAAATTATTAAAGAACACTAAATAGTATAAAATTTACTATATAAAGAATTTACCGAAAAACTAAATATTTTCGTAGGGATTAACCCACATATTTTGAGTAAAATTCAAAAAATATTAAAATGTTGTTTTAATGCATTGGTGCATCCTCCACTTACATATGATGATGGTAAAAGAGTTTTGGAACATTTGTTGTCTCCGTTTCTCTAGATAATAGAGATTTCTTAGAGGTTAGATCACTGATTTAAGCAGTATATGATATTTAACTAAACTAATTGTTAGAAATGAGAATGATGCACATTTACCATGAAAGATAATTTATAATAAATTAATATAAATGTCATATATAGCTAGAAATTATTAAAGAACACTAAAGCGTATAAGGTTTACTATTTAAAGAATTTACCGAAAAATTAAATATTTTCGTAGAGGTTAACCCACATATTTTGAGTAAAATTCAAAAAATATGACAATGTTTTTTTAATGCACAGTTGCATTCTCCACTTACATATGATGATGGTAAAAGAGATTTGGAACATTTGTTGTCTCCGTTTCTCTAGATAATAGAGATTTCTTAGAGGTTAGATCACTGATTTAAGCAGTATATGATGTTTAACTAAACTAATTGTTAAAAATGAGAATGAAGCACATTTACCATGAAAGATAATTTATAATACATTAATATAAATGTCATATATAGCTAGAAATTATTAAAAACACTAAAGAGTATAAGGTTTACTATATAAAGAATTTACCAAAAAACTAAATATTTTCGTAGGGGTCAACCCACATATTTTGAGTAAAATTCAAAAAATATGACAATGTTGTTTTAATGCATAGGTGCATTCTCCCGTTACATATGATGATGTTAAAAGAGTTTTGGAACATTTGTTGTCTCCGTTTCTCTAGATAATAGAGATTTCTTAGTGGGTTGTTCACTGATTTAAGCAGTATATGATGTTTAACTAAACTAATTGTTAGAAATGAGAATGATGCACATTTACCATGAAAGATAATTTATTATACATTAATATAAATGTCATATATAGTTAGAAATTATTAAACAACACTAAAGAGTATAAGGTTTACTATATAAAGAATTTACCGAAAAACTAAATATTTTCTTAAGGGTTAACCTACATATTTTGAGTAAAATTCAAAAAATATGACCATGTTGTTTTAATGCATAGTTGCATCCTCCACTTACATATGATGATGGTAAAAGAGATTTGGAACATTTGTTGTCTCCGTTTCTCTAGATAATAGAGATTTCTTAGTGGTTAGTTCACTTATTTAAGAAGTATATGATGTTTTACTAAACTAATTGTTAGAAATGAGAATGACGCCCATTTACCATGAAAGAGAGTTTATAATACATTAATATAAATGTCGGATGTAGTTATAAATTTATTAAATAAAACTAAAGAGTATAAGGTTCACTATATAGAGCCTTTACCGAAAAACTAAATATTTTCGCAGGGGTTAACCCACATATTTTGAGTAAAATTCAAAAAATATGACAATGGTTTTTTAATGCATAGGTGCATCCTCCACTTACATATGATGATGGTAAAAGAGTTTTGGAACATTTGTTGTCTCCGTTTCTCTAAATAATAGAGATTTCTTAGAGGTTAGATCATTGATTTAAGCAGTATATGATGTTTTACTAAACTAATTGTTAGAAATGAGAATGATGCACATATAGCATGAAAGATAATTTATAATACATTAATATAAATGTCATATATAGCTAGAAATTATTAAAGAACACTAAAGAGTATAAGGTCTACTATATAAAGAATTTACCGAAAAACTAAATATTTTCGTAAGGGTTAACCCACATATTTTGAGTAAAATTCAAAAAATATGACAATGTTGTTTTAATGCATAGTTGCATCCTCCACTTACATACGATGATGGTAAAAGAGATTTGGAACACTTTTTTGTCTCCGTTTTTCTAGATAATAGAGATTTCTTAGTGGTTAGTTCACTTATTTAAGAAGTATATGATGTTTTACTAAACTAATTGTTAGAAATGAGAATGATGTCCATTTACCATGAAAGACAGTATATAATACATTAATATAAATGTCATATATAGCTAGAAATTATTAAAGAACACTAAATAGTATAAAATTTACTATATAAAGAATTTACCGAAAAACTAAATATTTTCGTAGGGGGTTAACCCACATATTTTGAATAAAATTCAAAAAATATTACAATGTTTTTTAATGCATAGGTGCATCCTCCACTTACATATGATGATGGTAAAAGAGTTTTGGAATATTTGTTGTCTCCGTTTCTCTAGATAATAGAGATTTCTTAGAGGTTAGATCACTGATTTAAGCAGTATATGATGTTTAACTAAACTAATTGTTAGAAATGAGAATGATGCACGTTTACCATGAAAGATAATTTATAATACATTAATATAAATGTCATATATAGCTAGAAATTATTAAAGAACACTAAAGAGTATAAGGTTTACTATATAAAGAATTTACCGAAAAACTAAATATTTTCGTAGGGGTTAACCCACATATTTTGAGTAAAATTCAAAAAATATGAAAATGTTGTTTTAATACATAGGTGCATCCTCCACTTACATATGATGATGGTAAAAGAGTTTTGGAACATTTGTTGTCTCTGTTTCTCTAGATAATAGGGATTTCTTAGAGGTTAGATCACTGATTTAAGCAGTACATGATGTTTAACTAAACTAATTGTTAAAAATGAGAATGAAGCACATTTACCATGAAAGATAATATATAATATATTAATATAAATGTCATATATAGCTTGAAATTATTAAAGAACACTAAAGAGTATAAGGTTTACTATATAAAGAATTTACCGAAAAACTAAATATTTTCGTAGGGGTTAACCCACATATTTTGAGTAAAATTCAAAAAATATGACAATGTTGTTTTAATGCATAGGTGCATCCTCCACTTACATATGATGATGGTAAAAGAGTTTTGGAACATTTGTTGTCTCCGTTTCTCTAGATAATAGAGATTTCTTAGAGATTAGATCACTGATTTAAGCAGTATATGATGTTTAACTAAAATATTTAGATTTTCGGTAAATGCGCTATATACTGAACCTTATACTTAGATTTTCGGTAAATGCGCTATATACTGTATATACAAAGCAGTATATGAAAATATTTAGATTTCTGTAAATGCGCTATATACTGAACCTTATACTATTTAGTGTACTTTAGTAATTTCTAACCGCATCCTACATTTATATTAATATATTCTAAACTTTCTTTCTTTATACATGGCAATCGTTCTAATTTTTTAAGAATTAATTTAGTTATACTTCAAATACTGTTTACTATTTTCTATTATATCTATATTATCTAGAGAAACTGAGACATCAAATATTTTAAACCTCTTGACCACCAGTCCGAAGCCTTAGCAGTACGAGAGGCTCAGAGATTTGGGTATCCATCGACTCAAATGTGAAACAGACTCCTCACAATTTGTAGCAGCCCTTAAATCAGGAGACTCTCCACCGGATCTATGGAATAGTTGCAGATATTCTATGCATTACGTCTGATTTTGATTTAGTCTTTTTTCCGTTGGATTTCAAGGGGATTAAACAAAGAAGCTGATGCCTTGGCAAATCAAGCTCTATCATCTAAATCCTTTGTAATGAACCAGAACCAAGACCCTAATGGTCCTTAATATTTGAATGCAAGTTTAGTGTTACAAAAAAAAAGTAAACACAACTTTCTAAAAAATTAATGATGTTTTTATTAATTAAGGTCAGCTCTAGACATATTCTTTTTGGTCGTTACAATTCTTTTGACCCTTCTCGAGTTTTACTTATGTTTCTAGTCATTAGAATATCGTAATATACTGTGTATGTATAACCTGTCAAACCTTTTTAATGTTTTCTGGTCGACTTCATGATGTTTAATTTTGTTTCAGGAAAATAAGAGTTTAATTACTTGATTGCTCCCTTATTTATGATTAAGAAAATGATACTGATAATTTACAAAATTAATGGGATATCAAAAGGCTGTCGCTAGGTGTCAAAGAAAAAAATATGAAAGTACTAACTTATTGCAAAATCAAATGTCAATTAAGTAGTTTATGTTAATTCCTCTGTAACTCTTAAGTAGCACTCTCAAGAACATGCAACGCAGACAGTTGTTATGTTTTGTTTCACTTCTCAACAAAAAATATAAAAAAGATAAGCCGTTTGATATTAAAAAAATTAATAGAATCATTAGATGTGTAATCAGCGATATTATATCTTGAATCTTGAGTCTTTTGACAGTTTTCAGCTTAAAGTTTTTTCAGTTTGGCCGGCAATAGAAAAATACCTAATAATAATGATTCGAGCGCGCGGTATAAAATATAGTATCAACTATCAAGTAACGTTGGACCAAAGTCGTTGGGGTGTGGGGGGGGAAATGGTGATTTTGATATGCTAATAATTAGCGAATACCAACCTTATGATCCGGCAATCAAAGGGATCCGATTTAGATTTATTTCCATTCAAAATCCAATCTTATTGGAAATATCTATCAAGTCTTAATCCTATCCAAATCCCTATAAGATAGCAAAAAAGAAAACCAACTGAATATATTTATGCAAACGTGTGAAAAATATTTGAGGTTTTAGCATTTTCACACTTACTTAAAAAAAATATGTCAAAATTAGTTACTATAATGTGATTAACAATTCTCACAAATTTTAACCAATAAATTTTAATAAACATACTTATGTTTCTAAAATTTACAATTTACCATTAATGATGTTTATAGAACATGGATTTTTATATGCTATGATAATATCTAAATTGATCATAACTAGGGGTGGGCGCAAGCCAAGTACTTGCTAATTTTCAATGGCTTGGTACTTGGCTTGGCTCGTTCAAGTAATCATATTGTTGACTTGAACTTGACTTGTTTAAAACAAGTGCTTACTATATCAAGTACTCGAGAAAAAACTAGTACTTGCAAGTTACTTGATGCGGTTTGTTACTTGCTAAAATCAAGTACTCGTTTCTCAAATACTTATTACTTACAAATTATAAATAAGTAAAATAAAGTATAATTTCGTATAAATGATTTTGCTATTTTTTATCAAATTTTTAATTCAAACTAATATATTTATTTGATTTCAGCTACAATATAAATAAAAGACAAAATATGTTAAATATATAATAAGAATTTTTTAGAAATGTGTAGCGAATAATATGTAAAACCAAGTAATGAAACAAATATAGAAAGATATAAAGATATTTAATACTTGACTTAATCTACAAATAATAAGATATATTTGCTTATTATCTAATTTAACAATGTCGAAACTTGATTTTCTAAGACAAAATGAAACAAATAAATGAAATTAAAAGAATTATGATTAAGATTTTGAAACTATAAAACTTATACCAATACTACTTAAACAAAAAAACGAGTCAAGTACAAACGAGTCAAGTAGTTTAATTTAAAAAAAGACTTGGTACTTGGTTTATACTTGCAAGTTTTTGAGTTGAAGTACTTGTTACTTGGTTTGATCACTGCAAGTACTTGATATTACGGGGCAAGACGAGCCGAGTAGCGGGTACAAGTCGAGTATCGAGTATTTGTGCCCAGCCCTAATCATAACTCAGACATGTTTACAAGGCTGTGGAGATACATAAACAAAAATCTACTTGATATGTTAAAGTTCGATAACACATTAGCAAGTTGAAATTTAATGTTTTTGAACTTACTATATATGAAATATACGTATCTTTTGCCGGATCTTGTATTTATTTGCAAATTGCAGATTATGTTCTACATGACATAAATAACGTAGGCTAGTTGGTCCATGTGTTTTTGGCTAGAAAATGTATAAGGTGAATGCTTATTGGCTACCATTTATCGCATTTAATTCCCACATGTAAAATTATTGACCTTTACTTACCAAACAAACAAAACCAACCCTCCTTTCGTAAAGTTAAGTTCATGCATACAACTTCGTTCTAACAAAAAGACAGCATTCAACATATTTTCCTGTGAATCAATATGTGAAAAGTGAATAATTTAAAGAGAGCATATTTCAAGGAAAAACATCGATAGATGATTGTAAAAGGTTAGTTTCACATATCTTACTTCATATGCAGTGTTAAACTGTTAAGATAGTTAAATCCAAAGTTTTCTTTCTTTCGAGAGAGGTTAAATCCAAAGTTACGATGCATAAAGTATTGGACTGTGTAGGAGACTGTAGCTTTGCGTAGACTATATAGCCACAACGCGGCACTTGTTTATTAGAGCATGTTGGACTACTTACAGAGTTACAGGTCTACGTTCATTTAACCTAAAAAGTGTATTTTGTCGCGATTTGGTGTGGATGCCTTGCAGTGGCGGTCATGTGAGGTAAACTTATATGATCGATAGTGACAGACATAATTTCCAATTATATATATATATAGATGAGACACATTTACGTGACTGATATTGGTATTATTATATTTCGTTAAGCTGTATATCAAATCTTTTGAATGGAAATTGAGAGAGTATATTTTAGAATGTTACCAACAAAAAAAAAGAAGAAGTAAATTTTGAAAATGAAAAAGTAGCAAACTTTGAACATGAAAATAATTCGTTTTTTGGTCACTAAATTTGCAAATGGAGAACCCACATATATTGAAATGGCTGTTGATAAAACCGTGTAAAATCACAAAATCATTTAGAACTTATCATTCCAAGAGTTACTCATCAAAACTAGCAAGCCTCTGTATCTTGTGATCAATAATTATTGTGGTTTTAGATTTGAGATATTAATATGGATTTTATACAAAAGACTCATAAGATCAGGTTGAATTTAAGAAGGAATTAATAATAAACATATCTACCAAGTGAGGCACCTTTCAACCATATTTTAAGTAGATTGGTTATCCTTTACTCAGATAATTAACAACTCTAGACAGGAAAAAGTCGAGTAAACATTCTAATTCTGTTAATTCATACCATTAAAAAGGTACCATATGTTATGCATAAGTACAGATAGCATGATTAGCCTCATGTTGACAAAGTACATATAAGATGACTTTTACAAGTTAACCACCATCAGTATGTTAATCCAATCAAGCGTTCAAACAAAAGAAAATAAGCAAGTTGGATTATTTTTCCATAGTACAAATAAAAAAAATTAAATATGATGAAATTCAGAATAAAGAGATTGGACCACAATAAATTAGTTATAGTAATATTACTATTATAGGTTAAAGAAATTCCATCTTTAGCCCGTAGACTTTCGTAACACCAATGTCAAGGCTGCACGAAACCAATCTAATAAAAAATCAGACATTGGAACAGAAGACTCTTGTCTTTTTGTATCTCTATATATACACACATAGTAATATCAATATGACAATATCTATAGAGATTTAGTTACAAAGATTGAAAGTTAATTTTTGATCAAAAAAAAAAAAAGATTGAAAGTTAATTCAGAAATGGCGGTGGAGGATGATGTATCTTCGATAAGAACAACGACGTTAGTCGCTCCAACAAGACCTACGATCACAGTTCCTCAGAGACCACCGGCGATCGAAACGGCGGCGTACTTTTTCGGAGGTGGAGATGGTCTTAGTCTAAGCCCAGGCCCACTCTCTTTTGTCTCGTCGTTTTTCGTTGATAGCTTCCCTGACGTCTTGACGCCGGATAATCAAAGGACAACGTCATTTTCTCAACTTCTTGCCGGAGCTATGTCGGTGTCTCCCGGAGCTGGACGTTCTACGGCGGGTATGCTCGCCGGAGGAGGTCCGTTGTTTACAATCCCTTCGGGTTTCAGCCCTTCTAGTCTTCTCACATCTCCCATGTTCTTCCCTCCTCAGGTAATCAATTAATTAAATTTTTCTTTGGCTTAGGTAACTAATTATTTATTATGATTAATTATCAAATAAATTATAGAATAAATCCCATTATATTTTGCTAATTGTTGAGGTTCATATAGTTACTAACAATACCCAAGATTCTCAACTTTTTAGACTGAAAAAATCCAACAATTTAGACTTGGGTATTGTTAGTATAGTAGTAGTATCAAATAAACATTTTTGATATAAATTATCCTTTTCACCGTAATAATATCAACCAAATCCATAGTATGATACCTAATGGCTAATGCAGCAGTCACCAGCTCAGACCGGCTATGTTCAACCGCAGTCGCAACCGAAACGACCGGACTCATCATTTCCTAACCAAATGCCGCCATCTACATCCACGGCCGTGCATGGCCGTCAATCTTGTGAAGCTTCGCAAGCCGATCATAGAGCTAGAAGTAATTTTAATAATCCGGCGAATAACAACAATACTAACCGGTCTTATAATGTGGTGAACGTTGATAAACCGGCGGATGACGGGTATAATTGGAGGAAGTACGGCCAAAAGCCGATAAAAGGGTGTGAATATCCGAGGAGTTATTATAGATGCACACATGTCAATTGTCCGGTTAAGAAGAAAGTTGAAAGGTCATCGGATGGACAGATCACTCAGATCATTTACAAAGGTCAACATGACCACGTGAGGCCTCAGAACCGCCGTGGCGGTGGTGGTGGAGTTAGAAGTTCCGGCCAAATTGGTGATATTCATTACATTGGTGGTGTAGGACAGATGGAGTCTAGTGATGATAGTGGTTATGCTAATGATCACAACAATGATAATGATGATGACAATGAAGATCTTCCCGCTTCAAAGATAAGGTATATATAGTAGAAAGAGCATATATATAAAATGATATTCATGACGTGTTGCACATATATAGAAAGAAGATGAATAATATTGAGCTTAGTTACAAAAAAAAAAGATGAATAATATTTACTATAGCAATAGCAAAATTCGTATATCGCATGCAGCCTACAAATTATAAGTATTGTCTTATTTTCAGTCCATGATAATAATCTCGATTTATGATTGAAAATATTATATGCATATTAAGAATCTTTAATTTGTAGTGCGTCAATAATCAAATTATTTATTTGAGTTTCATGCAGTTTGTGATATATCCAATGGATTAATTAAGTAAATTTTGGGATTTTAGAAAAATTGACGGAGGTGTGTCGACAACTCACCGGTCCGTGACCGAGCCAAAGATCATCGTTCAGACAAGAAGTGAAGTTGACCTCCTCGACGATGGCTATAGATGGCGCAAGTACGGACAAAAGGTTGTCAAAGGAAATCCCCATCCGAGGTAATATTTAGTCTTTCACTTATCCAGTTCATATATAGTTTCATAAAACCGAGTCCATATAAAAATATATCAATTTTGTATAATACTATTTCAATTTTCTTTTGACATGTTCTTTATCTTGGTAATATTAGGAGCTATTATAAGTGTACAATGGCGAATTGCACGGTACGTAAACATGTAGAGAGAGCTTCAACGGATGTGAAAGCTGTCATTACAACTTACGAAGGTAAACATAACCATGACGTCCCTGCCGCTAGAAATGGCACAGCCGCAGCAACCTCAGCCACAGCGGGAACGTCCGATCACCATCGTATGAGATCGTTGTCGGGGAACAATATGCAACAACATATGAGTTTCGATAATACAGGCCAATCTCCGGTTCTTTTGAGATTGAAAGAAGAGAAAATGGCTATTAATTGACTTTTAAACCGAGGATTTCGAGAGTGATTTAGCAGCTCGGTTACTGAAACTGAACCGGGATACTACTTATTGACTTGTGACTAGAGTGCATGGCTTGACCAAAGAACAGAAAATCAAAATCTCTGATAAGTTTTTGTTTCTTTTTTTCTTTAAATTGTGAATTTTTTTCTTTGTTGTATTTAATCATTAATTCCCTTTGATTTATTTCTTTCTTTTGCCGCTTTCAAAATTTGGTAATATTTTCTTCTATGTATATATATAGATATATAATCTATATATTTTAAATTACTAAGAAAAATATAAGAAAAGAATATTTTGTTTTTCTGGTCTCATTCTCTTCCAAAGATTTAAGGAAAATTATCGAATTCTCCGTAATTATCTCTATCTCTCGATTCGGTTTCTATCTATCTTACATCCGAATATTTGTTTCCTTTAGGTTTCTGTTCTTTGCCCTCCCTCCTTCATTTTCGTTTCTTTATGGTCTAATGCAGGGATTGTCCTCCCTGCGTTGGACCCGTTTACCCGTCCCGGGTCCATACTCACGCCGCACGGAAACTCTCCTCATCTGACAATTAGTTTCATCATGGGTTGCTTCAACTCCAAGCATTCTTCTCCCGCAGCTCCTCCACGCCCTCTCCGCCGCCGTTCAGACACCGCCGCCGCCCACCGAGGTCATCCCCAAAACAACCACAAACCCCACGTTCTTCCCACTCCTCCATCTCACCGCCGTGTCGTCAACTCATCTCCTAAAAAGCATCGCAACAATGACGATGACGCTCCAAGATCGAGAACTACCGGAGTTAGCCTGAGATCCGGATTGTCGCATGGGAATGTAGAGGCTGACCACGCGGCTGCTGGTTGGCCATCATGGCTAACCTCCGCCGCACCTGAGGCCGTTCAAGGGTTGGTCCCGTTACGTGCAGAAGACTTCGAGAAAAGAGAGAAGGTAAAATAACAATAAACCCCTAAAACATTCCTTGCAAAACAAGAAACAGACCTATCCATGACGTCAACAACTCATTTTCACCATTTTTTTTTCTCTTCAAAATGTGTTTAGATTGGACAAGGAACGTATAGCAACGTGTTCCGGGCTTGTGAGGTATCGACGGGACGAGTCATGGCTCTAAAGAAAATAAGGGTTCAGAATTTCGAAACAGAAAACATAAGATTCATAGCGAGAGAGATCATGATTTTGAGAAGATTGGATCATCCAAACATCATGAAACTCGAAGGGATCATCGCCTCACGGAATTCAAACAGCATGTACTTTGTGTTTGATTACATGGAACACGATCTCGAAGGCTTATGTTCATCTCCTGACATCAACTTCACCGAGGCACAGGTAAGAATTAAAAACACACAAAAAAAGAAAAGAAAAACATAACGTCTCGTGCAACTAACTAACTCTGTCTTGTTTTGTTTTCAGATCAAATGCTATATGCAGCAGCTTCTGTTGGCAGTAGAACATTGTCATATGCGAGGGATCATGCACCGAGACATTAAAGCAGCAAACATTCTGGTGAATAACAAAGGAGTTTTGAAGCTAGCTGATTTTGGACTAGCCAACATTGTAACACCAAGAAACAAGAATCAGTTAACAAGTCGGGTTGTGACGCTATGGTACCGTGCACCCGAACTTCTAATGGGTTCCACGAGTTATAGCGTATCGGTCGATCTCTGGAGCGTGGGATGTGTCTTCGCCGAGATTCTTACCGGAAGACCACCTCTTAAAGGAAGAACAGAGGTGATAAAGGCACCCTATAAAGCGATAGACAGAACTAAACTACTCATTCCATGCATATCCATTTTTATGAGTTTGTTTTTTTTTGTTTGTAGATTGAGCAACTTCACAAGATTTATAAACTCTGTGGATCACCAGATGAAGAACTTTGGAGAAAGAACAAGCTTCATCCTCAAACTAAGATGTTTGGACAACAACATCAATATGAAGGTTGTCTAAGAGAAACATTTGAGGAGTTTCCGAAAACAGCAGTTAATCTTCTGGAGAATCTATTTTCTATTGATCCGGAGAAACGAGGAACGGCCTCTTCTGCGCTCATGTCAGAGGTGAGAACACAAAACAAAAACCCAAACGTTAATCCAAAACTACACATGTATGTATATATTTTAAAATGACACAATCTGGTCTTCTCTATGGTTTTGCTGTTATTCCAGTACTTTAATACAAAACCTTACGCTTGTGATCCATCTACATTACCTAAGTACCCTCCTAACAAAGAAATGGATGCTAAGTACCGTGAGGAACTGCAACGAAGGTTTAAATCAATCCATTTTCACAAACTCTTTATATATTTATGTGTGTCACACACCGTGTGTGTCACTATGTAGTTACGTGTGTTGAAAGATTTAACATATTTGATTTGCAGGAGAAGAGCAACCATAAAGAAAAGAGATAACTTGGTATCCAAGAAAACAGGAAAATCACGTAGAACAATCAAAGAGCCTCTTAGCAAGTTACCAGCTCAACAGGTATGAAGTTTAACAAGTTACCAACCAATCTCGGTTCTTTATTCGTAATTTGTTTTTGCAGGAAACGAAGAAGGAAGCTGAGAAAGAACTCATACTCCAGACGACGCCATCAGAGACATCTCAAGCGACCACTCGAAGTGAGTTCCCGTACACTGCTCTATCTCAAGCCACGGCGCCGGCAAGCGGGTTCGCATGGGCTGGAGCCAAGAAGAGGAAAGAAAACGACGCAGCTTCAACGCTGACATATAATCAACCTGCAGGATCTGCGAGCCACGTGAGTGGTATGAGCATGGCTTTTGCTAAGAACACTTTCGGGCTAACAATAAACGAAGACAGACCATTTCTTAGGCCACACGTTTCTCTAGACTCCTCTGGTGATGTCTTGTTGTACCCTAACGTGCATCACAAGAAGAGAGAAGAAGATAATATGAGTCAACTGAATTCGGTACGACCTAAACTCATGAGAATCTTGGAGATTATGCTTGTTCATGATTTGGTGTAATGATATATGATGATGAGGACATTTTTTGTAGGAATTGAGGAATGTTGGGTCGAATCCGAAGATTTTTGAAAGTAATGGGATGAATGAGATATTAAGGAGGACTGAAAGTGATGCAAGAGTCGGTGTTCGAAGACCACCGCCACGGATAGAAAGAGGTTAAACAACGGAGAAGAGAGAGCTTTACCATTATTACTTTTTTTTAGCCAAGGACATATGTTTTCACTTGGCATCATTTGTAGTCCACAAAATTCAAAATCTGCCAAATAAACCATGTCTGTCTGAAAAGTTTTAATCTCAGGTTTTCGAAATGATAATTTTGTTTCCCTTGCAAGTTCATTTCCTTCTAGGTTTGCCAGATGATGCTACACTATATAATGTATTGTGTGCATTAGAAGATAAAGTTGTTGCTCTAAATGCACACGTTCAAATTTTTACACCTTTTTCTATGCCCATCAAAAAAAAAAAAAATCGGAAGTCTGATCCGTCGTAGAACAAGTTTGTAACTAAGGACTGATCTTTACAAAAGATACAAAACAAATATTGGTGGCGCAATGCACTACAAGTTATGTACAGAGTTGCTCCATCTTTTTTGTTTTTACTAGAGAGTTCATCGTTCTTACATTTAAGTTTAAAGAAGTGTTTTAGTAGAGCACCAAAATAGAATACTAAAGAAAGAGAAATAGTAAAAGTTCACTTTTCATTCCTTTCTGAATATTTCTTAGACGAAGGAGAAAAAAAAAAGGAAAAAAGAAGTGGGAAGATTATTCTTGAAGAGGTCTACTGATGGATTGAATTATTCAGAGGACTCTGAGTTGAGCAAGGAAGGCAGCACAGAGATCCAAGAACAAGAACTGAGGACCTTGTACCCTCTGCAGATCCAACAGGTACTTGTCGTCCCGTGTTTTATACAACTGTTTCAAACCACCCGACAACAAACATCAGTAACCAAAAAAACACCCAATTTCGGTTATAATATCATGAAGTGGAGAAAAGAGGATTAACCTGAAGTTCAAACTTGACAACATTAGGTGACTTCACAGCTGAGTCGTTCTCTATTATGCTGGAATCATCTCCAAAGTAGTTGTTGTCCTGCATCGAGTTACTTAGCATTCCATCTGCGTTATTGTTAGGAACCCATCTGCATTTCATGTTGTAGGGCCCTATCTTCTTCCAACACACATTCAGATCTTGCAGGGCTTTTAGGACTTCTGTCATTATCTCGCGTGGATGAGCACGAGACTGTTTTGGATCCAGATGGTTGTATTATCAAATCAAACTAAACAGATAGATTATAGCATAAATTAAGAGAGAGAGAAAGAGTCAAGACCTGAAGTCCAAGAGCCCATTTTCTATCAACCGGGTATTGAGATCTCAAGCCAACTCCTTGGAACTCCATCAGTCCTGGAAGCCGATTGCTCACCGGTGAAGCTACGCTTTCTGCTGGATGCATTCGCGGAGTACCTTCCTGATTAAATCAAACATTCAATATATCACTTCAAAGATCTTTTGCTACAGTCAAAAAGGACAATGTGAGACCCACCATTGTCTCTTGAAACTCGGCACCGAGATAACCAGCAGAGACACGGAACCGGTTGTCCAGTATCAGATAGTATGTCACAGTGCCCTGGAAGATTTCAATATTTTAGATATTACGATGTAAAAGTTAACTTTGAATTTTTATAAAGAAGCAAATGGACAAGAGGCTGAGAGAAAACGATACATCATTCTGGGTCCGATTGCGGAGAGATTCAATGAGGAGGTTTCTGTCAAATCCCATATTGATAACTTCTTGGAGAATTTCCTCATCAATCTACAAAAAGACAAACAAATGAAGCCAAGCGCTTTTAAGCGTTCTTGAAAAAGAGGGATAGAGACAATCTCCAATGAAAATAAGAGTAGACACATCAGGTTTTACCTTTTTCGCTTGCTGGGCCGTATCTGGAGGAGGGACAGCTAGATACCTAGGAAGATGAGCTTGGAACCAATGATGCTGCCGGATCTCAGGAATGGTTACTCGTTTCATGGGGTCGACAACGAGCATCCGGGGGATCAAATCTCTAGCACCAGCAGATAAATGACTAGGCAGAGTATATATCCCTCCCTGAAGAGAAAAGCATTACACTCGCGGAGATTAGGCAAAAGAAAAGAAGAAAAGCGAACAAAGAGATCAAGTAACAAAACGTCTTTTTGGCAGTACCTTTATCTTCTTAAAAAGGTTGGGAATGTTCTCATCATCGAACGGAAGAGTCCCACAAAGAAGAGCATAGAGTATCACACCACAGCTCCAGACGTCCACTTCAGGGCCAGCATATAGTTTTCCAGAAATGACCTGAAACAATTGACACATCTCCATTACAAATGACATTTAAAAACAATCCATATATATACCAGAAGGTTGAAGAGCTTACCTCTGGAGCAGCGTAATTTGGACTACCACAGCTTGTCTTCAGAAAGTGACCATCTCGCATAATGTTGCTCAGGCCAAAGTCAGCAATCTTTACATTGGATTTGGAGCCCAAAAGCAAGTTTTCAGGCTTAAGGTCTCTATGAACTACCATATTCCGATGGCAGTACTCCACTCCCGATATTATCTACATCAAAGTCAAGTCATGGCTAAATGTTTTGAACTCTCGGATGTAATGATAATTGAATGATTGCTCGGATGTTGATCAAAATGAAAACAATACCTGCTGAAAAAAGTTTCTGGCCTCGTCCTCCTGCAACCGACCCTTCTCCACAATATAGTCAAACAGCTCACCAGAGTTGACATACTCCATGACAAGATAGATATCTGTGGGAGTCTCAATGACCTCGTAGAGACGGATGATGTGAGGATGCATAAAGAGTCTCAAGATCTTGATCTCTCTCCTCACTACACCAAAGAGAACACACTAAACGAATGAGTTGTAACTAAAATAGGATGAAAAGAAACCATATCCCACACAGCATCGCAGAGTGAGAAATCAGAAGCAAAAAAATACAGCAAAAAGCGTACCTTTTTCCTCCATCTCCATGTTTTTGATTTTGCGACGATTGAGGATCTTGATAGCAACTTTATGTCCGGTCAAAGAGTGCTCGGCTATCTTAACCCTACCAAAGGAACCGATACCGAGAGTCCTCCCAAGCTTGTAATTTGGTAGAATCGATTCCACACCTCCTCTCCCACCTGATCCATCCATTTTTCCTAAACAAAGAATGCAAATAAAAAAAAACCAGAAAGCTAATATTAAATCTCCTACACAAGACACTAGAAACTTCAGCAGATTACAGAATAAGCCTTTTTCTATTAAAATCCAAATTCAACCGATTATTGCTATTATCGAACAAGTGAGAGCGACGAGCATGAAGATTTAGAAACACTAACGGAGCTTTAAAATAGCAATTTCAACTATCCCCTAATTCGGAATAATAAGAACCCTAACAATCCAATCGTCGGATCTCTCGTACCCGATACCACAAATAAAGAAACCGAGAGCGATCGAACACGCCCGATTTGCAAGTTAACATCGAAAAAAGAGACAATTAGTTTCCGAAAATAGAAGATTTGGAGAGATCGAACTTACCAAAAATAAGAGAAGCCCAAAATGCAGCAAGGAAACAAAAATCCCTAAATTCCTGAGCTCAAAAAGAGGAGAAATTGAGATTCGAAAACTGAATGAAGATCAACAGATGAGCTTAAACCCAGAATTTGAGAGATTCTCTCTCTCCCTCTCTCTCGCACTTCTCGTTTTGCTTGTAAGCCTATAGACACAATATATTTAATTTTTTTTTTCGGTTTCCATAAACGGATTAATCGTAAATTAATTACCCTCGAACTTAGGCTTAATTACAACGAATACCCCTGTGGGGACGTGGCAAGGAGTCATCTTTTTTTGCAAATTATTCTCGGTTTTGTCCAAAAAAAAGCTTAACTGACACTTGTACTGATGATTAATCGTTAGTTACTAAATTAATTATCCAATAATTTGCTTTATTTTAAGAAAGTAATGAGATGTTTACTTGGTTAGCAATTTCCAAAAGGTATCCGACCGTCTAACATGTTTGGAGTGAGTAGTGTGATTAGTGACTAAAAACTCTTTCTTTCTTTACAACCGTAAATAAACATAATAAACTGGTTTGTTATCGGTTAAGAGCCAAGCCACAAGCGACCCGTTTAGTGTTTTCTTCCATCGGTTAAAGAGCTCAAACAGGGTATATATAGTAACTAACATTGTTTCAAGCAAACTTCAAAAGCTCAAGCAAAAGACTATAGTCTAAAAATGTTTTTTGTTTTCCTTCTCAAGATTGATATGAACGAAGAAGCAGAGGATCTTCAGGTGACATGTCCCGTGAGTACTGCGATGCCGAAAGCGCTGGATCACGGTATGCAACCACGAGTTTAGAATAAAATTCAGACATGTTCTCTTCTCTCTCGTCTGCTTTGTCTTTGTTTACTAGACACTGCAAAACAGGTAAGAGAGTATATAAAGTTTATAATGAGAAGCAGCTGTAGTGGCAACATAAACCATAATAAGCCTTTATATATGAGACTGCAAAAGGTTCTTGTTCAAGACTAAATCCTAAGGACTATGCACTATTGTTCTCTTTGTATCCTTCGAGATCATGAATTTGATTCAAATTAGTCAGCCTTTTATGTTCCCAAACAATTATGTAAAAGAAAAAGGCAATGGTCATTTACCTCGGTAGGATAAGATTTGAAATTTGGCAAGAATCGTCTCTGGCAGTAGATGCTGAAAAGGAGGGTGAGAATCGGGAGGGGAATCGTTAAAGAAGATGCCAATGGAAGCTTTTTAAGGCCGAATAATCCGACTGCAATAATGTGCATTAGCACCAAAGAGAAGATAGTGGAGCTGTGTACTATTGGCCAAAACTTTCCACCAGTTTCATACTTGGCCTCATATACGTTTAGGAGCTGCAACACAAAAAGTGAAGTTCATTCTACTACCACCAAGTTGCGATGAAACAAACGAATCAAGTGACAACAAAATGTATTCTTGATGTAACGTTAGTGTCATGTCTCAAGCTTGGAACATTACTTTCGGTTTTAATAATGCTATTAGAGAATTTAGAAAAAGGGTTTACACGCAAAGTGAGATTCCACAACAGAAAAAGATGTATAGACGATTCATAGGTTGTAGGGTAGATTCCTATAAGGCTTAAAAAGATAGTTTTGAGGAGCATTAAAGGAGAATATACTCAGGCATTGTCCAACAGAATGCAAATGGGAATCATTTTAGGTTTTCAATTATTGGATACGCAATCCACATAAAGAAACAGAAGAGTAAGATTGATTCGGTTACCTGGTTGCGGTAGATGACATATCCAAGACAAAAGTAGACCAACAAGAAAGGCAGTATCAGTGGCGAGAGGAAGAAGTAAGTTGTACCAAGAAGTCCAAAAAAGAGAATCCTTGGGATTTCTTGGCAGAAGGGAGTGGGAGGGACCTCAAATTCTTTGTCATCTTCCTTACAGAAGAGTTTCGTCATAAAACTCAAGACAAGAGGAACCAAACGGAAGATCTCTGATGATAAACCAGTCCACCCAGTGGTCACAACATAAGAGATAAAGAAGGATGCCTGCACCATTGAGATTAAACATGATTCATTGGTCTTACAAAAAGAGAGAGATTGTGGAAACCATAAAACTTGATTACCTGTGCTGGCACAGCTGCAGCAAGCACACGGGGAATGTTCTTAGGTTCAAGGAACACATTAACACGATAAAGAGCAGATCCGGACAGTACATTTGCAAAGAAACTGTTCCATACAGTAAAGACTAGAAGCTTGATACATGCAGATTTCTCAATCTGGCTATGAGAAATGAATCCTTGCATTGAGGAAAGTAGAAGCATAACAGGTGGTACTATCATAAGGAAAAGCTGGAAAATTAGACTCGGAAGATACCCCGTAATCACTTGACTCACAATTTTCCTGCAAACAAGAAAATAAAGATTAAAGACCTTTTTGTAGCTGGTTCGGTTGAAACAAAGAACAGGGTGTTGTTACTCACATATTAAGTATGCTTTTTAGGAAAGGGAACCATGTTTCTAACTGGTGAAGATTAGCAAGACCTTGAACCAATACAACAGGGACAATGTATAGGATTATCAGAGCAACGAAAGCCACGAATACCACCACGTTGGAGATCCATCTTCTCACGAACGATGCGGTGAAAAATGGCCAATGAACATCTTGAGGCTCCGGGGCTGTCTCAGTTAGCCATTGCGTTGGATCCATTCCTTGCTGAATGTTTGATGCTATTGCAGCACCGTGTCTTGTCCTAAAGGATACGAAAGCGGCTGGAATTTCCTAAAAGGGTAATAAGGAAGAAGGAATGAATATGTTGAACAATGCAAATAATCACACACGAAGATAAACTCTCACCTCTCCGGCTAATAGAGACTGTTTCAACCTCATGTCGTCTTCTAACTTCTCGAGCTTCTTTTCGTAATGATCAACCACATCAACTCTCTTCCCAAACATCCCCAAGAACCCCTCCCGCTTAGACTTCTGACGAGATATACTTCCTGATTTCACTCGAGTAAGTTTCTTGTATAGCTTCTCAGCATCATTCTACACGTGTTAAACGAATGTATGAAATCAAGAACTATCAACATCATTTAAGACACTATAGAACCCTTGGTTGATAGAGGCTTTACCATGAGAACCTTTAACTTGTCTGTCCGATGAACAACAACGTGAGAAAGATACGTTGAAGAATGGTACTCCCTGAAAAAGCTTTCCACTGTTTCACTAATACTGTTTCCAGACACAAGAGGGACGCCACTGACAAGAACCGTAAACTCTTGTGGCTGAGGCTTGGATGAATAAAGATGAGCAATCCGCTTTGATGAAATGTACTTGTGTTCCTGCAAAGTTTTCACAGTTAGGCGCAAAGGAGTGTAGAATGAATGGAGAAAACAAGAGACTTCTTACACAGTAGAGCAGATAGCACACAACCGCTGAGAAGATGTAAATTGCGCAAAAGTGAATCCACAACCTGAAGCAAAACGCATACAAGCATAAGTCAAGGATAATAAAATTTTGGGAGATGGCTTCGATCTCTTACTTGTTTGATCCATCGTTAACATTAGAGATGCTGAAGGAATCAAGAGACTTGTTTGGAAGGTCGAAAAACTCTTCAAACTCGGTACCCATATAATTAACTGGGAGAAGGATGAAAATCCCAACCACAGAAGCAAAGCTAAACACTCGTATACTGCCACCAAAAAGAGTTGAAGCCTCACATCATTCATTCATCCAAAAAAACAAACAAAAGAAAACTTTTTAAACAAATTATCACCTGAAGACAAAGACACGAGTGAAGACCAAAGCATCTAAGCCAAGATTGGAGAGGATCTCTTCGTTGGTGGGCTCCAATGCTCTTTTGACCCAACCAGCTGTGGGCAAAAGCCTCTCGAGGTTGAAGACATTCGTCTGCTGAGATTTGCCGGCTTGAATAAGACGTGGACCGTAGACGGTGACATTACCAGGCTGCTTTCTCAATACGGAATACAAAGTGAAAAACAGGAAACAGAGGCCAAGATTGATTCCCACTGACGTTAAAAGTGCTGACAGAATCATAACTCAAAAGTCCTGCCTTCTTAAACCAACAACAACAAAGGATCGTGCGGTTTCAACCTAGCACTAGAGCAAGAGAAGCCTGAGAACAAACGCAAAATGATGATACATAGAATCAAAGTTACAGTAGGTGAAGAAGAGCAATATCGATAATGACAATTGCAGCCTTCAGCAATTGACACACACAAAAAGAACAAAAACGAGGGTTATAACTGTGAAAAAGAGCATGGAGATTTGAGGTCAAACGTTTTCTAATCTGGGTCAAATACAAAGCAAGAGACGATTCTTCCAAAAAGGCTAAAGCTTTTCAAAAAACAGGGGAGGGGGGGAGAAAAGATGGAACCTTTAGCATGAAATCAGTGAAGGCGCGGTGATGGTCTTTGAACCTCTGACCAATACCAAATTCTGAAGTTCTTCATTGTCACTTTTAAGCTCCAAATTGGATTAGTTTTGCGTTGCGTCGGTATTCAAAAAGGAATCGATAAATGTTAGTATGTCACTTGATTGGTCCGGAACTCCGCTTTGATTACTCTTTTGCTGGACACCACATGGGTTTTTGAGCTTATGTCAACTACAAAAATAAATATCCTACTAACTTTACGTTAGGTATCCTTTACTAATGGGCCTAGATAATTGCAAAGAGAGGCACAGCAATTAAACTAGCACTGAAATAAAAGGAAAGAATGTTTATATTGGTGGACTAAATTGAATGGAGACGGGGAAAAAAGAAAAAAAAGGCATTTGAGAATGCCTCTTATGTTGAATCAAAGCAAACATTGCAAGAAGCAGAGACGATGTTGTGATGACCAATATTCGTACCCAAAGCCTTTGTGATTATGAATGTTGGGTTCTTACCACAAAGCTATGGTTTTTTCCCACAGATCAAATGGTATCTGTTAAACCAAACAAACATAAATAGTTCATCATTATTACGAAACGGCAAATGTCGCCGAACAATAGTTCAAAGACAACATTGTTACGTAGAAATAGAGAGCGATAAACAGCAAGAAAGACAAGGAAACAGACACTAATTCAAAAGATCACAGAAATGACTCTTTGTTTTCGGGGGTGAAATAATTGGGAATTTCAGATGGCTTCGAGAGCTTGAAGAACGTCAGCTTTGACATCTTCAAAGTCTTCAACTCCAAAGCTGAAACGTACCAGGTTGTCTTTGATTCCATACTTTAGCCTCTCCTCCTGTGTCAGATCCCTATATGATCATCAGCCCCACCCAAGTTACATTAGTAAAACCACAAAATTAAAAAGATGATCGATTTTGTCAGTGTTGGAAAGCATACACATACCAGTAAGACATGATGGCCGGTTGGTCCACGATGCTTTCGCAGCCACCAAACGATGGTGCGATGTAAGGGATCTTGAGAGAATCCACAAATTTGATCGTTCTTTCAATGTCTCCATCAATCTGCCAGACAAAGAGATAATATCACCGTTTCATTTAGAAGGACCATTCTACTATTTAGTTAGAGAAGCTAAATCTTGAGTAGAGAGTGATTGTTCGTTACCTCGAAACTGACAACACCTCCAAAACCAGTCATTTGTCGCTTGGCAATGTGATGCTCGGGATGACTTGCAAGGCCTGGATAGTACACATGACTCACCTGCAATAATCAAAACGCATCGCTGTTGACAGAGCCCTGTCAAGAAATTTACTAAAAACGGTAAGCACACAGAACGATCACATACCTTAGGATGTGCCTCTAAAATTTCGGCCATCCTTGAGGCAGTAGAATTCTGTTGCTTTACACGAAGATGCATTGTCTTCATGCCTCGGATCATTAGGTACGCAGCATTCTGTTAATAAAAAGTCTTATGAGATTCATGACATAAAGCACATTAGCAAAAGATAATTCCTGAGAGGATCAGCTGTTTCACCGGGTTAAGTGTGCCTCCCAGCACATGATGCAGATTGCGAATTTCTGAAACCACCTTCAGTGGGCCACAGATGCATCCACCAAGAACCTAAGTCAAGGAGAGAACCAATCTTTGTTAACAAAGTATACATCCAAAGAGAGCTCATAATTTATTTATGTTTTGCAACAGTTTGTACTCACATCGTTGTGTCCTCCGATGTACTTTGTAAGAGAGTGGACGACAAGATCAGCACCAAAAGCAAGGGCTTTCTGATTCAGAGGTGTTGCAAAGGTGCCATCGATGCAAACAAGAGTTCCCCTTTTGTGGCATATTTCTGAAACTAGCTCAATGTCGACACATCTAAGGAATGGGTTTGTCGGGGACTCGGTGAAGAACAGAGAAACCTGTTGACCAGTAGAATGAAGCTGTCAGACATACATTCTCTTTTGTTTTCAAATCCAAGAAAGATAAGTGTTACAGAACTGACTTGGTATTTATTCACAGCAGCTTCAAGCCCCGCGATATCAGCAGGATCAATCACAGTGACCTGAACATAAACATGATGTTAATCATTCAAGTTTAACTACTGTAATTAAGAATATGGGTTTCGGTAGGTTCTTACAGTGATCCCCAACTTGGGAAGAAAATTCTCCATGAAGATTCTAGTCTTGCGGTAGCAATCTGTAGTAGTGACAATGTGTCCACCAGCAGGAACCAGAGCCAAAAGCATAACAGTGCTTGCACACATCCCAGAAGCCATAACCAAGGTTGATTCAGAACCTTCAAGTGCACTATATAAAAAAAAAAAGCATCAACACATAATCCTCAGGAGAAAAGAAAAGAAATGAAACAAGTGTAGATTCTGAAGAGACAGTAAGACAATAGATAATAACCTTATCTTCTCCTCAAGAACGATGGTCGTAGGGTTCCCATAACGACCATACTCGAAACTCACACTCCGTTTCTCCTACAATAATTGAAGAAATAAGTCAATGATTTTGTCAAGAAAGATTCTTTCAATTTAAGTAATTATAATCACCAAAACAGATTATTATTCACACCATGACACCAAAAGCAAGCAAGAGACTGGATCAAGGGGACATATAAAAAGGCAGACCTTGAAGTCAATAAGGTCAGCAGTTTTCTTGAAGTGGTAGGCAGATGTGTTGACTACAGGAGTGGTGATTGCATCCGTGACTATTCCACGACCTAATCTTTCACCTGTATCATCATAAACCCAACAAAACTCAAATCATCTCCATTGAAATGATTCTTAGCAGAGAGATAAAACATGAAACGAAACGGATCTACAGCTCCGACGACGTACCGGCGTGAACAGTCAAGCTCCCATCGGAGCTCAAAAATGAGGGTTTTGAATCCTTCTTCAACCCTATGGCTCCCTCGGCCACCACAACCTCCTCGTCTACGCCATTCAGCGTCACGACGGGAGAAGCGGCAGCCGCAGGGGCCGAGGCGGCGGCGGAAGCAGACGATGCTGCTGCTGCCGCCGCCGGTGGTAAACCGGAGGAAGGGTTGTTGGACCACTTGGCCGCCACGATCTGTGCGACGCCGATGTTGCTGCAGTTTCTGCGGGCTTTGATGCTCAGCTGACGGACGAAATTGGGAGGAAACCTCAGGATCATTGAGGATATCCGACCGTCTCCGGTGAATGACGACGACATACCGGCGGTGGCGTTGAAACGGCGGCGAGATGAACCGGGGATGGAGGTTGGGGAGAAGTTTGTAGGGCTCTGGAACGACAAGACGGCCATTCTCTCTCTCTCTCTCTCTCTCTCTCTCTCTCTCTCTCTCTCTTCTTCTCTCTCTGTGGAGTTTGTGGTTAGGTGCGTGAGGGATTGCTGAATGGGCGGGTTTTTAAGAAGCAAAACTGCTTGTCGTTTTGCGTTTCCGTGAACTTAACCCACTCCTTCCCTTGAGTTTAGATTAACTTAACCATATCCCAAACTAACCCACGGTTTTTGTTTTTCTTCTTTTTATATATTTTTACCATTTTTCCTGATTTTCAACGTTACAAAAATAGAACTCTTTTTTTTTTAAGTTAGAATCGCAAGTGTTGGCATTTATTATTTTTGCAGAGGATAATTACTGTGAAAATATATTTATTGGAAGTTGAGAATAAATATTATAAGGTGTTAATATTTTCTTGTAAACAGTTAAATGGTTAAGATGTACATGCATGTTGAAAATTTGTTCAATAGACAGAATCTTGTAGTATAGCATTTTAAATGCTAATGAATACCGATGGTGAATATTTTGAACATCCCGCCCTTTTTGAAAATTGTAGCATCTTTAAAATGATTCCTATAGTATATACTCCCTCTGTCCCACTTTAAGTGGTGTTTTAGGTTTTTGCACAAATATTAAGAAAATACAAATTTTTATGTATTAGTATTAAATTAAACTAATTCAACCAATAAAAAAAAGATGTAGTATTTTGTAGTTGGTCAAAATTTTCAAACAACAATAAATTCTATCTAGGATAAAGAGAACATCACTTAAATTGGGACAAAACAAAAACCCTAAAAACCCACTTAAAGTGGGACAGAGGGAGTAAGTAGTATTTATTTTTTATATATGGTGAATTGTTAACTTCAAAAAGTTAATTATACTTTTGAAATGTTATTGGCTTAGAATTATTGGAAAATGATAAATACAGAAATAATGCTTTTATCGTTAGATTTGTTATATTTTCTTCTTTTTTTTGTCACAAAGATTTGTTATATTTTCTTAATATGTGTAAATCACATAACATGTCTTTTTAGGAAAAGAGGGAATAGTTTACAAAAATATATACAATTTTTGGAATAATGTACTGAGAATGGCCAATTAGCTGGCATACCCCAATATTAGTATTTTTGTTGTGACTTGTGACCTCTTTTAAAGCGTGTAATCTTCAATTTGATAATGTTAAATGCTTCTATTTTGCTAAGGATTTGTTAAAAATGCAATTAATCCAAGTATAAACATTATTTAGAAGTCAAACACAGTGGTAACACACAGGATATGACTTGAAACCAAAGGTAAAAGATATTTCTCTAATAAAATCATAGTGGTTTAATTGTATCTTGTTTAGCTACTGCACCAACAATATAAAGTATAAGCGAACACAAGTCAGTTAGAATGTGTGGAATGAATATGCCCACAGTTTTATTAGAATACAATGCTTAGCGGTGGTGCATATTTTGACGAGCAGAAGAAAAAGATTAGTAAACATCAATCACTTTCGTAGCCCTGAGTCTCATAAAATGATCATTGAAAAAAGATATTATTACTGATCTTATTACAAAATAATTTAGGCAAGCTTTTCCTTAAGTTTATTTACGGGAATGCCACTTCAAATTTGTGAACGTGCGTTTTGAGTCATCAGGGTAGGTCGCGATGCTTTGATAGTTTTTGATTGTGGACTTGAACATGACGATACATAAACTTCTTTCAGAAGATGGAAAAACAAATTAAAACTAAATTCGTTCATGTAGACGATAGCTTTTTTTTTTGAACAATAATGCAAAAAAAAGAAGAAGACAATAGCTCTTTGTCTGTATCACTTAATTCTTTTGATTTTTTTCTATTTCTTTCGTTATCTTCAAATGCTATATTACTAGATTAATTAAGTCTATGCCATGTAGCACTAGAATGTTTGTGTAACTCATCACTCATATGATAAACTTTGCTAAGGGGATTAGACTTAGATTTAAGATTAAGTGTATGTTTAATGCCATGTATTCAACTTCCTTCGTGCATACAAATATATTGGATCATTAGTCAAATAATAGATGTTTTGATCTGGAACTCTATACTACGCCCTTACACCTCAAGTTGATGATAGCCAATGGACCACAATAAAAGTTGTCTTCGAAAGGGAAATGATATCGTATACTTTATTAGAAAAGCATACAAAATTATTCTTTAAGTTATCATTCATATCCAATGAAGAAAGCACCAACACTAGAATTAACCGAAAACTACGTGGCCTCACTAAAGTCTATAGTGCTTAATGTTGATGAATATGATAATATTCTGTGTATTATATGGTCTCTGAGTCACATTCTGTATAAGCCACGCTTATGCTAAAGTTATGTATTAAGTGGGATGTTGCTCAAAAAAAAAATGTATTAAGTGGGATAAGAAATCAAATAACAATTCTGATTGCCAATTAGTAATCTTAGCTAGGTAAGCACCTAAAGGAAGACCATCTAGTAAAAGAAGGCAATTATAAATACCTTGGTATTTGAATAGCAAAGCACAATGGTCATATAACCAATCTTGTTAAAATGATAAACATATGGGTGTTCATAGCATTGGGTTTAAATCAAAATGGTATTATGATTGCTTTTTCAGACAAAAGTTTTTGTTCTTCTTTGTCAACGATAGCCAAATAGAAAACAGAAAAACCGAAAACTGTCACAAAGGGAGATATATAGATCAAGAAGAAGAAACAGGTCCATTTGTGGAGAACGTTCACTTGGCTTCATCATCTTATTTTGAAGGGAGAGGAAAATGTCTGGTTCTTAGTGATGAGCCTTGGCTTCAGCCTTAATCTGTGAGTTCTTCTTTATCTACATATGATAAAAACATTTGTTAATAAATCACTCAGTAGGCAAATCACATTAGATAAACGCATTTGTCAATACAGCTATCAACAAGATAAATCTCGTAGGCTAAAATATCAAATGTACAGAGATACAAAATAAAAAAATATTTGGTTTCCTAAACAATGGAATGCTTTTATAAGGAAGTAATCCACAGAGATACAAAATAAAAAATATTTGGTTTCCTAAACAATGGAATGCTCTAGTAAGGAAGTAATCCAGGGCCTGACATGTATAATCAGGGCAATGCACTTGTTTGCAAGTGTCTATCTATCTACTCATTAACCTATGAAGGCAAATAATTGCAATGCAAAATAAAACAAAGTTTAAACAATATGAAAATCCGAGTGTTTATAGAGTAGAATATGATCATTTAATGGAATATGAGATGCAGCTTAACCATTGGACTCAGATACTTGAAAAATAGATTACCTAAACAAAGTTCAGGTCTCTAATTAGATAACTATATAATGAAAAAAATCGAAACTTTCAGAGCATAAAAGAGCCAAGCTACAATACATCTACATCATATATTATGATTCAATCATGTTCCCATCAACTCAAAAGCCCCCATCTTCCATTGTAATCTGATCGAAACCATCTTTGTACATCAAGAACAACAGATCATGTGTCCCAATTTCTCTCATTTCTTGGAAAATGAATCGAGACAAGAAAGAGAGAGAGAGAGAAGAACCTTCAAAGCCTTGAGCTTGACGTTGCCGTAGATGAGACCCAGCCCGAAAGCCGAAGCACGAGCCACCTGATCCATACAAACAAAGACCATGACAGACTCAAAAAACCCCAAATTCTACAAGTCGAAGACGAGTCAAAGGATACAGATCGAGAAATCAGAGAGAAAAGAGATCGTTACCAGGGCAAGAGTGCTGCTACCGGAGTAAAGTCCTGGAGGCGGCGTCATTGATCAGATTATCAAGCAAGTTCGTCGGCAGCGAAAAACCCTAACCCCCAATTCGATCGAATCTTCCGAAAATCTCAGATTCGCGAAGAGTGGTATTCAGACAGAACAGGGTTTCCTTTTGTCTTTGTCTGTCTTCTCAGAAAGGTCACAAATGGGCTTTAAATGGGCCTTACTCAATGGAAATACTGTAAGCCCATATTGAAAGCCCTATTATGCGCATTTTCTTTTTCTTGTTTGCCAAAAAAAAAAACAATTTTCCCATAAAACAGATCTACAAATTAAGATCAGAGAACAATGCTTTTTGTGAATTCATAATTGATGAATGTAACAATTTTCATATTTACTATGTAATTTATATTTTAATTGAATCTATTTAATACAAAGAAAGTGACATGAAACAACCATACATTTAATTTTGTTTCTTTTACTCGACATGTCAACGTGCTGTTTTTATTACACTTCCCAATTCACATCTCTTTACATAAAAATAAAATAAATAACTAAAATGAGGAGTGCTTATGAGCATAATAGTTGTAGCCCTTTAAGAATAATGTAATTTATTTTTATGTTAGAATATCAAAATGAACTATTAAACATCAATTGTTTACTAATCCTAAATTTCTAATACACACAGCATAAAAGCATCTTACATATAGATTGTAAATGGATTTACTCCCATTCAATTATGCAAAAACCAAATAAATATCATATATATTGCCAAATGGTCATTTTCATGAAGTTTTCATCGGAATACCATGATATAATCTTATAAATAGAGTCAAGAAAAAAAAAAGTATTGGAAGCTATCAACAACATAAACAATATGAGAATTTTTAAAATTTTGGCGGAATCACTGTGGACCATTAGATCAGAACATCGTCGGAGAATCGGACGGTGTGGAATCAACCAAGTTGAGAATGCTATTCCAGTAGTTCTTGTTATCCTCATAGTAGCTGTACTCACTCTCGTTGACCTGGACAGCGCCGGCGGTCGCCTCGTCGTTTTTACCGGCGGAGAGACTCCGATCAACTGAATCACCGAGCAGGAGGCTCGTGTATCCTTCTTCGATACCTCCTTTTGGACAGTTGATTTGTCTCATCCAGTCGTGTTCCGAATATTTGATGGAGGAGGTGGAAGAAGAGGCGGGGACTCTGCTGTTTCTGTTTTCCGTAGGGATACCTAAATGCATGATCATCAGAGGGAGATTCTCGGAGAATGTCACCGTCGACGTCGGAGATTCAAGCTGTTGATCTCCGTTTCCTGTCAAGATTTTCATTTACGTACAAAGAAGTCTTTAGTTTTTTAATATCACACATTATTCTCTTCTTACCTTCGTTTGGTTTTGTCCAATTTGTCGATGCCTTGGGAGTCAAGCAATGGTTAGGAGGAGCTGGTTTGTTGTTTTGGTAATGATGTAAATGGAGAAGCTTTGATTCTCTAGCTAGCCTCGCTTCAGCTTCGAGCCGAGCACTCTCCCACTGAGCCATGTGGCTAAGCGTGGATAAGTTCTTAGATTGACCTGTGGAAGACATTAGAGTCTCGTTTTTGTGCTTGTGAGTCACTGGATCTATCCCCATTTTCACCAAACGTTTCTTCAAGTGTGTGTTCCAGTAGTTCTTTATCTCGTTGTCTGTCCTTTTCGGTAAGTGGGTTGCTATCGCTGACCATCTATTATAATCATGACAACAACACAACAGGAGATGGCTTTGGTTTAAAGATAATCACAGAAGATTAATACAATTTTGATGATCCGTTTGAGAGAGAGATTGTGATTTGAGTCTCACCTGTTTCCGAGGAGAGCGTGGAGTTGAATGATGGTTTGTTCTTCTTGTACAGTGAATTTTCCTCTCTTGATGTCAGGTCTTAGGTAATTAGTCCATCTGAGTCTGCAGCTCTTCCCGCACCTTTGGAGACCTATAACAGAGTCGGAATAAATCACAAAAGAAGGTTTGAATAGAGGTAAAAGAAGATAAAGATATGTGGAAGTTAAGTTACCGGCTTTCTCAGGCAAAGAGCGCCAGCTTCCATGGCCATGTTCTTCAATGTAAGCCAAGAGTTTCTGATCCTCTTCTGGTGTCCATGGCCCTTTCTTTAAACCAGCCTTATCACAGCACGGCGATCTTCCCATTATTTTTCCACAAAACTAGGCTAAGCTACTGAATTAAAAATATCTTCAATATGATCCACTCTGTGTAATGTTGTAATGTATGAGGAGATAGTACTAGTTATTACATGAACATGATAATCCACAAAATCTGCTCTCTTGGCTTGGTTCTGATTTATAAGAGGGAGAGCACACAACAGAAGATGTCTCTGTTTAGGTTCTGTAAGCTTCCCTTTTCTCAGTCTTTGACATGGATTGGCATTCAATTAGATGGGGCCTAGCTAAATTATTACCTTTGTGGTTCAAACACCTTGATTTCCTTTTAAAGACTCAACAGAGTACCAAATGATTCTTACACCAAGGTAAAACGGTTAATTTACAGGAGTAACTTTTCAGGTCAACATCTATCCATCCATAGCCTTCACTTTGATGACCCTCTAGCTTTTAGATAATGTAATAGACAAAGAGTGTAAAAAATATACTTAAACAAAGTCGTATGCTCTAGGTTTCTTGTTGCAGGTTTCCTAAATGGGCTATGGTTTCTTGAAAGCTACAAAGATACTATCATGTTCCTCTCTTAGCTAGCGTATAACTAGTTACCGTAATAAGTTACATTTCTTTATCAAAAACGTGTTTTATGGATATTTTTTTGTTCCTTTCACATTTTAGTTAGCTTTTACTAGAAACTGCGCAATAGTAAATGCTGTTAAATGGCGGTGAAGAAGAGGAAGCTGGCACTATAATTGGAAAAGCAAATCAGACAGAGATGATTGATGATTGTAGTAAATAGATTTTGAAACTTTTACAGTGTCTTTGGTATACAGGCCACTTTAACTATTCAAGAGAATGCTATATAACCTTATAAATGAACAGAGGAAGCACTTTAGTGGAGGGGAGCAGGAAGAAAGGAGATGAAAAACCTTTCCTTATGTGATTCCTTCACCATTTAATGAAAGTCCCACTAGCTGATACACTGTTCTTGGTGTCAAGTCACCAGAAGATCTTTTCTTTTCACAAAGATAAACAGAAATAGACACTGAATGATCAAAAGCATCCAGATACGTAATCTACAAAATAGCTACTGGTGATGTAAAACCTGTATTTACTATGCAGTTTACCATACATTGATCATGTATGATTTCTGCAACTACATTTCTCATCAATCTAGCAGGAAACTGATTAACTTATCTCATAATCTAGCCGGCAATTGATTATCTTAGATTTAACTAAGAATTGATACCTTATTTCTCAACTGTTTATCATGTTACTTTTAATGTTTTGGTTTTTATCATACATGGTTTGGATTGTTTACAGGTGATCAAACTTGGTTGACAGAGGTAACTTTTGCTGCCAAAAAAGGTAGACGATTAATTATGGAGGTGACGGTGACATTAAAGAGATTTTACTAGTCCTAACAAAGAAAGAGTATCATAGTGTGCTCCATGGCAGCAAAGAATGTATTTATTGAGGTGGGCTCCAAGCTTGTAGGGAGATAAGAAAGTATCTTCATCGACTTAAAAGAGAAACCATAAGACAAAACTCATAGGCCCAAAAATTTTAACAATAAAAACAAAAAGAAAAGCAACATTATTTTTCTCTTAGTAAAAATTCACATTGGATGCAAGAGACGTAAAGGACAATGGGGACAAACTCTTTTAAATGTCTTGCTGATTCATATCGACAGCTTCTACTCAATATGGTCCAAACAGTTCACACTAAGCTCCATAGATGAGGATAATGAATTAATGATGCCACTTGCCAAAATTTCATCTATCCACGTAGCTCAACCTCCCATGCAAAAATGAGAGAAGTTATAAGAACCAATGAGCCAAGAAGAGGGGCCAAAGATTTTAAAGTTAGCTGATAACCATCATCAGTTTCTGGACCATAACAATTGAATACCATCTTAGTTTCTTAAATTTCCACATCAATTAATGCTCCAAGTCTTTTGCATTAGTGTGCTCGTTCTGTCGAAAAGAACAAGTCACACGCATGAAGAACCACATTACGTCTTTTTCATATATATATAACCTCCAACTGCTTCAGAACTTTCATGAAAAAAACTATGTAAAAACACATCTAATTACTGAGCTCCAAGAAGACAGAACCGGTTTCATATCTTACTAACTTCAGTAATCACTGAATTTATACATTTTCATTTCTATTGGCTAAAGGCTGGCTAGTAAGCCGATAGAACATCGCAAAAAAAAAAAAAAAATTCATTATTTGCTACGTTTAAGAGTTTAGTCGAAGTACCATTAAGGATTGTCAATTCCAAACTTGGTTATTATCAGTTATAGACCAACCTTTCATCACTATCTCAGCGAGACATGACCAAATAACCCAACTGAAATTAAACAAAAGAGGAAGGACCCGAACAATACAACAATCATTTTAATTACAGTAGGCCAAGCAAAGCACAGGAGATTAATAGAGAGGACTTATGGCAAGAAACTAGCCAACTATCATTTTAATTACAGTAGGCCAAGCAAAGCACATGAGATTAATAGAGAGGACTTATGGCAAGAAACTAGCCACGCAAATAAGAAAGAGATTACAACAAACTAATTAGTACTGTGTTAAAAGACTAGTTAATAATACAATTAACCAGTATTGATGGATGAGTACATTCACAAATAGTAGAGACTATTGAGACCCTCCCGTCCAAGGCTAACGATATGAGATCTAACTGACAGTTCGTTCATGTAGGGCCAAGAAACAGCTCACAACTGTGAGCTTTGATGTCTCTATATATTGTCTGTGACCATTTGATAGGTCCCAGTTATAGGATCATCTATTGTTGATCTAGAAACATGTGATTTGATACCAATTAAGGTCCCTCTTCAAATCAAAGAGAATTTGTTCAAGAACAAACTAAAACACAACAACACAAGATTTCTTTTGGGTAGTTTACCTCTTTTTGTTAGTTTTCATTGATTAAAATAGAAAGATGGAACACTAGTTCCTACAAAACAGGAAGCAAATGGGTACATGAAGTTGAGGAAAACTCAACGTGAGAGAGTTGAGTTTGTTCTCCTACAAGTCAGGAGAGCAAGTCATTCGCTTTGTTATTTGCTGAACTTAAATAAATAAAGATTTAATAATAAAGCAGCTAATCCAATTAATCAGATTGGACGTTAGAGAGCTGAGTTTGTCTTGCGGTCTCATCACCATTGCACATTAAATTATGTTATGCTTTTTTCAGGTTTATTTAGAACTTCTCTAAAGGGGTAACAAGAGAATGACTTGATAAAATATCTCAATATAGCCACACCAGGCAAACAATAACACTGAGAACAAGGTAATGATTAATGAACAACTCGACATCTCCTGCATGATCAAGGTATTACGTTCTAGTACAAAGGTAGAAAAACAGGATCGTGAGAGTTGTGATCACAAGTCACACACATAAAAAAACCACATCAACTTCAAAACTTTTCATGGAATAACGATTATGTAAAAGTAAATCTCTTAACCCGAAGAATTTATTAATGGTAATTAAGCAGACGCAAACATTGATAAAAGTAAGTCATTTTGGTACTCCCTCCGTTCCTAAATGTAGGATGTTTAAAAAAATATGATGTTCTAATATATAAGATGTTTTCAAATTTCTAGGTAACTTTTACTTTATTAAAAACTGTGTAGCCAATCATATTTAATAATCTATTTTTATAATTGGTTGAATATCATCAATTTATAGTTTCAATAAATTTTTCTGTACAAAAATTAATTTTCTTAATATGTGTATTTTTACCTAAACATCTTATATTTAGGAACGGAGGAAATATGTTTTAGGAGTTTAATTGAAGTAACTGTGACTCATCGTTGTCTAACTCAAACCTTTGATCACTCTATTATTCAGCAATAATGCATAAACGAATCATCCAACTGTTTTTTTTTTTGAACACAAAACGAATCATCCAACTAAAAGTCAACAAAAGAAGAGGAAATCAAAAAACACTACATACTTTATGGACCAAGGCGGAGAGTTTTACCACTACGGGAAAGATTATTGGGCCCTTAATAGGCTTATCAACAGAGTCGTCTCAACTATTAGCTAAACGGGCTTATGGACCTATTTCTATACAAGAAAATTGTAGCATGATTTGTAAATTAATGTAGTTTTAAGGGACCGATTTGCAAAATAGCCTGAGATTTGAGCTTCCGTGTATAGATTCCGATCACAGCTAAGCTCAGAGAAGAAGGAGGGAATCGAAGGCTCTGTGTGATCGTTTTTAACCGGAGAAGAGATGTCGAGCTCACAGTTCCGGTACACGCAGACGCCGTCGAAGGTGGTGCACCTTCGGAATCTGCCGTGGGAATGCGTGGAAGAAGAGCTCATCGACCTCTGCAAACGATTCGGCAAGATCGTCAACACCAAGACCAATGTCGGCGCCAATCGCAACCAAGCCTTCGTCGAATTCGTAAACATCTTTCTTCTTCTCTTCAATCAGATTGTTTAGGTTTTGTGAATTGTGAAATCGATGGTTGAGCTGAGCTGTTACTTTTACAGGCTGACTTGAATCAGGCTATATCGATGGTTTCGTATTATGCTTCATCTTCGGAGCCTGCACAGATTCGTGGGAAAACTGTTTATATTCAGTACTCTAATCGGCATGAGATTGTCAACAACCAGAGTCCTGGAGAGGTCCCTGGGAACGTCCTCTTGGTTACCTTTGAAGGAGTCGAATCTCACGAAGTCAGCATCGATGTCATCCATCTGGTAACTGCTTTTTAGCTTCATTCTTGCTTTTTACCTTTCGCTGGTTTCTGTTTTGCTAGTGGCTACTTCTCATTAGGAATTGGTTTATATTTGATACCAACTTTAGATTGATGCTTATAAGAGGCCTTGTGTTTGTGCTTCCAGCAGATGAAAATATATTAAAAGATTTAAACTTTTGGTATTAAGCAAACTTTTTTTTAGTAATTTTTCACTTAGACATTCTATTTCAGTTACGGTATTATCAACATTAATGAAAAATGCTCCAATCACAGATGTTGATGCCTCTTTATTAAAATCTTTGTGGAGAGACTTTGGAAATTAGTATCGTGTTCGTCATTCTCATGGACAGGTGTCACTCTGTACTTACCTGGCCTTGCTCTTTTTTTTTCGTTTACAGTCTCCCAGTCCGGGAACATTTGAGTTTCTTTGGTTCCCTTCTGTTATTCTACATTCGCTCCACCGTCTTATAGGTCCTGACTCAAATCCAAACTTTTGTTTCAGGTATTTTCTGCTTTTGGATTCGTTCACAAAATTGCCACTTTCGAGAAAGCTGCTGGTTTCCAGGTTAGATATCGAGATTTGTTTTTGAACGTCTTGCCTTGTTGAGAAAAGAAAATGATGTTTGAACTCATTACCTGCCGTTATAACCTGTCAGGCACTAGTTCAGTTTACTGATGTGGAGACTGCTTCAGCGGCAAGGAGTGCGCTAGATGGCAGAAGTATACCCAAGTATGCTCATTTTCTTTATGCATGCTTTCCACGCTCCGCCATAAGATATAAGCTCTGCTGATAATTTCTTCATTTTTGGAAAATTCAGATATCTGCTTCCAGAACATGTTGCCTCTTGCAATTTGCGAATGTCTTATTCAGCTCATACTGATCTGAACATCAAGTTTCAGTCACACCGTAGCAGGTAGAGTTTTGAGCTCTTACAAACGTGCCTCTGAATTATACTGCCAGTAATGTTGGAAACGTTATTATGAAATAGTTGATTCATGTGTTTAAATCTTGTATGTACTACTCAGGGATTACACAAATCCATACCTTCCAGTAAATCATACCGCAATGGACGGGTCTATGCAGGTAAATTTTTCCTTCCCTTGCCCTCGCCAAGTTTTTATCTAATCTTTCTCCCCGACCGGTGACCTTTCTTACATTGTCTGTGTTATGTTATATTGTCTATTGTCTATGACATCACTGCATTCAGCCTGCTTTGGGTGCTGATGGAAAAAAGGTAGAAACTCAGAGCAATGTCCTGCTTGCTTTGATTGAGAACATGCAGTATGCTGTCACCGTGGATGTTATTCACACGGTGAGGAACAAAAAATAGTTTGCATGTTTATGCGTCTCCGCGTACTTTAAATCTGTCAAAATTAATACTGTACTTTGCTTTCATAGGTGTTTTCGGCGTATGGGACTGTCCAGAAGATTGCTATATTTGAGAAGAATGGTTCAACACAAGCCTTAGTTCAGTACTCTGGTACATGACCTTGATGATCTGCTTTGATATTTGATTGTGATCTGATCCAAACCCCTTTATGAAAGTTTCCGGTATTTTGTAAATTAGCTTAGGGGTAAATGCTAAGAAATTGAATACAGACAGTGATCGTTTGCTTTCATGACACTCTGTAGATATAGCGACTGCGGCAATAGCGAAGGAAGCACTGGAAGGACACTGCATATATGACGGTGGCTACTGTAAGCTTCGACTATCATACTCTCGTCATACTGATCTCAATGTAAAGGTATATAAGATTGGTTGCTTTCTTGAGTTGTGGGAAAAGAGATTAATAACTGATGACTGCAAGAACCGTATGCCTTTTTACTCTTCAATAATTCAGTGAAATCTGTAAATCAAGTCTTTTTTTTTTCTCGTACTAATAATTTTCTTCTCGTAATTGTGGTGCGCTTGAATGAAGGCATTTAGCGACAAAAGCAGAGACTACACACTACCTGATCTGAGCCTACTCGTGGGCCAAAACGTTCCCGGAGTGGCTGAAGCTTCTGCGCCAACAACAGGGGGTTGGCAGAATGGGCAGGTGCAAACGCAATACGCAGGTTATGGTGGAAGTCCATATATGTACCCATCAGCTGATCCCACAGGGGCTTCACCTTCTTCTGGTGGTCATCCTCCTTACTATGGTTGATGATCCATATATATTTGTTTTCTACATAAATTACGGATTTATTGTCAGTCTAAAGACCGAACTGTCTTAGGTTTCACCAGTTTGTTATGTTTCAGTTAAAAGTGTGATTGTTCTTGTTTTTTTTCTTTTTGGTTTTATAGACAAGACGTTTTAAGTGCGGGAAAACAGTAATAAAATCAAAACGTGCTTCAAGCGCCAGTGTTGCGTGTGCTATTTTCAAATGTTACGCGAAATCTAGAACCTCGTTGAATAGAAGATGGAAGTATTTAACAACCAGCTACTGGTCCGACGATGAGCAAAAACAAGTATTCCAACTTCGAGGTTGAAAGCAACATTGACAGAAAATGGTTTAGATCAGTTTTACAAATACTTAAACCACATTTCTGATACACAACAAATGATTTTGATCCTAGACAAGGGAAAATGAAAAATTATCCAATTTGAATGTCGAATCAAAACTGAAATTGTTAACACTGTAAAGCATCCATGCACTGAGTTCTGAATAAAAAGATAAACAAAATTGATATGAAGGAAACAAATGACATTATTATTTGTTTGATAAAGCTTTGGCTTTATTCTTCACTCGTTGAGCCAGCTCGGCAGTCCCTTCTTTCTTCTTCTTCTCCGAACCCTTCTGCTGCATCTTGAGCTTCAACGATTTGACAGTAGCAGACTCTGCAAAATTCCTTTTCTTAGAAGATCCCACAATGCCATCTGTTGTAGTCTTTGTCTCCACATGTTTCACTTGCTCTTCTTGGCTTCTTGGATCTTCCTTTTGCTTCTGAGTTAATTGCTTAACATAAGTCGCACTCCTGCCAAGATTCAAACAATCCCAACAACTTCATGACAAAACAACAACTTCACAATTCTCAAATACACAAAGAAGTCTCAAACTATTCATCAACGTACCTTTTAAACTGTGGATTCGTAGGGTCTAGAGCATAGTTAGGATCCGTGAATGCAGCAGAGAATCTTGAATCGTCAGGATCAGCCGAAGGTATCTTCTCTTCTGCCATCCCTTTACTTTTCTTTTTGCCTTTTCCTTTAATGTTATATCCTTTTAGACCTTTACCATTCTCATCAGCTACTATCAACTCCAGCTCCGCCAAGCTTTTCTCGTCCGCTGCTAATTTCTCCTCTAAACCCTTCTTATTCTTATTCATCATCTTCTTCTTCTTCTTCTTATGATCAACGTTATAGTCATCGTCATCACCATCTGAAGAATCATCTGAAGAATCATCATCATCATCCTTCTTCTGCATCCTCCTAGCTTTCTTCTTCTCCCGCATCTTCCTTAGTTGTGCCTCCCAGACTGTTTCAGGCTTCTCTTCTTTCTTTTCACGAAATTTGTTACTCAGATCTTCTAACCCGGTATTGAATTCTACTACCATATCCTGGTCATTCTCCTCATCATCCTCGTCTTTATCAGAATCAACATCTCCGGATTCCATTAAAGCTCGGTACTTTTCTTTTCTTTTTTCCTCATCATCATCATTATCACTACTATCAGGCTCACTCTCATCAGAAGCTAAAAACTCGTTCAGCTCAAGTTCTGCCAACTATGATTTGTGGAAATTTATCAGAACAGAAACGGCTGCAGCTATATATAGGAGATGGTTCTAATAAGCCCTGATTTTGAAGAAAAATGAAGAAAATAAGCATAGAGACCTGATCAGGGTTGAATCTCTGGTTTAAGGTCCTCACACGGTGTGGCTCATCTTCATCCCAAGAAACATTAACCTTACTCATCTGCAGTGCTTGGCTTTGAAAATCTAAACCATGATAAGTAGCAGGTACCTGTTTTTTATAAAAGAACACTTTTAGATATCACCATGAAAGTAACAAAATCAGGTTTTGATAGAAAGTAGAGGATGCAATGCAACCTCGGTGGCAATATCACGAGGTGGATGTTTGAATTCCATGGAATCAGGAATAAATCTTAAGTCGAGCTTGTTAGAGGATCTCTCAAACTCGATACCATCACATTGTTTGTACAAGTGATCAGCAGTAGCACTGGAATCACATTCGGCAACGCCAAAATAGTACCTGAAAGAGAGCAATTAGTAGGGTGAGTTGTAGTAATAGTCTCCATCCATTCAACATATAGCCCTTCATCATCAGTTACCTCAATTTGCTTTTTTCGTAATCACGTATGGTCTCATTGATGGCGTCCTTATCTTCTTCTTCATCATCATCATCCTCCTCCTCATCATCACTCTTCTTGTCACCACCGATTGCAGGGCCATGGATTTCCTCATGTTTCATTCGCTCAAGACCAAACTCAGATGGATAGACGGCAACAGACAAAAGACGACCATCTCTGGGGAGAAATGAATTGAGAACAACGTACAAGTCTTTGGCCTAAGTAAAGTAAAAAAAAAGATAGCAGGCATAAGAACAAAAACTGCTGGAGCCTAGTGAGCAAAAAGGTTAACTCTTACAGAGACATGTTTCCAGTCCATGTTGACAATAGCGAGTCTGTGAGTTTCTTTCTCGATACTTGCTATCTCCTCTTCCTGCCTCAAAATTTGCTTGCATTGTCAGAAAAACCAAAAACTTGAATGGATTAGATTCTATTAACTAAATCAAAACTCTGCTTACAGCAACTTCGGGTCCATCGTCGTCCTCATACATGGCTTCATCGTCTTCGTCCGTATCCTCCTCTTCTATCTCTTCCGATACATTCTCGCTGTCTTCTTCTTCTTCTTCGGATTCTTCATCCGAGTCCGAAGCCAATTTCAAAGGACTCTTAGTCTCTTCTTCATCAGATACTTCCTCGCTAGATTGTTCGGATTTCCTCCTCCTAGCCTCAGCTTCCAAAGCCATCAATTCTTCTTCACCCTCGCTCTCAGATTCCTCTTCTTCCTTCTTCCTCTTTTGCTTCTTATTCTTCTTTGCATCATCTTCTTCGATACGATAGTACTCTTTAAGAGAATCCTTGGCACTTCCTCGTCTTCTACGCTTGCCACGCTTATCGACCGGAGCAGAAGCCTTATCGGTGAGGACACCTTTGAATCGAGAGTCAATGGTGACTTTAGATTCACGCCTGGGAAGCCTACGGAATCTGGGGTCAGTGTGCGCCTTGGAAAACCTCGAATCCGTAATCATCTGTTGTTTCCCTTCCTCTCCCTTCTTTCGCTTCGAACCCATTCTCTCGTTGCAGGATTGAATCAAAAGAGAGCTCGTTTTGTAGGGTTTTAGAGGCTGCGCACCTTCAAGGGTTTTTATACAACTCTCGAGTCTCTCTCTCTCTCTCTCTCTATATATACCTAAAGGGTTTTAAAAAATAAAAATGAGTAATGACGACATAAAAAGACAATACGACGTCATTTTAAAATAAAAAGAGTTATCTAAACGCGTGTCTCTCTCTCGCATACGAATATACGAATCCATTTCATTCCATTCAGATTCATCAGAAGAACGAAGAAGTTGAAATCATGACGACGACGACGACGATTGGGATTCCTGCTTGATTGAGGACACAAACATCCTTCCTTCTCTTCGATTCAGCTTCTCTTTTTTTTTTTTAACTGGATCGGTTCCTTTGCTTCAATTAAAATCAGGTATTATTCATTCATTCTCTCGATCAGATTCAAACAGAGACCGCTCTCTCTATTTCCATTTTCAATTAGCTGAAACGCGATAACTTTATTCTCAGGACTAAGAGCTTTAATCGCTGATCAATCGATTCTCATTTTAAACTCGTCGATCCCAATCTCTTCCTCCTCGTTCGATCCGATCTTTTGTCTGTTCCTGTGTTTCCTTCGATGGTATATTTGCATAACTCGATCTCGGTCTGCAACCCCGTCGACCAAGCTATGCCCACCTCCTCTCACTCTCCTAGAACCACCCGTAAGCCTTACCCAACATCATCATCATCACCCACCTCTTCTTCCAGCTTCCCCGTCTGCGAAGGCTCTCACTCCGCTGCCATCGACGTCTTCATCCTCATCGCCGTCATCACAGCATCCGGGTTCTTGTTCTTCCCTTACCTCAAACTCATCGCCCTCACATCCATCCACATCTTCTCAGACATCTCTGTTTTAGTCAGAGCAGAGATTTCGCAGAACCCTATAGTGTACGGATCGTTGGCTCTGAGTGTCTTCTGCGCCGCCATCTCCGCTTGGCTCGTCATACTCTTGTGTACGATGCACAGATGCGGGAAGCCCAATTGCAAGGGGCTTAGGAAAGCTGTTGAGTTTGATATTCAGATTGAGACTGAGGATTCCATCAAGAGCAGCTCCAACAGCAATGGGAAGAAGGGGAGGTTTTTTGAGCTGCCTCGTGTCCATCACCGTGAGCTGGAAGCAGAGCTGAAGAAGATGGCACCTCCTAATGGGCGAGCCGTGCTGGTTTTCAGAGCCAGGTGTGGGTGTTCTGTTAGGAGATTAGTGGTTTCGGGGCCAAAGAAACAGCAGCGGAAGGTCAAGAAGTGAAAAAAAAAAAGAGAAATGAGATGGGGGGGATCGTTGTTATACTTTTCTTTTGTTTCTCACAAAACACTTTTTTTTTTACAAAAACTTATATATAAATGTTAATCTATGTGTTTAAAAAATAAGGTACAATGGGAATAAGCATTGTAAGGATAATGTGGGAAACTGGTTATAGTGAATGAACATTTTGGTTATAATCTCTGTTTTGTGCTCAACTTTCGTGTTTGGGATCCGGCTCTATATGGGAATTATTAGTCACTGATGTTGTTTTTTGGGTAGGATTTGGTTGTGTTTTTAATCTTGAAGGTTGGAACGTTTCTGCAGGTTAGCAAAAGAGCTATTAGTACTGATATTGAAGAGCATCATGTGTGGTTGTGCGTCTGTTATTTCTTTATGTTGTGTTGTTATAGAGGTTGAGAAGTGATAGGTTTCGTGATTTGTTTTAGGAATCTGCAGAGTTGCTCCTTGGACAACTTTATGGCTAATGTAGATCTGAATGGAATAGACTTTGTGGATCTTTGACAGTAAAACTGAACGGTCGTTCAAAAAAAAAACAGTAAAACTGAAACAAATGTCTTTGGTCTCTCATCAAATGGTGTCAACACAAGCTCATCAACATTGATTTCAATAGTACCAAAATCTATAGAACTTCCTCAGCTGCTTTGCTCCCATCTTTTCTGAATCTATTTAAGTACTGTTTTATTGCAATCTTAGAGAGAGCACAAGAGATTACAATAGCTAGAGCTTTTTCCATAAGGAGCTTACAAAGCATATGATAAGTTGCCAAAATGTATTTTTTCACTAAATCTACAAAACTATGCTTCTTAACAATTCCAAAAGACAGATTCCTTTATAGACAGTCAAAGTAAAACGAACTTTTTATTAACTCTCACCATTGATACTTAGCAGCAACAAGAACTTCTTCATACTTATCTGCAGCATTATCCCAACTCAAATCTTGCGTCATCCCTCTTCTCTGAAGCCCTTCCCAACTCTCCTTATACTCTCTATACGTCAACAAACAGTTTCCTAAAGCATGAATCAGCTTACCTGCTTCCGCGCTATCAAATGTCCATCCAAGACCAGTTTCACTATACGGGTCAAACTGTTGAACCGTATCCCTCAGCCCTCCCACTGCATGGACCACCGGAATTGTTCCATAGTTCATTGCATAGAGCTGGTTTAGACCGCACGGTTCGAATCTCGAAGGCATCAGCAGAATGTCTGCACCAGCAGAAGGATTTTTTTAATAATTTCCAATTATATGTTTTTAAATTCGAACTTTTTGTATTTTTCTCATTTTTTCAAGTTTTCACATTTTCTTTTTGAAATCAGAAATTTTTTTTTGAAACTATTTCAAAAATTTTATTTTTTATTTTAAATTTTTCAAACCAGAACTAGGTTGGATATAAAATCCGTAACACAAAATCCGAAACCCGAACCAAACAATCCGATACGGATCTTGTAAAGTGCTACAGAACATATCTAAATCCGAAGTGTTATTAACTGAAGATGCAATCAGGTAGCACAACGAAGTCATGTATGGACGAGTTGGTGATAAAGTTTCCAGGTTAGAGGAGGTGCGTGGCTGTGTGGTACTTGCTTTGAACGAGGAATATACAACGGATTCAGCCATTGTTAAGCACAGAGATGAGTTAGCCATCATACCTCCAATATATGGTGGTTAATGAGTTTGTTAATGGAAAATCACTTAAATTTGGGTTTGTTGTTTCATTGGCAGTAAGCATAAATGTAATAATTAAGATTTGAAACTCGTTATTTTTATTCTAAATAACAGAAGTAGAAAAATGTTAAATCAACATTGCTCAAAGTTTAAAAGTCTTTGATCTGAGTAGATAACATATATGTTCTTACTTGCAGCTGCTACAAAAGGTCTTGGAGAGCAAAAGGCTAGTGATTCAACTGAAGGCAAAGATCATGATGACCACCATAAAACACTCTTCCCTCTTCCCTCTTACATCTGTATAAGATATGTTCCATGTTTGTTTCTAATGTATTCTGAATCAGTCTATTTACATGTTTTTGGCAAGTAGGAAAAGTATGGTTGATTCTATTGAACGTGAGTTTGAAGGTACTTCAACACATTTCTCTCTATGAGTTTTGGCAAAGTATATAAATCCAAATCAGAATGTTATAGAAGGAGTTTGCTTATGTATTCTTTTTCATATTCCATGTATCCAATCATTCAACTTTAAAAAAAAAAACTTAAATTTTTTTTAAGAACCTCAATGAGGTTTTCCCATTGGATGATGAAAAAATTAATTATATTACCAAGGGTTCTAAACTTTTCAAATCACAAAATTAACTACTAATTTATTCATTAGAACCCATAAGGGTCTCTAACCAATGGACTTGCTCTCAGGGTTTTCTCTTTTACTATATAAGCTAGCTATAAAATAGTCGTTGAAAATAACTCGTCTCTCAATTTTATCTCTATAGTGGTCTAAAATCATGATAATCTGTTCTTCTTTCTCTTCTTTGCACTGCCCAGCGCACTAGAAGTCCCACCACCAGTCCAGGGTACCACCAGTCTACCCAGGGCCGATCCGTGCCTATTAGAGATCCTAACTGAGATGTTAAAATATTCCCCTTAGTTATTACTCTTAACCATATATCAACTTTTTCTTATGATTACTAGTTAACCGCCCATGAATTCGCGGGTAAAATATTGTATGAAATATATATTATATATAAAATATTTCATAAATTTGACGTAAAATTAATTGATGAATATTTAGTTATAAGAAATACTTGCAGAATTATATATGTAACTACCACATTTCTCCAACACATACTATGCATCTTCTTCGATTTCATCTTATTTTTCTCGTTATCATTTCGTTCTTTTTACTTAATTTTTGCTAATGTTTTCCTAACTTTTTACATATTTTTTGCAAAATATTTATTTTCCCTCTAAATAATAAGACAAATCAAATATCCATCTTAGAATTTTTTTTCAATCATAACATTACATTATTCACTATATTATTTGACTTAAATACAAAACATTTTTTAAATCAACAAATTTAAAAAATTTCGACCAAGGAAATTGTAACAATTTTGTTAAAACTTCACAAATGATCAACATGTAAGCAAAAGTCACTTTAGTGACTTCTAGTTTAATATATATAAGGAATTCTAGTTTTTATATAACTTTATGGCTAATGTAGATCTGAATGGAATAGACTTTGTGGATCTTTGACAGTAAAACTGAACGGTCGTTCAAAAAAAAACAGTAAAACTGAAACAAATGTCTTTGGTCTCTCATCAAATGGTGTCAACACAAGCTCATCAACATTGATTTCAATAGTAGCAAAATCTATAGAACTTCCTCAGCTGCTTTGCTCCCATCTTTTCTGAATCTATTAAGTACTGTTTTATTGCAATATTAGAGAGAGCACAAGAGATTACAATAGCTTGAGCTTTTTCCACAAGGAGCTTACAAAGCATATGATAAGTTGCCAAAATGTATTTTTTTCACTAAATCTACAAAACTATGCTTCTTAACAATTCCAAAAGACAGATTCCTTTATAGACAGTCAAAGTAAAAGGAACTTTTTATTAACTCTCACCATTGATACTTAGCAGCAACAAGAACTTCTTCATACTTCTCTGCAGCATTATCCCAACTCAAATCTTGCGTCATCCCTCTTCTCTGAAGCCCTTCCCAACTCTCCTTATACTCTCTATACGTCAACAAACAGTTTCCTAAAGCATGAATCAGCTTACCTGCTTCCGCGCTATCAAATGTCCATCCCAGACCAGTTTCACTATACGGGTCAAACTGTTGAACCGTATCCCTCAACCCTCCCACTGCATGGACCACCGGAATTGTTCCATAGTTCATTGCATAGAGCTGGTTTAGACCGCACGGTTCGAATCTCGAAGGCATCAGCAGAATGTCTGCACCAGCTGTTATCCTGTGAGCTGTTTTGACCGAGAAACCAACCCATCCCCTAGCTTTATCCCTGTACTGGTGCTCCATCTGTCTGAGGACTTCTTCAAGATCCGGTCTCCCTGTGCCTAACATAACCAGCTGAACATCCTGGCTCATCATCCATGGAACCGCCTCAGCTATCAAATCAACACCTTTCTGGTGATCCAATCTTCCGATAAATCCGATCAGGGGAACGTCAGATCGAACAGGTAAACCGAGCTCTTTCTGTAATGCAGCTTTGCATTGGGGTTTACCAACGTTAAGAGTCTCCAAGGAATAGTTTGTGTACTCATCAGAGTGCAAGTGAATATCAAACTTCGGGTTCCATTCTTTTGTGTCGATACCGTTCACAATTCCTCTAAATTTCCAGTCGTTTTCATTAATGATGTTATGGAGACCCCAACCTCCTTCTAAGGTCTTAACCTCCCAGGAGTATCCGTGGCTAACAGTGAGAACTCTATCCGCAGCTTTAAGACCAGCTGCGAAAATGTTGAAGTGCTCACCTCCCACAGGGTCATACAGCTTGAAGCTATCCAAGTAATGGCCCGGTAAATCCACGTATGAGAAATCATCTACCGGTCCTCGACCCTAAAATTTACAACCAGAGTAGGTTATGCATAGATCTCTGGATATAAGATTGAAGTAAATAACTCTTTTTGAGACATGCTAACCTGGTGAGCAATGTTATGGATTACAAGAACAGAACGTGTGTATTTCATTAATCCGTGATCTCGGTAATAGGCTTTCAGGTAGACAGGTAGCAGAGCAGTGTGCCAATCATTTGCTATAAAAGCTAAATTTCCATCTCCATAACAAACACCTCCACAAGGAACATACCATGGAACCTGACAAAAAGTCCCAAGAATCCGAACTTGGTTGGTCTAAGAAGAAAACAAAATATCCATTCACACTAACGATCTTGGAACAGAGGTTTACCTCAACAGCGGCTTTGCAAAATAAAACCATCCGCTTCAAGATATCCTGCATTCACAAAAAACATACTTAGTACAACCAGGTAGGCTGACACTGATAATTTGGTAAAGAAGAGGGAGAATCAAATAGTCTTACAAGTCGATTTCCACCGTAAATGTTATTACTCAGATGCCGGAACACAGGACTATCAATGAAAACAAAATCCACACCATCAATATATGCATGGAAGTACATTACTTCCATATCCTGCAGTAGTGTGTACTCAATATGAACTCTACCTCGAATGTTGTTGTTAAGGAATTATTATAAATGAACAAGAACGAAAATTATAAATTTTGATACATTAAAACAGCTGTTATACCTGCCCGGCCACCTTATATCTCTTCCGTACCCCTACATCCTTAGCTTCCTCATACTCTGCATACCGAGGAACCACAACCTAACCAAAAAATAAAGAAAATGTCCATAACCAACCAGAGAACTTATACAACACGAGAAAGGCACTATGTAATAAATATTACCATAACCCTATGTCCACGCCGAGCTAAAGCCTTTGGCAAAGCGCCAGCTACGTCTCCAAGGCCACCTATATAATATCACATAGTCTTCAGCTTGTGTACTCCGAGAAAAGCCTACTTATGGACGAGCAATACAAAACCCCACAATTGATCAAATACCACAATAATTACCTGTTTTGGAAAATGGAGCACATTCTGCTGCTACCAATATCACATTCATGACATTTGCTCCAGCCAGTGGAGGTGGCTTCTCTTCGTCCCTCACAGGATCATTAGTATCACTACTGGCTTCTTCATGTGTTTTTTCTTCTTTTGTTTCCATGTACTCCTCTGTCTTTATACTCGGTGATTCAGGTGTTTTAGTCAGGTAAGACGGTAGTGGGTCTGACCAAAATGCACCAGCGGGAGATTTACTCGGATTTCCAGGGGAAGTTTCAGGATCATAAGTTTTATTCGAAGAGGTTACAGTAGAAGATGGTTTATAAGGAGGATCCGCACTGGAGGCTACAACGCTAGACCAAGGTTTCCCATAATTGGCTACACCGGATGGTTTCTCTTTCTCAGGAGATTTTGCAGACGCTGAGGTTTGTTTGCTGCTCTTCAGGGGAGGTGAAGTCTTAGCTTCTGGTTCTTTGTTCAGAGATGACTTGTCATAGCTGCTTGAGCTAACACTACCGTTCCTGTCTCCTTCCATCTTATCTTTCTTAGTTGCATCATCAGTATTTGCATCTTCTTTAGGAGAAGGTTTGCCATCATCCAAGTTAGGAGTGCTGTCTTTTATAGATGAGACCAGCTTCCTCCTTTCAGCAATCTGAAGAGTCACAAGATAGATGAAGTGAAATAATCTTAAAACACATATGTCAAAGAACAATTCAATACTTGTAATCCTAAAACTACCCAAGAGCAGCCTCCAAAGCAGAGTTAAGCATCAAGTTCCCAGAGATCCATCCTTGCACAATCAATCACCATATTTTCATAACACTCTCACTAACTGATCACAGTGTAAAAAGATGGAATTGTTCAATCTTTACAAAGCAATTCATTGGCCTAATAATCCTCACACTGAATGCGAAAAAGAATTAGACTTTGATAAGGAAGGTCCATCAAGCTCAGTGCGAATTTCAAGGATGGATCTAACTAACCTGCTGAAGGAGGTTTCTTTGCATATCAAGAACCTTCTTGCTCTTGTCGATGGTAGCTTGAAGCGCATCTTCCTGCTCATCATCTCCACTCGCAGCTCCAGAAGAATCTGAGCCCGTAGCTTCCACGCACCTCGCCAACTTCCATCGATGTCCGAGTACGAAGCTCCGGCGACGAAATGACAGCGACCCAGAAGCCAAATCAGGAGAAGAAACTCGGACGAGACTCGAATTCCTCAGCGTAGAGGAAGTGACGCGACGGTAAGTCTTGATTTGACACAGAAGAGGGAAAGAGCTCTCAGCAACTGATGATGCCATTCACTCGTTCGACGAATTGCCTCACTGAAAAAGTTTATTTTGAATGATGATGAGCAGATGAGATCACACAGAAATTCCGACAGGTTTCATCCAGATGAGCCAAAGACCGAAAGATTTTGATAGAGAGTAGGAATGCGAGAAAAATTAGAGCTTTGTGAGTGAAATGACGAGATGGAATCAAACAAAAAACAGAGTCGTGTAATGGAAAAATTTTGCCCAAATGGTGGGGGCCACGAAGAGATAACCATAAACTCTCAAATAATACCATCGCGTGATTCACGAGCCGAAATTTATATTTTTATTTTTATAATAACAAAAAGCATTGGGATTAGGCAGCTGATCTACGCCACATACTTTTTATTCCTCGAGATTTCCCATGTACCCGAAGCAATCTGAGCCGTCCAAATTTACTGATACCAAGAGTCGAGCGATTTTCATTTTATTTTTCAAATAATTAAATATACTTTTTATATATGGTTGACAGACGTGGACGAATGTGAGAATATGCATGGGAGGACCTTGATGGAACAATGACGTAATATCTGAGATATTTTATTAATAAATCATTTCTTATACTTTGAAGGAGAAAATACATGGCTCATCTTATTCCCAAGAAACACAAATCACACTTTAATTAACGTTTTTAAGCAAATAGAGAAGCGAACCATATATGAATTAAACTCGCCGAGAGATGTTTTCCATTTTTTAAATAATCTCTTAGTTACGAACACGACACACCTTACGGATCTCCCCGGCCCGACCAGTAAGAACTCCGGTTCGACCCATTTTCACCATAGAGACACCAAAGTCATGAAAGAAGGTTGACCCACGTGCCTGCTCCAAGACATGAGCCCTGGTCTTTGAGTTGTCCAATAGAGCAGCATCCGACTGGAATAGCCCTCTTCTCTTTGCCACTAGCTTGAAGTAGCTCACGTCGAATGTCTTGAAACTTCCTGGATCCATCTCTAGAGCCGTCGTGGTGTCTGTCGGCTTGCATTTCTTCCTGAGGTTAGTGGCGTACTCTGAGTCCAAACTAGGGTCGCTGTCTCCTCTTCCGGTGAAGTTGTAAAGACGGTTTGACATCAGAGGACAGTGTCCCATTCCAATAGTGTGTCCACCTTTAGAAACACACAAATAACATATATATTTTCACTAATACAATTCATTCGTGATCAACCTAAGCTAGGAGTAATATATCAATCACTTGTCCGTACCTGAAAGAACGACTAGATCTTTCTCGTTGAGTCCCTTTGTGCGAAAATCAGTGATAAGCTTGGTGATGCCATCAAAAGGTGATGGCAAGTTGACCTCATTGATATTAGAAACCCTACCATCTCTTCTTCCCGTTTCAACTTCCCACGTTGGTCCTTCAAGCTAAAGTCAACGTATATATATTTATAGTGAATTCATGTAACGTTTTGTGTAAAATCTTAGGGTTAATGTGAAGATTACTTACTGCAACCATTGCGTCCCTAGCGATAAGGGCTAAGATATCAGAGCAAGAGACTATGCCAGGACACACTTTTTCTAGAGCCGCTTTGGAATCGTCTATGATGCCAAACCCTCGAAGACTTAGGTTAGGAACCGCATTCTTCTCGGCTTGATTGTTCGATGAATCTAACAAAATTGATCCGTCACATCCCTGTTGATTATGGTTCACTCATTAGACGCGATCGTTCGATTTAGAAAAGTCATGAGTTACTTTAGAAACATACCCGAACGAAGCAGTCGTGGAAGAATATTCTTAGCAAAGGAGCACCAAGTGTAGGAGCTTTCTTCATCGCAGCGAACACGACCTTTCTAACAATACCCTCTGCATGTGGGCATGTTTTGCTGTAGAAGCCTACTTTCAAGCCTTTTGCATTGGCTTCTGCTAGCAACAACACTAAGAGAAAGCAAGAGACAGCTAATCGCTTAGATGCAGACATTTTTTAGATTGACTCTTAGCTTTTGCTTTTTACTCGATTGATGATGGATTGTTGATGAAGATGTTGGAGTTATTTATACTCAATTATGTAAGCAGTCTAAACTGAAACTGGAATATTATAAGAGTTTGTGGTTAGAACATTGATATTAATTAACATCAAAATGTAGCTGACTATCAATGGTCTGCGGTGGAATGCTTGTTGTATTTTTGTTGTTCTATGATCAATCATTGTTTGTAAAAAAAAAAAATAAGGCAAATTTACAAAAGTCGTACTTTGTGTCTAGTATTTGTTATGCATGTTTGCATATACAATACTTATGTTTCTGTTACGTATTGCTTGATGTATACTGCCACCAGAAACAAATGGCTGCCTAATTTAAAAAAAAAAATCCCAATAAACACAAATTGGGTTTATAAATTTGTATAATAAATTAATATATTACAGACAAAATATATAGTAATCAAGAATAATATGCTGACACCGAACTGAAAACTTCCAACTTACAAGAGGAAAATATGAAAATATATAAACATAAATAGACATAGCAACCAGAACCATATAGAACATGAGTATTATGCCTTTCTATTAAAAGCATGCTAATATATTGTTGTAGATTTTCTAATTTTTTTAATTAAAACTGATAAGATATGCTAGAAATTAATTCTAAGAAGTATGGTTCATGTATATTCAATTTTCTAAAAGAATGATTTTAGAATTAACGTATGTTTTTTATGTTAACGTATGTTGTTAACTGTTAAACCAAGAATTGAAAGAAAAAAACATTTTATGAAATCAATAGTCTCCCCTCAGTTGCACCAGTTACACGCTGTTAAATGTCTATAACGATAATTGTGAATCAATACAAGTTACCGAACAATATCAGCTCTTTTGTTAAGTCTAAATCATTAGCTAACTAAGAACATGTTATCTAGCGACGAGGAGACGCACGATGCAAACATAAACTGTATAATCAATCTATTTAGCTAGGGACGGTAGTATACTGACACTTGAACGAATTCAATTAAATTTAATTGTATATATACTTTTTGTATATATACTCTTCGTTGGATGAACTTTTGTATTCTTGGACGTTATCGCAAACAATTAAGTAAACACGTATAATATTTTTCAATGAAATGTTTAATTCCTGGACGTTATCTCGCCAACAATTATTTGATCCCACATGCATATATCCATACATTATAGATTCCCCAATCCCCGTAATGTTTATTTGCATGTTCCTCCAATCATTAACCTTCGTTAGGTGGCGTCATGTATTAATATATCCTATTAATCATGTGGATGAACATACATATTAACTAGTAATCATAGATAAAATTTCATAATCAAATAGAAATAGTTCACCAGATCAACGTACAGAGCTCTAGAAAAATTCCCGAATGAATACAAAAACTTGTGTCAACTTTGCTATAACATATATCCAAGTTGTATGCAACCTTTCAACTAATTGCTGATGATACTTATCCATGTTTTACATATATTGTGGCATGTTCTGCTACAAATTGGTAAATCACATGCCAAACTTTTTTGGATATAAACCTAAAAGAAATTCAGAGTAATTTCATAATCATTACTTTTTCACCCTCTTACATCAGTTGATTGTTTCCATAGTAAACAAAATACAGCCGCCTACGGTTGTAGTACACCATACTGTATTCTCCTACCCAAGGGAGAGAGGAGTGGAGCTTAGAAGCGTTTTGAGATACAAGGTACAGAAGTACTACTGTCGCTACCGTCATGATAAAGCCGCAGAATCACAGCTGCTGTTTCTTCAATCGCTTTATTCGTCACATCTGCAACCCCCAAAGAAAAACTATGATGATATTGAACGATGGAAAAATGCAGCATGTTGTGTTCAAGATCAAAGTGAGTGTGTGTTTGTTACCTATGACCGCCCATCCAGGGTTTTTGGCATAGATCTTTGATGCAAAATCAAGTTCTTTCCGAACAAGATCAAAGCCCGAGTATCTGTTCTCTCCTTCCCTATCCACGCCTAACGTTTTAGCCCTTGTTCTCCTTATCGCTTGCAGTACAACAAGTTGAATCTTCAAACCAAAAACTTTCCTCGGATCAACCTCAAAAAGCGTCTTGGGCGGATCCACTCCCATCACAAACGGTACATTTGCGACTTTGTACCCTTTCTGAGCAATATAAGTGGACAGCGGCGTCTTTCCAGTCCGGGAAACACCGACAAGAATGATATCAGCCTTGCCTAAGTTCTCGGGTAGAGTCCCATCATCCTGCTTGATGGTAAACTCAATGGCTTCGATTCTTTTGAAGTATGCATCGTTGAGAGTCTTGACCCTGCCTGCCGCTCCACGGGTGAGACCTGATGGAGAAACACCCAAGTGAGACGCAATGCCTTGGATGATTGGTCCTAAGATATCGACAGAGAGCACTCCCCAACGATCACAAGCTTCTTTAGCGGATTTGGACATAGAAGGATTGGCTAAAGTGTAGAAACACATTGCCTTTTGCTTCGCTGCCTGCTTGATTATCTCTAATAGCTTCTCCTCATCCTCCACCTGACCAATCCCCAAACCAAAAAAAACATACAACTTATATTTAAAGATCATTTTCTTTTTGCAGCTATGATCAATGATTAAAGCTCTCAGCCAATAAAAATCAAAAAAAAAAAAAAATCAATAATAGTAATAATACCCAAGAGAAGAGATGGGTGTTAACGGGAAAGCCACGATTGACCAATGGATCCTCGAATTGCCCCAACGCCGCGTTAACGGAGTGCTCTGCCGTCCACCCTGTTCCGTCTGAAACCATATATATCGACTTTCCCGCCACGTCATCTCTACAAACGTCCTCAATCGCAGACGTCTTTCTATCAGCCTCCTCCGTCGCCGTTACTTGACGGGAAGGTGCGTCGTTGTGATCGGTACGATGAGTCTGACGGTCGATCTTAACAGCACCGGATCGTAAAGCTCGGCCCATGGACCATCGGTTCAGTTTGGAACTAACCTTCATCTTCGGTGTCCGAGGACTCGAAGGTATAGTCGGAGGAGGTTCGGAATCAGGTTCGGGATGGGCCGCTTGTGGATTCATCGTCGATGGTTACGTTTCTAACTTTGTCGATTCTCTTTATGTCCCAATCACAAGGCGATCCAAAACGCTTTTTACCGCTAAAAATTGATTTTCAACGTTTTTAATAGCGTTTTTGAAAATGAGAAACTTATTGGATCATTCTCTTTTCTCTTCCAAACTAATTATCCGCTCTTTCATCCCCCGTCTCTTTCGTTGTTTCGCTTCTCAATCGTGTGACTCTCCTTGACTCTATCTATCTATACCGTTTTATAATCAAAACTCGGGGTATAAGCTAAAAGAGACACATGGGTGGGTGGTGGTGGTGGAAGAGGCGATTGATTTGTATATTTCAAGTATTTCTTACTCTGTTAGACCACCTCCATCGGGAGGGTCTTAAGAGAAGATCTTACCAAAAGCCAAAAAAAGTTAAATGAAAAAGGGACAAAATTAAGAGAACCGGTGTTTAATATAGAGGTTTTAGAGTTGGTAAGAGACCATTACGTGTCATCTGGTGAATGGACCTCCCATTTTATGTTCGTCTCTCTCTTTCGATGGGGTTTTTTTGCCGTAATCGCTTCTTGTCTCTTCCTCTTCCAATATCGATCACCACATCTTCTCTGGCGATCTCGATCACTCCATCTTCCTCATCCAATCTCGATCACTCCATCATCTCTGTCTAGATTGAAAGACGAATCTGTTTTGTTTCACCGAAGATCCTCAAAAAATGAAAGAACGATAGAGAAAGAGAAGAAGTCGAAGATGAATTCAAAGACAATTTCTCCTTGGACCCTGTAAGTGAAGAAAACTCTCACCTTTTATCTTACTGATTTTGTTTAGGGTCTTGCTTAGAAGCTGAGCTTGTTGTGTATCGAATAGATCTATATATCAAAGGAATGTTCTTGATCAGTGTTTAAAGTATGTGGTATTTCTTTTCTGATGCAAAATTATTATTTTAAATCCACTTGATCTCTTTCATAGTTTCATTCGTCAATATACTTGTATGTATATAAGCGTGTGTATCAAAAAATCTCTTTAAATCATCTCAAGACACCCCACCTTATCTTTTGTATTTCTGATTCATCACTCATGGCTCTGTTTTTCTTCTCCTTCTGCAGATTCTTTTATCAGAGAAGACGAAGCTCTTAGTTCTTATGAGCCAGTCCTTGCCCCTCTCTGCTCAGAAGTCTCCAATGGTTAGTACCCTAAAATTTTGATAATAATTTTGATAACGAGTTTGGTTTGAAACAATGTGGTATTTCTTTTCTGATGCAATCAATGTGGTGTAAAGCTAATTGATATGTTCCTTCCCCTGCAGAGTCGTTCTGGTGCGGCTCCAGTTGGTTCAAGTACGTCGTTATGGCCGCAAGCAATCTGGTTATGGTGGTCAGACCAAACCCGTCTTCCACAAGAAGGTAACCATGCAGTATTACTCTCTGAGAACCCAGTGTTACTAGTTTTGGTTATTTGCTATGTTATCGGGTCTGTGCTCATTGTTTAATAGGCTAAGACAACTAATATCAACGCCTGTTCATTATCAATGAGTTTATGTGTTTATGACTGTATGAGTTTTAATGCAAGTTGTTTCAGTTCTCATCAGTTATCCCACGTTTCTCATCAGTTTTTGCAGGTGGAGCCAAGACAAAAACCAGACCACATGTGACAGAAAAAAGACAATAAGAAATTGAAGAGGACAAGAAGATAAAGAAGCTTTACATCTTGAAGAGGGGAAAACGTTTTAAAGCTTGGTTCACGTTAATGTGTGGCCAACGTGTGAGAAGAAACACAGGTTCTGTTTCCTTTTTTTTTTTATAAAGCTTTGCAATATGACTTCATGTTATGAAAACCATTTGCTTCATTTCTATTTTTCTCTTCCTAATGTTAAAATTGTGTTTCTCTTGCCATTTGTTTCTCTTACCAAAACTTTGTTTCTCTAACCATTCTTCTTCTATATGGCTTCTTCTTCTAATATCATTCTGCTTTAAAAAAAAATTTTAAGAACCCCTATAAGGTTCTCCCATTGGAGGAAAGAAAAAATAAATTGCACTAACTAAGGTTCTTAATTTCTCAAATTATCTTATTTATTATTAATTTAATCTTAAGAATCCATTAGAGGTTCTAATAGATGGACTTGCTCTTACTGGTCTGGTCTGGTCATTTGCGGCAGCGACTAGTGTTGTGAACAGTCGACTTTGCTAATGGGCTTTGTGGTTCTCATATGATTTGGGTGGTGGAGGAAGAAGCGATTGATTTATAAATTTATCTTTGGGCTTGGTTTGATTTGTTTTTAACAACTTTTTGGGCTTCGTTTGATACGGGGGTTTGCTCTCAACGAACTACACTCTGCAATAACATAATTACTCAATGAAGTCAAAGACCATTGGTCTATAGGCAGGTAGAGCTTCTATCAAATGCTAAACCAGCTGAAAGCCAATTAACAACATGAGCCAAAACTAGACTACTTGCTCATGTTACCAGATTCTAAAAACCCTTTTTGTACTAACCCCGAAACTTTGTCAGTTTGAAGGGGTATGACCCACATTCTTGAGAAACCAAAGCGCTGCTTCTGCTGCCTGCTCAGCTCCTATTTTCTTCTTCCCGCATGGATCCCCGAAACACTCCAGAAACGTTATCCCAGATACTTCCTTGATTTCAACATTGACTTTAACTTTAAATCTGAACAAGAACAAGCCATGTTAATGCTAAAAGAATTTAATTTGAATGTTTTTTTCAAAAAAAAAAAAATACAAAATGTAAGAGAGACTGCAGAAACCATATCCCCCCTTGCAATTTCTTATGGTCAGGGCCGTCTTCGTTGAAGAAATACATTGGTGCTTTCCAATGCCTCACACCACATAGCTTATACAACTGTTCTCTGGCACACACTTTCTGAGCATCTTCTTATTAACACATGCGTTGTAAAAAACAAAACAAAATGTCAAAATATGGATGAAAAAACATGATCATCGTAGCTCAAAACCTGAGTGATAGATAATCTGATAACTTTTTAGCTTTTGATTCAATACAACAGCTCTGCACTCCAAAAAATAAAAGCAACTTTCCATGCTTAACACCCCAAACCTCAGTAACCTTTTTAGAAAGAAAAAAAAAAACTTATAGCTTAATCACAAAACCGCAGATAATATGAAAGGAAAAAGACTACCTTCAGTAGTTTCGGGCTTGGTTGCATGAGGCACAAAAGCTGCTGCTGCTTCTGGTTCAGAAACTACAGGAAGCTTATTCGCAGCCTCCTCTGCATGTGTGATGTTTGACTCCATCTGTAAGGATTCATTGTTTTCTTCTTCAACATCATCGTTCAGCTTCCTCATCTTAAATCCATTTTCGCGTTTCAGCTTCCTCATCTTAAATCCATTTTCGCATTTCAACTTTCCAAGTTGGGTATATAACACAAGGTCCTTACACAATCGCAAACAAGACAAGCTGCTGATTGCCTAGACAAGCTGTTGAAAGTCCACATTCAACAACAGGATCGCTCCAAGAACTATGTTTTCTTCTTAACTTACTTCAACAACATGATCTCTAATAGTATACGAACTTGTTCAACAACATGCCTGTACTATGAACTTATTCCACATATAGAAGAAATCCTATACTCAACAACAGAGAAGTTATTATGTTTTGGTCTTGTATAAGACAATCATAAAAATATCATTTAACGTTTTTAAAAACAAGAAAAATACTATCATCTTAATATTATTTCAAGAACCATGATATCCTGTTTTTAACACTTCCAATCTAGACATTATACCAACTAAAGAAGAACAAAACCACAAAGGTTAGTCATCGCATAAACATTTTTAGCAAACCTATAAAAGATGAACTAACTCTTTTTCTTTTCTTCTTCTTATTTCTAATGCTTCTTGCTTGTGGAAGAAGAAGACTTGGAGTCATCATTAACAGAACCAACACTAATGAGTGTAAAAAAACTAAAAGAAAAAACTGCAACCAATCTGACATCTAAGAGACTCTATACGGAAACGAAGACGTTTTATGTGTTAAGAACCCACGAAGACGTAAACAGAAACCTAAGGGGGAATCGAAAACATGTGTCAAGAACTCACGAAATGCAAACCCACAAACCTAAAGATGATTTCAGCAATTTTCTCACCGATTGTCACAAACCCACTTCCTAAATCACAAACCCACATCCTAAATCAAATCACTTAGACCCATGAACCCTAGATCGATTTTCTCACCGATTGTAAAGAGAGGATGAGATTGCTCGGCGGACACAAAACGGAGGATCATGAGAGAGGACTGGAGACGAAAGGGGAGAAGTGGAGAAGAAAGGGGATCTCTCGATGAAGCTGGAAAAAAAAAAAGAAACGTCGCCGGTTTTCATAAAAAAAATTAAATGGTTTTATGATTAGCCCGTATGTAAAGTTAACCGGCCCTATATTAACCCATATAAAATGTGCCGGGTTTTGGGTTAAAAAAAAATGATGCGGGCCGGGCTAACCCTATAGACTAAAACCCATTTTAACATCCTTAGATAGATAAGAATCAAGAAATCATGAATCTACCGTAATGATATTCCATCTCTATGAGAGAAATTTGTTACATAATTATTAAAATACTTTTTGAAGTAATAATTTTCTTCTTTTTTTATTCCTAGGAAGTTTAAAGGGTTTATACATACATGAAGTAGAATATATATAGAATAATAAACATAATCTTTAAACTTATTTTTTTAAAAAGAGAGGATGGGTCCTAGAAACCTCCCTAACTTGATCCGTTTCTCCTCTCTCTATTTGTCTTCTTATATGAGAGGTTGATGAGATCCACAAGAAACTCCAGATTCATTCCTGATTTCCATATTTGTAAACAAAAAAAAAATATAAGCATTTGAACACTCCTATAGTTCATAACTTCCCAATCCACTATAAGCATATAAACTCCAGGTTGCATGTGTTTGATCCAACGACAGACGCAGGCGCAGGATTGAGATTTGGAGATGGCATTTCCTCAGCATGGTTTTATGTTCCAACAACTTCATGAAGACATAAGCCCTGATCAGCTCCCTTCTTGTCTTCCTCCTCATCCCTTCAATGGTATTAATCTCCCTCTCTCACTCTCCACATAGATATATAATTAAAATTTGTTAGTAACTTTTATTGCCTTGTTGGTGTAAGTAGGAGGAGGAAACTACATGATGAACAGATCTATGTCATTAACGAACATGCGAGATGATCCTCATCAATCTGTTGATGAGGAAAATTTATCAGACGATGGGTCACATATGATGCTTGGAGAGAAGAAGAAGAGGCTGCAGTTAGAGCAAGTTAAGGTATTAGAGAAGAGCTTCGAGCTTGGTAACAAGCTGGATCCTGAGAGGAAGATACAACTAGCTAAAGCATTGGGGATGCAACCTAGGCAGATAGCGATCTGGTTTCAAAACAGGAGAGCTAGGTGGAAGACTAGACAGCTCGAACGAGACTATGATTCACTCAAGAAACAGTTTGATTCTCTCAAGTCGGACAATGATTCTCTTCTTGCCCACAACAAGAAACTCCTTGCTGAGGTATATAACATATATGCATTTATCTAACAAATTATATGTAGAAAAGGTTTTTTTCAAACTTTTGGCTTGACATTGTTTGGGTTATTTGGTTTACAAGATTAATAAAGTAAAATGAACCTGATATCTCATAAGTTTTAGAGAAAACATGTTTTAAGTTTTTCATTTACAAAAAAAAAAAAATTCTTTTGGAGAAAACATGTTTTAAGTTTAATACAAATTTCGTCCGTTTTTTCTACTTGGATTGCTTCATGAATTTATCCAGTTTAATTGTGCATGACTAATTATATATGAAATGCAATAGATTACTGTTAGGCTCATGATCCAACAGTATAAGATGTTTGTCAAAAGACAGTAAGTGTTTTGTTTGTTAAACAAATGGTTCTTGTTGATCATTGTATTAATTAATACCTTCCCATATGACTTTCAAGTACTGGCATGTGAAGGAACCGCTAACCAGATAAGAGAACGATAATATATATATATACTAGTTGATTTAACTATCTTTTGGGGATTTTCAAATGTTTTTATTAAATATCACGAAAATAGCTCAAGTAAATATATAAATTCTATAGCCTTACAGAAATTAAAAATCATTATGAAAGAAGTTTTTATATCTTACTTTATAAGTATATATTCAGTCATTTTCTAAATATCTTTCTTGATATATCAAACAATATATTAAAATACGTCTTACTTAAATTCACATAGTATTGAAATCATACAAGTGAATGCAACTTTTTTTGGATCTACATGTGCATCACTGAACTATTGTTGTCCAAATTCTAAAACTCAACATTTGATTTGATGGTTAAAGGTAATGTCTTTAAAGAACAAAGATTATAATGAAGCAAGCATAATAAAGAGGGAAGCAGAAGCTTCATGGAGCAACAATGGAAGCACAGAAAATAGCTCAGACATAAATCTGGAGATTCCTAGAGAGACCACTACAACACATGTGAACACGATCAAAAACCTTTTCCCTTCATCGATTCCGTCATCTACACATAATCATGATGATCATCATCAGAATAATGAAATGGTTCAAGAAGAGAGCTTCTGTAACATGTTTAATGGCATTGATGAAACGACGTCTGCTGGTTACTGGGGATGGTCTGACCCAAACCACAACCACCAATTCAACTGATTCATGATCCTATATATTGCTCGAGTGCACCACCACCATGGCATTATCATCATCATCGTCACGAGAAGAAACAATTCATCACTTATTTGAATATGAATATTTGGAAGTATTGTTAATCTTTTAATTTAAGTTGGCTTTTACTTTGTTTCTTTTGGGTTTGTAGAGCATTGGTGTATAGTGGGAATTTGTTGTTATAATTTAATAAATGAATTTTTTTTTTGAGCAACTTATATATGGATCATGAGCTTACAACTTGAAGCTAATCATAAAATCATCTTACACTTTTTTGCTAGTGACCGAAAAACTGGACTAGGTGAGAAGCATTGCGTTGCCAGTACAAAAGGTTAATACGAATACATTCGAATAATCTGTCAAACCGTCTATGACTCTTATGATAAGAGTCTTATCCCAACCTGACAAAGTTTATAAACTACATTTCTTTCATTTATACAAAGAAACTCTCTGAAGTTGTCTAAACATGACAATTGGTTGTGTGTGTGGTCAAGTTCCAAGTTAGACAGCAAAACCACTCTCTTGACTCCGAACAAATTTCTCCCTCTAACCAATTGGGTGAGACTAAAACCATGAACTCTTGAAGAAATTTATGATATATATAATTGCAAATTTTATATTATGCATGTGAGAAAGATTCATATGCATGTGACCTCGAGTGGGATTCCAGCTCTGTCAGTTACGTAACATGACCCATGACTTATATTATATGTAAGAATATTTTATTATAATTATTATTTTGTTTTTTAAGTTTTAACTTTTTCATTATTTGGCAAGTTGCAATTTAAAAGAACGAGCTTTCGCTGAATTACAGGCTGACTATAACAAAAGTACTGAAAATACTCATGTATCTAATTCGTTAATGCCATGCGTCACATACTTGATAGTTGCATGTATATTCTGAACCAAATGATCACGTTCGTGCTCATAACGTAAAATGCTCTTTTTCTCCAGAGACCATTTATTTTTTGTTGGTTCAAAATATTTGAGCCAAATCTATCCGACGGTGGTATCCGACAGATCTTACATTACTTTCTTCAAATATTTACATTATTCATACAACAAAAAAAGATAATAAGTAGGACTGAAGATTGGAAAGAAGGCTACTGTGGAAGCACACGTTCCAAACATACAAAGAAGAACAGACCAAACAGAATAAAACAAGAACTGAAAGATCAGTTCACTCTTCTTTTGAGTGCTTTCTCTTTGAGACGAATCTTAATTATTTTAAAAAAATAAATTTTATCTGCTAATAAATAACGTTTGAAAACTAAAGAGTTAGACGATTTATCGCTGTCTCCTTTTTTGTTTTCGGAATGGACATAAGAGCCATTGTTAAGAAAAATATCATTTTACAAACTAACTTTTAAAACGTATATATGCTATATCAGACTTTCAGTTTAACTATTACAATGTAAACTAATTAACAAATTATTAGCACAAAGACAGATTAGATACTATAAGTAATAATATTACAATGCATATATTAATAAATAATTATTAGAACAAAGATAGATAATATAAGTAATACATTAAATTGTATTACAGTTGATTTATTATTCAATTGATGCAATTAATTAAATATATACTATGGGAAAGATATTTGCTCATCTCATTTGCAAAGCCAATTTGAAACCTCCTAAAACGCATCAAAACATCCATCAAACCCTAGTTATTGTTTCAGTTTCTCCCTCCGTTTAATCCCAAATCCTTCAAAATGTTTTGAACTACGGATCCTCTCTTTTCCTTTGGTGCCTGCTTGACCTTCCTGTTGAATTTCTTGAGCTTTTTCCCGTAAGGTTCTAGACTCTCACCTTTTTTGTGAGCTTCCCCGATGTCATCCAACATCTTCTCTGATTTGGTTAACATATTCACCTCGCTTTTCAAGCTCTTGATGTTCTTTTCCTTTTCCTTCAAGTCCTCTTCGATCAAGTCCTTTGCTTCGTGCAGGTCATCTTCAAGTACTTTTTCGTCGCGTTTTTTCGAAGGTTCAGCCTCAGAGACATGTAGAAAGGCAATAAGAGCCACAACGAGAAGTACAAAGCAGATCTTTGCCATGTTTAACGATTAGTTTTCCCTCAACGTAATTTGATGTAGATCAAACTATATTTTAGTGTGTTCATTTCTTAAAGAATCTATAGCTTTACCTGTGCGTAAAAATAGTAACCTTGTTTTAATGGTCAGCGAATGGTATTAACTTCGTTTATTAGTTTTCTTTGGCCACCCATAAAATTCGCATTTTTTTTTGAAGTCATCTTATTCAAAACCTTCCAATTTCGAAGTTCTAACATTCCATTATGGAAATTACAGAAATAAGATTCCTATATTTATATATTTTTCGTGTAACATTTAGCGATGAGCCAACATAACTCACCACAATCACTCACATAAATAAATATTTGTTAAATAATATATATAGATAATGTAAATTAAGATAATGTGTACTCACTTTAATATAGAGAGTTTTATGCTTAGAAAACTATTTAAGAAAAGCTTTTCTACTTATGGATAGCATTTGGGAAGAGAAACCATATAAATCAACACTTAATCAATACAAAAAATATTTCAAGGTCTATGAGGACCATGATATATTATAAAGGCCTATGCAATTGCACCAAAATTATGCTATAAGCACTTTGTTTCATATCCAAAATTCAATTTTCCGAACTAAAATATTAGTCAGCATGTTTATGGTAAGTTATTTTCACACATACTAAGAAACGTATTAGAACGTTTACTGTATTTTTATTAGTTAGTGCATTGCACAATTTTATTTCTCTCTAGTAAATATGTTCAAATAATAGATAAACTTGAAATTTGTTTTTAAAATCTGTTCTAAGCATACAAAACTTAATACAAAATGACATTTTATAAAACAAAAATTATAAAACATCAGGAAATTCATTTCTATTGGCGGTTCTTTGCCTAACGAACATGGTTCTATATTCATGAAATGAAATGTAGAAAAGAAAAAGCGGAATTTGAAATGGAAGAAGTAGTTGTTTTGTATGCACTAGCATCAGTAACATTATAACAGTGGGTTTGATGTTGAACATCTCTTATGACTATTACAAGACTAATAATGTTGAAGATCACATGATTATATGTTTGATGGATATATCACCCCTAAATCATCTTTATCTGTAACTATATCTATTAAGAGTTTAAGACACATGCACTATCAATTTGTCATCTATTAATATTTGAGAAAACGTTTCACCGGTTTATGTAAACTACTATTAATATTTGAGAAAACAGTTCAACTGGGTTATAATCTGACAGAAAGCCGCCATCAAAATAAAAGATTCGTATAGAAACATATCAAAAGAAGTAATATTTCATTTAATCATATTAATTACAATACGGTGCAACGTAACTAAAATACTATGTGGGGAATTATTTGCTCCTCTCACTTGTAAAGCTTAACTCCATAAACAAGTTCAAACCTCCTTGAAACCCATCAAAGTATTAATGAAACGCCAATTATTATATCTTTTGTCATTCTCTCCCTCCGTTTAGCCCAAAATCCTTCAAGATCGTTTGGATTACGGATGCAGGTTTCTTGTTTTTAGCAGGTGGTGCTTTCGTGGCATTTTTTGCTGCCCTGCTGAATGTTCTGAGTTTCTTTCCATAAGGAGCTACATCCATATCCTTTTTGTAGTCTTTTCCAAGTTGATTTAACATCTCTTCAGATTTGCTCAGGGTTTTCATCTCAGATGTCAAACCTTGAATGCTCTTTTTCGTGGCATTTAAGTCTTCCTCGATCAGGGCCTCGGCTTTGTGGAAGTCTTTTTCAAGTGCTTCATCGAATTTTCCCATGCGGTGAGCTTCATAAACGTGGAGAGAGGCAACAAGGGCCATGGCGAAAAGCAACAAGGAGATCTTTCCCATGACTACTAGAGCTCAGTTTAATTTCCCTTAACAGATAAATTTGAAAATTATATTCAAATAGTTTGTTAAAGGAAAAGAGGTGAGCAGAGATGTGAGTTCTTGTCTTCGATGTTATTTTATACTATAATCTGTGACTAACAATAGTATGTGCATAAATAAATATACATATATAACTTTGAATTGATGGTCAACGCGTCTTATTGACTCGGTTATACTCATCTTTAGTTGGTTATCCAGAAATTTCGCAATTTTTCTAATTAAAATCTAAATCTAAAATTTTATTTTAGTACACTAGCATTAGTAATAGAACATCTTTTTTTTTTCTTTTCTTTTTGAACACAGTAATAGAACATCAATATATCAAAATTCACCTTCTACTTTTAGACATGTCAAAAAAAAAACTTCTACTTTTAGAAAACATTTTTGCATGTAAAGGCTACCAACGAAAATAAGTTTCAATCCTCTCATATATATATACAGTATGACACAAGAAGATTTGCCTTAATCAAATTTGAAACAATACAATATGGCAAAAAAGATTATCACACTACCTGGTCTGGTCGTGACGCTAGTAATCGCATTGGGATGGAACATCGAAGAGGCTGCAGCGAGAGACGTAAAGCTAGTGAAACTCCGCGATGTAAACCCCGAAACCTTGACAACGTTAAAAGGGGAAGAAGAAAGAGAACTCCTGAACGACAAACTTACAAAAGAGATCGAGAATGCGAAGAAACTGCTGGGAGAGTTGAAAACGTTGAAGAAGGAATCAAAAGGAGATGATATGAAAGAGGAGTTGAGTTCATTGGTGAAATCTGAATCGCTGCTCAACGAAATTTCGGATACTATCAAGAAGGGAACGAGCAACGCAAACAAAGCTACAATATTTGTAGAGAAAGAATCGTTTTTCTACAGAGCGTGGAAGGAGAATGCGTATCATTCGGTGGTTCCAGAGAAGGAGAAAGAGTTTATGTCTACGATTAAACGCATTATCAAGCTGTTGAAGAAAACTTAGAGGTTGGCTTTTATAATATTCACATGAGAAAAAATCGTGGCACACACATATCTATATAGCAATGGACAATTGTTTGTTGCGTTACAACTTTTTTGTTTTTTTTTTTGTTTTTGTTAGTAAGAGTCCAAGTTGTATTTGGTGAGATTAGTAAAAAATAAAAATATACAGCGATATAAATTTATCAATACATGGCGTCGTCAACATCAACAATCGAATGGGCCTCAACAGAGATCCAAAGAAGAAAGCCTGAGGGAATATGCCATCAGACCGTTCCCTGATTCCAAGGAAAAAGAAGACTATATAAAAAAAAAAAAAAGTAGTAAACGACGCCGTAATAGATGGAGAAGAAAATGATTGATGGAGAATGAAAAATATGGACGGCTGTGGATGAGGGAAACTGACAGAGCGAGTGACGATCCTACGGCTCATAAAATTTAGCCTTTCGAAAAAAAGAAGAAAAAAAATTAGGGTTTTATCATAGACGGGCACGCCACAATAGAGAGAGGGTTTTGTTCTGTAGAGGCTTCTGCTTTCGTGTGCTTGCGATTCTCTCTCGAACTATCTCTCTCTCAAAGTCAAGAAGACGAAGATGGGGAAAGGACCAGGTCTCTACACTGACATCGGCAAAAAAGCCAGAGGTAAAAAAACCTACTCTGCCTTCATATATAGTTCTCCGATCAAAATCTAGATATGTGTATTCAAATTGAAATGAGATACGAAATGATGTTTGATTCATTTTTGGATTTGGAAGTATCGATTGAGTCTCGCTCTCTCTATATATGTTTTTGGTGACAGATCTGCTGTACAAGGACCACAACAGCGACCAGAAATTCAGTATCACCACTTCCTCTCCTTCCGGTGTTGTAAGTTCCATCTCATCTCCCACTACTTACTTCTCTTGCGTTACTTCATGATAATTGATTGAGGTCATTCTCTACTGTGTGTGTGTTTCTACTTTGATTAGCTTTTAAGTCTCACAAATCTTGGATACTCCTTTTTGTTTCACGAGATACAGTGTGCATTGTGTTTCTTCTGTTTTTTTACTTGTCATAAGTTAAACCTCTTTCTTTTTCTCTTTCTTTCGTTGCCTTGTTACAATATAAGGTCATTACTTCAACTGGAACCAAGAAACGTGACTCACTCTTGGGAGATGTTGCTCTTCAACTCAAGCAAAGAAACATCACTACCGATTTGAAAGTTTGCACTGACAATACCGTATGTCTATTCCTTCCTTCCCTCCCCTTGATACATTCATCTCCTTTGGCTTTTCTTTGTATCAGATTATCTTATCTATCCACCCCCAACACCTCTATCTATGTGGTTCAGGTTTTGATCACTGCCACCGTTGATGAGGCTGCACCTGGATTGAAGTCCATCTTCAGCTTCAGGGCCCCTGACCAAAACTCTGGCAAGGTATCAAGCATTTGTTTATATATTTTGATGTGATCTGCTTCCTTTCCCTAACTTCATAATGGGTGGGTTCTTCCTCTTCCAAAACAGGTTGAGCTTCAGTACTTGCATGAATATGCCGGTATCAGCACAAGCATGGGATTGACTCAAAACCCCACTGTCAACTTCTCTGGTGTTATGGGTACCAATCTGTTGGCCCTTGGTACTGACGTTTCCTTTGACACCAAATCAGGAAATTTCACCAAGATCAATGCTGGAGTTAACTTCACCAAGGATGATTTGATTGCCTCCCTTACCCTGTAAGTGAAATTGTGGATGAAAGATGGTCCTTTGATCAAACTTTTTGATAGAAAGAATATCTTGACTATTCTTGTTTGTTAGGAATGACAAAGGAGATACTGTCAACGCTTCGTACTACCACATTGTTAACCCGCTGTTCAACACCGCTGTTGGAGCAGAAGTGAACCACAAGTTTTCTACCAATGTCAACACCATAACCGTGGGAACGCAGCATTCACTTGACCCCTTGACCACGGTGAAAGCACGTGTGAACAGTGCCGGGATAGCCAATGCACTCATTCAACACCAGTGGACACCCAGGTCCTTCTTCACAATCTCTGGAGAAGTTGACACTAAGGCTATTGACAAGAATGCTAAGGTTGGATTGGCCCTCTCTCTCAAGCCTTGATAATGAGCCAACAGATGAATCCAAGCAAAGCATTTCAAGTAGTTTTTTTTTTCTGATGTTTTTCGGTGCTGCTTGGTTTGGTGGTTTTAATGGCTACTGCTCAAATCTTTTCCTCAGTTTCTTGTCGGATTTGTAGAGCGTAATAAGTTTGAAAAATTGATCGTCTGTCTTTGGTGATATGATGAAACTCTAAAGATCATTTTCCTTTCTTTTTCTTCCCTCAATTTGTTTTCGTGGACTTTTTTTGGTCATATGGGATTAACACCTGCATTGCATTGATTTTACGTCAGATTTTTCCTTCAACGCAACATCTAATTTCGTATTTGTCTCACTCTGTTATATAAAATAGGTGAGATCACTTATTATACGAAAGAAGTATCAGAAAATGAAAAATGGATATTCGATTGTGCTTCGTGCAAGTGTGCCGACAGAAAATTAAAAGAGTTAAATTTGTAGTATCTGTAGTTTGGGCCATGCCGTGATGAGGTCTAGAATGTCAGGTTCATTGTAGACGCACGATCTGACACTTTACATGAATGGTCATCACATTTTATCCAAAACTTCTGTTAAGAAAAAAAAGAAATAATTCAAAAATAACAGAAATATTATATCCTTTGACAGCTTGTAATTTGAAAACATATAATTAAAGATAGTTATAAATTTTCACATACAAACTGAGTTCTCAAAATAAATACAAAACAACAAGGAAAGGCCCAAAAAACATTTGTACTCTTGGAAAAAGAAAATATGCAACCAAAATCAACATAGCATTTTATATTCTTTTTAAAATATATATTTTCAAAAAAAAAACATATCACTAAAAAACAGGGTGGAGACGACTTTCAGAACAGTTGACTCTTGACTGAGCCCATTAGGCATGGGTCTGGTGGGCCTGCAGTAATCCATTTCGAATCTGTGTCGCCACGTCAGCGACGGCGCCGGGACCGTGGGGGATAAACACCGACGAAGATTTGGAGCTAGCTCCAATATCTCTCATCGTGTCAAAGTACTGAGTCATCATCACCATGTCCAACACATCCTTCGCCGACGTCCCCGGCACGTTTCCTGCGAAACCGAGAACACTGTCTCTGAGACCGTCCACGATTGCTTGTCTCTGACGAGCGATACCGAGACCAGATAGGTACTTGGACTCAGCTTCACCTTCTGCTCTCTTTATCTGAATGATTTTCTCCGCCTCTGCTTTCTCGTTCGCCGCCACTCTCATCCTTGCCGCTGTAAACCATTTTTCAAAGAAAATGTAAACCCATCAGTGACCTAACTTTGATTTTGTGGCTCTAAGGTTTGAGAGGTTATGACTTACCGGCGTTGATTTCGTTCATGGCGCGTTTGACCTGTTGGTCAGGCTCGATGTCGATGATAAGGGTTTGGAGGATCTCGTAACCATAAGCAGTCATGGCTTTGTCAAGCTCTTCTTCCACGGATTTGGCTATCTCATTCTTCTGCTCGAACACATCGTCCAAGTTCAGCTTTGGCACACATGCTCTGATCACTGAGAGAAACAGAACCAATATTCTCAAAAATTGTGATCGAGATTGAATAATCTCTGGGGAAAGAAGAAAGATAGATAGTTACCGTCGAAGACATAGGCTTTGATTTGAGAAGTAGGATTGCTGAGTCTGTAGAAAGCATCACTTGCCTTGTCAACCAAGACTCTGTATTGTATGGATGCAACCACTGTCACAAACACATTGTCCTGTTACAGAAGTCAGAACCATCCGTTAGAAGAAAGAGATGTGTATATGTATACAAATGTGTTCAAATGCTGCTTACCTTTGTTTTGGTTTCGCATTGAACATCGAGTTGCTGGAGACGGAGGGTGAGGTGACCGGCAACATAATCACCTACAATCCAGGGCACAAACTGCAGACCTGGATTAAGAACTTTTTCAAATTTGCCAAATCTTTCCTTGATGGCCACATCTGATTGCTTCACCAGCACGCAGCACAAAAGATTCCCCATTACCTCCTAGTCTTGTTGGGATTAGAACAAGAACGAGTTGTATTTATATGTATGTCTTTGTCTTTTCTCTCTGTATTGCTCTGTAAAAAAGTTAGTGGAAGAGAGGAAAGCCGCATGGGAAGTTATATAGATAAAGTGGAAGAAGATGATGATCATGTCAAGATGTCATGTGATTGCTCCTCGAAAATTTTGTATTTATTTATTCCGAAGTGACATTTCCTTTTGAAAAGTCTAACTATATAGGAGGATCTTGGTTCTTGGATATAGAAATAAATGATCAAACTTGATAATATTTGTCATTTCTGAACAAAGACATGCTTTTTCTATTCTTTTTTTTTTAATATTTGACAGGACTTTATAAATGGGTTAGCGACCAGATACACCTTGTCTTGTTTACGCGTGAACCATTCATTATACTGGTTCTTTATCTTTGGATATTTGTTTACGAATTATAGAAGAATAGCCTTGTCGGACAACGACTATAACCAAGAACTACTACACTCTATATGTTTCAATACATGCAAATTCAATTTTGCAGGGGAAAACGTTGACTGGACTCTATTTATATTAATAAATCTGCAGCTGTTATGTGCAGGGTTTCAAATTTAAAATATAATAAGATGGATGGTTTTAAATTTCTGTTTCTGTTTGCTGGAAAAAGGTGGGAGGGAATTCCTGGAATTTTTTAAAAAATCTTGGAAGTTTGGAAAGTTCCATTATTCTTGAATAGTTGAATGTTTCGTACTTTTGTATTTAGTAATTAAATCATGAATTTTCATTTTATAAACAATGATCAAGTTTCAGTTAAAATAAATCAAACTACAGCATAAGTAATCAAAATTAAAGTTAGCTTTCTGAGTAAAAGTCGTTGGTCCTTGGGGCTTGCATGTTTAACAAATAGTAAGATGGATAACTTGCATTTGAGTTAATTGAATAAACAAAACTTCACGTAGGAAATGGTGTCATCATGTGGCATATTATTACTTTTATTTATTTATTTGAGAATTATTCGATTATAATATCTAAAGCAAGAACCGGCGGATGAAGTACCAAATTCAAAAGAGGAAAAGATTCAAAAAATCTAGAAAAGCGAAATTTCAACCCAACACTTTCCAAAACCCCTTTTGTTGATAGTTTTTATATGGTTGAGTGCTGGTGAAGCGATTGTGAAGTGTGAAAAGAACTTACCGGCCATTGATAATAGTTCCCCTAGTTAGCTCTCAAATGCAGTTATATGGGGTGGGTGACGACGAAATTTTAAAAGAGATGATGCAGTCATTGTGACATGTTAACGCAGCAAGTGGATAAGTCCAAATATCAAAAAAAAAAGAAGGAAAAGATTCAAACATTTGAACCTAAACGTCATCCACATTTATATCAAAAGGTTAAGTTCGGCTTAGGTTGCGTACTTGGCCAGTCAAGCGACTGAGAAATTGCGAAAACGACTAGTACTGAATGACAATATTACCCGCTTCACAGGTAAACAACACTAAGACAACTGTTAAAGGCATACAATAGAAGAAAGAAACAAGAGGCTACACCAGAGTTAAATCAACAAACGTTGGATCTTCTTTCAGATCAATCTTATACACCATAATTTGACTTTCTTTAAATCGGTTAAGAATATCGGTTTTACATCGGTTAAAAAGACAGTTTTCTTGCGTCACAAGAAAGAGCCTCTAAAGGAAATGAGATATAGCTCAAGTAGTTGCACCTTTGGGCTTAGGAGACGGAAGCTGATGACGATAAGGTGAAGAACCAGCTTGGCCATGAGGACTAGACAGAGTCCGGAACACGGGTTGCCCGTTTCTTGACCCCAACCCACGACCAGACCCAGACCCAGCTTTCAATCGCTCGGCTTGCATTGTCTGGAAGTAGTAGGAAGAGCTAGCCATGTCTTTGAGCATTGGGAGTGGTTTTAGGACTTCAACCACTTCACTCATTTTGGGTCTCATTTTGCAGTCGCGGCTAAGGCACTGAGCTGCAAGGTGGGTCACTTTCTGAGCTCCTTTGATGGAGAAATGACCCTCCAGCCTCGGATCAAGTAGACGGTAGAATCTTCTTCTGTCAAGGAGATGCGGTCTTGCCCATTCTACCAAGTTGTGTTCGCCGCTTGGTCGGTTTTTGTCCATGGATCTTCTACCAGTCAGTATTTCGAGTAGAACCACACCGAAACTGTAAACATCGCTCATTGATGTCAAGTGACCTATAAGCAGTAGTAGAATATACACAGACATTTAGTTAGTGCTAATAGGGAAAAAGGAAATAATTAGAGGAGATAGAGTGAATAATGACTAACCAGTCATGACATACTCAGGAGCAGCGTAACCATAAGTGCCCATGACTCGAGTAGACACATGTGTTTTGCCTTCATCAGGAGCATCTTTGGCAAGCCCGAAATCTGATAGTTTGGCATTGTAGTCCTGAGATATTGGTAACAAGTTAAGAGCAAGCAAGGAAGGGCTTATACATACATGGGATGCTAATAAAAGAAAGAGTAAAAAAAAGGAAACAGTACTGCATCAAGTAGAATGTTGGAGGTTTTGAAATCCCGATATATGACAGGCTTCAGAGCTTCTTCGTGAAGGAAACTGAGTCCCTTTGCAGCACCTAACGCAATCCTCATCCTAATCGACCATGGAAGAGGCAACGACCCTTCAACACACAGAATTACAAGTTCAATGAACATTGACCAGCTAAGATTTGGAAGTAGAAAGGTTCCAAGTTTGAACAATGTAAGTGTAGAAATGTTCCAGCTTTTGAGAATATGGAGTACATGCATCTTTTAACTCATTAACACTTACTATTATGAATTTGAAACACAAGAGGAAGATTTAAACTTAACTTACTTCTGAAAAGGTGATTCTCCAAACTTCCTCGAGGCATAAACTCATAAACAAGCAGCCTTTGATCATCTTCGATACAATAACCCACCAGTTTAACAAGATTCGGATGGAGAAGATTGCCGAGATAGTTAATCTCAGCCTGCAAAGACCACCAACAGAAACAGAAACCTTCAGTAGTTGTTTAGCTTCAACAGTGGAAAAGAAAACAATAACAAAAAGGATCTCTTACAAGCCACTCTTTATGACCCTGAAGACCATCAAGATTTAAGGTCTTGACGGCCACAGTAAGGCCAGTGCCAGGCTTGACAGGAGCAGTGCCGTTCTCCTCGACCCATCCTTTAAAGACACAACCAAAGCCACCTTCGCCGAGAAGACTTTCAGGTCTGAAATTCCTAGTAGCCAACTTGAGATCAAGGAAAGTAAACTGCTTTAAGTGAGAATACATCTTAAGCTCTTCACTGATCATAGGAGTGGACAGAGAGCTTTCTGCATTGCTGGTTGCTGTTGTAGAAGAAGAAACAGGGCCAGCTGGTTGCTCATTTGATTTCACAGTTGTTGCCGACTTACTCCCCACTGTGAAAAAGCAAAAAACAAAAACCCATTTCACTTAGTAATTAATATTGGATTAGCATGAAAGTAGTTAAGCTCAAACTCTAATTCTCAAAGTTAGGTAAACCAAACACATTGACACATATAGGGGAAAGAATCTTATATGGAAATTTTAAGTCTTTTTAAAAAAGAAACCAAATTTTCAGAAAAATAAGAAGATTTAATCACAAAAAGGAAAGGTTTTTTATTAGCTCAAAGGAAATGAAAATTCATAGATGGAGGTGGAATTGCAGAAGCAAATGGAGCAGAGAGAAGGAAGGAAGGAAGGGCATTACGAGTGGTGGTAGAGAGAGTGGGAGAGGTATCAACGTCAGAAGTTGAAGGTAGGCAACAAACCATAACCCTAAATTTGACCCAACACCCTCCATTTGATTCTTCTTCTTCTTCGCTGTTCCTCCTGACATTGTCCTCCTTCTTCCTCTTCTTCTTCTCGCTCTCTTTAGATTTGTTCGATTTCTCCATCACTTTGACGGAATCTAAACTCATCGGAAGAACAGAACTTTGACCAGAGCACGAGACAGAGAGAGAGAGAGAGAAAACAAAAGAAAAACCTTTCTTTCAAAAATCCAAACGAGATTTAGATAGTTCCAGAGCTTAAGAAATGTTCTGGGGAAAGAAGGAAGAAAAAGAAGAAGTAGAGAGAGAATCACTTGAAAAAAAAATGGATTTTAAAAAAAGCAGAGAGAATTTTAGTCAAAAAAGGGAATTGATGTCTCTGTGGAGATGATAGATAGAGAGAGAGAAGAGAGAAGGGGCAGAGCGGGCAAGAGATAGAGAGAGAGAGCTATTTGGCATGTGTTTGTTTGCTAACTCTCAACAGTTACAAAACGCTTTTTTCGTATTCCCCTCAAATATTTTATATTTTCCTTTTTAAAAAAAATTATTTAAGGACAAATATTATAACCAAAACTCCTTCCCTTTCATAATTTTATAATCAAATAAAAAGTATTTTGTATTGAGATAACTAGTACTTTTTGTTATTCTTCAATTTGTTGAATAAGTCCTTCCATTTACAATTAAATTATCCACTTACTTGAGACCTATTCAAATTTGTATTCTAATTCACACTTCTTCTTCTTTTTGGTCAATCCATTTAATAGTCTAATCTCTTGAGATTATGCCAACAAAAAAGAAGAAAAATCTATATACATTTGAGAGGGATATCCTTATATTATTTGGATGTTCTGCTTCTTTGGAAAAAGAAGCTCCTGATCTTATTGCTTTTCATTTTTCACTTTTTCGATATGAGTGAAGGTAAACCAGTGAAAAATATAGAACAAAAATGGGATTTGATTTAACATTACGTATAAAATTAGTTTTACTCTTAAAATAATTACCTTTGTCGGCCAATAATTAGTATTTTAATAAGGTTTAAGTTTTGATATTCCAACAAATCTAAGAGACTATAAAACATTGTTGACCTAATAAAACTTGTTATTGAATATTAACAATCACAAAGGAGAAAATGATAGCAAGTACGTCACGAGTGACTCATTTATGTTTCATGTTATTATACTATTCTAATGCAAACTACTCAGCTGCAGGAGTCCCTTTCATGGACTACTCAACTATTCTAATGCAAACTACTCAAACTATTCTAATGTTATATATAGTATACCCAAAAATTAGAATTTACAATCATCTCGAAGAATAAAACAGCTACGTTTAAGTTCATTTTACAGAAACTATGGGAGAAAAAAGAAAGCTGAAACATGCATGTACAAAAACAAAAACATTAACAAAATTCAGTAGAACGGAAGAGAAAGTATATTAGTAAAGGAATACGTATGAATACAACATAGAAAGGAACACGTATTTGAGTTTTTTTTCTTTTTGGATTAACAAAAGGTTTTGGATTTCTGAAGCTCGTATTTCCACGTTGTTTATTAGTAAAGCAACAACCTGAAATTATATAACTCTCTAGTTTATTCTCCTCCAAAGTTGGTTGTTTCACATATTACTCTATCGTTTGTCAATATCTGCAAGACAGAAAGAAAACAAAAATCGATGATAAAATTCGATATTAATAAACTAATTAAACTTGGGATGATGAAAATTTGTCATGTTCCGAGACGTCGTAACGAGACTTTTAAGAAAGAAAAAGTATGTCGTATAGTAGACTTCCATTTTTAGATTCGAAACAAAAAAATTGGAAAATTAAGAACTTTGGACACTCATGTCTCAAATGTATTATAAACTTCCTTATAAATCTTTATCACGTATTGTAAAAGAAACTTAAAATATTAGCTAGCTAACATCTAAATTTTATATATATATATAACTCTTGACAACATATTTGAAAAGCTAGCGTAGTAACTAGAAGAGAAGTTTAGTACCGAGTGAAGGAGGAACGATGATGATGTGCATTGTTGCGGTATTAGGAGGGAGATGCAACTGAAGAGGACAAAGCTTCTCATCATTCAAAGGGTTTCTAGAGCAAACAGTAAGATCTTGGATCCCTGTTTCTTCCTCTAGTTTCTTCTTTAGCTCTGTCACCTCGGTTCCGTGGAAAATCAATGATTTTTCTCCTATGTCGTCGTCCTTATTTATGTTCCCACAATCATCTTCGATCACGTAATAGATGAGTCTTCCTTCGGGTTTTGGTGGTAAGCTCACAGTAAATGAATCACCTGACTGATCATCAAGTATATATATATATATATATAACATCAACAAGTAATCATATTTGAAAATGATCACTAGTACTAGTGTTGGTATCTATGTACAGTAGTACCTCGATCCGTGAAAATGCGAAAGAGCTATGAGTAGAATCAGCATCATCATCGTTGATAACCCGAATTTGGAGAACATCAACACTCCACAAGACCCAATCTTGTGTGACGGTACGGCTAGGGATATCGTGTGTGATAGAGTTTCTCCACGGAGGTAAACCTTTGTTAGCTCTTAGGTATTGTCCATACCGACTCTTGAACCGTACGTGTTTGCCATTGTCCGATATTGGTTCCCACTCGGCCGAAGAGTCCAACTTTGGCGGTAAGGTTTGTAGTACCTTGTTTCACAAGTTTTTATGAATCACGCATAATAGCAAAACGTAATCATTAATATCTATTGTGTTTAGCTTTTTCAAACTTGAGGAGGTAAATTATTGGGATGCCTTGTCATTCAAGATATCTTTTTAAAAGACTGAGGTAATTTATTGCGGGGGAAAACAGGAAAAAACCCTTGATAATACTATACCTTTTTACCGGTGGCACCGAGGAGGAAATGAATATTAGAGGCGGTTAGGTATTTGCCATAACAGCTCTGAAGACGAATGACATTGGAGCCAGGAACAATCTCAACGGTCCATCGGGTGTTTTTAGTTGTGCCGCGACGGTCTTGATGAACGGATTCTTGATCTACGTCGGCGGTTAGGTACTTTCCGTTGTGGCTATGAAGCCGCACAATCGCTGCCTTTCGAAATATCTCCATCCTCAAAATCGATATTACCAAAAAAAGAAACTCTTTGAAAAAAACTTATTATGAGGCAAAATGGGATCTGAATGGAAACTTCGGTTGATGTTTCGCCACGTTGGCATATATACTCGACACCATTTTTCTTTTTTGACGACGGTTTGTTTGCTGATGTTTGAATTGCTAATGTTTGGTAAAATGAAGCTTTACACATAGTATGTATTATTAATTAATCTTTCCGTATCTTATTGTCCTGGCTATGGTTTAGACTTGTCTTTTCAACACAAAAGACCTCTTGAAGTCTTGCATAAGATTATTGTCCTTGGGAAAGCTTTCCCTGTACTAGAATTAAAATATGAATTATGATTAACTATCGATTCAGCTTTTGGGCACGACTGATTATAATTTGTATTTCAATTATCGTCTAGTTATTTGGTGATGCAGTGATCATTTTTTAGTTATTCTCCATATTCTTTGGTAAGAATTCACCGTTTGTAATCGCTCTATGAAAGCTTCAGTGCAAAACACATTCGTCATCCGCTCAGAAAAAATATGAATTCATTTGATTCGTTAAGAATCTCTGAAGTCTGACATGTGAATTTTTCATAAAATCATCACCGCAGAAACAAACATCAGAAAAAAAGAGAATTGAATATTGACTTGGGAAAATTTTGAATAAATCTGACGAGGAAAACGTTGAGATCAGAGTTTGGTTAAGAAAGTTTTCGGTCACGGTTAATCTGAAACACGGACCAATTTGATGTTCATCATATCTCTTTTCCTCTTATCATTCAAATCAAAACAAAGATCGAAAACGAATAGTAACAAATTGAAAACCTACTCAATTTGACAAGAACAACGAACACAAACAGAGCAAAAGGGAGAGAAAAAGTTTGATTGATCATCAGAGACTTAAATACTAAGAATCATGATATTCATATTGTTGCAGTATTACCTCATCACTTGATCTATTTTTTTTTTTTTGAATTGTATACTCGAAAGAGAGATTCCAAACCAACTATCAACATAAACACCAAACATATCCAAGACGAACAGAGAGAACTGAAAGGAGAACCTTAAATTGTGTCGTGAGAAGTGGATGAGACAGAGGAAAGATGGTTCGTATTTAAAGGTCTCCTGCGGCGGCGACTTTCGTTATAAGGAAGGAGGAAACCCTAGCAACTAATGGTCCTATATGGGCTTTCAATAGGCCCAACTCTATTAAGCATGCATGTAAAAAGGAACCTACCCAACTTTATCTCTAAACGGGTTTAGTAAAGGCCTATTAAGGATTAGAACTGTTATTTAGTGAGGATGTTCTTTTTGATGCGGTGAGATTAGTGGCGGATGATATCAGATGGCTGCTACCAAGAGATTGTTTACAAACAAAGCAGTGAAAACACTTGCCTCTTGATTGTTAGTAAGCCTCCTTGGCTAAGTAGTCTGCTGCCTCATTGTCAATGCGAGAAATGTAAATCATTCTATAGTGCATTTGATTTTCTTATATATATATATATATATATATGACTTACAGAGATGTGTGAAGAAAGTTTGTGACTAAAGAAATTGATTTGTGTATCAATTATTTGATATTATCAAGGATAGTGTATGTATATGTTACTGTGTAACTTCTTCCAGTACTAAGAAATTAATGAAATAAAATGTGAAAAAGGAAAGTTTGATTCATTTTAACTAAATATATTATTTTATCATTGGAAGAAACAGAAAACATTAGAAAGGTGAACCATCAGGGGCATGATTAATTAACATTAAGACAAATGTCTTTGAACATCTTAATAGGGTAAGCTTTGCCAGGATAGAGAAGCAAGTAGCAAACATTAGAGTTTACTGAATAGACTGCTCTGCAACAATCTCTTGATAGCCATCTGGTATCTTTGCCCGATGCTAATTTCAACGCATCCCAACATCCTGGTATGCTATTTATATTTTCTGTTGGACAATAATTACCAGCTTCTGATTGTAGGAAAACCAATGCCGAGATTAGGGCTAAAACCATAACCATCACGTTGGTTTGCTTTAGTTTCATTTTTTTTTAAAGAGATTCTTCAATAAACAAGAACAAAAAAATTGTTTGAAAGGGTTGGATTGTGTGTGGAGTTGAGATCTTCGTTTGGTGAATATATAGGACAATAATTTGTATTAGAGTGCTGTGTCGGGTAAAGAAAGTTTGACCGTTTTGGAAAGTTTAAAAAATCTTTTGTTTGACCAAATATTATAATAGATTATCCCATCTTTGAAGATATAAAAATCATCCGAAATCAATAAAGTAGATATCTCATATCTCCATTTTTATTCAAAACAAAACCATTTAAAGAAAAAAAATTCTTATCAAGGAAAGAGTATCATCAGTGTTTACATAATCACAATAATCACTCCATCATATATGATGATCAAGGTAAACTAGTGTAAATTTGTGACAACGAATAAAACATGGTGGGATCGATTGGTTGGATTGTAGCTGTAGAAAATCTAATGTAGAATTTAGACCGTAGAATTTTTTGATGTAGCTGAATTTAATGTAGCTATAGAAATTAAATGAGAAAAATGATAAAATGAAAATATATTCCTAAAGCAATATTTTAAAGAGAAAATAAATTCATATAGCCATAATTTTTTTGCTTTAGAAAATAAGACTTCTACAACTATTTTTATATTTTATTGATTTTAGTTTTTTAAACTAGTTAAAACATAATTGTAACTTAAGTGGTTGTAGATAGAAATTAGAGTTAAAATCATTAGTTACTACAACTCAACCAATCACCTCCGTGTATTGTCTCACTGGTGTCGTTCGAGATAATATGTTTTATTAGTATTGATACTTATAGTCACTATGTTCCTCCTAATCAGTCTAACAAGTATAGAATCTTTCCCCTCTCGTATTTCGACGTCCGTGTTTTGATTGTTCTATTTAATTGATTTCTTCATTAACAATAGAGATGTATGTATCATCAGAGCCGTTAGTGTAGACGCTAATGAGATATTTTGTTACAATGTGCCGGAGCGTGAATACTTCGGTCGAGACTACACTTCACGTTGCTCCAAGTAACATGGAAAACAAGAGTTCTCGCCAGATGCTTGAAGTGATTCGCAATGATCTACTCCACAACCTCTCGAAGCTTCAGCATGCTCCAAGTGTGCCATTTCAGGAAAGGCCACTAGATACAGAGACTCCTGAGGTATGTCACTCGAATAAATCATCTGTAGCTCATTCTTTCTTGTGTGAGAGGTTATTAAGTTTCTAATTTATAAGGTTGTTGGTCTAGTTACATATGTATGATTATTGCTACCGATCATAGTGTTGTGAGCTGGTATCTTTTTCTGTGTAAATTACAGGTACATGAGAAGACCAAGAAGATGGGATACGGATTCTGACATGGATGTAGATGATGACCGGTATGTAATATCATCAATGCTTCCTTTTTTTTTCCGTGCCAGCAAGGTAAATGTTTACTTAAATTTGGTATCCGATTGTGCAGTAAACATAATATATCAAGCAGAGTGAAAAGAGAAGCTGTTTGAACCTGATGCATCAAAGGACAAGGTAATCCAGGAATTATCTCTTATTCGCCTTGATTTCTCAAACATTTTAACTTCATATAGCCTGGACGATCTTGTAGAACGGAATCTTCTCTGGGTAATGCGCCAAAAACAAAGTTACACGAACAAAATTTATCTTTCTATTAGTCCAGAATGAAAGTAAGTTAAATCTGAGCTGGAGATACAATTCCCTCAGGCTAGGGAATCTTCAACTATGATCCAGCACATTTACTAGCTAGGTTTGTAAGAATGGTTAAACAACTAACTTGAGTAGCACATGTGACCTGCTTGCTGAGCTGAATCATCGCAATTCCTACAATCATCTCTTCTTCTTTGTGAATCTATCTCTGGATTTTAATGTGAGTTTAGATTGCTTGGTATGTTGAAGAGGTTGATTTTACTATGACGTGCTAATGCAGGAAGGACTGAAAGGAGTAATGGAGCGGGGCAAAGGTTTTGATGTGGGCATGGAGGAGAGTGGAAGCACCAAGAAGGTAAAGTGAAACAATAGACCCGAAAGGTTGAGATGAGCAAAAGGTTGAGGGCATGAATAATTTGTCTAAAGTGGTTTGGTTTGGTTGCAGGTTACAGGAGTAAACTCAGTGGGGATGGAGGATGCAAGTGTGAGATATTCCGTTTGTTATGGCATGGCATGTCTGAATGATCACGAGACTGAGATATTCCGTTTGTTATGACTGAAATCGATATTCTGCTATGTTTGCCATGGAACCAAACCCATTTTCGTTGGTTTACTCTGTTTATCAAGAAGAGAATCCGTTGCTATCGTCTGGTCAACAACAACGTTTGCCTTTTCCTTCACAATACGGATTATGCCATTTCCCCACCCATCCAAGGTGTGGTCTCTCCTCAGTCACCAGCTAGGTTTGTGCTATGCAATCCCACTCTGGTAGAGATATGATGAAGCGGAGGAAGGTCGATCTTAACGTGATCTTTTTCAGCGCACTCATCCATACGTTTGTGAAATGTACTAGGAGATTCACAGTCAAATGTACTATCATTAGACGATCCTATTGCATAGTTTTACTTGTGACAGAAGGTGTACCAAGTCAAAGAAAAACATACATATACATATTTGATGTTAAGAAAGAAAGAAAAAAACATTTCTAGAACCTGAAAATCTAATGATGCCATACCAAATATAGGAATAAACATTTATATTAAATTTAGGAGAGAATATGAATTCAAATCGAGCTAGTCCACTAGAAGTCTAGAACCAAAGTCACTGGGCAAAAATACATGGATTTTTGTTGGGTGTAACTTTTATTAACAAACAACGAACAATAGTTTGATTGTTGATTAAGGAAAGACTAAACGCTATTATGATGTTTGAGTTTATGTGCTCTCATCATGTACCCAGAGAAAACAATCTACCTTTGAGAGGGCACGTAATAATTTTATTTCCGATCAAGCTCTTCGAACCATTTGTTCCATGCCTCCGTGTAATACCCAAGAAGACCTGTTACATCTGTTTTAACCAACCACAACAATTTTATCAAAGGGAATCAAGAATGCAGGTGTATTAACATGCTTTTCAAACTGTGGGTGTTACCTTGATTGCAATACTGAGGTTTGTGGGTAGAAGAAAGGGCCTCGAGATCTTGTAACCTTCCGTTATTATTGGTTCCAACATTGTTATTGTTCTTCTTAGATGCAGCTGTTGGCGAGAATGGGCCAAACACATAGCAGCCCTTTGCAGCTGGTTTCATTTCCTCCTCGCCATGTTTCTTATATCGGGTTCGTATGTAGTTTGATGAACAATCTGTTTTGTTTCTCTTTGTACTCAAGTTGGTGATCTCTCTGCCAAATACCCGCTTCTTCGATTCATTGGTGGAGTTAAACAAGCTTGATCCTTTTTCGGTTAAGCTTTTGGACCCCAACCACTTGTATGCTGGTTTCCTAGTCCCTGGCATATGAGTCTGTGGGAAATTAGAAAAAAAAAGTTAAGAAATTGGAAGTTAGTAATTTGAGGGTAAAAATGAATTTGGCTAATGACCAAAACTCGTACCTTCTCGATTAACTCCATGGAGGAAAGCACATTTGCAATGTCGTAAAGCCGTCTAACTTTAGCTGTTAAAATCATTTTTCAGATATTGGCGGTTGGTTCATGGTAGTATCAACTATTTATGTGATAATCAGAGATGAGAAAAGATGTAAAGCAGGAAGTAGAGAGTGTACTTCTCATATGCATCGAATCTTGAGAGTCGCTCAGCAAGGCTTTGGCAGCACTATCCAGTGTGATGATATCATCCTAAAGTGAAAGCAGGAGACAGGGTGTGTGAGTAGTTTTATAAGAGAAGAAGCCAGAGAGAGAGAGAGGTGTATTAGTGAAATAAATTAACTCACATGAGAGCAAAGAAACATCTTAACAAAGTTCTGGGAGAGTAGCCAGAGAGATCTCTCCTTCTTGTTGTCTGAAACGATGATAATAATGAGTTAGCTCTTAACACAAATCTTATCCTCGGAAAATTTTATCAAATGCCAATAGTGATGAGCAATAACAAGACGTGTGGGGTTTTTATATGCTAGAAAGAAGATGTATAAACAACATGCCAACATAACAAAAAAAAAAGAAGAAGATATACCCATTTTAGAGAGTGAGGAGGAGTTGTCTTGATCACCAGGGGGTAAACTAAAGGAATCTTCACTTTCATCATCATGTAAAACCTATCACAGAAAGTTGGGTTAGATCAAAAAGAAAGGGTGTATGAAACTTTTGTCAATGATCACAGAATCACTTACAGTATTCAACTGAAAACCAAAATCAACATTAACAGAATCTGGGAAATGTGATGCTTTTATATACCTTGTGGGAACTGCTGCAGATAGTTGAGAGACCAAAACCCTCTCTCAAACCTTCTTCCTGCAAACAAAAGTAAAAGATGAAAAACCAATCTCGGCATTGAGTAGCTGCTTTATTTGAAGAAGTAGTACCTTGAGATGATGAAGAGAGCGAGGAATGTGAACAAAACCGTTCCAAGAGTAAAGATTCTTGCCTTTTCTAGACACAACCTGAGTGATAATAGACATTGGGAATCATCAGCTCCTCAGACAGAGAGTGAAATGAGCTAATTGTTTTTTATTGAGCAGAAGACAAATGAGTGAGTGAGACAGATTTGTACCCCAATGCTCTCCAGTATATTGACCACATCATATATACGCCTTCGTTCAACTCCTGCAACAAATTGTTCTTCAGTTTTCTTATGGAATCTTAATAAAAGGGGCTTTTAAGATCTATTTTACAGAGAATTTTTCTGAATCTCACCTAATTTGGCAGCGGCTTCATCGATGCCAAACAAATCAACATCGTCTCTGTTATATAGCCTCATGAAACTGAATCGATCGTACACACATTAGACAATAAAAGTTACACAGAAACCCCAAATCTGGTGGGAAAACTATCGAGAGAGAGATGTAAATACTTGGAGACGAGAACGCCTAGAGATTTCTCCTTGCGGCTGTAAGATTGGAGAGCGAGAGCATCCGCATCTTGAGACGACACAATCCATGACATTTTCTCCATCTCTAGATCTCTCTCTCTCTCTCTTTCTCCTCGCAGCTTCGTTTGTCGCGACTTTTTTTTTATCCAAAGCAGGCGGACGCGGGGGGAAATGGGATTTCGAAATTATGTAACGAGCGGTTCATCGCTTTTGCCATCTGTTCTCACTCTCAATGACCAAAACACCCCTTCCTCCCTAACACTTTTACAACACATCATTGCAAAAGAGTAGGGGTGGACATTTTATCCGTTAAATTTGATTCGATTCGTTATTCGTTTCGATTCGATTCGAAAAATCCGAATATCCGTAAGTCTTCGAAGCAAAGCAAATATTAAAATTCAATATCCGTTAAAAACGAAGCAAATCACAAATACTAAAATTTTTAAAGGCGAATATCCGATCCGCTCCGGTTTTTATACAAATAAATGAATATCTACAATTAAGTATGTATAGATTTCTACTTTAACATATATTTGTGTTATTTATAAAAGTATATAATGTATAAATTGAAGAAAGAATATAAAATATTTCTAAAAACTATAATTTTCTAAAATTATGTGTTTTATCAAAAAATATTATTTTATTATAAAAAAGTATGGAACATATAATTCCACTAATTTTCACTTTTGGTTTAATATTATGTAAGAATATAAAAAAAAACAAAAACATGTATAATTTTGTTAGATTTACGTGTATAAAACATGGTGTATGAGATATCCGTAAATATTCGCAAATATTCGCAAATATTTAAAAAAATTCCGAATATCCGTAAAACCGAATATCCGTATTTCTCTGAAGCAAAGCAAATCGGAAAATCAGATATTCGTAAGATACGAAGTAAATCGTAAATACAAAAAAATATGGTATTATCCGATCCGTGCCCACCCCTACAAAAGAGTAACTATCTACATTATTGTAAATGGTTTGCAGACATTCAGCGCCAGCGCCAAAACTTCTCTAACCAAATTAATTTCTCTCTAACCTTTGCATCCTGCAATTATTGTGATCGCAGACAACAAAATTTATGAAAAAAATAGACTCATTTTGCAATCTTTGTTGTCTGAATAATAAATACATAACATGTTTTTCTGAGAAAACGTCAAAATAGAAAACAAGTGCCTAACACAGTAGGGTTTATGTTAAAGAAAGAAAGAAAGAAAGAAAGAAAGAGAGTGGAGAGAGAGAGCAGCCTGCCTCCGTTGTTCTTCTGATGACCGGCGCCGTCACCGGCGTTTCCTCACCAGAACCGCCAGACCCACCAGAGCCACCAGATCTAACATCAGCATTTACTATCCCCTCAAATCATTAATAACTAGAGAAATGGAGACAACAAACGTTCCAAACCTTTTTGACCATCGTTATATATCAAAGGAGAATGCAAATATGCCCTAAAACAATATTGTCATATTTTTTTTTAATTTTACTCAAAATATGCAGGTTACCCTACCCTATGAAAATATTGATTTTTTCGTTAAATGCTCTATATAGTGAAGCTTATACTCTTTGGTGTTGCTTAAAACTTTCTAACCACATTCAATGTTTTTATTAATGTATTCTAAACTCTCTTTTAATGTTCATGGGCATCATTCTAATTTTTTTATAATTAATTTAGTAAAACTCCATATATTGCTTAAATTAGTGGACTAACCACTCTAAAATCATAAATAACTAGAGAAATGGAGACAACAAACATTCCAAACCTCTTTGACCATCCTTATATGTCAATGGAGGATGCAAATATGCCCTAAAACAATATTGTCATATTTTTTTAATTTTACTCAAAATATGTAGGTTTACCCCTATGAAAATATTGAATTTTTCGTTAAATGCTCTATATAGTGAAGCTTATACTCTTTGGTGTTGCTTAAAAATTTCTAACCACATTCTAAGTTTTTATTAATGTATTCTAAACTCTCTTTTATGGTTCATGGGCATCATTCTAATTTTTTTATAATTAATTTAGTAAAACTCCATATATTGATAAAATTAGTGGACTAACCACTCAAAAATCATAAATAACTAGAGAAATGGAGACAACAAACGTTCCAAACCTCTTTGACCATCCTTATATGTCAATGTAGGATGCAAATATGCCCAAAAACAAAATTGTCACATTTCTTTTAATTTTACTCAAAATATGTAGGTTTACCCTTATGAAAATATTGAATTTTTCGTTAAATGCTCTATATAGTGAAGCTTATACTCTTTGGTGTTTCTTAAAAATTTCTAACCACATTCTACGTTTTTATTAATGTATTCTAAACTCTCTTTTATGGTTCATGGGCATCATTCTAATTTTTTTATATTTAATTTAGTAAAACTCCATATATTGCTTAAATTAGTGGACTAACCACTCTAAAATCATAAATAACTAGAGAAATGGAGACAACAAACGTTCCAAACATCTTTGACCATCCATATATGTCAATGGAGGATGCAAATATGCCCTAAAAAAATATTGCCATATTTTTTTTAATTTTACTCAAAATATGTAGGTTTACCCCTATGAAAATATTGAATTTTTCGTTAAATGCTTTATATAGTGAAACTTATACTCTTTGGTGTTGCTTAAAAATTTCTAACCACATTCGACGTTTTTATTAATGTATTATAAACTCTCTTTTATGGTTCATGGGCATCATTCTAATTTTTTTAATTAATTTAGTAAAACTCCATATATTGCTTAAATTAGTAGACTAACCACTCTAAAATCATTAATAACTAGAGAAATGGAGACAACAAACGTTCCAAACCTCTTTGACCATCATTATATATCAATGGAGGATGAAAATATACCCAAAAACAATATTATCATATTTTTTTTAATTTTACTCAAAATATGTAGGTTTACCCCTATGAAAATATTGATTTTTTCGTTAAATGCTCTATATAGTGAAGCTTATACTCTTTGGTGTTGGTTAAAAATTTCTAACCACATTCTACGTTTTTATTAATGTATTCTAAACTCTTTTTTATGGTTCATGGGCATCATTCTATTTTTTTTTAAATTAATTTAGTAAAACTCCATATATTGCTTAATTAGTGGACTAACCACTCTAAAATCATTAATAACTAGAGAAATGGAGACAACAAACGTTCCAAACCTCTTTGAAAATTATTATATATCAAAGGAGGATGCAAATATGCCCTAAAAAATATTGTCATGTTTTTTTAATTTTACTCAAAATAAGTAGGTTTACCCTTATGAAAATATTGAATTTTTCGTTAAATGCTCTATATAGTGAAGCTTATACTCTTTGGTGTTGCTTAAAAATTTCTAACCACATTCTAAGTTTTTATTAATGTATTCTAAACTCTCTTTTATGGTTCATGGGCATCATTCTAATTTTTTTATAATTAATTTAGTAAAACTCCATATATTGATAAAATTAGTGGACTAACCACTCAAAAATCATAAATAACTAGAGAAATGGAGACAACAAACGTTCCAAACCTCTTTGACCATCCTTATATGTCAATGTAGGATGCAAATATGCCCAAAAACAAAATTGTCATATTTCTTTTAATTTTACTCAAAATATGTAGGTTTACCCTTATGAAAATATTGAATTTTTCGTTAAATGCTCTATATAGTGAAGCTTATACTCTTTGGTGTTTCTTAAAAATTTCTAACCACATTCTACGTTTTTATTAATGTATTCTAAACTCTCTTTTATGGTTCATGGGCATCATTCTAATTTTTTTATATTTAATTTAGTAAAACTCCATATATTGCTTAAATTAGTGGACTAACCACTCTAAAATCATAAATAACTAGAGAAATGGAGACAACAAACGTTCCAAACATCTTTGACCATCCATATATGTCAATGGAGGATGCAAATATGCCCTAAAAAAATATTGCCATATTTTTTTAATTTTACTCAAAATATGATGGTTTACCCCTATGAAAATATTGAATTTTTCGTTAAATGCTCTATATAGTGAAACTTATACTCTTTGGTGTTGCTTAAAAATTTCTAACCACATTCGACGTTTTTATTAATGTATTATAAACTCTCTTTTATGGTTCATGGGCATCATTCTAATTTTTTTATATTTAATTTAGTAAAACTCCATATATTGCTTAAATTAGTGGACTAACCACTCTAAAATCATTAATAACTAGAGAAATGGAGACAACAAACGTTCCAAACCTCTTTGACCATCATTATATATCAAATGAGGATGCAAATATGCCCTAAAACAATATTGTCATATTTTTTTAATTTTACTCAAAATATGTAGGTTTACCCCTATGAAAATATTGAATTTTTCGTTAAATGCTCTATATAGTGAAGCTTATACTCTTTGGTGTTGCTTAAAAATTTCTAACCACATTCTACGTTTTTATTAATGTATTCTAAACTCTCTTTTATGGTTCATGGGCATCATTCTAATTTTCTATTAATTAATTTAGTAAAACTCCCTATATTGCATAAATTAGTTAACTAACTACTCTAAAATCATTAATAACTAGAGAAATGGAGACAACAAACGTTCCAAACCTCTTTGACCATCATTATAAGTCAATGGAGGATGAAAATATGCCCAAAACAATATTGTCATATTTTTTTAATTTTACTCAAAATATGTAGGTTTACCCCTATGAAAATATTGAATTTTCGTTAAATGCTCTATATAGTGAAGCTTATACTCTTTGGTGTTGCTTAAAAATTTCTAACCACATTCTACGTTTTTATTAATGTATTCTAAACTCTCTTTTATTGTTTATGGACATCATTCTAATTTTTTTATAATTAATTTACTAAAACTCCATATATTGCTTAAATTAGTGGACTAACCACTCTAAAATCATAAATAACTAGAGAAATGGAGACAACAAACATTCCAAACCTCTTTGACCATCCTTATATGTCAATGGAGGATGCAAATATGCCCTAAAACAATATTGTCATATTTTTTTAATTTTACTCAAAATATGTAGGTTTACCCCTATGAAAATATTGAATTTTTCGTTAAATGCTCTATATAGTGAAGCTTATACTCTTTGGTGTTGCTTAAAAATTTCTAACCACATTCTACGTTTTTATTAATGTATTCTAAACTCTCTTTTATTGTTTATGGACATCATTCTAATTTTTTATAATTAATTTACTAAAACTCCATATATTGCTTAAATTAGTGGACTAACCACTCTAAAATCATAAATAACTAGAGAAATGGAGACAACAAACATTCCAAACCTCTTTGACCATCCTTATATGTCAATGGAGGATGCAAATATGCCCTAAAACAATATTGTCATATTTTTTTAATTTTACTCAAAATATGTAGGTTTACCCCTATGAAAATATTGAATTTTTCGTTAAATGCTCTATATAGTGAAGCTTATACTCTTTGGTGTTGCTTAAAAATTTCTAACCACATTCTACGTTTTTATTAATGTATTCTAAACTCTCTTTTTTTGTTCATGGACATCATTCTAATTTTTTTATGATTAATTTACTAAAACTCCATATATTGCTTAAATTAGTGGACTAACCACTCTAAAATCATTAATAATTAGAGAAATGGAGACAACAAACGTTCCAAACCTTTTTGACCATCATTATATATCAAATGAGGATGCAAATATGCCCTAAAACAATATTGTCATATTTTTTTTAATTTTACTCAAAATATGTAGGTTTACCCCTATGAAAATATTGAATTTTTCGTTAAATGCTCTATATAGTGAAGCTTATACTCTTTGGTGTTGCTTAAAAATTTCTAACTACATTCTACGTTTTTATTAATGTATTCTAAACTCTCTTTTATGGTTCATGGACATCATTCTAATTTTCTATTAATTAATTTAGTAAAACTCCATATATTGCATAAATTAGTTAACTAACCACTCTAAAATCATTAATAACTAGAGAAATGGAGACAACAAACGTTCCAAACCTCTTTGACCATCATTATATATCAATGGAGGATGAAAATATGCCCAAAACAATATTGTTATATTTTTTTAATTTTACTCAAAATATGTAGGTTTACCCCTATGAAAATATTAAATTTTTCGTTAAATGCTCTATATAGTGAAGCTTATACTCTTTGGTGTTGCTTAAAAATTTCTAACCACATTCTATGTTTTTATTAATGTAATCTAAACTCTCTTTTATGGTTCATGGGCATCATTCTAATTTTTTTTAATTAATTTAGTAAAACTCCATATATTGCTTAAATTAGTGGATTAACCACTCTATAATCATTAATAACTAGAGAAATGGAGACAACAAACGTTCCAAACCTCTTTGACCATCATTATATATCAAAGGAGGATGAAAATATGCCCTAAAAAAATATTGTCGTATTTTTTTAATTTTACTCAAAATATGTAGGTTTACCCCTATGAAAATATTGAATTTTTCGTTAAATGCTCTATATAGTGAAGCTTATACTCTTTGGTGTTGCTTAAAAATTTCTAACCACATTCTACGTTTTTATTAATGTATTCTAAACTCTCTTTTATGGTTCATGGGCATCATTCTAATTTTCTATTAATTAATTTAGTAAAACTCCATATATTGCTTAAATTAGTGGACTAACCACTCTAAAATCATAAATAACTAGAGAAATGGAGACAACAAACGTTCCAAACATCTTTGACCATCCATATATGTCAATGGAGGATGCAAATATGCCCTAAAAAAATATTGTCCATATTTTTTTAATTTTACTCAAAATATGTATGGTTTACCCCTATGAAAATATTGAATTTTTCGTTAAATGCTCTATATAGTGAAACTTATACTCTTTGGTGTTGCTTAAAAATTTCTAACCACATTCTACGTTTTTATTAATGTATTATAAACTCTCTTTTATGGTTCATGGGCATCATTCTAATTTTTTTATATTAATTTAGTAAAACTCCATATATTGCTTAAATTAGTGGACTAACCACTCTAAAATCATTAATAACTAGAGAAATGGAGACAACAAACGTTCCAAACCTCTTTGACCATCATTATATATCAAATGAGGATGCAAATATGCCCTAAAACAATATTGTCATATTTTTTTAATTTTACTCAAAATATGTAGGTTTACCCCTATGAAAATATTGAATTTTTCGTTAAATGCTCTATATAGTGAAGCTTATACTCTTTGGTGTTGCTTAAAAATTTCTAACCACATTCTACGTTTTTATTAATGTATTCTAAACTCTCTTTTATGGTTCATGGGCATCATTCTATTTTTCTATTAATTAATTTAGTAAAACTCCATATATTGCATAAATTAGTGACTAACTACTCTAAAATCATTAATAACTAGAGAAATGGAGACAACAAACGTTCCAAACCTCTTTGACCATCATTATATAGTCAATGGAGGATGAAAATATGCCCTAAAACAATATTGTCATATTTTTTTAATTTTACTCAAAATATGTAGGTTTACCCCTATGAAAATATTGAATTTTTCGTTAAATGCTCTATATAGTGAAGCTTATACTCTTTGGTGTTGCTTAAAAATTTCTAACCACATTCTACATTTTTATAATGTATTCTAAACTCTCTTTTATGGTTCATGGACATCATTCTAATTTTTTTATAATTAATTTAGTAAAACTTCATATATTGCTTAAATAAGTGGACTAACCACACTGAAATCATAAATAACTAGAGAAATGGAGACAACAAACATTCCAAACCTCTTTGACCATCATTATATGTCAATGGAGGATGCAAATATGCACTAAAACAATATTGTCATATTTTTTTAATTTTACTCAAAATATGTAGGTTTACCCCTATGAAAATATTGAATTTTTCGTTAAATGCTCTATATAGTGAAGCTTATACTCTTTGGTGTTGCTTAAAAATTTCTAACCACATTCTACGTTTTTATTAATGTATTCTAAACTCTCTTTTATTGTTTATGGACATCATTCTAATTTTTTTATAATTAATTTACTAAAACTCCATATATTGCTTAAATTAGTGGACTAACCACTCTAAAATCATAAATAACTAGAGAAATGGAGACAACAAACATTCCAAACCTCTTTGACCATCCTTATATGTCAATGGAGGATGCAAATATGCCCTAAAACAATATTGTCATATTTTTTTAATTTTACTCAAAATATGTAGGTTTACCCCTATGAAAATATTGAATTTTTCGTTAAATGCTCTATATAGTGAAGCTTATACTCTTTGGTGTTGCTTAAAAATTTCTAACCACATTCTACGTTTTTATTAATGTATTCTAAACTCTCTTTTTTTGTTCATGGACATCATTCTAATTTTTTTATGATTAATTTACTAAAACTCCATATATTGCTTAAATTAGTGGACTAACCACTCTAAAATCATTAATAACTAGAGAAATGGAGACAACAAACGTTCCAAACCTCTTTGACCATCATTATATATCAAATGGAGGATGCAAATATGCCCTAAAACAATATTGTCATATTTTTTTAATTTTACTCAAAATATGTAGGTTTACCCCTATGAAAATATTGAATTTTTCGTTAAATGCTCTATATAGTGAAGCTTATACTCTTTGGTGTTGCTTAAAAATTTCTAACCACATTCTACGTTTTTATTAATGTATTCTAAACTCTCTTTTATGGTTCATGGACATCATTCTAATTTTCTATTAATTAATTTAGTAAAACTCCATATATTGCATAAATTAGTTAACTAACCACTCTAAAATCATTAATAACTAGAGAAATGGAGACAACAAACGTTCCAAACCTCTTTGACCATCATTATATATCAATGGAGGATGAAAATATGCCCAAAAACAATATTGTCATATTTTTTTAATTTTACTCAAAATATGTAGGTTTACCCCTATGAAAATATTGAATTTTTCGTTAAATGCTCTATATAGTGAAGCTTATACTCTTTGGTGTTGCTTAAAAATTTCTAACCACATTCTATGTTTTATTAATGTATTCTAAACTCTCTTTTATGGTTCATGGGCATCATTCTAATTTTTTTATAATTAATTTAGTAAAACTCCATATATTGCTTAAATTAGTGGACTAACCACTCTATAATCATTAATAACTAGAGAAATGGAGACAACAAACGTTCCAAACCTCTTTGACCATCATTATATATCAATGGAGGATGAAAATATGCCCTAAAAAAATATTGTCAGTATTTTTTTAATTTTACTCAAAATATGTAGGTTTACCCCTATGAAAATATTGAATTTTTCGTTAAATGCTCTATATAGTGAAGCTTATACTCTTTGGTGTTGCTTAAAAATTTCTAACCACATTCTACGTTTTTATTAATGTATTCTAAACTCTCTTTTATGGTTCATGGGCATCATTCTAATTTTCTATTAATTAATTTAGTAAAACTCCATATATTGCATTAAATTAGTGACTAACTACTCTAAAATCATTAATAACTAGAGAAATGGAGACAACAAACGTTCCAAACCTCTTTGACCATCATTATATATCAATGGAGGATGAAAATATGCCCATAAACAATATTGTCATATTTTTTTAATTTTACTCAAAATATGTAGGTTTACCCCTATGAAAATATTGAATTTTCGTTAAATGCTCTATATAGTGAAGCTTATACTCTTTGGTGTTGCTTAAAAATTTCTAACCACATTCTACGTTTTTATTAATGTATTCTAAACTCTCTTTTATTGTTTATGGACATCATTCTAATTTTTTTATAATTAATTTACTAAAACTCCATATATTGCTTAAATTAGTGGACTAACCACTCTAAAATCATTAATAACTAGAGAAATGGAGACAACAAACGTTCCAAACCTCTTTGACCATCATTATATATCAAATGAGGATGCAAATATGCCCTAAAACAATATTGTCATATTTTTTTAATTTTACTCAAAATATGTAGGTTTACCCCTATGAAAATATTGAATTTTTCGTTAAATGCTCTATATAGTGAAGCTTATACTCTTTGGTGTTGCTTAAAAATTTCTAACCACATTCTACGTTTTTATTAATGTATTCTAAACTCTCTTTTATGGTTCATGGGCATCATTCTAATTTTTCTATTAATTAATTTAGTAAAACTCCATATATTGCATTAAATTAGTGGAACTAACCACTCTAAAATCATTAATAACTAGAGAAATGGAGACAACAAACGTTCCAAACCTCTTTGACCATCATTATATAGTCAATGGAGGATGAAAATATGCCCTAAAACAATATTGTCATATTTTTTTAATTTTACTCAAAATATGTAGGTTTACCCCTATGAAAATATTGAATTTTCGTTAAATGCTCTATATAGTGAAGCTTATACTCTTTGGTGTTGCTTAAAAATTTCTAACCACATTCTACGTTTTTATTAATGTAATCTAAACTCTCTTTTATGGTTCATGGGCATCATTCTAATTTTTTTTAATTAATTTAGTAAAACTCCACATATTGCTTAAATTAGTGGACTAACCACTCTAAAATCATTAATAACTAGAGAAATGGAGACAACAAACGTTCCAAACCATTTTGACCATCATTATATATCAAATGAGGATGCAAATATGCCCTAAAACAATATTGTCATATTTTTTTAATTTTACTCAAAATATGTAGGTTTACCCCTATGAAAATATTGAATTTTTCGTTAAATGCTCTATATAGTGAAGCTTATACTCTTTGGTGTTGCTTAAAAATTTCTAACCACATTCTACGTTTTTATTAATGTATTCTAAACTCTCTTTTATGGTTCATGGGCATCATTCTATTTTTCTATTAATTAATTTAGTAAAACTCCATATATTGCATTAAATTAGTGGAACTAACCTACTCTAAAATCATTAATAACTAGAGAAATGGAGACAACAAACGTTCCAAACCTCTTTGACCATCATTATATATCAATGGAGGATGAAAATATGCCCTAAACAATATTGTCATATTTTTTTAATTTTACTCAAAATATGTAGGTTTACCCCTATGAAAATATTGAATTTTCGTTAAATGCTCTATATAGTGAAGCTTATACTCTTTGGTGTTGCTTAAAAATTTCTAACCACATTCTACAGTTTTTATTAATGTATTCTAAACTCTCTTTTATGGTTCATGGACATCATTCTAATTTTTTTATAATTAATTTAGTAAAACTCCATATATTGCTTAAATTAGTGGACTAACCACTCTAAAATCATTAATAACTAGAGAAATGGAGACAACAAACGTTCCAAACCTCTTTGACCATCATTATATATCAATGAGGATGCAAATATGCCCTAAAACAATATTGTCATATTTTTTTAATTTTACTCAAAATATGTAGGTTTACCCCTATGAAAATATTGAATTTTTCGTTAAATGCTCTATATAGTGAAGCTTATACTCTTTGGTGTTGCTTAAAAATTTCTAACCACATTCTACGTTTTTATTAATGTATTCTAAACTCTCTTTTATGGTTCATGGGCATCATTCTAATTTTTTATTAATTAATTTAGTAAAACTCCATATATTGCATAAATTAGTGGACTAACCACTCTAAAATCATTAATAACTAGAGAAATGGAGACAACAAACGTTCCAAACCTCTTTGACCATCATTATATATCAATGGAGGATGAAAATATGCCCTAAAACAATATTGTCATATTTTTTTAATTTTACTCAAAATATGTAGGTTTACCCCTATGAAAATATTGAATTTTCGTTAAATGCTCTATATAGTGAAGCTTATACTCTTTGGTGTTGCTTAAAAATTTCTAACCACATTCTACGTTTTTATTAATGTATTCTAAACTCTTTTTTATGGTTCATGGGCATCATTCTAATTTTTATAATTAATTTAGTAAAACTCCATATATTGCTTAAATTAGTGGACTAACTACTCTAAAATCATTAATAACTAGAGAAATGGAGACAACAAACGTTCCAAACCTCTTTGACCATCATTATATATCAATGGAGGATGCAAATATGCCCTAAAACAATATTGTCATATTTTTTTAATTTTACTCAAAATATGTAGGTTTACCCCTATGAAAATATTGAATTTTTCGTTAAATGCTCTATATAGTGAAGCTTATACTCTTTGGTGTTGCTTAAAAATTTCTAACCACATTCTACATTTTTATTAATGTAATCTAAACTCTCTTTTATGGTTCATGGGCATCATTCTAATTTTTTTATAATTAATTTAGTAAAACTCCATATATTGCTTAAATTAGTGGACTAACCACTCTAAAATCATTAATAACTAGAGAAATGGAGACAACAAACGTTCCAAACCTCTTTGACCATCATTATATATCAATGGAGGATGCAAATATACCCTAAAACAATATTGTCATATTTTTTTAATTTTACTCAAAATATGTAGGTTTACCCCTATGAAAATATTGAATTTTTCGTTAAATGCTCTATATAGTGAAGCTTATACTCTTTGGTGTTGCTTAAAAATTTCTAACCACATTCTACGTTTTTATTAATGTATTCTAAACTCTCTTTTATGGTTCATGGGCATCATTCTAATTTTCTATTAATTAATTTAGTAAAACTCCATATATTGCATTAAATTAGTGGACTAACCTACTCTAAAATCATTAATAACTAGAGAAATGGAGACAACAAACGTTCCAAACCTCTTTGACCATCATTATATATCAATGGAGGATGAAAATATGCCCAAAACTATATTGTCATATTTTTTTAATTTTACTCAAAATATGTAGGTTTACCCCTATGAAAATATTGAATTTTCGTTAAATGCTCTATATAGTGAAGCTTATACTCTTTGGTGTTGCTTAAAATTTCTAACTACATTCTACGTTTTTATTAATGTATTCTAAACTCTCTTTTATGGTTCATGGACATCATTCTAATTTTTCTATTAATTAATTTAGTAAAAACTCCATATATTGCATAAATTAGTGGAACTAACCACTCTAAAATCATTAATAACTAGAGAAATGGAGACAACAAACGTTCCAAACCTCTTTGACCATCATTATATATCAATGGAGGATGAAAATATGCCCAAAAACAATATTGTCATATTTTTTTAATTTTACTCAAAATATGTAGGTTTACCCCTATGAAAATATTGAATTTTTCGTTAAATGCTCTATATAGTGAAGCTTATACTCTTTGGTGTTGCTTAAAAATTTCTAACCACATTCTACATTTTTATTAATGTATTCTAAACTCTCTTTTATGGTTCATGGGCATCATTCTAATTTTTTTTTAATTAATTTAGTAAAACTCCATATATTGCTTAAATTAGTGGACTAACCACTCTAAAATCATTAATAACTAGAGAAATGGAGACAACAAACGTTCCAAACCTCTTTGACCATCATTATATATCAATGGAGGATGCAAATATGCCCTAAAACAATATTGTCATATTTTTTTAATTTTACTCAAAATATGTAGGTTTACCCCTATGAAAATATTGAATTTTTCGTTAAATGCTCTATATAGTGAAGCTTATACTCTTTGGTGTTGCTTAAAAATTTCTAACCACATTCTACATTTTTATTAATGTATTCTAAACTCTCTTTTATGGTTCATGGGCATCATTCTAATTTTTTATAATTAATTTAGTAAAACTCCATATATTGCTTAAATTAGTGGACTAACCACTCTAAAATCATTAATAACTAGAGAAATGGAGACAACAAACGTTCCAAACCTCTTTGACCATCATTATATATCAATGGAGGATGAAAATATGCCCAAAAACAATATTGTCATATTTTTTTAATTTTACTCAAAATATGTAGGTTTACCCCTATGAAAATATTGAATTTTTCGTTAAATGTTCTATATAGTGAAGCTTATACTCTTTGGTGTTGCTTAAAAATTTCTAACCACATTCTACAGTTTTATTAATGTATTCTAAACTCTCTTTTATGGTTCATGGGCATCATTCTAATTTTTTTATAATTAATTAGTAAAACTCCATATATTGCTTAAATTAGTGGACTAACCACTCTAAAATCATTAATAACTAGAGAAATGGAGACAACAAACATTCCAAACCTCTTTGACCATCATTATATATCAAAGGAGGATGCAAATATGTCCTAAAAAAATATTGTCATATTTTTTTTAATTTTACTCAAAATATGTAGGTTTACCCCTATGAAAATATTGAATTTTTCGTTAAATGCTCTATATAGTGAAGCTTATACTCTTTGGTGTTGCTTAAAAATTTCTAACCACATTCTACATTTTTATTAATGTATTCTAAACTCTCTTTTATGGTTCATGGGCATCATTCTAATTTTTTTATAATTAATTTAGTAAAACTCCATATATTGCTTAAATTAGTGGACTAACCACTCTAAAATCATTAATAACTAGAGAAATGGAGACAAAAAACGTTCCAAACCTCTTTGACCATCATTATATATCAAAAGAGGATGCAAATATGCCCTAAAAATATGCCCTAAAACAATATTGTCATATTTTTTTAATTTTACTCAAAATATGTAGGTTTACCCCTATGAAAATATTGAATTTTTCCGTTAAATGCTCTATATAGTGAAAGCTTATACTCTTAGGTGTTGCTTAAAAATTTCTAACCACATTCTACATTTTTATTAATGTATTCTAAACTCTCATTTTATGGTTCATGGGCATCATTCTAATTTTTTATAATTAATTTAGTAAAAACTCCATATATTGTTTAAATTAGTGGACTAACCACTCTAAAATCATTAATAACTTAGAAATGGAGACAACAAACTGTTCCAAACCTCTTTGACCATCCTTATATGTCAATGGAGGATGCAAATATAGCCCTAAAACAATATTGTCATATTTTTTAATTTTACTCAAAATATGTAGGTTTACCCCTATGAAAATATTGAATTTTTCGTTAAATGCTCTATATAGTGAAGCTTATTACTCTTTGGTGTTGCTTAAAAATTTATAACCACATTTACAGTTTTTATTAATGTATTCTAAACTCTCTTTTATGGTTCATGGGCATCATTCTAATTTTTTATAATTAATTTAGTAAAACTCCATATATTGCTTAAATTAGTGGACTAACCACTCTAAAATCATTAATAACTAGAGAAATGGAGACAACAAACGTTCCAAACCTCTTTGACCATCATTATATATCAATGGAGGATGCAAATATGCCCTAAAACAATATTGTCATATTTTTTTAATTTTACTCAAAATATGTAGGTTTACCCCTATGAAAATATTGAATTTTTCGTTAAATGCTCTATATAGTGAAGCTTATACTCTTTGGTGTTGCTTAAAAATTTCTAACCACATTCTACATTTTTATTAATGTATTCTAAACTCTCTTTTATGGTTCATGGGCATCATTCTAATTTTTTTATAATTAATTTAGTAAAACTCCATATATTGCTTAAATTAGTGGACTAACCACTCTAAAATCATAAATAACTAGAGAAATGGAGACAACAAACGTTCCAAACCTCTTTGACCATCATTATATAGTCAATGGAGGATGCAAATATGCCCTAAAACAATATTGTCATATTTTTTTAATTTTACTCAAAATATGTAGGTTTACCCCTATGAAAATATTGAATTTTTCGTTAAATGCTCTATATAGTGAAGCTTATACTCTTTGGTGTTGCTTAAAAATTTCTAACCACATTCTACATGTTTTATTAATGTATTCTAAACTCTCTTTTATGGTTCATTGGCATCATTCTAATTTTTTATAACTTAATTTAGTAAAACTCCATATATTGCTTAAATAAGTGGACTAAACACTCTAAAATCATTAATAACTAGAGAAATGGAGACAACAAACGTTCCAAACCTCTTTGACCATCATTATATATCAATGGAGGATGCAAATATGCCCTAAAACAATATTGTCATATTTTTTTAATTTTACTCAAAATATGTAGGTTTACCCCTATGAAAATATTGAATTTTTCGTTAAATGCTCTATATAGTGAAGCTTATACTCTTTGGTGTTGCTTAAAAATTTCTAACCACATTCTACATGTTTTATTAATGTATTCTAAACTCTCTTTTATGGTTCATGGGCATCATTCTAATTTTTTATAATTAATTTAGTAAAACTCCATATATTGCTTAAATTAGTGGACTAACCACTCTAGAATCATTAATAACTAGAGAAATGGAGACAACAAACGTTCCAAACCTCTTTGACCATCATTATATGTCAATGGAGGATGCAAATATGCCCTAAAACAATATTGTCATATTTTTTTAATTTTACTCAAAATATGTAGGTTTACCCCTATGAAAATATTGAATTTTTCGTTAAATGCTCTATATAGTGAAGCTTATACTCTTTGGTGTTGCTTAAAAATTTCTAACCACATTCTACATTTTTATTAATGTATTCTAAACTCTCTTTTATGGTTCATGGGCATCATTCTAATTTTTTATAACTTAATTTAGTAAAACTCCATATATTGCTTAAATTAGTGGACTAAACACTCTAAAATCATTAATAACTAGAGAAATGGAGACAACAAACGTTCCAAACCTCTTTGACCATCATTATATGTCAATGGAGGATGCAAATATGCCCTAAAACAATATTGTCATATTTTTTTAATTTTACTCAAAATATGTAGGTTTACCCCTATGAAAATATTGAATTTTTCGTTAAATGCTCTATATAGTGAAGCTTATACTCTTTGGTGTTGCTTAAAAATTTCTAACCACATTCTACATTTTTATTAATGTATTCTAAACTCTCTTTTATGGTTCATGGGCATCATTCTAATTTTTTATAATTAATTTAGTAAAATTCCATATATTGCTTAAATTAGTGAACTAACCACTCTAAAATCATTAATAACTAGAGAAATGGAGACAACAAACGTTCCAAACCTCTTTGACCATCATTATATATCAATGGAGGATGCAAATATGCCCTAAAACAATATTGTCATATTTTTTTAATTTTACTCAAAATATGTAGGTTTACCCCTATGAAAATATTGAATTTTTCGTTAAATGCTCTATATAGTGAAGCTTATACTCTTTGGTGTTGCTTAAAAATTTCTAACCACATTCTACATTTTTATTAATGTATTCTAAACTCTCTTTTATGGTTCATGGGCATCATTCTAATTTTTTTATAATTAATTAGTAAAACTCCATATATTGCTTAAATTAGTGGACTAACCACTCTAAAATCATAATAACTAGAGAAATGGAGACAACAAACGTTCCAAACCTCTTTGACCATCATTATATATCAATGGAGGATGCAAATATGCCCTAAAACAATATTGTCATATTTTTTTAATTTTACTCAAAATATGTAGGTTTACCCCTATGAAAATATTGAATTTTTCGTTAAATGCTCTATATAGTGAAGCTTATACTCTTTGGTGTTGCTTAAAAATTTCTAACCACATTCTACATTTTTATTAATGTATTCTAAACTCTCTTTTATGGTTCATGGGCATCATTCTAATTTTTTTATAATTAATTTAGTAAAACTCCATATATTGCTTAAATTAGTGGACTAACCACTCTAAAATCATAATAACTAGAGAAATGGAGACAACAAACGTTCCAAACCTCTTTGACCATCATTATATATCAATGGAGGATGCAAATATGCCCTAAAACAATATTGTCATATTTTTTTAATTTTACTCAAAATATGTAGGTTTACCCCTATGAAAATATTGAATTTTTCGTTAAATGCTCTATATAGTGAAGCTTATACTCTTTGGTGTTGCTTAAAAATTTCTAACCACATTCTACATTTTTATTAATGTATTCTAAACTCTCTTTTATGGTTCATGGGCATCATTCTAATTTTTTTATAATTAATTAGTAAAACTCCATATATTGCTTAAATTAGTGGACTAACCACTCTAAAATCATAAATAACTAGAGAAATGGAGACAACAAACGTTCCAAACCTCTTTGACCATCATTATATATCAATGGAGGATGCAAATATGCCCTAAAACAATATTGTCATATTTTTTTAATTTTACTCAAAATATGTAGGTTTACCCCTAAAAATATTGAATTTTCGTTAAATGCTCTATATAGTGAAGCTTATACTCTTTGGTGTTGCTTAAAAATTTCTAACCACATTCTACATTTTTATTAATGTATTCTAAACTCTCTTTTATGGTTCATGGGCATCATTCTAATTTTTTTATAATTAATTAGTAAAACTCCATATATTGCTTAAATTAATGGACTAAACACTCTAAAATTATTAATAACTAGAGAAATGGAGACAACAAACGTTCCAAACCTCTTTGACCATCATTATATATCAATGGAGGATGCAAATATGCCCTAAAACAATATTGTCATATTTTTTTAATTTTACTCAAAATATGTAGGTTTACCCCTATGAAAATATTGAATTTTTCGTTAAATGCTCTATATAGTGAAGCTTATACTCTTTGGTGTTGCTTAAAAATTTATAACCACATTCTACATTTTTATTAATGTATTCTAAACTCTCTTTTATGGTTCATGGGCATCATTCTAATTTTTTTATAATTAATTTAGTAAAACTCCATATATTGCTTAAATTAGTGGACTAAACACTCTAAAATTATTAATAACTAGAGAAATGGAGACAACAAACGTTCCAAACCTCTTTGACCATCATTATATATCAATGGAGGATGCAAATATGCCTAAAACAATATTGTCATATTTTTTTAATTTTACTCAAAATATGTAGGTTTACCCCTATGAAAATATTGAATTTTTCGTTAAATGCTCTATATAGTGAAGCTTATACTCTTTGGTGTTGCTTAAAAATTTCTAACCACATTCTACATTTTTATTAATGTATTCTAAACTCTCTTTTATGGTTCATGGGCATCATTCTAATTTTTTTATAATTAATTTAGTAAAACTCCATATATTGCTTAAATAGTGGACTAACCACTCTAAAATCATAATAACTAGAGAAATGGAGACAACAAACGTTCCAAACCTCTTTGACCATCATTATATGTCAATGGAGGATGCAAATATGCCCTAAAACAATATTGTCATATTTTTTTAATTTTACTCAAAATATGTAGGTTTACCCCTATGAAAATATTGAATTTTTCGTTAAATGCTCTATATAGTGAAGCTTATACTCTTTGGTGTTGCTTAAAAATTTCTAACCACATTCTACATTTTTATTAATGTATTCTAAACTCTCTTTTATGGTTCATGGGCATCATTCTAATTTTTTTATAATTAATTTAGTAAAACTCCATATATTGCTTAAATTAGTGGACTAACCACTCTAAAATCATTAATAACTAGAGAAATGGAGACAACAAACGTTCCAAACCTCTTTGACCATCATTATATGTCAATGGAGGATGCAAATATGCCCTAAAACAATATTGTCATATTTTTTTAATTTTACTCAAAATATGTAGGTTTACCCCTATGAAAATATTGAATTTTTCGTTAAATGCTCTATATAGTGAAGCTTATACTCTTTGGTGTTGCTTAAAAATTTCTAACCACATTCTACATTTTATTAATGTATTCTAAACTCTCTTTTATGGTTCATGGGCATCATTCTAATTTTTTTATAATTAATTCAGTAAAACTCCATATATTGCTTAAATTAGTGGACTAACCACTCTAAAATCATAAATAACTAGAGAAATGGAGACAACAAACGTTCCAAACCTCTTTGACCATCATTATATAGTCAATGGAGGATGCAAATATGCCCTAAAACAATATTGTCATATTTTTTTAATTTTACTCAAAATATGTAGGTTTACCCCTATGAAAATATTGAATTTTTCGTTAAATGCTCTATATAGTGAAGCTTATACTCTTTGGTGTTGCTTAAAAATTTCTAACCACATTCTACATTTTTATTAATGTATTCTAAACTCTCTTTTATGGTTCATGGGCATCATTCTAATTTTTTTATAATTAATTTAGTAAAACTCCATATATTGCTTAAATTAGTGGACTAACCACTCTAAAATCATTAATAACTAGAGAAATGGAGACAACAAACGTTCCAAACCTCTTTGACCATCATTATATATCAATGGAGGATGCAAATATGCCCTAAAACAATATTGTCATATTTTTTTAATTTTACTCAAAATATGTAGGTTTACCCCTATGAAAATATTGAATTTTTCGTTAAATGCTCTATATAGTGAAGCTTATACTCTTTGGTGTTGCTTAAAAATTTCTAACCACATTCTACATTTTTATTAATGTATTCTAAACTCTCTTTTATGGTTCATGGGCATCATTCTAATTTTTTTATAATTAATTTAGTAAAACTCCATATATTGCTTAAATTAGTGGACTAACCACTCTAAAATCATTAATAACTAGAGAAATGGAGACAACAAACGTTCCAAACCTCTTTGACCATCATTATATATCAATGGAGGATGCAAATATGCCCTAAAACAATATTGTCATATTTTTTTAATTTTACTCAAAATATGTAGGTTTACCCCTATGAAAATATTGAATTTTTCGTTAAATGCTCTATATAGTGAAGCTTATACTCTTTGGTGTTGCTTAAAAATTTCTAACCACATTCTACATTTTTATTAATGTATTCTAAACTCTCTTTTATGGTTCATGGGCATCATTCTAATTTTTTTATAATTAATTAGTAAAACTCCATATATTGCTTAAATTAGTGGACTAACCACTCTAAAATCATAAATAACTAGAGAAATGGAGACAACAAACGTTCCAAACCTCTTTGACCATCATTATATATCAATGGAGGATGCAAATATGCCCTAAAACAATATTGTCATATTTTTTTAATTTTACTCAAAATATGTAGGTTTACCCCTATGAAAATATTGAATTTTTCGTTAAATGCTCTATATAGTGAAGCTTATACTCTTTGGTGTTGCTTAAAAATTTCTAACCACATTCTACATTTTTATTAATGTATTCTAAACTCTCTTTTATGGTTCATGGGCATCATTCTAATTTTTTTATAATTAATTTAGTAAAACTCCATATATTGCTTAAATTAGTGGACTAACCACTCTAAAATCATTAATAACTAGAGAAATGGAGACAACAAACGTTCCAAACCTCTTTGACCATCATTATATATCAATGGAGGATGCAAATATGCCCTAAAACAATATTGTCATATTTTTTTAATTTTACTCAAAATATGTAGGTTTACCCCTATGAAAATATTGAATTTTTCGTTAAATGCTCTATATAGTGAAGCTTATACTCTTTGGTGTTGCTTAAAAATTTCTAACCACATTCTACATTTTTATTAATGTATTCTAAACTCTCTTTTATGGTTCATGGGCATCATTCTAATTTTTTTATAATTAATTTAGTAAAACTCCATATATTGCTTAAATTAGTGGACTAACCACTCTAAAATCATAAATAACTAGAGAAATGGAGACAACAAACGTTCCAAACCTCTTTGACCATCCTTATATGTCAATGGAGGATGCAAATATACCCTAAAACAATATTGTCATATTTTTTTAATTTTACTCAAAATATGTAGGTTTACCCCTATGAAAATATTGAATTTTTCGTTAAATGCTCTATATAGTGAAGCTTATACTCTTTGGTGTTGCTTAAAAATTTCTAACCACATTCTACATTTTTATTAATGTATTCTAAACTCTCTTTTATGGTTCATGGGCATCATTCTAATTTTTTTATAATTAATTAGTAAAACTCCATATATTGCTTAAATTAGTGGACTAACCACTCTAAAATCATAATAACTAGAGAAATGGAGACAACAAACGTTCCAAACCTCTTTGACCATCATTATATATCAATGGAGGATGCAAATATGCCCTAAAACAATATTGTCATATTTTTTTAATTTTACTCAAAATATGTAGGTTTACCCCTATGAAAATATTGAATTTTTCGTTAAATGCTCTATATAGTGAAGCTTATACTCTTTGGTGTTGCTTAAAAATTTCTAACCACATTCTACATTTTTATTAATGTATTCTAAACTCTCTTTTATGGTTCATGGGCATCATTCTAATTTTTTTATAATTAATTTAGTAAAACTCCATATATTGCTTAAATTAGTGGACTAACCACTCTAAAATCATTAATAACTAGAGAAATGGAGACAACAAACGTTCCAAACCTCTTTGACCATCATTATATATCAATGGAGGATGCAAATATGCCCTAAAACAATATTGTCATATTTTTTTAATTTTACTCAAAATATGTAGGTTTACCCCTATGAAAATATTGAATTTTTCGTTAAATGCTCTATATAGTGAAGCTTATACTCTTTGGTGTTGCTTAAAAATTTCTAACCACATTCTACATTTTTATTAATGTATTCTAAACTCTCTTTTATGGTTCATGGGCATCATTCTAATTTTTTTATAATTAATTAGTAAAACTCCATATATTGCTTAAATTAGTGGACTAACCACTCTAAAATCATTAATAACTAGAGAAATGGAGACAACAAACGTTCCAAACCTCTTTGACCATCATTATATATCAATGGAGGATGCAAATATGCCCTAAAACAATATTGTCATATTTTTTTAATTTTACTCAAAATATGTAGGTTTACCCCTATGAAAATATTGAATTTTTCGTTAAATGCTCTATATAGTGAAGCTTATACTCTTTGGTGTTGCTTAAAAATTTCTAACCACATTCTACATTTTTATTAATGTATTCTAAACTCTCTTTTATGGTTCATGGGCATCATTCTAATTTTTTATAATTAATTTAGTAAAACTCCATATATTGCTTAAATTCAGTGGACTAACCACTCTAAAATCATTAATAACTAGAGAAATGGAGACAACAAACGTTCCAAACCTCTTTGACCATCATTATATATCAATGGAGGATGCAAATATGCCCTAAAACAATATTGTCATATTTTTTTAATTTTACTCAAAATATGTAGGTTTACCCCTATGAAAATATTGAATTTTTCGTTAAATGCTCTATATAGTGAAGCTTATACTCTTTGGTGTTGCTTAAAAATTTCTAACCACATTCTACATTTTTATTAATGTATTCTAAACTCTCTTTTATGGTTCATGGGCATCATTCTAATTTTTTTATAATTAATTTAGTAAAACTCCATATATTGCTTAAATTAGTGGACTAACCACTCTAAATCATAAATAACTAGAGAAATGGAGACAACAAACGTTCCAAACCTCTTTGACCATCATTATATATCAATGGAGGATGCAAATATGCCCTAAAACAATATTGTCATATTTTTTTAATTTTACTCAAAATATGTAGGTTTACCCCTATGAAAATATTGAATTTTTCGTTAAATGCTCTATATAGTGAAGCTTATACTCTTTGGTGTTGCTTAAAAATTTCTAACCACATTCTACATTTTTATTAATGTATTCTAAACTCTCTTTTATGGTTCATGGGCATCATTCTAATTTTTTTATAATTAATTAGTAAAACTCCATATATTGCTTAAATCAGTGGACTAACCACTCTAAAATCATTAATAACTAGAGAAATGGAGACAACAAACGTTCCAAACCTCTTTGACCATCATTATATATCAATGGAGGATGCAAATATGCCCTAAAACAATATTGTCATATTTTTTTAATTTTACTCAAAATATGTAGGTTTACCCCTATGAAAATATTGAATTTTTCGTTAAATGCTCTATATAGTGAAGCTTATACTCTTTGGTGTTGCTTAAAAATTTCTAACCACATTCTACATTTTTATTAATGTATTCTAAACTCTCTTTTATGGTTCATGGGCATCATTCTAATTTTTTTATAATTAATTTAGTAAAACTCCATATATTGCTTAAATCAGTGGACTAACCACTCTAAAATCATTAATAACTAGAGAAATGGAGACAACAAACGTTCCAAACCTCTTTGACCATCATTATATATCAATGGAGGATGCAAATATGCCCTAAAAAATATTGTCATATTTTTTTAATTTTACTCAAAATATGTAGGTTTACCCCTATGAAAATATTGTATTTTTTGTTAAATGCTCTATATAGTGAAGCTTATACTCTTTGGTGTTGCTTAAAAATTTCTAACCACATTCTACATTTTTATTAATGTATTCTAAACTCTCTTTTATGGTTCATGGGCATCATTCTAATTTTTTTATAATTAATTTAGTAAAACTCCATATATTGCTTAAATCAGTGGACTAACCACTCTAAAATCATAATAACTAGAGAAATGGAGACAACAAACGTTCCAAACCTCTTTGACCATCATTATATATCAATGGAGGATGCAAATATGCCCTAAAACAATATTGTCATATTTTTTTAATTTTACTCAAAATATGTAGGTTTACCCCTATGAAAATATTGAATTTTTCGTTAAATGCTCTATATAGTGAAGCTTATACTCTTTGGTGTTGCTTAAAAATTTCTAACCACATTCTACATTTTTATTAATGTATTCTAAACTCTCTTTTATGGTTCATGGGCATCATTCTAATTTTTTTATAATTAATTTAGTAAAACTCCATATATTGCTTAAATTAGTGGACTAACCACTCTAAAATCATTAATAACTAGAGAAATGGAGACAACAAACGTTCCAAACCTCTTTGACCATCATTATATATCAATGGAGGATGCAAATATGCCCTAAAACAATATTGTCATATTTTTTTAATTTTACTCAAAATATGTAGGTTTACCCCTATGAAAATATTGAATTTTTCGTTAAATGCTCTATATAGTGAAGCTTATACTCTTTGGTGTTGCTTAAAAATTTCTAACCACATTCTACATTTTTATTAATGTATTCTAAACTCTCTTTTATGGTTCATGGGCATCATTCTAATTTTTTTATAATTAATTTAGTAAAACTCCATATATTGCTTAAATTAGTGGACTAACCACTCTAAAATCATAATAACTAGAGAAATGGAGACAACAAACGTTCCAAACCTCTTTGACCATCATTATATATCAATGGAGGATGCAAATATGCCCTAAAACAATATTGTCATATTTTTTTAATTTTACTCAAAATATGTAGGTTTACCCCTATGAAAATATTGAATTTTTCGTTAAATGCTCTATATAGTGAAGCTTATACTCTTTGGTGTTGCTTAAAAATTTCTAACCACATTCTACATTTTTATTAATGTATTCTAAACTCTCTTTTATGGTTCATGGGCATCATTCTAATTTTTTTATAATTAATTTAGTAAAACTCCATATATTGCTTAAATTAGTGGACTAACCACTCTAAAATTATTAATAACTAGAGAAATGGAGACAACAAACGTTCCAAACCTCTTTGACCATCATTATATATCAATGGAGGATGCAAATATGCCCTAAAACAATATTGTCATATTTTTTTAATTTTACTCAAAATATGTAGGTTTACCCCTATGAAAATATTGAATTTTTCGTTAAATGCTCTATATAGTGAAGCTTATACTCTTTGGTGTTGCTTAAAAATTTCTAACCACATTCTACATTTTTATTAATGTATTCTAAACTCTCTTTTATGGTTCATGGGCATCATTCTAATTTTTTTATAATTAATTTAGTAAAACTCCATATATTGCTTAAATTAGTGGACTAACCACTCTAAAATCATTAATAACTAGAGAAATGGAGACAACAAACGTTCCAAACCTCTTTGACCATCATTATATGTCAATGGAGGATGCAAATATGCCCTAAAACAATATTGTCATATTTTTTTAATTTTACTCAAAATATGTAGGTTTACCCCTATGAAAATATTGAATTTTTCGTTAAATGCTCTATATAGTGAAGCTTATACTCTTTGGTGTTGCTTAAAAATTTCTAACCACATTCTACATTTTTATTAATGTATTCTAAACTCTCTTTTATGGTTCATGGGCATCATTCTAATTTTTTTATAATTAATTAGTAAAACTCCATATATTGCTTAAATCAGTGGACTAACCACTCTAAAATCATAATAACTAGAGAAATGGAGACAACAAACGTTCCAAACCTCTTTGACCATCATTATATATCAATGGAGGATGCAAATATGCCCTAAAACAATATTGTCATATTTTTTTAATTTTACTCAAAATATGTAGGTTTACCCCTATGAAAATATTGAATTTTTCGTTAAATGCTCTATATAGTGAAGCTTATACTCTTTGGTGTTGCTTAAAAATTTCTAACCACATTCTACATTTTTATTAATGTATTCTAAACTCTCTTTTATGGTTCATGGGCATCATTCTAATTTTTTTATAATTAATTCAGTAAAACTCCATATATTGCTTAAATTAGTGGACTAACCACTCTAAAATCATAATAACTAGAGAAATGGAGACAACAAACGTTCCAAACCTCTTTGACCATCATTATATATCAATGGAGGATGCAAATATGCCCTAAAACAATATTGTCATATTTTTTTAATTTTACTCAAAATATGTAGGTTTACCCCTATGAAAATATTGAATTTTTCGTTAAATGCTCTATATAGTGAAGCTTATACTCTTTGGTGTTGCTTAAAAATTTCTAACCACATTCTACATTTTTATTAATGTATTCTAAACTCTCTTTTATGGTTCATGGGCATCATTCTAATTTTTTTTATAATTAATTTAGTAAAACTCCATATATTGCTTAAATCAGTGGACTAACCACTCTAAATCATAATAACTAGAGAAATGGAGACAACAAACGTTCCAAACCTCTTTGACCATCATTATATATCAATGGAGGATGCAAATATGCCCTAAAACAATATTGTCATATTTTTTTAATTTTACTCAAAATATGTAGGTTTACCCCTATGAAAATATTGAATTTTTCGTTAAATGCTCTATATAGTGAAGCTTATACTCTTTGGTGTTGCTTAAAAATTTCTAACCACATTCTACATTTTTATTAATGTATTCTAAACTCTCTTTTATGGTTCATGGGCATCATTCTAATTTTTTTATAATTAATTTAGTAAAACTCCATATATTGCTTAAATCAGTGGACTAACCACTCTAAAATCATAATAACTAGAGAAATGGAGACAACAAACGTTCCAAACCTCTTTGACCATCATTATATATCAATGGAGGATGCAAATATGCCCTAAAACAATATTGTCATATTTTTTTAATTTTACTCAAAATATGTAGGTTTACCCCTATGAAAATATTGAATTTTTCGTTAAATGCTCTATATAGTGAAGCTTATACTCTTTGGTGTTGCTTAAAAATTTCTAACCACATTCTACATTTTTATTAATGTATTCTAAACTCTCTTTTATGGTTCATGGGCATCATTCTAATTTTTTTATAATTAATTTAGTAAAACTCCATATATTGCTTAAATTAGTGGACTAACCACTCTAAAATCATTAATAACTAGAGAAATGGAGACAACAAACGTTCCAAACCTCTTTGACCATCATTATATAGTCAATGGAGGATGCAAATATGCCCTAAAACAATATTGTCATATTTTTTTAATTTTACTCAAAATATGTAGGTTTACCCCTATGAAAATATTGAATTTTTCGTTAAATGCTCTATATAGTGAAGCTTATACTCTTTGGTGTTGCTTAAAAATTTCTAACCACATTCTACATTTTTATTAATGTATTCTAAACTCTCTTTTATGGTTCATGGGCATCATTCTAATTTTTTTATAATTAATTTAGTAAAACTCCATATATTGCTTAAATTAGTGGACTAACCACTCTAAAATCATTAATAACTAGAGAAATGGAGACAACAAACGTTCCAAACCTCTTTGACCATCATTATATGTCAATGGAGGATGCAAATATGCACTAAAACAATATTGTCATATTTTTTTAATTTTACTCAAAATATGTAGGTTTACCCCTATGAAAATATTGAATTTTTCGTTAAATGCTCTATATAGTGAAGCTTATACTCTTTGGTGTTGCTTAAAAATTTCTAACCACATTCTACATTTTTATTAATGTATTCTAAACTCTCTTTTATGGTTCATGGGCATCATTCTAATTTTTTTATAATTAATTTAGTAAAACTCCATATATTGCTTAAATCAGTGGACTAACCACTCTAAAATCATAAATAACTAGAGAAATGGAGACAACAAACGTTCCAAACCTCTTTGACCATCATTATATATCAATGGAGGATGCAAATATGCCCTAAAACAATATTGTCATATTTTTTTAATTTTACTCAAAATATGTAGGTTTACCCCTATGAAAATATTGAATTTTTCGTTAAATGCTCTATATAGTGAAGCTTATACTCTTTGGTGTTGCTTAAAAATTTCTAACCACATTCTACATTTTTATTAATGTATTCTAAACTCTCTTTTATGGTTCATGGGCATCATTCTAATTTTTTTATAATTAATTTAGTAAAACTCCATATATTGCTTAAATTAGTGGACTAACCACTCTAAAATCATTAATAACTAGAGAAATGGAGACAACAAACGTTCCAAACCTCTTTGACCATCATTATATATCAATGGAGGATGCAAATATGCCCTAAAACAATATTGTCATATTTTTTTAATTTTACTCAAAATATGTAGGTTTACCCCTATGAAAATATTGAATTTTTCGTTAAATGCTCTATATAGTGAAGCTTATACTCTTTGGTGTTGCTTAAAAATTTCTAACCACATTCTACATTTTTATTAATGTATTCTAAACTCTCTTTTATGGTTCATGGGCATCATTCTAATTTTTTTATAATTAATTTAGTAAAACTCCATATATTGCTTAAATTAGTGGACTAACCACTCTAAAATCATTAATAACTAGAGAAATGGAGACAACAAACGTTCCAAACCTCTTTGACCATCATTATATATCAATGGAGGATGCAAATATGCCCTAAAACAATATTGTCATATTTTTTTAATTTTACTCAAAATATGTAGGTTTACCCCTATGAAAATATTGAATTTTTCGTTAAATGCTCTATATAGTGAAGCTTATACTCTTTGGTGTTGCTTAAAAATTTCTAACCACATTCTACATTTTTATTAATGTATTCTAAACTCTCTTTTATGGTTCATGGGCATCATTCTAATTTTTTTTATAATTAATTAGTAAAACTCCATATATTGCTTAAATTAGTGGACTAACCACTCTAAAATCATTAATAACTAGAGAAATGGAGACAACAAACGTTCCAAACCTCTTTGACCATCATTATATGTCAATGGAGGATGAAAATATGCGCTAAAACAATATTTTCATATTTTTTTAATTTTACTCAAAATATGTAGGTTTACCCCTATGAAAATATTGAATTTTTCGTTAAATGCTCTATATAGTGAAGCTTATACTCTTTGGTGTTGCTTAAAAATTTCTAACCACATTCTACATTTTTATTAATGTATTCTAAACTCTCTTTTATGGTTCATGGGCATCATTCTAATTTTTTTATAATTAATTTAGTAAAACTCCATATATTGCTTAAATCAGTGGACTAACCACTCTAAAATCATTAATAACTAGAGAAATGGAGACAACAAACGTTCCAAACCTCTTTGACCATCATTATATAGTCAATGGAGGATGCAAATATGCCCTAAAACAATATTGTCATATTTTTTTAATTTTACTCAAAATATGTAGGTTTACCCCTATGAAAATATTGAATTTTTCGTTAAATGCTCTATATAGTGAAGCTTATACTCTTTGGTGTTGCTTAAAAATTTCTAACCACATTCTACATTTTTATTAATGTATTCTAAACTCTCTTTTATGGTTCATGGGCATCATTCTAATTTTTTTATAATTAATTTAGTAAAACTCCATATATTGCTTAAATCAGTGGACTAACCACTCTAAAATCATTAATAACTAGAGAAATGGAGACAACAAACGTTCCAAACCTCTTTGACCATCATTATATGTCAATGGAGGATGCAAATATGCGCTAAAACAATATTGTCATATTTTTTTAATTTTACTCAAAATATGTAGGTTTACCCCTATGAAAATATTGAATTTTTCGTTAAATGCTCTATATAGTGAAGCTTATACTCTTTGGTGTTGCTTAAAAATTTCTAACCACATTCTACATTTTTATTAATGTATTCTAAACTCTCTTTTATGGTTCATGGGCATCATTCTAATTTTTTTATAATTAATTTAGTAAAACTCCATATATTGCTTAAATTAGTGACTAACCACTCTAAAATCATTAATAACTAGAGAAATGGAGACAACAAACGTTCCAAACCTCTTTGACCATCATTATATAGTCAATGGAGGATGCAAATATGCCCTAAAACAATATTGTCATATTTTTTTAATTTTACTCAAAATATGTAGGTTTACCCCTATGAAAATATTGAATTTTTCGTTAAATGCTCTATATAGTGAAGCTTATACTCTTTGGTGTTGCTTAAAAATTTCTAACCACATTCTACATTTTTATTAATGTATTCTAAACTCTCTTTTATGGTTCATGGGCATCATTCTAATTTTTTTATAATTAATTAGTAAAACTCCATATATTGCTTAAATCAGTGGACTAACCACTCTAAATCATTAATAACTAGAGAAATGGAGACAACAAACGTTCCAAACCTCTTTGACCATCATTATATATCAATGGAGGATGCAAATATGCCCTAAAACAATATTGTCATATTTTTTTAATTTTACTCAAAATATGTAGGTTTACCCCTATGAAAATATTGAATTTTTCGTTAAATGCTCTATATAGTGAAGCTTATACTCTTTGGTGTTGCTTAAAAATTTCTAACCACATTCTACATTTTATTAATGTATTCTAAACTCTCTTTTATGGTTCATGGGCATCATTCTTTTTTTATAATAATTTGTTTATAATTAACCCTTATGAAATATTGAATTTTTCGTTAAATGCTCTATATAGTGAAGCTTTATACTCTTGGTGTTGCTTAAAAATTTCTAACCAATTCTACATTTTTATTAATGTATTCTAAACTCTCTTTATGGTTCATGGGGATCATTCTAATTTTTTTAATTAATTTAGTAAACCTCCATATATTGCTTAAATTAGTGGACTAAACCACTCTAAATACAAAATAACTAGAGAAATGGAGACAACAAACGTTCCAAACCTCTTTGACATCATTATATTCATGGAGGATGCAAAATGCCCTAAAACAATATTCAATATTTTTAATTTTACTCAAATATAGTAGGTTCCCTATGAAAATATTGAATTTTCGTTAAATGCTCTATATAGTGAAGCTATACTCTTTGGTGTTGCTTAAAAATTCTAACCACATTCTACATTTTTATTAATGTATTCTAAACTCTCTTTTATGGTTCATGGGCATCATTCTAATTTTTTTATAATTAATTTAGTAAAACTCCATATATTGCTTAAATTAGTGGACTAACCACTCTAAAATCATTAATAACTAGAGAAATGGAGACAACAAACGTTCCAAACCTCTTTGACCATCATTATATGTCAATGGAGGATGCAAATATGCCCTAAAACAATATTGTCATATTTTTTTAATTTTACTCAAAATATGTAGGTTTACCCCTATGAAAATATTGAATTTTTCGTTAAATGCTCTATATAGTGAAGCTTATACTCTTTGGTGTTGCTTAAAAATTTCTAACCACATTCTACATTTTTATTAATGTATTCTAAACTCTCTTTTATGGTTCATGGGCATCATTCTAATTTTTTTATAATTAATTTAGTAAAACCTCCATATATTGCTTAAATTAGTGGACTAACCACTCTAAAATCATTAATAACTAGAGAAATGGAGACAACAAACGTTCCAAACCTCTTTGACCATCATTATATGTCAATGGAGGATGCAAATATGCCCTAAAACAATATTGTCATATTTTTTTAATTTTACTCAAAATATGTAGGTTTACCCCTATGAAAATATTGAATTTTTCGTTAAATGCTCTATATAGTGAAGCTTATACTCTTTGGTGTTGCTTAAAAATTTCTAACCACATTCTACATTTTTATTAATGTATTCTAAACTCTCTTTTATGGTTCATGGGCATCATTCTAATTTTTTTATAATTAATTTAGTAAAACTCCATATATTGCTTAAATTAGTGGACTAACCACTCTAAAATCATTAATAACTAGAGAAATGGAGACAACAAACGTTCCAAACCTCTTTGACCATCATTATATGTCAATGGAGGATGCAAATATGCCCTAAAACAATATTGTCATATTTTTTTAATTTTACTCAAAATATGTAGGTTTACCCCTATGAAAATATTGAATTTTTCGTTAAATGCTCTATATAGTGAAGCTTATACTCTTTGGTGTTGCTTAAAAATTTCTAACCACATTCTACATTTTTATTAATGTATTCTAAACTCTCTTTTATGGTTCATGGGCATCATTCTAATTTTTTTATAATTAATTTAGTAAAACTCCATATATTGCTTAAATTAGTGGACTAACCACTCTAAAATCATTAATAACTAGAGAAATGGAGACAACAAACGTTCCAAACCTCTTTGACCATCATTATATATCAATGGAGGATGCAAATATGCCCTAAAACAATATTGTCATATTTTTTTAATTTTACTCAAAATATGTAGGTTTACCCCTATGAAAATATTGAATTTTTCGTTAAATGCTCTATATAGTGAAGCTTATACTCTTTGGTGTTGCTTAAAAATTTCTAACCACATTCTACATTTTTATTAATGTATTCTAAACTCTCTTTTATGGTTCATGGGCATCATTCTAATTTTTTTATAATTAATTTAGTAAAACTCCATATATTGCTTAAATTAGTGGACTAACCACTCTAAAATCATAAATAACTAGAGAAATGGAGACAACAAACGTTCCAAACCTCTTTGACCATCATTATATATCAATGGAGGATGCAAATATGCCCTAAAACAATATTGTCATATTTTTTTAATTTTACTCAAAATATGTAGGTTTACCCCTATGAAAATATTGAATTTTTCGTTAAATGCTCTATATAGTGAAGCTTATACTCTTTGGTGTTGCTTAAAAATTTCTAACCACATTCTACATTTTTATTAATGTATTCTAAACTCTCTTTTATGGTTCATGGGCATCATTCTAATTTTTTTATAATTAATTAGTAAAACTCCATATATTGCTTAAATTAGTGGACTAACCACTCTAAAATCATAATAACTAGAGAAATGGAGACAACAAACGTTCCAAACCTCTTTGACCATCATTATATATCAATGGAGGATGCAAATATGCCCTAAAACAATATTGTCATATTTTTTTAATTTTACTCAAAATATGTAGGTTTACCCCTATGAAAATATTGAATTTTTCGTTAAATGCTCTATATAGTGAAGCTTATACTCTTTGGTGTTGCTTAAAAATTTCTAACCACATTCTACATTTTTATTAATGTATTCTAAACTCTCTTTTATGGTTCATGGGCATCATTCTAATTTTTTTATAATTAATTTAGTAAAACTCCATATATTGCTTAAATTAGTGACTAACCACTCTAAAATCATTAATAACTAGAGAAATGGAGACAACAAACGTTCCAAACCTCTTTGACCATCATTATATATCAATGGAGGATGCAAATATGCCCTAAAACAATATTGTCATATTTTTTTAATTTTACTCAAAATATGTAGGTTTACCCCTATGAAAATATTGAATTTTTCGTTAAATGCTCTATATAGTGAAGCTTATACTCTTTGGTGTTGCTTAAAAATTTCTAACCACATTCTACATTTTTATTAATGTATTCTAAACTCTCTTTTATGGTTCATGGGCATCATTCTAATTTTTTTATAATTAATTTAGTAAAACTCCATATATTGCTTAAATTCAGTGGACTAACCACTCTAAAATCATTAATAACTAGAGAAATGGAGACAACAAACGTTCCAAACCTCTTTGACCATCATTATATGTCAATGGAGGATGCAAATATGCCCTAAAACAATATTGTCATATTTTTTTAATTTTACTCAAAATATGTAGGTTTACCCCTATGAAAATATTGAATTTTTCGTTAAATGCTCTATATAGTGAAGCTTATACTCTTTGGTGTTGCTTAAAAATTTCTAACCACATTCTACATTTTTATTAATGTATTCTAAACTCTCTTTTATGGTTCATGGGCATCATTCTAATTTTTTTATAATTAATTTAGTAAAACTCCATATATTGCTTAAATTAGTGGACTAACCACTCTAAAATCATTAATAACTAGAGAAATGGAGACAACAAACGTTCCAAACCTCTTTGACCATCATTATATGTCAATGGAGGATGCAAATATGCCCTAAAACAATATTGTAATATTTTTTTAATTTTACTCAAAATATGTAGATTTACCCCTATGAAAATATTGAATTTTTCGTTAAATGCTCTATATAGTGAAGCTTATACTCTTTGGTGTTGCTTAAAAATTTCTAACCTCATTCTACATTTTTATTAATGTATTCTAAACTCTCTTTTATGGTTGATGGGAATCATACTAATTTTTTTTATAATTAATTTAGAAAAACTCCATATATTGCTTAAATTAGTGGACTAACCACTCTAAATCATTAATAACTAGAGAAATGGAGACAACAAACGTTCCAAACCTCTTTGACCATCATTATATGTCAATGGAGGATGCAAATATGCCCTAAAACAATATTGTCATATTTTTTTAATTTTACTCAAAATATGTAGGTTTACCCCTATGAAAATATTGAATTTTTCGTTAAATGCTCTATATAGTGAAGCTTATACTCTTTGGTGTTGCTTAAAAATTTCTAACCACATTCTACATTTTTATTAATGTATTCTAAACTCTCTTTTATGGTTCATGGGCATCATTCTAATTTTTTTATAATTAATTTAGTAAAACTCCATATATTGCTTAAATTAGTGGACTAACCACTCTAAATCATTAATAACTAGAGAAATGGAGACAACAAACGTTCCAAACCTCTTTGACCATCATTATATGTCAATGGAGGATGCAAATATGCCCTAAAACAATATTGTCATATTTTTTTAATTTTACTCAAAATATGTAGGTTTACCCCTATGAAAATATTGAATTTTTCGTTAAATGCTCTATATAGTGAAGCTTATACTCTTTGGTGTTGCTTAAAAATTTCTAACCACATTCTACATTTTTATTAATGTATTCTAAACTCTCTTTTATGGTTCATGGGCATCATTCTAATTTTTTTATAATTAATTTAGTAAAACTCCATATATTGCTTAAATTAGTGGACTAACCACTCTAAAATCATTAATAACTAGAGAAATGGAGACAACAAACGTTCCAAACCTCTGTGACCATCATTATATGTCAGTGGAGGATGCAAATATGCCCTAAAACAATATTGTAATATTTTTTTAATTTTACTCAAATATGTAGGTTTACCCCTAAGAAAATATTGAATTTTTCGTTAAATGCTCTATATAGTGAAGCTTATACTCTTTGGTGTTGCTTAAAAATTTCTAACCACATTCTACATTTTTATTAATGTATTCTAAACTCTCTTTTATGGTTCATGGGCATCATTCTAATTTTTTTATAATTAATTTAGTAAAACTCCATATATTGCTTAAATTAGTGGACTAACCACTCTAAAATCATTAATAACTAGAGAAATGGAGACAACAAACGTTCCAAACCTCTTTGACCATCATTATATATCAATGGAGGATGCAAATATGCCCTAAAACAATATTGTCATATTTTTTTAATTTTACTCAAAATATGTAGGTTTACCCCTATGAAAATATTGAATTTTTCGTTAAATGCTCTATATAGTGAAGCTTATACTCTTTGGTGTTGCTTAAAAATTTCTAACCACATTCTACATTTTTATTAATGTATTCTAAACTCTCTTTTATGGTTCATGGGCATCATTCTAATTTTTTTATAATTAATTTAGTAAAACTCCATATATTGCTTAAATTAGTGGACTAACCACTCTAAAATCATAATAACTAGAGAAATGGAGACAACAAACGTTCCAAACCTCTTTGACCATCATTATATATCAATGGAGGATGCAAATATGCCCTAAAACAATATTGTCATATTTTTTTAATTTTACTCAAAATATGTAGGTTTACCCCTATGAAAATATTGAATTTTTCGTTAAATGCTCTATATAGTGAAGCTTATACTCTTTGGTGTTGCTTAAAAATTTCTAACCACATTCTACATTTTTATTAATGTATTCTAAACTCTCTTTTATGGTTCATGGGCATCATTCTAATTTTTTTATAATTAATTTAGTAAAACTCCATATATTGCTTAAATTAGTGGACTAACCACTCTAAAATCATAATAACTAGAGAAATGGAGACAACAAACGTTCCAAACCTCTTTGACCATCATTATATGTCAATGGAGGATGCAAATATGCCCTAAAACAATATTGTCATATTTTTTTAATTTTACTCAAAATATGTAGGTTTACCCCTATGAAAATATTGAATTTTTCGTTAAATGCTCTATATAGTGAAGCTTATACTCTTTGTGTTGCTTAAAAATTTCTAACCACATTCTACATTTTTATTAATGTATTCTAAACTCTCTTTTATGGTTTCATGGGCATCATTCTAATTTTTTTAACAATTAATTTAGTAAAACTCCATATATTGCTTAAATTAGTGGACTAACCACTCTGTAAAATCATAAATAACTAGAGAAATGGAGACAACAAACGTTCCAAACCTCTTTGACCATCATTATATGTCAATGTAGGATGCAAATATGCCCTAAAACAATATTTTCATATTTTTTTAATTTTACTCAAAATATGTAGGTTTACCCCTATGAAAATATTGAATTTTTCGTTAAATGCTCTATATAGTGAAGCTTATACTCTTTGTTGTTGCTTAAAAATTTCTAACCACATTCTACGTTTTTATTAATGTATTCTAAACTCTCTTTTATGGTTTATGGGCATCATTCTAATTTTTTAACAATTAATTTAGTAAAATTCCATATATTGCTTAAATTAGTGGACTAACCTCTGTAAAATCATAAATAACTAGAGAAATGGAGACAACAAACGTTCCAAACCTCTTTGACCATCATTATATGTCAATGGAGGATGCAAATATGCCCTAAAACAATATTGTCATATTTTTTTAATTTTACTCAAAATATGTAGGTTTACCCCTATGAAAATATTGAATTTTTCGTTAAATGCTCTATATAGTGAAGCTTATACTCTTTGGTGTTGCTTAAAAATTTCTAACCTCATTCTACATTTTTATTAATGTATTCTAAACTCTCTTTTATGGTTGATGGGAATCATACTAATTTTTTTTATAATTAATTTAGAAAAACTCCATATATTGCTTAAATTAGTTGACTAACCACTATAAAATCATTAATAATTAGAGAAATGGAGACAACAAACGTTCCAAACCTCTGGGACCATCATTATATATCAATGGAGGATGCAAATATGCCCTAAAACAATATTGTAATGTTTTTTTAATTTTACTCAAAATATGTAGGTTTACCCCTATGAAAATATTGAATTTTTCGTTAAATGCTCTATATAGTGAAGCTTATACTCTTTGGTGTTGCTTAAAAATTTCTAACCACATTCTACATTTTTATTAATGTATTCTAAACTCTCTATTACGGTTCATGGGCATCATTCTAATTTTTTTATAATTAATTAGTAAACCTCCATATATTGCTTAAATTAGTGAACTAACCACTCTAAACTCATTAATAACTAGAGAAATGGAGACAACAAACGTTCCAAACCTCTTTGACCATCATTATATGTCAATGGAGGATGCAAATATGCCCTAAAACAATATTGTCATATTTTTTTAATTTTACTCAAAATATGTAGGTTTACCCCTATGAAAATATTGAATTTTTCGTTAAATGCTCTATATAGTGAAGCTTATACTCTTTGGTGTTGCTTAAAAATTTCTAACCACATTCTACATTTTTATTAATGTATTCTAAACTCTCTTTTTATGGTTCATGGGCATCATTCTAATTTTTTTATAATTAATTTAGTAAAACTCCATATATTGCTTAAATTAAGTGGACTAACCACTCTAAAATCATTAATAACTAGAGAAATGGAGACAACAAACGTTCCAAACCTCTTTGACCATCATTATATATCAATGGAGGATTCAAATATGCCCTAAAACAATATTGTCATATTTTTTTAATTTTACTCAAAATATGTAGGTTTACCCCTATGAAAATATTGAATTTTTCGTTAAATGCTCCTATATAGTGAAGCTTATACTCTTTGGTGTTGCTTAAAAATTTCTAACCACATTTCTACATTTTTATTAATGTATTCTAACTCTCTTTTATGGTTCATGGGCATCATTCTAATTTTTTTATAATTAATTTAGTAAAACTCCATATATTGCTTAAATTAAGTGGACTAACCACTCTAAAATCATAATAACTAGAGAAATGGATGACAACAAACGTTCCAAACCTCTTTGACCATCCTTATATGTCAATGGAGGATGCAAATAATGCCCTAAAACAATATTGTCATATTTTTTTAATTTTACTCAAAATATGTAGGTTTACCCCTATGAAAATATTGAATTTTTCGTTAAATGCTCTATATAGTGAAGCTTATACTCTTTGGTGTTGCTTAAAAATTTATAACCACATTTAAAGTTTTTATTAATGTAATCTAAACTTTCTTTTATGGTTCATGGGCATCATTCTAATATTTTTATAATTAATTTAGTAAAACTCCATATATTGCTTAAATTAGTGGACTAACCACTCTAAAATCATAAATTACTAGAGAAATGGAGACAACAAACGTTCCAAACCTCTGGGACCATCATTATATATCAATGGAGGATGCAAATATGCCCTAAAACAATATTGTAGTATTTTTTTAATTTTACTCAAAATATGTAGGTTTACCTCTATGAAAATATTGAATTTCTCGTTAAATGCTCTATATAGTGAAGCTTGTACTCTTTGGTGTTGCTTAAAAATTTCTAACCACATTCTATATTTTTTTATGAATATATTCTAAACTCTCTTTTATGGTTCATGGGCATCATTCTAATTTTTTTTATAATTAATTTAGTAAACCTCCATATATTGCTTAAATTAGTGAACTAACCACTCTAAAATCATTAATAACTAGAGAAATGGAGACAACAAATGTTCCAAACCTCTTTTCCCATCATTATATGTCAATGGAGGATGCAAATATGCCCTAAAACAATATTGTAATATTTTTTTAATTTTACTCAAAATATGTAGGTTTACCCCTATGAAAATATTGAATTTTTCGTTAAATGCTCTATATAGTGAAGCTTATACTCTTTGGTGTTGCTTAAAAATTTCTAACAATATTCTACATTTTATTAATGTATCCTAAACTCTCTTTTATGGTTCATGGGCAACATTCTAATTTTTTAATAATTAATTTAGTAAACTTCCATATATTGCTTAAATTAGTGGACTAACTACTCTTAAATAATTAATAACTAGAGAAATGGAGACAACAAACGTTCCAATTCTCTTTGACCATCATTATATGTCAATGGAGGATGCAAATATGCCTTAAAACAATATTGTCATATTTTTTTACTTTTAATCAAAATATGTAGGTTTACCCCTATGAAAATATCGAATTTTTCGTTAAATGCTCTATATAGTGAAACTTATACTCTTTGGTGTTGCTTAAAATTTTCTAACCTCATTCTACATTTTTATTAATGTATTCTAAACTCTCTTTTATGGTTGATGGGAATCATACTAATTTTTTTTTTATTTAATTTAGAAAAACTTCATATATTGCTTAAATTAGTGACTAACCACTCTGAAATCATTAATAACTAGAGAAATGGAGACAACAAACGTTCCAAACCTCTTTGACCATCATTATATGTCAATGGAGGATGCAAATATGCCCTAAAACAATATTGTCATATTTTTTTAATTTTACTCAAAATATGTAGGTTTACCCCTATGAAAATATCGAATTTTTCGTTAAATGCTCTATATAGTGAAGCTTATACACTCTGGTGTTGCTTAAAAATTTTTAACCACATTCTACATTTTTATTAATGTATTCTAAACTCTCTTTTATGGTTCATGGGCATCATTCTAATTTTTTTATAATTAATTTAGTAAACCTCCATATATTGCTTAAATTAGTGAACTAACCACTCTAAAATCATTAATAACTAGAGAAATGGAGACAACAAACGTTCCAATCCTCTGGGACCATCATTATATATCAATGGAGGATGCAAATATGCCCTAAAACAATATTGTAATATTTTTTTAATTTTACTCAAAATATGTAGGTTTACCCCTATGAAAATATTGAATTTTTCGTTAAATGCTCTATATAGTGAAGCTTATACTCTTGGGTGTTGCTTAAAAATTTCTAACCACATTCTACATTTTTATTAATGTATTCTAAACTCTCTTTTATGGTTCATGGGCAACATTCTAATTTTTTTATAATTAATTTAGTAAACCTCCATATATTGCTTAAATTAGTAGACTAACCACTCTTAAATCATTAATAACTAGAGAAATGGAGACAACAAACGTTCCAAACCTCTTTGACCATCATTATATGTCAATGGAGGATGCAAATATGCCCTAAAACAATATTGTCATATTTTTTTAATTTTACTCAAAATATGTAGGTTTACCCCTATGAAAATATTGAATTTTTCGTTAAATGCTCTATATAGTGAAGCTTATACTCTTTGGTGTTGCTTAAAAATTTCTAACCACATTCTACATTTTTATTAATGTATTCTAAACTCTCTTTTATGGTTCATGGGCATCATTCTAATTTTTTTATAATTAATTTAGTAAACCTCCATATATTGCTTAAATTAGTGAACTAACCACTTTAAAATCATTAATAACTAGAGAAATGGAGACAACAAACGTTCCAAACCTCTGGGACCATCATTATATATCAATGGAGGATGCAAATATGCCCTAAAACAATATTGTAGTATTTTTTTAATTTTACTCAAAATATGTAGATTTACCCCTATGAAAATATTGAATTTTTCGTTAAATGCTCTATATAGTGAAGCTTATACTCTTTGGTGTTTCTTAAAAAGTTCTAACCACATTCTACATTTTTATTAATGTCTTCTAAACTCTCTTTTATGGTTCATGGGCATCATTCTAATTTTTTTATAATTAATTTAGTAAACCTCCATATATTGCTTAAATTAGTGAACTAACCACTCTAAAATCATTAATAACTAGAGAAATGGAGACAACAAACGTTCCAAACCTCTGGGACCATCATTATATATCAATGGAGGATGCAAATATGCCCTAAAACAATATTGTAATAATTTTTTAATTTTACTCAAAATATGTAGGTTTACCCATGTGAAAATATTGAATTTCTCGTTACATGCTCTATAATGTGAAGCTTATACTCTTTGGTGTTGCTTAAAAATTTCTAAGCACATTCTATATTTTTATTAATGTATTCTAAACTCTATTTTATAGTTTATGGGCATCATTCTAATTTTTTAACAATTAATTTAGTAAAATTCCATATATTGCTTAAATTAGTTGACTAACCTCTCTAAAATCATAAATATCTAGAGAAATGGAGACAACAAACGTTCCAAACCTCTTTGACCATCATTATATGTCAATGGAGGATGCAAATATGCCCTAAAACAATATTGTCATATTTTTTTAATTTATTCAAAATATGTAGGTTTACCCCTATGAAAATATTGAATTTTTCGTTAAATGATCTATATAGTGAAGCTTATACTCTTTGGTGTTGCTTAAAAATTTCTAACCACATTCTACATTTTAATTAATGTATTCTAAACTCTCTTTTATGGTTCATGGGCAACATTCTAATTTTTTATAATTAATTTAGTAAACCTCCTTATATTGCTTAAATTAGTGGACTAACCACTCTTAAATCATTAACAACTAGAGAAATGGAGACAACAAACGTTCCAAACCTCTTTGACCATCATTATATGTCATTGGAGGATGAAAATATGCCCTAAAACAATATTGTCATATTTTTTTAATTTTACTCAAAATATGTAGGTTTACCCCTATAAAAATATTGAATTTTTCGTTAAATGCTCTATATAGTGAAGCTTATACTCTTTGGTGTTTCTTAAAAAGTTCTAACCACATTCTACATTTTTATTAATGTCTTCTAAACTCTCTTTTATGGTTCATGGGCATCATTCTAATATTTTTATAATTAATTTAGTAAACCTCCATATATTGCTTAAATTAGTGAACTAACCACTCTAAAATCATTAATAACTAGAGAAATGGAGACAACAAACGTTCCAAACCTCTTTCACCATCATTATATGTCAGTGGAGGATGCAAATATGCCCTAAAACAATATTGTAGTATTTTTTTAATTTTACTCAAAATATGTAGATTTACCCCTATGAAAATATTGAATTTTTCGTTAAATGCTCTATATAGTGAAGCTTATACTCTTTGGTGTTGCTTAAAAAGTTCTAACCACATTCTACATTTTTATTAATGTCTTCTAAACTCTCTTTTATGGTTCATGGGCATCATTCTAATTTTTTTATAATTAATTTAGTAAACCTCAATATATTGCTTAAATTAGTGAACTAACCACTCTAAAATCATTAATAACTAGATAAATGGAGACAACAAATGTTCCAAACCTCTTTGAACATCATTATATGTCAATGGAGGATGCATATATGCCCTAAAACAATATTGTCATATTTTTTTAATTTTACTCAAAATATGTAGGTTTACCCCTATGAAAATATTGAATTTTTCGTTAAATGCTCTATATAGTGAATCTTATACTCTTTGGTGTTGCTTAAAAATTTCTAACCACATTCTACATTTTTATTAATGTATTCTAAACTCTCTTTTATGGTTCATGGGCATCATTCTAATTTTTTTTACAATTAATTTAGTAAACCTCCATATATTGCTTAAATTAGTGAACTAACCACTCTTAAATCATTAATAACTAGAGAAATGGAGACAACAAACGTTCCAAACCTCTGGGACCATCATTATATATCAATGGAGGATGCAAATATGCCCTAAAACAATATTGTAATATTTTTTTAATTTTACTCAAAATATGTAGGTTTACCCCTATGAAAATATTGTATTTCTCGTTAAATGCTCTATATAGTGAAGCTTATACTCTTTGGTGTTGTTTTAAAATATCTAACCACATTCTAAATTTTTATTAATATATTCTAAACTCTCTTTTATGGTTCATGGGCATCATTCTAATTTTTTTTATAATTAATTTAGTAAACTCCATATATTGCTTAAATTAGTTGACTAACCACTCTAAAATCATTAATAACTAGAGAAATGGAGACAACAAACGTTCCAAACCTCTTTCACCATCATTATATGTCAGTGGAGGATGCAAATATGCCCTAAAACAATATTGTAATATTTTTCTAATTTTACTCAAAATATGTAGGTTTACCCCTATGAAAATATTGAATTTTTCGTTAAATGCTCTATATAGTGAATCTTATACTCTTTGGTGTTGCTTAAAAATTTCTAACCACATTCTACATTTTTATTAATGTATTCTAAACTCTCTTTTATGGTTCATGGGCATCATTCTAATTTTTTTATAATTAATTTAGTAAACCTCCATATATTGCTTAAATTAGTGAACTAACCACTCTTAAATCATTAATAACTAGAGAAATGGAGACAACAAACGTTCCAAACCTCTTTCACCATCATTATATGTCAGTGGAGGATGCAAATATGCCCTAAAACAATATTGTAGTATTTTTTTAATTTTACTCAAAATATGTAGATTTACCCCTATGAAAATATTGAATTTTTCGTTAAATGCTCTATATAGTGAAGCTTATACTCTTTGGTGTTGCTTAAAAAGTTCTAACCACATTCTACATTTTTATTAATGTCTTCTAAACTCTCTTTTATGGTTCATGGGCATCATTCTAATTTTTTTATAATTAATTTAGTAAACCTCCATATATTGCTTAAATTAGTGAACTAACCACTCTAAAATCATTAATAACTAGATAAATGGAGACAACAAACTGTTCCAAACCTCTTTGACCATCATTATATGTCAATGGAGGATGCATATATGCCCTAAAACAATATTGTCATATTTTTTTAATTTTACTCAAAATATGTAGGTTTACCCCTATGAAAATATTGAATTTTTCGTTAAATGCTCTATATAGTGAAGCTTATACTCTTTGGTGTTGCTTAAAAATTTCTAACCACATTCTACATTTTTATTAATGTATTCTAAACTCTCTTTTATGGTTCATGGGCATCATTCTAATTTTTTTTACAATTAATTTAGTAAACCTCCATATATTGCTTAAATTAGTGAACTAACCACTCTTAAATCATTAATAACTAGAGAAATGGAGACAACAAACGTTCCAAACCTCTGGGACCATCATTATATATCAATGGAGGATGCAAATATGCCCTAAAACAATATTGTAATATTTTTTTAATTTTACTCAAAATATGTAGGTTTACCCCTATGAAAATATTGTATTTCTCGTTAAATGCTCTATATAGTGAAGCTTATACTCTTTGGTGTTGTTTTAAAATATCTAACCACATTCTAAATTTTTATTAATATATTCTAAACTCTCTTTTATGGTTCATGGGCATCATTCTAATTTTTTTTATAATTAATTTAGTAAACCTCCATATATTGCTTAAATTAGTGGACTAACCACTCTAAAAACATTAATAACTAGAGAAATGGAGACAACAAACGTTCCAAACCTCTGGGACCATCATTATATATCATTGGAGGATGCAAATATGCCCTAAAACAATATTGTAATAATTTTTTAATTTTACTCAAAATATGTAGGTTTTACCCCTATGAAAATATTGAATTTTTCGTTAAATGCTCTATATAGTGAAGCTTATACTCTTTGGTGTTGCTTAAAAATTTCTAACCACATTCTACATTTTTATTAATGTATTCTAAACTCTCTTTTATGGTTCATGGGCATCATTCTAATTTTTTTATAATTAATTTAGTAAAACTCCATATATTGCTTAAATTAGTGAACTAACCACTCTAAAATCATTAATAACTAGAGAAATGGAGACAACAAACGTTCCAAACCTCTTTGACCATCATTATATGTCAATGGAGGATGCAAATATGCCCTAAAACAATATTGTAATATTTTTTTAATTTTACTCAAATATGTAGGTTTACCCCTATGAAAATATTGAATTTTTCGTTAAATGCTCTATATAGTGAAGCTTATACTCTTTGGTGTTGCTTAAAAATTTCTAACCACATTCTACATTTTTATTAATGTATTCTAAACTCTCTTTTATGGTTCATGGGCATCATTCTAATTTTTTTATAATTAATTTAGTAAACCTCCATATATTGCTTAAATTAGTGAACTAACCACTCTAAAATCATTAATAACTAGAGAAATGGAGACAACAAACGTTCCAAACCTCTTTGACCATCATTATATGTCAATGGAGGATGCAAATATGCCCTAAAACAATATTGTAATATTTTTTTAATTTTACTCAAAATATGTAGGTTTACCCCTATGAAAATATCGAATTTTTCGTTAAATGCTCTATATAGTGAAGCTTATACTCTTTGGTGTTGCTTAAAAATTTCTAACCACATTCTACATTTTTATTAATGTATTCTAAACTCTCTTTTATGGTTCATGGGCATCATTCTAATTTTTTTATAATTAATTTAGTAAACATCCATATATTGCTTAAATTAGTGAACTAACCACTCTAAAATCATTAATAACTAGAGAAATGGAGACAACAAACGTTCCAAACCTCTTTGACCATCATTATATGTCAATGGAGGATGCAAATATGCCCTAAAACAATATTGTCATATTTTTTTAATTTTACTCAAAATATGTAGGTTTACCCCTATGAAAATATTGAATTTTTCGTTAAATGCTCTATATAGTGAAGCTTATACTCTTTGGTGTTGCTTAAAAATTTCTAACCACATTCTACATTTTTATTAATGTATTCTAAACTCTCTTTTATGGTTCATGGGCATCATACTAATTTTTTTATAATTAATTTAGAAAAACTCCATATTTTGCTTAAATTAGTTGACTAACCACTCTAAAATCATTAATAACTAGAGAAATGGAGACAACAAACGTTCCAAACCTCTTTGACCATCATTATATGTCAATGGAGGATGCAAATATGCCCTAAAACAATATTGTCATATTTTTTTAATTTTACTCAAAATATGTAGGTTTACCCCTATGAAAATATTGAATTTTTCGTTAAATGCTCTATATAGTGAAGCTTATACTCTTTGGTGTTGCTTAAAAATTTCTAACCACATTCTACATTTTTATTAATGTATTCTAAACTCTCTTTTATGGTTGATGGGAATCATACTAATTTTTTTTATAATTAATTTAGTAAAACCTCCATATATTGCTTAAATTAGTGGACTAACCACTCTAAAATCATTAATAACTAGAGAAATGGAGATAACAAACGTTCCAAACCTCTGGGACCATCATTATATGTGAATGGAGGATGCAAATATGCCCTAAAACAATATTGTAATAATTTTTTTAATTTTACTCAAAATATGTAGGTTTACCCATATGAAAATATTGAATTTCTCGTTACATGCTCTATATAGTGAAGCTTATACTCTTTGGTGTTGCTTAAAAAGTTCTAACCACATTCTACATTTTTATTAATGTCTTCTAAACTCTCTTTTATGGTTCATGGGCATCATTCTAATTTTTTTATAATTAATTTAGTAAACCTCCATATATTGCTTAAATTAGTGAACTAACCACTCTAAAATCATTAATAACTAGAGAAATGGAGACAACAAACGTTCCAAACCTCTTTGACCATCATTATATGTGAATGGAGGATGCAAATATGCCCTAAAACAATATTGTCATATTTTTTTAATTTTACTCAAAATATGTAGGTTTACCCCTATGAAAATATTGAATTTTTCGTTAAATGCTCTATATAGTGAAGCTTATACTCTTTGGTGTTGCTTAAAAATTTCTAACCACATTCTACATTTTTATTAATGTCTTCTAAACTCTCTTTTATGGTTCATGGGCATCATTCTAATTTTTTTATAATTAATTTAGTAAACCTCCATATATTGCTTAAATTAGTGAACTAACCACTCTAAAATCATTAATAACTAGAGAAATGGAGACAACAAACGTTCCAAACCTCTTTGACCATCATTATATGTCAATGGAGGATGCATATATGCCCTAAAACAATATTGTCATATTTTTTTAATTTTACTCAAAATATGTAGGTTTACCCCTATGAAAATATTGAATTTTTCGTTAAATGCTCTATATAGTGAAGCTTATACTCTTTGGTGTTGCTTAAAAATTTCTAACCACATTCTACATTTTTATTAATGTATTCTAAACTCTCTTTTATGGTTCATGAGCATCATTCTAATTTTTTTATAATTAATTTAGTAAACCTCCATATATTGCTTAAATTAGTGAACTAACCACTCTAAAATCATTAATAACTAGAGAAATGGAGACAACAAACGTTCCAAACCTCTGGGACCATCATTATATATCAATGGAGGATGCAAATATGCCCTAAAACAATATTGTAATATTTTTTTAATTTTACTCAAAATATGTAGGTTTACCCCTATGAAAATATTGAATTTTTCGTTAAATGCTCTATATAGTGAAGCTTATACTCTTTGGTGTTGCTTAAAAATTTCTAACCACATTCTACATTTTTATTAATGTATTCTAAACTCTCTTTTATGGTTCATGGGCATCATTCTAATTTTTTTATAATTAATTTAGTAAACCTCCATATATTGCTTAAATTAGTGAACTAACCACTCTAAAATCATAATAACTAGAGAAATGGAGACAACAAACGTTCCAAACCTCTTTGACCATCATTATATGTCAATGGAGGATGCAAATATGCCCTAAAACAATATTGTCATATTTTTTTAATTTATTCAAAATATGTAGGTTTACCCCTATGAAAATATTGAATTTTTCGTTAAATGATCTATATAGTGAAGCTTATACTCTTTGGTGTTGCTTAAAAATTTCTAACCACATTCTACATTTTAATTAATGTATTCTAAACTCTCTTTTATGGTTCATGGGTAACATTCTAATTTTTTTATAATTAATTTAGTAAACCTCCTTATATTGCTTAAATTAGTGGACTAACCACTCTTAAATCATTAATAACTAGAGAAATTGAGACAACAATCGTTCCAAACCTCTTTGACCATCATTATATGTCATTGGAGGATGAAAATATGCCCTAAAACAATATTGTCATATTTTTTTAATTTTACTCAAAATATGTAGGTTTACCCCTATAAAAATATTGAATTTTTCGTTAAATGCTCTATATAGTGAAGCTTATACTCTTTGGTGTTTCTTAAAAAGTTCTAACCACATTCTACATTTTTATTAATGTCTTCTAAACTCTCTTTTATGGTTCATGGGCATCATTCTAATTTTTTTATAATTAATTTAGTAAACCTCCATATATTGCTTAAATTAGTGAACTAACCACTCTAAAATCATTAATAACTAGAGAAATGGAGACAACAAACGTTCCAAACCTCTTTGACCATCATTATATGTCAGTGGAGGATGCAAATATGCCCTAAAACAATATTGTACTATTTTTTTAATTTTACTCAAAATATGTAGATTTACCCCTATGAAAATATTGAATTTTTCGTTACATGCTCTATATAGTGAAGCTTATACTCTTTGGTGTTGCTTAAAAAGTTCTAACCACATTCTACATTTTTATTAATGTCTTCTAAACTCTCTTTTATGGTTCATGGGCATCATTCTAATTTTTTTATAATTAATTTAGTAAACCTCAATATATTACTTAAATTAGTGAACTAACCACTCTAAAATCATTAATAACTAGATAAATGGAGACAACAAATGTTCCAAACCTCTTTGAACATCATTATATGTCAATGGAGGATGCATATATGCCCTAAAACAATATTGTCATATTTTTTTAATTTTACTCAAAATATGTAGGTTTACCCCTATGAAAATATTGAATTTTTCGTTAAATGCTCTATATAGTGAATCTTATACTCTTTGGTGTTGCTTAAAAAATTCTAACCACATTCTACATTTTTATTAATGTATTCTAAACTCTCTTTTATGGTTCATGGGCATCATTCTAATTTTTTTTATAATTAATTTAGTAAACCTCCATATATTGCTTAAATTAGTGGACTAACCACTCTTAAATCATTAATAACTAGAGAAATGGAGACAACAAACGTTCCAAACCTCTGGGACCATCATTATATGTCAATGGAGGATGCAAATATGCCCTAAAACAATATTGTCATATTTTTTTAATTTTACTCAAAATATGTAGGTTTACCCCTATGAAAATATTGAATTTTTCGTTAAATGCTCTATATAGTGAAGCTTATACTCTTTGGTGTTGCTTAAAAATTTCTAACCACATTCTACATTTTTATTAATGTATTCTAAACTCTCTTTTATGGTTCATGGGCATCATTCTAATTTTTTTATAATTAATTTAGTAAACCTCCATATATTGCTTAAATTAATGAACTAACCACTCTAAAATCATTAATAACTAAAGAAATGGAGACAACAAACGTTCCAAACCTCTTGGACCATCATTATATATCAATGGAGGATGCAAATATGCCCTAAAACAATATTGTAATATTTTTTTAATTTTACTCAAAATATGTAGGTTTACCCCTATGAAAATATTGTATTTCTCGTTAAATGCTCTATATAGTGAAGTTTATACTCTTTGGTGTTGTTTTAAAATATCTAACCACATTCTACATTTTTATTAATATATTCTAAACTCTCTTTTATGGTTCATGGGCATCATTCTAATTTTTTTTATAATTAATTTAGTAAACCTCCATATATTGCTTAAATTAGTGAACTAACCACTCTAAAATCATTAATAACTAGAGAAATGGAGATAACAAACGTTCCAAACCTCTGGGACCATCATTATATGTGAATGGAGGATGCAAATATGCCCTAAAACAATATTGTAATAATTTTTTAATTTTACTCAAAATATGTAGGTTTACCCATGTGAAAATATAGAATTTCTCGTTACATGCTCTATAATGTGAAGCTTATACTCTTTGGTGTTGCTTAAAAATTTCTAACCACATTCTACATTTTTATTAATGTATTCTAAACTCTCTTTTATGGTTATGGGCATCATTCTAATTTTTTAACAATTAATTTAGTAAAATTCCATATATTGCTTAAATTAGTGAACTAACTACTCTAAAATCATTAATAACTAGAGAAATGGAGACAACAAACGTTCCAAACCTCTTTGACCATCATTATATGTCAATGGAGGATGCAATATGCCCTAAAACAATATTGTCATATTTTTTTAATTTTACTCAAAATATGTAGGTTTACCCCTATGAAAATATTTAATTTTTCGTTAAATGCTCTATATAGTGAAGCTTATACTCTTTGGTGTTGCTTAAAAATTTCTAACCACATTCTACATTTTTATTAATGTATTCTAAACTCTCTTTTATGGTTTCATGGGCATCATTCTAATTTTTTTATAATTAATTTAGTAAACCTCCATATATTGCTTAAATTAGTGACTAACCACTCTAAAATCATTAATAACTAGAGAAATGGAGACAACAAACGTTCCAAACCTCTGGGGCACCATCAATTATCTCATCAATGGAGGATGCATAGCGTAAAACAATATTGTCAAACTTTTAATTTGACTTAAAATATGTAGGTTTACCCTATGAAATATGAATTTTTCGTTAAATGCTTCATGTGAACTTAACTCTTTGGGTTGCTTAAAAATTTTAACCACATTACAGTATTTAACTCTCTTTTAGGTCATGAGCATCATTCTAATTTTTTTATAATTAATTAGAAAACTCCATATATGCTTAAATAAGGGATAACCATCTAATTTAATAACTAGAAAATGGAGATAACAAACGTTCCAAACCTCTGGGACCATCATTATATGTGAATGGAGGATGCAAATATGCCCTAAAACAATATTGTAATAATTTTTTTAATTTTACTCAAAATATGTAGGTTTACCCATGTGAAAATATTGAATTTCTCGTTACATGCTCTATATAGTGAAGCTTATACTCTTTGGTGTTGCTTAAAAAGTTCTAACCACATTCTACATTTTTATTAATGTCTTCTAAACTTTCTTTTATGGTTCATGGGCATCATTCTAATTTTTTTATAATTAATTTAGTAAACCTCAATATATTGCTTAAATTAGTGAACTAACCACTCTAAAATCATTAATAACTAGAGAAATGGAGACAACAAACGTTCCAAACCTCTTTGACCATCATTATATGTGAATGGAGGATGCAAATATGCCCTAAAACAATATTGTCATATTTTTTTAATTTTACTCAAAATATGTAGGTTTACCCCTATGAAAATATTTAATTTTTTCGTTAAATGCTCTATATAGTGAAGCTTATACTCTTTGGTGTTGCTTAAAAATTTCTAACCACATTCTACATTTTTATTAATTTCTTCTAAACTCTCTTTTATGGTTCATGGGCATCATTCTAATTTTTTTATAATTAATTTAGTAAACCTCAATATATTGCTTAAATTAGTGAACTAACCACTCTAAAATCATTAATAACTAGAGAAATGGAGACAACAAACGTTCCAAACCTCTTTTACCATCATTATATGTCAATGGAGGATGCATATATGCCCTAAAACAATATTGTCATATTTTTTTAATTTTACTCAAAATATGTAGGTTTACCCCTATGAAAATATTGAATTTTTCGTTAAATGCTCTATATAGTGAAGCCTATACTCTTTGGTGTTACTTAAAAATTTCTAACCATATTCTACATTTTTATTAATGTATTATAAACTCTCTTTTATGGTTCATGGGCATCATTCTAATTTTTTTATAATTAGTTTAGTAAACCTCCATATATTGCTTAAATTAGTGAACTAACCACTCTAAAATCATTAATAATTAGAGAAATGGAGACAACAAACGTTCCAAACCTCTGGGACCATCATTATATATCAATGGAGGATGCAAATATGCCCTAAAACAATATTGTAATAATTTTTTAATTTTACTCAAAATATGTAGGTTTACCCATGTGAAAATATTGAATTTCTCGTTACATGCTCTATATAGTGAAGCTTATACTCTTTGGTGTTGCTTAAAAAGTTCTAACCACATTCTACATTTTTATTAATGTCTTCTAAACTCTCTTTTATGGTTCATGGGCATCATTCTAATTTTTTTATAATTAATTTAGTAAACCTCAATATATTGCTTAAATTAGTGAACTAACCACTCTAAAATCATTAATAACTAGAGAAATGGAGACAACAAACGTTCCAAACCTCTTTGACCATCATTATATGTGAATGGAGGATGCAAATATGCCCTAATACAATATTGTCATATTTTTTTAATTTTACTCAAAATATGTAGGTTTACCCCTATGAAAATATTGAAATTTTCGTTAAATGCTCTATATAGTGAATCGTATACTCTTTGGTGTTGCTTAAAAATTTCTAACCACATTCTACATTTTTATTAATGTATTCTAAACTCTCTTTTATGGTTCATGGGCATCATTCTAATTTTTTTTAAATTAATTTAGTAAACCTCCATATATTGCTTAAATTAGTGAACTAACCACTCTAAAATCATTAATAACTAGAGAAATGGAGACAACAAACGTTCCAAACCTCTTTGACCATCATTATATGTCAGTGGAGGATGCAAATATGCCCTAAAACAATATTGTAATATTTTTTTAATTTTACTCAAAATATGTTGGTTTACCCCTATGAAAATATTGAATTTCTCGTTAAATGCTCTATATAGTGAAGCTTATACTCTTTGGTCTTGCTTAAAAATTTCTAACCACATTCTACATTTTTTTATTAATATATTCTAAACTCTCTTTTATGGTTCATGGGCATCATTCTAATTTTTTTTATAATTAATTTAGTAAACCTCCATATATTGCTTAAATTAGTGGACTAACCACTCTTAAATCATTAATAACTAGAGAAATGGAGACAACAAACGTTCCAAACCTCTGGGACCATCATTATATATCAATGGAGGATGCAAATATGCCCTAAAACAATATTGTAATAATTTTTTAACGATTGGTTATATTTTGAGTAAAATTAATAATATACTAATATCTAGCTAATATAAATCAGACAAAAACATCAGATCATATGTAAACTAAATTGTATATAAAAGTTAATACTTGGTTATTCAGTTCACCAAAACAGTTAAAATTTAAATGTAACATTTAAAATTTAAATGTGGAGTATAAAAAGAAACTTTAGATATAGAAAACTTACATACGAGTTAGTTTCAACATTTTTTGCACAATTTTATATAACATAGATCTGAATTCAATTTCAATATTATAAACAAAAAATATAAGCATAATAGAAGTAAAATATAAGCAAAGTATAAAAACATTATAAATTAAAATTAAAAAAAAAATTAAAAAGAAAAAATAAAAATAACAATTTAATGTAAGTTAGGTTATTGTAATACATAACACTTGATATAAAAGTTTCTCGTTCTTGTTATTATTATTATGTTTTCTTTGAATAAGTCTAATTATTACTATCTTTATTTATTTTCTACGTGCCGCCAAAGACAACAACACTTTACTACCAAAGACAACACTTTACTACCAAATATCATTTAAGAGATTTTAATCACAGTTTGCATACATTTATATTAAACATGTTCTATGAAATCTATACTTTTATAAAGTGTGCTAAGTTTAAGTGACTTCGATTTTTTAAAAATAGGTGACTAAAATAGTAATTTATATTGATATGTTGATAATCATTATAGTTTTATGATCAAAATTTTTAGAAAACAGTAAATTGATAGATCGCACGGGATGTAAAACTAGTTTAGTTATATAATAAAGGTTTTACTGAAAAATTATATATCCATTTGATTATACTAAGTAGTAAATACTTACCTGATGTCCTTGCGTGGGGTTGGTAGGATAGGCTTTGGGATGGTAATTGCGAAACGCCTTGGCATCACTGGAGTCCCTCCTGACGGGGATTGTTCCTGCGGGACAAGTCTTGCCCGTCTCGTGCCATACCTGCCATGGCTTCTCCATTTCCTTTTGGTTATTTTCCATTCCACTTGGATATTCCTGTAGAAATACAAAAGTTATTGGATATATTAACATGGTATCAAAACATACTCGTTAATACTATTTAGAAAAAAACAAGTAATACCTGAAAGACATGCTCTTCGAGAAGTGGGTTCCGTAGGGCGGGCTGATCTCGAGCATTGATACAGTCGATCAAGTCTCCATCGGGGCTCTTTTCATATATTAAAAAAGGTAAATTCAGTTAAACTGCATTTGCAAACGTAAACCCCAACAAATACTAAGAATTATAGTTCTAAGAGATTTAGACATAGCAAAAATCAAAATCATCAATTTTCTTTATAAGTGATTATGTAAAAATATATAGCAGTGAGGTGCAATATATATGTTGCACAAAAAAAAGTGAGGTGCAATATTTGTTATCTTTACCTGAATGGTTAGCCGAGGTACTGGGTCCAAAAGGGTCGCGGCTCCTAAAGTGAACAAATGCAATATGATCAGAAGCATCGTAATGGATAGCAGAGGAGAGGGGGAGAGAGAGAGTATATAAAATATATGTTTTTTTTTTGAAAAAGTAAAATATATGTTCGTATGATCGATCCTTTATATAATGTTGATCCTGGCTTGGCTTTTCCATCAATCTCCTTTATAATTAAAGACGACTAAAAAAGATGTAACTATATTTATTTTCTTTAAATAAATATTATCTTCTTATATATTTGTTGCATCCACTACAAATTGATATGTATACAAAATATAGAAATGCAACTCTTGAATCATGTCACTCTATCTGTTATAACAACAACAACGAATAGGACCTTTCGGATCTATTTTTACACAATCTCCATCTACATATCCCTTTCAATTGCAGTCAACAAAGCACATATACGGTGTGTATACATCGTCCACACACTCTGTACGAGAGCAATATGGATATATGATTTTCATCTCTGCACTAAAACACAATTATAATTATATAAATATAGAAAACGATGGCTTTTTGTCGAAGCTTTTGAAAAGATATCGTTATATATATATATATATATATATATGTATCATCAGCAGTTTTTATTCATTGCTTCTAATCAATATAACAAAACAAAAAATAAATTATACCTGAAGCAAAACTATGTTCTTGGACAAAGAAATTGCTAATATAGCTAAAAGAAAAAAAAATCATAACTTTATTTGCGAAATCCATAATTTGGCTTGTATTTAGGCAATGCTAAGAATAAAAGATGATGCTAATATTTTAGATCTCAAAGAAGAGAATATTACATTCAGAGTCACTTTAGTAGTTATGAATATCAGTAAAAGTCACTTTCTTATACAAGAACACTTTCCTTGCAACTAAAGTGGGTGTTTTACCTTTCCAATTAGATCCCAACTATAAAGCGTGTAACTAGTTTTTTTAATTGGCGGGCTTTTGACCCAAGCCATTGATCTTAATAATACACGGACGGCTGAGATTTAATGAGGTAGATCTCTCTCTTTCTCTATTCCTTTCTCTCTCATTCTCTGTTTCTTTCTCTCTCATTTTTCAATCTCCGGTAAGCTCACCAAAGCTTTTATTTTTTTTTTGAGTTTCTTCTTAGAACTATGAGAAATTCATTTTTGCGGTGTTCTGAAAATCAGTCATTTAATCATGTAATTCTCTACGAATATGTTTTATATTCAACAAAACCAAAGAAATTAAAGGTTTTGTCCCTCAATCTCTACGGGATGGTGTTTGCTCCACCTCGGGGACTGTATTCCCAGTGAGAAATCAAGAATTGTCTCAGGTCATGATGATAATCAGCTATCCACTTCTTTTGAGAGTGGGCAAAACTGCAATAATTTATGAATCAGAGAGGAAAAATAAACACAAGACCGCCCAAACAAGTAAAAGAGGAAAAATAAACTCAAGGTCTTGTATAGGCTACTATGAAAAAGATACAACTTCAAATTAAATTACTTGGTAAGAAAATGGAAAGTAAAGAAAAAGCCAGGCAAGAACTCGAGACCAACTTCAAGTTGAATTTAGGGTTTATATCCGTGACTTGGAGAAAGAGATTAAAAGGGTCATGTGAATAGTAATTTAGCTAAATGTGTTGTTTTTCTATAAACGGAAGACGTATATGTGGATAGTTCTTTATAGTGTACATATGGATAATCTTAATGTTGTACATTTAGCTTCATCACAATGATCTGTACACGAAAAAAGTATACACATGGATACTAATTTTTTGATGTCTATTGTCTTAAAACATACACATTAGTCTTGCATTAGGAAAATTTAAAACCAATACAATGGGTGTACAAGTATTCTCATGAAAACATGTACATGACATAAGCGTACACATAGACAATAATTTTTATTGTCCATTATGTTAAAAGATGCAAATATGTGCTAGATTTGTAACTATTTAGAAGGGTACACATAGTCTAGCGATGTCCACACGTACACCTTGCTGGATTTGATTCCTTAACGAAGGGTACACAAGAAGAAACTAAACCATTATGTCGTCCACATGTACATCGTCTAGCTATGTCCACACGTACACCTTGTATACATGTCCATGTGTAACTGATGTGATTCCTTAACGAAGTATCCGTGTCACTGCTTGTCACTGCTAGGGTTCTTCTTATTGTCCCAACAAGCTGGTTCCCATTCAAATACCTCTCAAATCTTCATTCTTGTATTTCACAAATAACCTTTGAGGCAATCTCAGGTCGGGACAATCAATCGAGTTCTCCTCCTCTGCAAAAGAAACATTCTTTCCTCAGCAAATAATGTGAAATCGAGTGTACACGCTCATACAAACACACGGACGACAAATCAACAGCAAATCAACAAAACCTAAAAATAATATTGGAAACTCACCGATAAGCTCCTTCGCTGGTCGCCTCCGCCTAGTCTATATCGCAGTTCCATCACCACCGTTCCCCTCCTCTGCAAAACAAGCTTAATTTTGTTAGGAACCAGATAAAAGCACATATCTAACTACACCAACAACCCCCTCTCAAAAAACCCCAAATACAAATCGTCTTAACAAAAAACCCCAAATCTAAATCGTTTTCCCGAAACCCTAGGCGAAGTTCAGTGCAGTTAAAAACTCACCACCGACGTGCTCTTTTCCTTCCCGCCTCCGCCGCGTCATCATCTCTGAGTTACGAAAAGAAAAACAAGATCTCGTCACAAACTCTTACGAAGTCGCCTTCGACGGAAGAGACAATTAGAAGTGGGAATTAGAGAAATGAAATGTTGGTTTTCCCTCGAGCTTTAACGCGTACCCTAAAAGGAAAAAGACCTTCAAATGTTTTTGAAATTCAAAATCCAAACCATCGAAAAGTCTAAAACCTAACTAACCCATTATAGTTAGCCATTTTGGGGGTAGTCTGGTATTTCAACACTAAAAAAGTGCCTCAGTAGCCCAATATGACTTAACATGGTGGACAAACTCAAAATGTGACCCAAATTGTTAATCTCTCCTCAAAGAAACACACACACACACAAACACATATATATATATATATATATATATATATATATATATATATATATATATATATATATATGCAAAATTCATAATTTGGTTTGTATTTTGAGAATGCTAAGAATAAAAGATGATGATAATATTTTAGATCTCAAAGAAATACACACCTATATATATATATATATATATATATATATATATAACTATCGTGGTCTTTGAAAATGTCAAATTTGCTTGATGCAATTTTATTTTACTATAAATTAATTTTTCAACTACTATATTCAAACATTATTTTAAGGGAAATATTTTTATTCATCATTTGAATATTGACTTTTAATAATAGTAACCGATAAAAATTATGTAGATCATTAATTATCCGAGAAACCTATTGTATTTTAAAAATAATCTAAAACAAAATTTAGCCAATCCTATTAAACCTATTGTATTTTAAAAATAATCTAAAACAAAATTTAGCCAATCCTATAAACTAGTGTGGTTCCATATCCACAAAAATATTTTTTTTATTTTGGCTTATTGTCAATAAATATATAGAGATTTCACAAATCAAAGTTAACTAGTAATGTATTAACTAGATCTGACAAGTTGTGAGTTTGGTCAAATTATTTTGATTAATAAATTAGAATTTTTATGTTAACTTCATATTTTTAGTCAAGATTAGTGGTTTATTGTATTTTTAAAAAAATTATGTACTAGTTATTCGTATATGCCAAAATCTAACTGACTGGTTTAACTGATCATCTCAGTTATATTAATAAAGAATTAAATTTTATAATAAAATGTGTTTTTTTCTTGTCGGCAAAAAGTTTTTGTTTAGTATGGTGACACAATTTTGTTTTCCTGACACATTTTTACAAACCAAAGTTTTTGATATGCTATATTTTAATTTTAATAGTAATATTAGCTGAGTTATAAGCCTTTTGACACTTATAAAATGGCATATAAGTTTAACTGAGATGGATGTCTTTAGTATTTTCTTTTCACAAAATAAATGTCACTAGTATTATGATATGTAAAATAGTAACTCTGCTGAATCAAACAATACCCAATTAGAAAAAATGGTCGCATTTTTTAAATTTTTTGATCAATGATCACATTAATTCATTAGTGTTATAATGGAAAGGAAACAAAACTAAAACATTCAATTTTATATTTGACCTTGAAACTTGCTCATTTTGTCTTGAGAAACCCACGAACTTCGATGAGGAAGTTGTTGAGGTTCTTTCTGAATCTTTGGTAGTTGACACGGTCCAAGGATGACGATAGCTGGTTCGATGTCGTGAGCACCTGAAGAGCGTTCGCTAGCCTCGTTTTGAAGTTGGGATTCCCCTGCTTCTCAATCAGTTCGTTGCCCAATCCCTAACGGTAATAACACAAACTGCTTAAGTTACAACGGTTTCACATGCAAACATGGTTTATGTTTTATATAGAGAACCTAAAGACTGACCTGGTAAAGGTTTGGTTCACAGAGGATAAGAGGGAACAAAGCATCTGCTGCTGTGCTGACTAGGTCGGTACTGTAACAAGAAACAGGTAAACACACTTTTGAGTAAACCTTAAGATTTATAGCTTATTAAGTGATTTGGGTTGAATAGAGTGATGGGTACCTGTAATCTTCAAAGAGAAGAAACTGAAGTAGTGTCCGAAGGAATCGGCTCAGGATTCCTTCGTGGAATACTCCGTTTGTATCTGTGTGTCCAGCAGCGTGTGAACCCAAACCAGTGTTGCCATCTTTTGTCTCTTTGTAGTGATATGAAGCAAGAGCCTTTAGAGCTCTCAGGCACATCGTGACTATATCTACATCCTGCTAAGCATAAATATCCATTACTTTAACATCATTCTAAACCAAGGACAAAAGGGTCTGCGTAAAGAAGATTATCACTTCACCTGCTGATGAAGACCAAAGTCAACTGTTGTAAGCACATGGTTAAATGCATCACTGTTGAGTTGTGCGAGCGTCTCCGGGTAAACCTCTAGCATATGTGATATGAGCGAGAAATACTGCAGAATTTTTGTATGGCGTTGGTGAAAGTTTATAACAGTAAAAAAACTACTATGATAGGATTAGTCAATATGGTAGATTCAAGGACTTACGTCGAAACAAAGCTTGGGGTATTTGAGGAGTTCCAAAGTTATGAGTGGCGTGATTATATGGAGACCAAAGAACACCACCTGTATGGTCAGAGAATTACACATACCATTCTTGTAGAATTTAATCTTAACTAACTTTGCTTTTTTTTACCTGGGATATGTTTGTGCTTTGTGTCTCAATACTGTCAGATGAAAAATCAACCTGCAAAAGGTAATACCACTTGTTTAGAAGAATGTGTCAAGTTTCTACAGTGAGGGCAAAAAAAAAAGAACGCTTACCATATCTTTTGAGCATAGATGAGAAAGTAGCTGAAGCAGAGCGCGTAAATCCTTGTACTTTTCGGTTTTAGCTTCATTAAGCAAGGTACTCGAGAGAGACAATGATATCTGAGGAGGAATATAGCAAAGTGTCTGTGAGTGACGTTATACAAACATTTATCTTGTCTGCTTTCGAGAAATGACGCTGAGTCTGAACGGAGAAGTAAGGTAAAGAGATAGGGGCACAGACTTACCTTTCCAATATTGTGTGACGAATATGTCTGTAGAAGACTCATGCAGAAATTAACAACCCCAGTTGTTTCATGAGCCTCTAGGTAGGATATTTGCCCATCCACCCAATCCACCACAAATTTAAGTAGTAGATAAATCACTGCAGACTAAGCAATAAAACGCATGGATTATGAGACAGCTAGAGTGAAGTGCACCGTATAGAGCTGTTAAGTATATTGGCCATGAACAATACCTCGTGCTTGTAAACCTCGAGAAGACGGATCACAGGATTCATCACAGACAATCCCATCTCATATATTGCTCTCTGTGTCCGGGGTTCAGTGGCACTTGCCGCTCCTCGAAGCCTCTCTAACACACAACTCACCTAACACCAAATACGAGAGAAAACTTCTGTTTATAAGGATTGTGAAATCACTAAATCTAAGCTTTCAAGTGTTTTTCTTCCTCACCAGCATAATGATATCTGGTTGCTGAGCCAAATTTTTAAGGTCACTGTTATTGGCCAAATCCACTAAAGATGATGTCATATGAGCCATGAGGTCCTTCACATATCTTTTGGAAAATAAAAATAAGGTTTGGTCAGGCCAAATTCAAGGTTAATCTGTGATCGAAGCGGGCAGGATTTTGACTCACTGATTTGATGCATCTGAACTTCGCATTCCATAAGCAGAAAGAACAAGCGTTTGAGCTAATGAACGCTGAATAGAAGTGACATCATATCAAGAAGTGTGTGAACAAATTAATCACAAACAAACTTTAGGAAACTATACCTGACTAACACCATTTAGCAAGAACAAGGATTTGTCATTAGCAAAAGCATTAGCTAGGTTGCGCCAGGAGTCCTGAACATTTTGCACACAGAGTTAGTTACTAAATAAAGACGGGAATAAGTTCATGTACAAAAACTATTATCAATGAGCATGTTTTCTTTCAATTGGATAAATGAAATAAGCAGCAGAGCGATTCCCAGCCTAACAGCTTTTCTAGCAGCCATATCAGGCAATGAAAATGATTGTTAATTCTAAAATACAAGTGCGCAAATAGAAATACAGGAGCACAAGATAAAGTTAAAAAAATGCCATTTGTATTGGAAAAAAAAATCGACTCATCCAACGTATGCCTTGTCTATGGTGAGTTTCTGAACTCACCAGTGATAGAAGGTGAAAACAAATATTTCTTCGTCGAACAAGTGCATGCAGTAACTGATGACATGTTAACTCCTGCAGAGAGCGCAAGAAAGATTAGAAGAATACCATGAAATGGAAGTAACCAACAGGTATAACCATTGCTTATAACAAAATTCACATTAGGCCCTACAAGAAATCCTGCTGTCGCTAATTGGATTCCCTGGCCCAAAGTCCTTAAGTTATCAAAATTTGTAAAATCAAACGAAGTTCGAGATTTCTTGCATCAGTTTAGACCCCCTCACAAACAACTCGGAATGATATATTCATCCAACATACGAAAATAGTACTTGTACACAGTAAAAAAACATGGTACAGCGTTTTCAAAATCAACAACGTTTATAGAACAGAAAATTATTACCTGCAAATCCTTTTCACCAGGGTAAGACATGAGCGATGTCAAGGAGATCCGGACAATTATATCAAGGACAAACTTCCCTTGATTATGTTCGTTGAAAAACGTGAACAAACATGCTCTGGAAGGTAGAGACTGAAGCTGGTTGCTACCCAAATTGCGATCTTCAGGGAGCATAAGATATGTGAAAGACCATCTTGCAAGGAACCATATGACTGCCTATGTATGTTTCTCCAATCAATAAATAGAAACAAAATACCAGACTGCAATAACTTCATAGTTACCCAAATTAGGAGTTAGTAAAAATGTACCTCCATTAGCCGAGGACTAAAGATCGATGATCTCATATTTGCATCCAAACATTGCTCGGCGAATTTTACAATTGAGCTACGACAAAAAGAAAAGACAACCGAAAGTCATCAACTGTTCAAGTAAAGTTCAAGACTATCTTATAAATGTCTGGATGGTAATTTTAAAATCACCAGAAAACTGAAGCATCTCAAATTATTTAAGTTTGCTCATATGTTCAGTCAGGAAAGGCTTAACTAAAAGCTTACCTTGAGAGTAAAACAACAGGGTGGTTGCCTGCCTCTACAACATCCACAAAATGAGATTGCAAGGCATCAGGAACCTGGTTGTTGATAACATCATCTCGTAGTTACTCTCGGAAAGAATTAATAAGTAAAAAGAATTATAACAGTCCTAATGCAAATAATTATAAGACTGATTCTCCAAGGACTTCCATTACGAGTATTACGAAAAGGTAGTTTCAAGACCCATTGGTTTGAAGTTTGAAATTAATATCTATGGTAAAACGTTTCTAATTTGTTCCATAGGAAAGGAGCGCGAGTGTGTGACTATTGTTTGACAAACACCTAGTAGTGTCAGTAAAACATGAAACATGAATTGAAACCCAATCTATCATAATAGACAGGTACAAATTAATGTAAGGAAAGCTTGTTAGCGTCTTCCTTTTTGTGATAACATCAAAAAGAAGAATTACCAGGGCCGTCTCCCCTTCTCCTTCATCTGCAAGAACATGACCGATTATCAGCAGTAAAGAATAGACCTCTTCCAAAGTTTCGGTCGGATCAACAGTGCCCCTGCCCTGAAACAGGTAGATTAAGATAAGCAAAAGCAACCGCTCAGGACAAATTAGAAAATTCCTCCATAAATTTTTAAAATACGTAAGAACTGTAATTCAGAGATGGCTAACATTTCTGATCAATAGCAAAAAAAAAGCTTTCATGCAGGTGCATATTGATATGTTAGCTACTAAAAGTCATGGCTTAGAAAAACTAGGTAAAGAAGTGTGTTTAGTAGACGAAGAAATGTTGCTTTCGCTTATATTCTAAAGGAAGGTCGATCAAGAGCACCTGATGGAGGCGTGCAACACGATCAGAAAAAAGTTTTGTTAAAAACGGAACTGTAGCATCCACTGCTGCCCTCGCAATGAGAGCATAAGAGCCTAGTCTTTCATCCATGGCTGTCAGAACATGATATAAAAGTTTTGAGAAAAGAATAGAAGCCAAAATCTAGATCAAGAGGAAACATTGCAATTCTTTTGCTCACCAGCTACAGAAGCCAGACAGTCAGCATCATCTTCATCGGTTGTAGCTGACGCAGATGCCACTATATGAGTAAAGTTGCAGCTCGTAAATAGATTAAAAAATAAAGATAGTACCAACTGACAAAAAAAATGTAAGGCAGTGGCAACAGTCCGGAAATCGTTACATTTTAGTTCAGATTCCGCGATCAATGAAAAGAGACTAGCTGCAGCATGCATCCCCTCAGGTGGCAACCACGCATTACCTCCAGAACCATCCATCGACTAACATGAACCATCACAAGCATTAGTCAAACATTGTCCACTGGTATCTCATAAGACGAAATTAACTTTTTAATTGTATCCTTTCTCTAGATTCTCAAAAATTAAATTGTTGCCTGAGACGATGACAGGTATTAATAAATACCCCGACAATGACAAAGTAAGCCAAAAGAACCAGATATGGCCTCAGAGTTTCATGAACACAACCATGCATAATGTTATAGATATACGTAGCTGTTTTTTTATTAAAAACTTAGCCGTACTCACAGCAAGGAGAGTTGTCCAGGTATCTAGCAAGATATCACGTGCCTCATAGCTCCAAGTCTCTTCATCATTGCTATTCGCCAATAATACTTTGACAACTTCACCCATTAACAGAGATAAGAGTGTAAGAGTACCAAAGGGCCTGAAGAAACAGGTAAGAACCAGCTATTTATGAATAAGAATCGCTAAATGGCTTATAACAGCAAAAAGTGGTAATATGTCAATTTTCAAAGACCTTATTGATCGCAAGAGTCGGTCAAAGTCAACAGGATTAGTAACTGTCGCGATAGACAACAATGCTCGACAACCATCAATCATCTCACTGGAATAAGAAGGACACAGAACATTGAAGTTAGAATACAAGCACATAAAACAAGCAGGGTTAAGAGTATTGAACAGCTGACCTTCCACTCCTTCCTTCTTCAATCCCCTTTGAAATGACATCAGGAGGATCAATCCAGGGTAACACTCCTGACAGAAGGAGGAGCAGATGCTGCTCTTGCATCTGTGCATTGTCTAGATTATTGAACAAGTCACTAACAGAGAAATATATCTTGATAAGGAAGACATGATGGACATCCATCGTCCTTAATTGGCGTGGCAAACTAGGTGCTGGGTCAATTTAATGTTTATATAACGTATTCAAGAGAAGAGTAACTAGTAAAAGTTACAGAAGCATAGAATACTCACTGGATGGAAATACTTCTCCTGCCAAGGAGCACAATTGTACGATAAGTTTCCGAGCAGAGACTGCAACAGGACAATCTAGCCAATAGCCTTCAAGAGCAAACTTCTGTCTCAGCGACGAATACAGATTTATCAGCCATCCAACATGTGAACTTGAAAGCAAAACATCACACCACGCAGCACCAGGCTGCAATCAGAACCATTGAAGGAGAGGTTTATGAAGAGTCCATGAAAGTGTCTTAAAAAGTAAAAACTCTGACATGCTAGTATCACCCCTCACCATCTCTGAATTTCGACAAGTTAATGAGATTGAAGCACATGTAATATGTCTTAAATATAACCAATCGTTAATTACCTGAACTATTACACACTCTGTCTTTCGTAATGATGACGTATCAGATCTAATTCCATCAGAGAATACATTGATGCTGCCCTTTGTGCCACCTTTGCTGTAACGAAACTCCCAGTTTAGTATCTGATGCATTAGTCGCAACGCAGCATTGCAAACCTTAACCTCAGGGACATCAGAATTTGATTCCACAATCTTATTTGTAACACTTAAAGCAGCATCCTGTGTCCAGCTATAGAAAGTCTGCAATTGAAAACATCGGAAGTAAACAGTACGGTTTTAGTAACAGAACCCTTGGTACAGGCTATCATTCTTCCAAAGATGAAAGGTTGATGGGTGTCACAATATCTGAAAGCAAATGAAATCCTAAGAGTACCTTCAAATAGTTTTGTTCCAGTGACTTGCGGCAATTTTCATGAAATTCCCTCGGGAGACTCATGGCACTTGAAGTAGAGGGAGAGAATTCAGATACCTGAGATACTGAAACTATGAGCATACATATGGTATACGTATAACGCCACAAGAAAAATTATAAACAGATCATTACCAAGGATTCAAGAAAATGAATACCGATGAACTGCACATCTAAGCCTCGTGAACCAAGAATGGCCTGGTTGATCTGTAAAAGGCAATTATGAAAAGCCAAAAGCAAATCAATACCATGATCCTTTTAACAAACATTAATATCATACAATTCCGTTGTATTTTTATGAATAGATAGCCGCACTTCCGCACTTTTCAAGGTATACCATGAAGAGCATCAAGCCAAAATATCTTTTTAATAAGACGTGGAGCATAGAAAGACATATCTAGCTGAACTGTACTACTTAGTCACCCTAATGATGACTAATCAACCTACTAAATAACTCTAAATCCTTCCCCGTCCATATCATTTAAGGTTGGCACAGTTAACAAGGTTTTCAAGTACCAGGTAAGTATGCAATTTGTTTATATTAAATAAGCTATCCTGTATAAAATGCAGGATAACGAATTGAGCAATATGTGCAGCTAATTCTAATCAAAATGTTAGATAAACAAATTAAAAAAGAGTCCAGAAAGTTGCAATACAATGTAGATACCTGGTAGAAAAAGACTTCTTTCTCGGCTGGAGTAAACTCAAGCCTATAAGAGTTATTCAATCAGATTAGAAGTTTCTTCAGATGAACTAAGCATGCAAAAGAAAAAGGAGTAATCTGTCTAGATTTCTTTGCACTACTCTATTTTTCCAGAAGCTGTCAGTCATAAGCCTGTGACCAACAACTAATTTTCATGAATCCTCTAATATGCATAGAACTATAGAAGTGACAGCCAACTTCCAGCATCTACAAACCATGCCATATTATTCAGAATACCAGAAACAGCCCAGCTTACCAGCCTCTTTTCATCAGCTGCGCAGCGACAGAAGATACTTTTGAAAACACATAGGCATCTGCTGAATTAGCATGCTGCATGACGTAGCCAAGACAGAAGCTGCAGAAGACATAGCCTTATTTCAGAATTTCTTCTTCTTCTTTTTGAGCCAACAACTCATAAGAAAACCTCTAATTTATTAATGACGGTCACCATGATTATCACGGAAAATGATGTGTGTCCATACCAACCACAAAACAATACAGTCAAGAAGCAGCAGGTTTCACAGTCCAGAAGTAACAGTTGCAGTTACATAAAATTACTAAATTGCGAAGCATGAATGCTCCCAGTTCATTCGCAAAGCAATAACAAAAACGCTCAACTAAAGTGGAAGCTTAAACATTAATCAATAAAATAAATAACATAAAACTAAGAGAAAGTCACCTAATCAAACCCCCTTTATCCTCAGTGGAAAGAAAACTCCATTCCCTGATAGCTGCTTCTTTAACAGCTGCAGCAGCTTGAAACCTAGCAGCCGCCACCTGAGAATTTTCTAGAAGTACAAAAACACACACACTCTCAGTCAAACAGCTGTAACTTCAAGTTCACTGGGGGATTCGGATTCCTGAATTTTACCAAGAATGAATCTACAGGCCTTGTATGGCTGAGGAGACTGGTGAAGCGACAATATGGTAGCTTCAGCAGCAGCTGGATTAGTATTTATCTGCAGCGAAGCAAAAAGAAACGTCAAGAACTCGTCTCGGTTAACTAATATACGCAATCAATTCAGAAAAAAATCATAAACAACTTCCTGTGACTTCAATTTGAAGCCAAACCAAGAAAAAAAAGCTCATAAATGCAAGCACACGTCTGAAGCTTCGTCCGATGTATTAGGAAGCTAAACAGATCAACGAGGAATCACAAAGGTTGATGCGTAAGTATAAAGGAAGAAGCGAAAACCTGAATGTAAGAGCAAGCAAGTTCAATCGCGCGCATGGTGGACTGTAGCTGAGCCAAATCCTCAGCTCCACCTCCGGCGATTCCGTTAAACATCGGAGTAGTAAGAGGAAAATTTCGATCGGAGAAGGAAAGTGGCGGCGGCGTTGAGCAGAGAGTGAATGGCGGAGAAAGGGATCGATGATGGCGAGAGAACCGGAGGAAATGGAATCGATGTTTTCTACAAGGGGGTGTGGGTCGCGGGCTTTTGAGAATTGATTAATTATACGGCCCAATACACGGCCTAATTAGTTATATCTGAATTAATTAAAAGAAACACATTGCCCAATCAACTGAGGTTCAATTATAGTTTCATCATATGGATTAGCAGTTGGATTAAGACCTAAACTAGATTCCAAAAACATTAAATAGAATTTGATAGAAATTGACAAATAAAAAAATTAAAGGATCCAATCGAATAACAAGGAGAAAAGTCATGCCAGATTCGTAAAAAATATAAAATTCAATTCTTTTTTTTTTTTAAAGTCGCCCTCAAACTCTATTGTCTTTTTGACTCGCTCTCGACTTACATAGAGAGAAGAACCTCCAACCTCAACAAGGACTCCAACTAGAGAGAAAGAAAGAGATGAAGGTGGTGGCTTTAGTCAGTGGCGGAAAAGATAGCTGCTATGTTATGATGAAGTGTATCCAGTACGGTCACGAGGTACATCTTCTCTCTTGTTGTTGTTAGAGTTTCCTTGAAATTACCTCAAAGAAGGTCTTTTTGTGCTATATGAACTTATAATCTCACTTGTGGTTTGCTTATTTGTGTTTCCAACAGATCGTGGCTTTGGCGAACTTGTTACCTGTTGATGATTCGGTCGATGAACTGGACAGCTACATGTATCAAACTGTAAGACTGTCTGTTTCTTCTTTTGTTTTTTTTCATGGTTCGTTATATATATGCTGATGATTGTGAGGGAAAGCTTGACACTTGAATTGAATTTCAACAAGGGTTGTAAAAAAGATTGAATTTTTTTCTTATTTCATACCATAATTTGTAAAATCTGAGTTGTTTTTCTTGGCTTTATGAAATTTGGAATCTGAATTTGATTCTTTGATTTGAATGTCTCTTCTTCAGGTAGGCCACCAGATTATTGTGAGCTATGCAGAGTGCATGAATGTGCCATTGTTCAGAAGGAGAATCCGAGGTTCTTCCAGGTAAGGCTTTTGTTATAGTTGGAGAGATTTCTTCATAATGGTTTATCATTCTGAGGATTTAGTGTTTGTAGGCATCAGAAACTTAGCTACCAAATGACTCCAGACGATGAAGTGGAAGATCTGTTTGTGTTGCTACGTGAAGTGAAGAGACAGATACCTTCCATCACGGCAGTTTCGTCTGGTGCCATTGCATCAGACTACCAACGTCTGCGTGTGGAAAGTATTTGCTCACGGTTAGGTCTTGTTTCTTTGGCGTTTTTGTGGAAACAAGATCAGACTTTGCTTCTTCAGGAAATGGTAAACCGAAGTTACTTTCAATCTCAAATCTTTTCTCTTATGAATTTGTCTTCTTTAATTCGTTTTTATTTCGTTTACTTGCAGATAGCAAATGGGATCAAGGCTATTCTAGTCAAGGTAGCAAATGGGATTGCTGTTATATTATTCCTGCTTCTGTCAACATCGACATCTTGTAATTATGGTTTCTTTCATGTTAACAGGTAGCTGCAATAGGGTTAGATCCTTCGAAGCATTTAGGCAAAGACTTAGCTTTCATGGAGCCATATCTTTTGAAGTTAAAAGAGTATGCAACACTTCTCGTTTAGCCCTTCACTAAGAGTTTTTATTATCTCGTTGATTAACCTTGATTATGTTGCCTCTAAATGTATCTTTACTTTAAGGTTATATGGAAGTAATGTTTGCGGTGAAGGAGGAGAATATGAAACTCTGACTCTCGATTGCCCGCTTTTCACTGTATGTCTTCTTAACAATTTTGTGTTCATTGTTTCATCACATTTATTTTGTAGCTTGACAATTTCCGTTTTCTCTAGAACGCGAGAATCGTGCTCGATGAGTTTCAAGTTGTGCTACACTCTCCAGATTCTATTGCACCTGTTGGAGTTCTTCATCCAACGACCTTCCATCTCGAAAAGAAGGGAAATTCAGACTCTGATTCTCTTGAGGAGAAGCAACCAGTTTTAGTGTTTGAGGTACAAGGAGATGGTCCTAACACACCAGAATCTACTCACCAACAAGATAATGGAACCGTTGATGTAGTTGAACGTACAAGAGACAGAGTTAACTTATCAAAGACCGGGAAAGAAAACACATTCTCCATTTGCTGCTGGCTGGAAGATTCTAGTGAATCGACTTCAACAGGTAACTCCAAAAACCAGACTAAATCTTCAAGTTGCCCTCGCACACGTACTTGATATTTGCTTTATACTCTTTCTCCAGGTCTGAAAGAAGATCTTGAGACTGTTCTTACAGAAATAGAGTCACAGCTTCTGAAACAAGGATTCAAATGGCAGAATGTCTTGTACATTCATCTTTACATCTCTGATATGAGTGAATTTGCTGTAGCCAATGAGACATATGTGAAGTTTATCACACATGAGAAGTGCCCTTTTGGTGTTCCTTCACGTAGCACAATAGAGCTGCCTTTGGTACAAGCTGGTCTTGGAAAAGCTTACGTTGAGGTTTTAGTCGCAAATGACCAAAGCAAGAGAGTTCTCCACGTACAAAGCATCTCGTCCTGGGCACCTAGCTGCATTGGACCTTACAGTCAGGTAAAAATAATAAAGTTTAAATTTTATTATCAGTAAACTCATTTTGACTGTAATACTTTTTTCTTCAGGCCACTTTGCACAAGGGTGTTCTTCACATGGCTGGACAGCTAGGGCTTGACCCTCCAACGATGAATCTTCGAAACGAAGGCGCAATAGCCGAGCTGACTCAAGCATTGACGAACAGTGAGGCAATAGCAGAGGCTTTTAGATGCTCAATCTCTTCATCAGCTGTTCTCTTTGTGGTGTTCTGTTCAGCACGCACAGAGCAATCAGAGAGGGATCAACTTCATGAAAAGTTTGTTTCTTTCTTAGATTTAGCAAAGTCCTCTCGGAGGAGGACATCAAATGTCCTTGATCCTATCTTCCTTTACATCCTTGTCCCTGATCTTCCCAAAAGGTATTAAACAACGGAAGAGAATCTAATATTACTGGTCTGTGAGTTTTAAACTTTGTCTTTTGTTCTGTAGGGCTCTTGTTGAAGCAAAACCTGTCTTGTACGTCCAAGAAGATTCAGAGACCGACGATGAAACCAGACAAGATCAGTTGAGTGAAGGAGACTACAGTTGTTGGGGATATAAGCCAGAGAAATGGCACCAAGATTGTGTGCAAAAACGAGTTGTCGATGGGAAAATATGCGTGACTGTTCTCTCCATCTCGGCTGAAGTGATGAAGAAGCTTCATGAATCTTCCGGAGAAGAACAATGGGAGAGAGTATCAAGATTCTGTGTATATCTTCTCAACAAAACCTTATCTGAAAATTCATTCTCTTGGCAAGACACCACGGTGAGGATAAGATTCTTGAATATCATGTCAGTCTTTTCATCTAAAGCATTGCTTATATTTTTGTTTTTTTTGTTTGATGCAGAGCTTGAGAATACACTTCTCTACAAGTCTTAATGTGTCCGTAGAGAGATTATCAAACATTTTTGAAACTGCATTCAAAGAGCTTAAGGAGATGAGCCATGGAGGTAGAGTTGGCGACTCGAAAGAACCTATACTCAATCTCGTCCCGGTCCTTGGTGCTGGAAACTCTTCTGCTTCGCTGGACAACATTATCACATGTGAACTGCTTTCCCTGAGGTCTTAACTTTCCTTTATCTCTCACAAGGAACACAATGGGTTTCCACTGAACCAAGTGCCTTACCTCCCGTTTGTTTGCAATGGGGATGAGCCACTTGAACGGCACAATATTTTGGCAGACAATATTTTTTCTTTGGAAGTCTCGTTTCGTTTCATTAGCGGAAGAACAACACGTAGTTGTTTTATTTTGAAATGCATTCTTCAGGATTGCTTTGGTTGGATTTAAAGATGTTTCACGTTTTGAGCCATTACTGAGGCCTTGAGACCAAGGCTTTTGGTATTGTTCTTCTTGTTTATTGCTCTGTAATGTCACCTTTATTTCTGAAATTCTTTATCATCATTAAGGAGCAAATGATTTCAGTAGTAGCCATGGAACATGAACTCCAATGATCATTTCGAGTGTTGCAAAAAATTCGGTATAATCCTCTCTTTTTTTCAATCCGGTCCACTATTATCATCTCCATTTGTGCAAATATACAAGTTCCTTTTGAAGGTGAAACTAAGAAGGAAACGAAAAACATGTCTGGTTTCTTCGTCTTTATCAGATCAAAAGACTTCTTCCACTTGAAACCTTCTTGATCAGCTAGAGTGTCTGATGTACACAAGCTTTGACCAGCTCTTGTATCTTCCCTCTTCAAAGTCAACGTATCCTGAGATGAACAATCTGTAATTGTTTGATTCTAAACCTTTGACTTTAGGTTCCGCAAAAACAAATTGTGTTAATGGATTTGCTTTCATCATGCGTGTTCGGTTAACAATATGTATTGTATCATCTGTTAGGCGGAACTTGTATAGCTTGAGTTGCTTGCTATCCAAGGGACCATGAGATCACGGCGGCAGCGCTTGACAAGGTCTCAGGCTCGCCCGCGTCTATTGTTCGCCTTTAACGAAGGTAATAAGGTCTTCTTCCTCTCCTCACCACAGCCTCAAAGTCCTGATGATTTCGTGTTCTCCTGTTGCCGCCGATCATCACATGAGTTTCTCCTTTGATCATCCTGTGGAAGATATATCTGCAAGCGTCAGTGGCTTTGTCTGTGTCCGTATTAAGGGTCATCACAAGTGAAAATGTTAAGATGTGGGTTCTAGAAGACCCCGAAAGACATGAATGGTCCAAACGTGTTTACATATTGCCCCCTATGTGGAAAGATGTAGTTGGTCCAGATGCTTATTTAGAGATTGTTGGAGTGACTGGTCCAAATGAAGTTGTTATGTCGGGCACATATTCAGCTGACCCTTTCCATGTTTACCACTGCAATTTCGACAAGGAAACTGTAACAAGAGTTGTAATCCAAGGAGAGGGAGCGTTAACGAGTTGGAGGGGGTATTCTATTCGCACCTGTTTAAACCATGTGGAGGATGTGAAGCTTATGGAATTGCAAGGATAAGCATCAGAGCAGCAAAGAACTTTGTCCTTGTCAGTCTAAGATTTTATGGAGAAACGATCGTCTCAAAGCTTGTGTGATAAGCTCGTCCATCATTGAGGCCTTGTGAAAACGCTTTCGGTAGTGTTCTTGTTTATTGCTCTTGTTTCTGAAATTCTTTATCATCACATGTTTCGGTTAAGGCGCAAACGATTTCAATAGAAGCCATGGAACATGAACTCCAATAGTAAAAGTTTTATTTTATTTTCTACGGTACACTACTGTCATCCCTATTTGTGCAAATATACAATTCCTTTTTCTGACGGCTAAACTAAGAAGGAAACAAAAGAATTACCTGCCAGCTTTCTTAGTCTTCATCAAATTCAGCTTTGGTTAGGAGTAACACATCTTTCTTGCAATACAAGATGCACTTGATCCCAAGCTTGATGAACTCTACAAGAAAGCTTATCCATTTATATACATTAACCAATTGTGAAATTAGGAGTCTCATTTAGCAGTCTTTTAGCTCTTCCGGTGTAGACTCTTGTTGCGCCATCTCCAAACCAATGATTGAGAACAGAAGCGCTCACTGTTTGGCTTCAAACCCATTAAAAACATTGTTCCTAAGTGTCATGAAACAGCCTTCTAATCTGATCCACGATGGCCGGAATCAATGTCACTGGACATCGTTTGTACTGTTTAAAACAGAATACAACCATAAGCTTTTATATCGAGGAAGTGGTTACTAGGAATAGAGACAAAAGAATTGGAGAACTCACCTGTGAAACATACTTGAACACGCAAGAATAGCAGACGACAAATCCAGAGACTGTGACAACTGACGGGTTTGCACGTTTTTGCAAGCATAACGCGCAGAGGGTCCTGTGAAACATACTTGAACACGCAAGAATAGCAGACGACAAATCCAGAGACTGTGACAACTGACGGGTTTGCACGTTTTTGCAAGCATAACGCGCAGAGGGTCCAGTCAGGAGGTATAGGGATTCCTTCTTCAGCCACCTATTAGAAAGAAGGAACTAAGTGATCATAAAACTCGCAATCTCTGACGATCAATGGCAGGATGTAATGTCCTAATTGTTTTCACAAATTACACGATAATTTTCTTTTATTAATCAAGCAACATAGAATTTCCCCTATTCCCAATATTGCAGTGAAAAACAATGTTTTGACAAAAAAAGAATTTCATTACCTTGAAAAACGGCCGTGAGACCACCTCCATCGAGGGGTTTTAAAGAGGGGTTTCTAAGAAAAAAACCAAAAAAATAAATCAGAAAATAGGAAAAATCATAGAACCGCCTCTTAAAAAGGGATTTTAAGAGCTGCTAAAAACCCTTACGTGTCTCCTCCTCCTCTGATCCCTGTCTCTCTCTTCGACTCTTCGTCGATGATATCGACGAAATCGATTGCTCTCCTCCTCCTTCGATCCCAATCAGTTTATCTTTTCTCTCCATTCGAAAAGATGAAATCGACGAAATTTCTCTCCTCCTCCTTCGATCCCAATCACTTCATCACCTCCTCCTTCTCCTGTTGCCGATGATGACGTCACAGAACCATTGGCGGTAACAAAAGAGACGGTTCCACACCGTCAGGAAACAAAAGTTCCAGTGACGGTGGCTCACCTTCACCGCCTCGGTCTATAAGCCCTCCTCGTAATAGTGGAGATTCAGACACATCATCACCACCAGGGGAACATCAGCACCAACCCAGCATTGGATTGATTATTGGATTCCATCTTCACGGTACGTTGATCCTCTAACAGAATCATCACTTTTTTTTATTTATTTATGATGTCTCTTTTATCAATAACATGATTGAAACTTCAGGAAAGGGTCGTCCAGTATTGGATTGGCATATACGAGTGAAGATTGCATTGGGATCAGACAGAGGCCTTGCATATTTGCACGAAGACTGTAAGAAAATCTTTTGATCTCACACTGATGTAGTTTCTATCTCACTCTTTGTAAGATACTAAACAATGTATATATTTGCATGAATGGTAGGTCATCCTCGCATTATCCATAGAGATATCAAAGCTGCAAATATTCTTCTTGATTACAGTTTTGAACCAAAGATAACTGATTTTGGCATAAGTGCTGGTCTCGAGAACTCAATGGCTATGGTTAGTGGTTGAATCTCTTGTTTTAATACCTTTTCAGAGTTTCTCCAACTTTTTAATAACTGAACTGTTGTTGGTTGCAAAAAGTGTGCTACGTTTGTTGGAACTGTCACATACATGTCACCAGAGAGGATTAGGAATGAAGGCTACTCTTATCCAGCTGATATATGGAGCCTTGGTCTTCTCACCAGAGTTCTGCTCCTTCATTGATGCTTGCCTCCAGAAAGATGCAGAAGCTAGACCAACGGCTGATCAGGTTCAAAATTTGGTGCTACATTTCACCAAAATATTGTGTTTCACTTGCAACAAACCATTTCACCAAAATATTGTGTTTCTCTTACCATTGCAACAAACCATTTCATCCAATCATTCAACTTTATAAAAAAAAAAAAAAAATTAAAGAACCCCAATGAGGTTCTCCCATTGGAAGAGGAGAAATTTAATTAGACTAACAAGAGTTCTTAACTTTTCAAATCACAAAATCAACTACTAAATTAATCATTAGAACCCTTAATAGTTTCTTACCAATGGCCATGCTCTGATGGTTGTGAATTCTATGGTAGCATAATCAGACAATGGTCGTTGTGTTTTCTGTGCATGAAATGTAGAAGCATGGGAATCGTCTCCTTCAAGCATCCCATTCCCCTCCACCAACAACACCAAAGCAAAAAAAAACACAAGAAGAAATTAAATAAAAGAATCGATGAAACAAAAAGAGGCTAGTAACAAAGAATCTTAGGCAGAAAAACAAGAAAGCAAACGAGACGTTAGTTTGCTAGAAGAGGGAAAACTGCTCTATTGCCCAGATTGATTAGGAAAAACTAAAGTGATCATAAGTGTCAACAAACAAAAATCACAAATCAATCGATCGGATGCAGTGTTCGATTTGTTTTCACAAATAAAACCCACAATCACTAACCATCAATCAATATAGTATGCAATATTCTATCTGTTTTTCACAAATTTACACATAATTTTTCACTGATCAATCCAGTAATAAAGAAATTCTCCCTCTTGTAAAAAACATTGCTTTGACCATAAAAATAAAGAAGAAACTTTTGTTTCTAATTTAAAAAAAAAAAGTTTAAGCTTATGGTTAACAAAGAATTGCATACCTTACAAATAATTTGTTTGATGGAGAAAAAACAACGGCTGTGACAATGATTGTTGTGTTTCTGTGTATGAAAAAAGCCACCAAAAGCGTATTCGTATAGACTCTGTTTCCATCGTCTTCCTTCAAGCAACTCTCTAACGAGAGAATCAATAATGGGAGTGTGTCACTACACTTTTTTTTTTTTTGTTAAATAGAGTGTGTCACTACACAAATGAAAAACAAGTTTAAATAGCCAAAAATATTGCCGTTGCATCCCCAGTTCCAATAAAATTTTAGCCGTTGGACAGAAATAAATAGTTGTCTTTTTGAATATAGATGAAATGACGTTTAATTGTATTTTACATCCATAAATACCCAGTTTCCAATAAACCGGTTGTTTTACGTGTCGCGCATGCATGCATTCCACTCTTATCTTTAGTTTTTAGGCTTTACTTTTGGGTCTAAATACATCAAAACTTCAATACTGCTTGTAAACAATTGGGCTATGGCCCATATAGGCCCATATAATGCAAAGGTTGACAACAACAAAAATAACGGGGGCCAATCGGCTAATTCATACATCAACTGAGGTTTGCGGTCCCGATCAGTACATACACTCATGACCTGTGCTAAAACATACATCAATTGAGATTTATTTTAAATTTCATACATAAACTAATAAAAATCGGCTAAATCATACATTGACCATTTTTCTGTTAGTCAAACGTTTATAGATGATGACATGTCATTAACGGAAGCTTATGTGTCGCTGAGCTGTATATGACGATTTAAAATAATAACTGTTGAAAAAATTAAATATTCAAATCTGCTGGAAGGGAGATTCGAACCCGGAATGACTAGAGTAAATATACTGCCGCTAAACCACTGTGACAGACCGATTCATTGTTTACATTCTCTATGGTTTACGATATATCTTTGGTACACATTTAGTTCTGCTATTTCTTCTTTTTCCCATTTTCTCCAACTTTTATCTACCTTAAAAATTCATAATGAGTTCATTTCATCAATTATATATATTTGATTATTTACATTATCTATTAATTATATAATATTTCTAAAAAATCTTAATGAATATGAAGATATTAATAATAAACCAATCTAATTTTAATTTTAATTTACTTTTAATTATAACAAAATCTATTTAAAAAATCTAACAAAATTTTACTAAAAAATTTAAACAGTTTTTTAAAATTAATTCATCGATTAATTAAAAATATTTAAATTTTTAGTAAGATTTTGTTAGATTTTTATCAAAACTTTTGTTATAATTAAAGGTAATTTAAATTTACAATTAAATTGATTTATTATTAATATCTTCATATTTATTAAGATTTTTTAGAAATATTATATAATTAATAGATAATGTAAATAATCAAATATATATAATTGATGAAATAAACTCATTATAAATTTTTAAGACAAATAAAAGTTGGAGAAGATGGGAAAAAGAAGAAATAGCAGAACTAAATGTGTACCAAAGATATATGTTAAACCATAGAGAATGTAAACAATGAATCGGGCTGTCATAGTGGTTTAGCGGCAGTATATTTACTCTAGTCATCCCGTGTTCGAATCTCCCTTCCAGCAGATTTGAATATTTAATTTTTTCAACAGTTATTATTTTAAATCGTCATATACAGCTCAGCGACACATAAGCTTCCGTTAATGACATGTCATCATCTATAAACGTTTGACTAACAGAAAAATGGTCAATGTATGATTTAGCCGATTTTTATTAGTTTATGTATGAAATTTAAAATAAATCTCACTTGATGTATGTTTTAGCACATGTCATGAGTGTATGTACTGATCGGGACCGCAAGCCTCTGTTGATGTATGAATTGGCCGATTTCCCGAGGAAAAGTCATGCCACATTCCCAAAGTTTATAAAATTCCTTTTTTTTTTAAATGTCGCCGGCGACGACATAGAGAAGAGAAGAACCTCACTGCAACTAGAGAGAGAGAGAGATGAAGGTGGTGGCTTTAGTGAGTGGTGGCAAAGATAGCTGCTATGTTATGATGAAGTGTATCCAATACGGTCACGAGGTTAAGAGCTTCCCTGAAACTGTCTTAACACAAGTTTGTGTCTTTTTGATAATATATGAACTTTTAAAATCTCACTTGGAGATTTTACTTATTTGTTTGTTTCATTATAGATCGTAGCATTGGCGAACTTGTTACCGGTTGATGAGCTGGACAGCTACATGTATCAAACTGTAATACTCTCTCTCTCTCTCTCTCTCTCTCTCTCTCTGCTTCTTCTTTTGTTCTTGAATGATTAGATATATATATATATATGTTCATGGTTGTGACGGAAAAGATGAATACTTTAGTTGAATTTAAACAAGGGTTGTAAGAAAGATTAGGTTTTTACTATCTCATGTGTTTGTATGTATCATGATTTGTAAATCTGAGTTGTTTAAAACTGTAAGACTCTGTCTGCTTATACTTTTGTCTTTGATGGTTAGATATATTATATATATATATATGTTCATGATTGTGAGGAAAGATGAATACTTGAATTGAATTTGAACAAGGGTTGTAAGAAAGATTGAGTTTTTTTCTTTTTATTATGAGTCTGATCAATGTATCATGATTTGTAAATATGATTTGTTTTTGTTCAGGAAATGGTAAACCCGAAGTTTCAACCCTGTTTCAGTTTCAAATTTTTGTACTTGTTTAACTCGGTTACTCGTTTACTTGCAGATAGCAAATGGGATCAAAGCTATTCTAGTCAAGGTAGTAAGGATTGCTGTTATTATTTTTCCTGCTTGTGTTAACATTGAGTTTTTGTCATAATTGTGTTTTTTTTTTCATGTTACTAGGTGGCGGCAATAGGGTTGGACCCCTCGAAGCATTTAGGGAAAGACTTAGCCTTCATGGAACCACATCTTTTGAAGTTGAAAGAGTACGCCACAGTTCTCTTATAACGCTTCACTAACAGTCTTTATTATCTTAGTTGTGACACATTTTGATTATGTGGCCTGTGTATATCTTCTCAACAAAACCTTATCTGAAAATTCATTCTCTTGGCAAGACACCACGGTGAGGATAAGATTCCTTGAATATCATGTCAGTCTTTTCATCTAAAGCATTGCTTATATCTTTTTTTTTTGTTTGTTGATGCAGAGCTTGAGAATACACTTCTCTACAAGTCTTGGTGTGTCCGTGAAGAGATTATCAAACATTTTTGAAACTGCATTTAAAGAGCTTAACGAGATGTGTCACGGAGTTAGAGTCGACCACTTGAAAGAACCTATATTCAATCTCGTCCCGGTTCTTGCTGCTGGAAACTCTTCTGCTTCGCTGGACTACATAATCACATGTGAACTACTTTCCCAAAGGTCTTAACTTTCCTTTATCTCTCACAACGAAGGAACACAAAGCTTATATGCTTCAATGGGTTTCCACTGAACCAAGTGTCTTACTTCTCGTTTGTTTGCAATGGGGAGCCACTTGAACGGCACAATATTTCGGCAGACAATATTATTTCTTTGGAAGTCTCGTTTCGTTTCATTAGCGGAAGAACAACACGTACGTAGTTGTTTTGTTTTGAAATGCATTCTTCAGGATTGCTTTGGTTGGATTTAAAGATGTTTCGCGTTTTGAGCCATTACTGAGGCCTTGAGACAAAGGCTTTTGGTATTGTTCTTGTTTATTGCTCTGTAATGTCACCTTTATTTCTGAAATTCTTTACCATCATTAAGGAGCAAATGATTTCAGTAGTAGCCATGGAACATGAACTCCAATGATCATTTCGAGTGTTGCAAAAAATTCAGTATTAATCCTCTCTTTTTTTCAATCCGGTCCACTATTATCATCTCCATTTGTGCAAATATACAAGAGTTCCTTTTGAAGGTGAAACTAAGAAGGAAACGAAAAACATGTCTGGTTTCTTCGTCTTTATCAGATCAAAAGACTTCTTCCACTTGAAACCTTCTTGATCAGCTAGAGTGTCTGATGTACACAAGCTTGACCAGCTCTTGTATCTTCCCTCTTCAAAGTCAACGTATCCTGAGATGAACCGAACAAAGACCAATTCCAACAAAGGTTATTGAACGGTGTCATTTGCTTCCGCTCCTTGCTGCTTTCGTCGCAAGACTCTTCTCTAGGTCGTCTCCGTACGTACATCCTCGCCGTCTCTGTTTACTCTATATCAACCACAACAGAAAGAAGGTTAGTAAGTTGGAATATGTAATCGTTTGATTCTACAGTGTCTGGAATCAATGTCACTGGACATCGTTTGTACTGTTTAAAACAGAATACCAACATAAGCTTTTATATCGAGGAAGTGGTTACTAGGAATAGAGACAAAAGAATTGGAGAACTCACCTGTGAAACAAACTTGAACACGCAAGAATAGCAGACGACAAATCCAGAGACTGTGACAACTGACGGGTTCGCACGTTTTTGCAAGCACAACGTGCAGAGAGTCCAGTATAGGGATTCCTTCTTTAGCCACCTATTTGAGAAAACCAAAAAGCTGTTACCAAGTTGACTGAGCTATACATGTCTACATTAGTTTCAGATACTGCTACCAAATTGATATGATTACCTTTGGGGCTGGAGGGTACACGATTGTAGCTGTCAATCTCTCTTCAGCTGATTGATACCACCAATCCATCATCTACAACCAAAAAAGGAACGAGACACATATGTTCAAATAGCAATTAGCTTAATGGCTTTATCTTGTGGCTGTCTAATACAAAATAATCCAGTCTAATGTAATTTAAGCTCAAATTTCCTAAGTAAACCTCCTTCGAAATATGGGGTACTTACTTGAAAGACAAAAACAGCTCCAATTAAACCGGTTTGGGCGTAGTAAAGCACTGCATATGAACAGCTCAGAAGGGCCCCTTGCATTGCCTAGTTCAATACTCATAACTGTTAGAATAAGAGATTTACTTGAGAGCTTGTTTTGCTTTCATCTTGTTGCATCTTTCCCTTTAGCAGATTCGTCTCTTGTCCAATAAAAGCTTGGCATCTCCTCCAGCAATATCAAAGAAAAAAACACAAGAAGAAAAGAAAGTTAAACAAGCTATAAAGAATAAATGAAAAAAAAAGCAAACAAGAAAACAGTTTTTAGAAAGAAGGAACTAAGTGATCATAAAACTCACAATCTCTAACTTTAGGTTCCGCAAAGCTCAAAACAATAGTATTTTGCTTTCATAATGCGTGTTTGGTTAACAAATGTGTTGTATCATCTTGTTGCATCTTTCCCTTTAGCAGATTCGTCTCCTGTCCAATAAAAGCTTCGCATCTCCTCCAGCAATATCAAAGAAAAGAACACAAGAAGAAAAGAAAGTTAAACAAGCTATAAAGAATAAATGAAAAAAAAAAGCAAACAAGAAAACAGTTTATAGAAAGAAGGAACTAAGTGATCATAAAACACACAATCTCTAACGATCAATGGCAGGATGTAATGTCCTAATTGTTTTCACAAATTACACGATAAGTTTCTTTTATTAATCAAGCAATATAGAATTTCCCCTATTCCCAATATTGCAGTGAAAACAATGTTTTGACAAAAAAGAATTTCATTACCTTACAAAACGGGCCGTGATGGTTGTGAATTCTATGGTAGCATAATCAGACAATGGTCGTTGTGTTTTCTGTGCATGAAATGTAGAAGCATGGGAATCGTCTCCTTCAAGCATCCCATTCCCCTCCACCAACAACACCAAAGCAAAAAAAAACACAAGAAGAAATTAAATAAAAGAATCGATGAAACAAAAAGAGGCTAGTAATTAACAAGGAATCTTAGGCAGAAAAACAAGAAAGCAAACGAGACGTTAGTTTGCTAGAAGAGGGAAAACTACTCTATTGCCCATATTGATTAGGAAAAACTAAAGTGATCATAAGTGTCAACAAACAAAAATCACAAATCAATCGATCGGATGCAGTGTTCGATTTGTTTTCACAAATAAAACCCACAATCACTAACCATCAATCAATACAGTATGCAATATTCTATCTGTTTTTCACAAAATTACACATAATTTTCCACTGATCAATCCAGTAATAAAAGAAATTCTCCCTCTTGTAAAAAACAATGCTTTGACCACAAAAATAAAGAAGAAACTTTTGTTTCTAAGTAAAAAAAAGTTTAACCTTATGGTTAACAAAGAATTTCATACCTTACAAATAATTTGTCTGATGGAGAAAAAACGACGGCCGTACGTGACAATGACTGTTGTGTTTCTGTGTATGAAAATCAAATAGAAAAGCCACCAAAAGTGTGTTCGTATAGACTCTGTTTCCATCGTCTTCCTTCAAGCAACTCTTTTTTTTTTTTTTTGGTAACTTAATGGGAGTGTTACTACACAAATGAAAAACAAGTTTAAATAGCCAAAAATATTGCCGTTGCCTCCCCAGTTCCAATAAAATTTTAGCCGTTGGACAGAAATAAATAGTTGTCTTTTTGAATAGATGAAATGACGTTTAATTGTATTTTACATCCATAAATACCCAGTTTCCAATAAACCGGTTGTTATACGTGTCGCGCATGCATGCATTCCACTCTTATCTTTAGTTTTTAGGCTTTCGTTTTGGGTCTAAATACATTGTAATACAGTATATCAAAAACTTCAATACTGCTTGTAAACAATTGGGCTATGGCCCATATAGGCCCATATAATGCAAAGGTTGACAACAACAAAAATAACGGGGGCCAATCGAATGACAAGGAGGAAAAGTCATGCCACATTCCCAAAGTTTATAAAATTCTTTAAAAAAAAGTCGCCGGCGACGACATAGAGAAGAGAAGAACCTCACTGCAACTAGAGAGAGAGAGAGATGAAGGTGGTGGCTTTAGTGAGTGGTGGCAAAGATAGCTGCTATGTTATGATGAAGTGTATCCAATACGGTCACGAGGTTAAGAGCTTCCCTGAAACTGTCTTAACACAAGTTTGTGTCTTTTTGATAATATATGAACTTTTAAAATCTCACTTGGAGATTTTACTTATTTGTTTGTTTCATTATAGATCGTAGCATTGGCGAACTTGGTACTGGTTGATGATTCGGTTGATGAGCTGGACAGCTACATGTATCAAACTGTAATACTCTCTCTGTCTGCTTCTTCTTTTGTTCTTGAATGATTAAATATATATATATATATATGTGTTCATGGGTGTGAGGGAAAGATGAATACTTTAGTTGAATTTAAACAAGGGTTGTAAGAAAATCTCATGTGTTTATATGAATCTGGTATGTATCATGATTTGTAAATCTGGTTGTTTAAAACTGTAAGACTCTGTCTGCTTATACTTTTGTCTTTGATGGTTAGATATATTATATATATGTTCATGATTGTGAGGAAAGTTGAATACTTGAATTGAATTTGAACAAGGGTTGTAAGAACGATTGAGTTTTTTTTTTTATTATTATTATCTCATATATATGTGTTACATGAGTCTGATCAATGTATCATGATTTGTAAATATGATTTTTTTTTGTTCAAATGATTAGTGTTTGAGGTACAAGGAGATGGTCCTAACACTACAGAATCTACCTGCCAACTAGATAATGGAATCGTTGATGTAGTTGAACAGACAAGAACCAGTGTTAACTTATACAAAGACCGGGAAAGAAAACACATTCTCCATTTGTTGCTGGCTTGAAGAAGATTCTAGTGAATCTTCAACAGGTGACTCCAAAACACAGACTAAATTTTGAAGTTGCTCTCGCATAATATTTGCTTAATACTACTCTTTGAGCAGGTCTGAAAGAAGATCTTGAGACTGTTCTTTCAGAAACTGAGTCGCAGCTTCTGAAACATGGATTCAACTGGCAGAATGTCTTGTACATTCATCTTTACATCTCTGATATGAGTGAATTTGCTGTGGCGAATGAGACTTATGTGAAGTTTATCACTTCTCACAAGAGAAGTGCCCTTTTAGCGTTCCTTCACGTAGTACAATAGAACTTCCTTTGGTACAAGCATCTGGTCTTGGTACAAGCAGCTGGTCTTGGTACAAGCAGCTGGTCTTGGTAAAGCTTACGTTGAGGTTTTAGTCGCAAGTGACCACAGCAAAAGGGTTCTCCATGTACGAAGTATCTCTTCCTGGGCACCTAGCTGCACTGGACCTTATAGTCAGGTGAAAATTATAAAGTTTAAATTTTATTATCAGTAAACTCATTTTTATTTAATTTCTCCTTGTGTTTTTTTTGCTTTCGTGTCATTGGTGGAGGGGATGCTTGAAGGAGACTATATTATTTCATTGGAAGTCTCGTTTGGTTTCGTTAGCGGAAGAACAACACGTACGTAGTTGTTTTGTTTTGAAATGCATTCTTCAGGATTGCTTTGGTTGGATTCAAAGATGTTTTACTTTTTGAGCCATTATTGAGGCCTTGAGACGTAGGCTTTTGGTATTGTTCTTGTTTATTGCTTTGTTATGTCACCTTTATTTCTGGAATTCTTTATCATCATTAAGGAGCAAATGATTTCAATAGTATCCATGGAACATGAACTCCAATGATCATTTTGAGTATAAATCCTCTGTTTTTCAATCCGGTCCACTATTATCATCTCCATTTGTGCGAATATACAAGTTCCTTTTGAAGGTGAAACTAAGAAACGAAACGAAAAAACATCAGTCTGGTTTCTTCGTCTTTATCAGATCAAAAGACTCTAAGCCATCTACCGCCTTTCAAATACTTTCTTCCACTTGAAACTTCTTTTCCAGCTAGAGTGTCTAATGCACACAAGCATGACCAGCTCTTGTTTCTTCCACTTCAAAGTCAACGTATCTTTTGATAAACCGAACGAAGACCAATTCCAACAAGGTTATTGAACGTGTCCTTGCTGCTTTCGTCGCAAGACTCTTTTCTAGGTCGTCTCCCTACGTACATCTTCGCCGCCTCTGTTTTCTCTATATTTCAACCACAGTAGAAAGAAGGTAATAAGTTTGAATCTGTGTAATTGTTTCATTCTATTGAACCATTCTACTCTGTGTTTATCAAACTAAACCTTTGATTTTAGGTTCTGCAAAGCTTATGTGTTGCTTTCATCATGTGTGTTTGGTTAACCTTATGATTTGTTGTATCATCTGCTTGATAGGCACAAGTTGGAACATCTATAGCTTGAGTTGCTATACAAGGAGGGACCATGAGATCACGGCGGCAGGGCAAGGATCGTAAAACCAGCAGCCTTGACACTGGCCAACACTCATCACTGCCTCTCCCCATCGATCTCATGATGGACATCTTCTCTAGATTATCCCTCAAGTCCACTGCCATCTGTCGTTGCGTATCCAAGCCCTGGTCCTTCCTGCTTGGCCGTTCTGATTTCAGGGATCTGCGCTTGACAAGGTCTCAGGCTCGCCCGCGTCTATTGTTCGTGTTTGTGGAAGGTAACAAGGTCTTCTTCCTCTCCTCACCTCAGCCTCAAAGTCCTGATCATGAGATGTCTGTTGAGGCCGATCATCACATGAGTTTCTCCTTTGATCATCCTGTCAAAGATGTATCTACAAGTGTCAATGGCTTTGTCTGTGTCCGTATAAGTTGTAATCGGTTAGTAAATGGAAGGAAATTCATGGTGGAGGAGTCGGTGATGTGTAATCCTAGCACGGGACAATCATTTACTATACCCAGAATGAAGACAAGGAAGAGGGCTGGGATAGTTCACATTCTCGGGTATGATCCGGTCGAGAAACTACACAAGGTATTGGGAATGATCAGTCACCGCTACGGCAGAACTATGGAGCATCAAGTCCTGACGTTAGGAGGAACCGAGAGAGCAACAACATGGAGAATGACTGAATGTGGAGTACCATGTAAATCTTCTCTACAGAGGCAGAATATATGCGTTAACGGTGTTTTCTATTACATTGAGACTGTTACAGATGGGAGTGGTGATCATATGATCGTCTGCTTCGATGTTGGATCTGAGAAGTACAGCTTCGTTAAGCCCTCGAAAAGGAAACTGTATCATCAGCTGCTAGACTGCAACGGTAAATTGGCTTTAGTACCAATGGGCAGAATTTATTATTTCAATAGTGAAACTGTTAAGATGTGGGTTCTGGAAGACTCCGAGAGACAGGAATGGTCCAAACGTGTTTACAGATTGCCCCCTATGTGGGGAGATGTAGTTGATCCACAGGAGTGGTTAGTGATTGTTGGAGTGACTGGTCCGAATGAATTTGTCATGTCGTCCACGTATTCAGCTGACCCTTTCCAGGTTTACTACTGCAATATCGACAAAGAAACTGTGACAAGAGTTGTGATCCAAGGAGTGGGAGGGTTAAGGAATGGGAGGGGGTATTCTATTCACACTTATCTCAACCATGTGGAGGATGTGAAGCTTATGTAGAGTGTTCTTTTGTTGGTCTTGTTATGTCACCTTATTACTGAAATGTCACCTTATTGGTCTTGTAATGTCACCCTATTACTGAAATTCCTTATCATCACATGTTTTAGTTAAGGAGCAAATGATTTTAATAGAAGCCATGGAACATGAACTCCAATATTTCTTCTTATTTTGTTATATCCGGTTCACTTGCATCCCTATAAACTAAGAAGGAAACAAAACACACTCTGTCCTTCATGATGATGCTGTAAAACCTCTCTTATACGTCCAAGAAGATTCAGAGACCGACGATCAAGCCAGACAAGATCAATTGGGCGAAGGAGACTGCAGCGTTGGGGGTACAAGCCAGAGAAATGGCACAATGTTTTGGGCAGAATAGCAACCCGTAGGCCGTAGTAGTTTTGTTTAAAATGAAAAACGCCAATACCAAGCAGACCATAGATCAAAAGACTCTAATCCATCTAGCAGCTTTCAAATACTTACTTCCACTTTCAACCTTCTTGTCCAGCTAGAGTGTCTGATGTACACAAGCTTGACCAGCTCTTGTATCTTCCCTCTTCAAAGTCAAACGTATCCTGAGATGAACCGAACGAAAGACCAATTCCAACAAGGTTATTGAACAGTGTGTCATTTGCTTCCGCTCCTTGCTGCTTTCGTCGCAAGACTCTTTTCTAGATCGTCTCCATACGTAAATCCTCGCCTCCTCTGTTCTCTCTATATCAACCACAACAGAAAGAAGGTTAGTAAGTTTGAATCTGTAATTGTTTGATCTTTGACTTTAGGTTCCACAAAGCTCAAAACAATTGTGTTTTGCTTTCATCATGTGTGTTTGGTTAACAGTATGTGTTGTATCATCTGTTAGGCACAAGTTGGAACTTGTATAGCTTGAGTTGCTTGCTATCCAAGGGACCATGAGATCACGGCGTCAGCGCAAGGATCGTAAGACCAGCAGCCTTGACACTGGCCAACAACATTCATCACTGCCTCTCCCAACCGATCTCATGATGGACATCTTCTCAAGGTTATCCCTCAAGTCCACTGCCATCTGTCGTTGCGTATCCAAGCCCTGGGCCTTCGTACTTGCCCGTTCTGATTTCAGGGAACTGCGCTTGACAAGGTCTCAGGCTCGCCCGCGTCTACTGTTTGCGTTTGAGGAAGGTAACAAGGTCTTCTTCCTCTCCTCACCACAGCCTCAGAGTCCTGATGAGATGTCTGTTGAGGCCGATCATCACATGAGTTTCTCCTTTGATCATCCTGTCAAAGATGTATCTACAAGCGTCCATGGCCTTGTCTGTGTCCGTATCAGTGGTCATCGGTTCGTAAACGGAAGGAGACTCAAGGTGGAGGAGTCAGTGATATGTAACCCCAGCACGGGACAATCATTTACTATACCCAGAACGAAGATAAGGAAGAGGGTTGGGATAGTACGCTTTGTTGTGTATGATCCGGTTGAGAAACTACACAAGGTATTGGGAATGATTTGGCATCACAAAGGCAGAAGAACTATGGAGCATCAAGTCCTGACATTAGGAGGAAGTGAGAAAGCGCCATGGAAAATGGCTGAATGTGGCATCCCATGTCCTTCTCCTTATGTTGTTAAACAGAATATATGCATCAGTGGTGTTTTCTATTACATTGAGCCTGCCACAGATGGGAGTGGTGATCATATGATATTTTGCTTCCATGTTGGATCTGAGAAGTACAGCTCTGTTAAACCCCCGAAAAGGAAATTACATCATTGGCTGCTAGACTGCAACGGTAAATTGGCTTTAGTACCGATCGGGAGAAATTATTCTTTCAATAGTGAAACTGTTAAGATGTGGGTTCTAGAAGACCCCGAAAGGCATGAATGGTCCAAACGTGTTTACAGATTGCCCCTTATGTGGAAAGATGTAGTTGATCCAGAGGAGTGGTTCAGGATTATTGGAGTGACTGGTCCTAATGAATTTGTTATGTCGTCCGAATATTCAGCTGATCCTTTCCAGGTTTACTACTGCAATTTCGGCAAGGAGACTGTGACAAGAGTTGTTATCCAAGGAGTGGGAGCGTTAAGGAATGGGAGGGGGTATTTTATTGACACCTATCTGAACCATGTGGAGGATGTGAAGCTTATGGAATTGCAAGGATAAGCATCAGAAAGAAACTAAGAAGGAAACAAAGACTCTCTTATCATCTCTATTTGTGCAATTTACAATTTCCTTTTGACGGGTAAACTAAGATGGAAACAAAAGATTATATGCCTGCTTTGTTTTGTAAGAGATAAGTGATAATTTTTACTCAGTGGAAAACTTGAGGAAGATATGGTTTACCATATAGTCAAATAGCACATGAAAACTAACTCTCCTCTTTAAATATTGGCATTAACATCAAATTAGTTTCATCATCTTTTATAAGCTAATCAAACACCCTCTCCTTTGCTTTGTTCTGAAAACTTTCAAGAGCCTTCTTTTCTCTGAAAGCAAAAGCACCTTTTTAAGATATGGCAAAGGTACAAGTTCATTTCTTTTTCTTTTTTTTCATTCCCATTTTTGATCAAATCATGCATCACTTGATTTTTAAGATGAGTTTTTTTTGGCCATGTGATCAGCAAACCGTGGTGCTGAACGTGACTCTGAGCTCTGAAAAAGACAGGAACAAAGCGATGCAAATTGCAGCAGCAGCATCCGGTAAATTTAAACATCACAAAAAAAAAAAAAAAACACACAATCCTAATGAAAAAGAATCATATGTTTTTCAGGAGTTACGTTCGTGCAGTTTGAGAAAGACCAAGAGAACCTTACGTTGGAGGGAGAGAAGGTGAATATAGCTGGTCTTGCCCAAACTCTGTCGAAGAAAGTAGGCAAAACTAAGATCATCGAAGTTTGTCCACTCTAATCCCTTTTTACACACCACCACTAACCTTATATCTAATTCTAAGTGGTGATGTGTTGGTGTTTCCGGTTTCTAGTTTTTCTATGGATATTTAACATGTTTCAAAAATCACTAGATTTCAGTTTGCTATCTGTTGTTGGATGAACTCTGTTGCATGATGAAAGAGCTCACTGATATCGTCTTTTCTACCCTTGGATAAAATCCCACAAAGCAAAAAACCACAAACAAACAAACTCAGATTCGGTTTTGATTAAAAAAAAAAAAAATTCAGGATGAAAACGGTAAAATATACACATAAAAAGTATAAGAAACCAGCTTCAGATCCTGATGGCACTAATGCATACATTCATCGATGGAACACACATTCAAAAAATTATCTGCATGATTTCTTTGTTTTCATCAAATTCAGCTTCGGTTAGGAGTAACACAGCTTTCTTGCAATACAAGATGCACTTGATCCCAAGCTTGATGAACTCTACAAGAAAAAGCTTATCCATTTTTTGTACAAATATACATAAACCAATTGTGGAATTAGGAGCCTCACTTGGTAGTCTTGTAGCTCTTCTAGTGCAGACTCTGGTTGCGCAATTGAGGACAAAGCTCTCAAGGATTGGTTAAAAACCATTGGACAGATTGTTCCTAAGTGTCATGAAACAGTCTCCTAATCTGATCCATGCTGGCTGGAATCAATGTCACTGGACATCGCTTGTACTGTTAACAAGAGAAGACCAACATAAGCTTCTTCTTTTTTTGTACGAGGAATGGTTATTGGGAATAGAGACAAAAGAATTGGAGAAGTGAAACATACTTAAGAACGCAAGAATAGCAGAAGACAAATCCAGAGACAGTGACAACTGACAGGTTTGCACGTTTTTGCAAGCATAACGCGCAGAGAGTCCTGTCAGGAGGTAGGGGGATTCCTTCTTTAGCCCACCTATTTGAGAAAACTAAAAAGCTGTTACCAAGTTGACTGAGCTATACATGTCTACATCAGTTTCAGATATTGCTAACAATTTGATATGATTACCTTTGGGGCTGGCAGAGGTGGTGGTGGAGCTGTCAATTTCTCTTCAGCTGATTGAGACCACCACTCCATCATCTACAACCAAAAAAGGAACGAGACACATATGATCAAATAGTAATTAGCTTAATGGCTTTATCTTGTGGCTGTCTAATACAAAATAATCCAGTCTAATGTAATTTAAGCTCAAATTTCCTAAGTAATAAATCTCCTTCAGAATATGGGGTACTTATTTTAAAGATAAAAACAGCTGCAATTAAAACGGTCTGGGCGTAGTCAAGCACTGCATATGAACAGCTGCAATTACTCTACCTATTTTTGTTTTGGGGTGGTAGTTAAACCCTTGCTTTCATCAAATAACCACTTCAGGTTAAGAAACAGTCAAAATGGCCAATTGAGATCACTAGACGTTAAAGTTTGAAACTCTTGGACGTCAAGACATTGCTTGCATGAGATGTGAAAATAGAAAGGGTAAAGATAGTGATGGTTTACTATCAGTGGAAAAACTTAAGGAGGAATATATTATTGCCATATAGTCAAATAGCACATGAAAACTCTCCTCTTTAAATATTGGCATTAGCATCACATTAGTTTTTTTTTTTTTGAAACACAGCATCACATCAGTATCAGTTTCATCATGTTTTATAAGCTAATCACCCTCATTTGCTTTGTTCTGAAAACTTTCCAGAGCCTTCTCTTCTCAGAAATCAAAAGCACCTTTTTAAATTTCTCTCCACAGCTACAAGATATGGCGCCAAAGGTACAAGTTCATTTCTTTTTTTCTTTCTTCATTACCATTTGATCAAATCATGCATCACTTGATTTTTAAGATGAGTTTGTTTTTGCCCATGTGATCAGCTAACCTTGGTGCTGAAAGTGCATATGAGCTGTGAAAAATACAGGACGAAAGCGATGAAGATTGTAGTAGGAACAAACGGTAAAATTTAAACAATCAAACAAAACAACATCACAAAAAAAAACACAAGCCTGATGAAAAAGAATCATATGTTTTTCAGGAGTTACGGGAGTGCGGTTGGAGAAAGATCAAGAGAAGCTTACGGTGGAAGGAGAGCGAATGGATATAGTTGCGCTTGCCCAAACTCTGTCGAAGAAAGTAGGCTCCACTGAGATCATCAAAGTTTCTTAAGTCTATGTTCATAATTCTAAGTGGTTTTCTGGTTTCATGATGATGTGTTCTTGGGGGCAACATTTGACATGCTTTCTATTGCGTTAGGTGTTTCCGGTTTCTAGTTTTTATGGATATTTTCACTTGTTTGAAAATCACTAGATTTTAGTTACTTTGCTATCTGTTGTTGAATGAACTCTGTTGCATGATGAAAGTAGCAGATTTTGAACGTTTCCATAGCAATGGTTGTTAGACGTTACATAAAAATGTTGTTGTGGCAGCATTATTAGATCATATACAACACCACCATAACTTAGATGCATTACCACGCCAAAAAAAAAAAAAAAAAAACAACCAAAACGATCTTTACTACTACAATGATTCCTTTTTAGGATTTGTATTTGGTTAAATGAGGTTGTTCAAAAAAAAAGTTTTGTTTCTGAGTTTCACATAAAGCAACAAGAGGAAGAGCAAAGAACACGTTTTGTAAATACACAGTTACAAAACCTAACTTTAGTTCCAAGAGAAACATGTCTCCTATACAAAAAAGAAACTTCAAGCCCAGAGTCACTAGGTCAGTGTCATCACTTCCAGCTTCTGCAAGTCAAGGATATGTCTTTAATCTTCTCTAACTCGTTTCTTAGTAGCCCCTGCGGGAGATCCGCTTTGATCCAATGTGCTAGAACCAATCTGCAGTCTTTCAGTTATTGATGCTTGTGAAAGGTTTGGTGATGGAGCTGAAGAAGTGTCAGCTTCTGAGCCAGAAGAAGAAGAGCCTATTTTCTTCTCTTGCATCTTCTGCTGTTGTTTTTCAATCATCATCTGGAGATACCGACCCTGTTCTTCAATTTGTAACTGCAATTTTCTTTGGACCTGCATTGCATTAAGATCAACATCATCAGACAAAAAAAGGGAGAGGAAAGAACACAGTTTTTGCTTCATGTAAGCTTCATTTGATGCAGTTGGAATCACATACCTCAAGTTGCTCGTGGAGTTTCTTCTGAACTTCCATTTGTAACCGTAGAGCTTCAGTGATTTCAATGCTCCTAAAGAAGAAGAAGAAGAAAAAGTACATAATAAGTCATATTAAGTACAAACTTCCTTGTGTTTGTTCAGACGAAAGAACTGAAGTTTTAGCTTACGTCTTCAAGTCAAGAGACTTGATATCTTCAATGGTTTTCAAAGTCTTCAGTGGAGGTTTTTCTGTTCAACAAAGGAAAGCAAATTTAGTATAAATACTTGTTTCCTCACACACAAGGTCTCTTAGATGGCATCAAAGCTATTTCCACAGTAGCATAACCACAGGGCTTTGGAGAAAAAATTGAGAAGAGAGCTTGATTCATTAGATGGCTCTCATAATCAAATCCATGGAAACATATAAGCGTACCTGTATCTACTGAAATCTCCGGTTTATACCTTGCCGTTCTGTATTTCTGGTGAGAAGTCAACAATATAAAGACAGCTCAGATGAGAAATGAGATGAGCTAAAGCATAGAAACCAAAAAAACAGAGATAAAATGAACACATAATAACCTGCAAATGGCTTTTGACATGATAAATGGTCAGCCCTGGGCTATTGATGAGCTTCAATACAGCCTTAGGTGTGGCTCCTATGCAGTTTTTAAGCAATAATAAGTTCATGAGCTAAAATTTGCAGGCATGAGAAAGAGAGAGAAAAAAGGAGCTCACGCACGTTCACTACCGCCTAGCTGATTGATAGCATCGACAAATGCTTCATGAAGTTCAGGCGTCCAACGCATTCGTTGCTTAGATGTCATTGAACTAGCTTGTGGACTTTTGGCATTCGATGAATCCAACTGATGCTGAGTACTGACTACTATCTCTTGCCTAGCTACATCACAAGAGGGTGCTGGTATCTGTAACACATCATGAGAACTTTTCTTAACAAGAATCTCCAGGCCAGTAAATAGATATAGAGGTTAATCTGCAGAACCAAACCTTTGAAACTTGATTAAGGACATTAGGATCACCTAGAAGCTCCGACCAATTAGGTTCCAGACCATCATCAACAGAGATCATCTGATTAGCCCAGTCTGGCCATTCGCTTTTTGCTCTGCTGCTGCTCTCTGCTTGTGGATCCGGAACAGGAAAGTCAAAGAACCCCTGAAGCTGGTCTTCAGGCCAGCTCATATCTCTCTGCTCTTGAGGTTGATTAGTCACCGGCAAGGATTGTGTTTCCACGGAGACATGAGGAACTGATTGCCTAGCCTGTGAGGAGCTTCTCTCATGCGCTGAAACGTACATGCCACTGCAGTATCCAGAAGAACTGCCACCAGAGACCAGAGGAAACACTTGACAAGGTACAGGGTTATTCATGAGCTCCTGTCCTGATGAAACCCACAAAGAGTTAGGAGACTTATGGTGGTGGTATCTCTCATCTAGAGTTGTAGGAAGAAGAGGGAAAAACGAAGACATAGCACTTTGAAAACCGAAATCGCCAGTAAGTGTCATAGAAGAAAGATATTAACGAAGAAGTGTATATTGGCTTTAGCAAATGAAATGAGACTCACTATCAGTAACTTATATACACACACAAAATGAATCTAAAGGACATGAACTGTTGAATAAAAATTCCCTTGCCATAAATTAATATCCTATCTTTACTTCTCTCAAAGAAGATTCTTATTGTAACTTCCAAAAAGTATCAACACAAGAGGCAAGAAGACATGAACAGTTGAACACATTCATTACCATAATATTCTTTCACTTTTGGCTTTACTTCAAAAAAAGTATTAACGCAAGAGGAAAGATTATAAAGGGAACAAGAAGAAAAGCTTATTATTCTTATCCAAAACAAAACTTGTTTCAGCCATGAAGCTATCATGGAAATGACAGATGCATCAAAATCAAAATAGTGGACCACAAATAAGATATTGGAATCAAATGCAAGCAACTGGGAAAACGTCCCAATTGGGAAAAGAAAAAGCAAATATGGCTTTTGATAAACCAGAGAGACGTTTGCAAGGAGGAGAGAGTCATTATGAGCACATTTTATCATTCAATCAACCCCCCTTATCAAAATTAACACCTCCTGAAGGAACAAGAATCTTACAGAGAACCAAATCGGATAGAAAATAGCTTGACCATTGAATAGAAACGATTCTTAGATCATAGCAAGTCACAATCTTAAGATTGAACTTTCTTATCCTCCATTAAAAATCAGACCTTTTACTTGAAAATTTTCAATAAAAAAAAAACAGAACATAGAGCCAACCAATTGGAGAGAAACAGCAAAGTTTAATCACTTTAGGATGAGTAAAAATCTTGAGATTGAGCTTTCTTATCCTCCATGAAAAAATCAGACCTTTTGCTTTCAAAATTTTCCACAAAAAAAAACAGAACATAGAGCCAACCAATTGGAGAGAAACAGCAAAGGTTAGTCACTTTTGAGCTTTCTTATCCTCCATGAAAAAAAATCAGACCTTTTGCTTGAAAATTTTAAATAAACAGAACATAGTGAACCAATACCACATCAACAAGAAAACAGGATCAGTAAAGTTAATGACTTTTAAGCTAAGCTAAAAAAAAACAATAACAGATCAAACGGACAATTAGTGAGTGTTCATCTCTTCCCTCTACAAATAATCATAAAGAACCAATAAAAAAAAAACCAGCTAACTCCTCTGAAGAGATACATAACTCACCGACAGTGAGTAAATGGATTATGGAATCAACTCACACCCAAAAAAGGAAAGAAAAAGACAGAATCTTCTTACCCGACCAAACACTAAGGCGCAAGCAACACAGAATCCAATACCCAAAAGGGCTTTTTAATCCTCTTGAATGATTGAACTAAACGAAAAAACTTTTCCCAAATAGAACAAAACTATCTTAACTCCTCCTGAAATATTTGAGAAGAAGACTATAAAAAGGAGGATTCATGTAAGAGCAGCAGAGTCAATAGATGTTTCTCTGCCGTAGAAGATATCGAACGGCCGTTGTTGTTTATAAAATGTATCGGGTGTGGGGTCCATCTGATGTTTGCTTCTATTTTGATTGGTCGAGTGTTGCTCGGTGCTTATTACGTCAAGGCACTACTCCAATTTCATTTTACAAATGTTTGACCTAACCTACTAGTAGTTTTAAAATTTTGTTATGATTTAATTGATTTTCTACTAACACCAGGAAAAAAAACTTTGATCTATATTATCGATGATAGTGATAGAAGAAAATTATTTTTCTTCAACCGATATCCAATCATGCTAGTACACGAGATTAGGCATATAATTAAGCCCATTTTACAGGTTCTATTCAGCTAAAAAGAAAATAATACACATAATGTGATAATAAATTTATCATTCCGCAGCGTATTGGGCTGGTCAGTCTCATTTCATCTCGAGCATTACAAGTTTCTTTTGAGCCCATATGAGCCAATATCGATACTAAAACGTTTTCTTTTGAGCACCATTCTTGTTAAGTACATATATCCAGATTAACCAGTCCACATATCCTGTTTCATTTGACAAGGAATTTGAAATCTCACAGGCAACATTAAATGTTGAACAAAACCATAATTTAAGTGATAACTAGAATCAAGATTAAGGCAAAACACAAAGTCTAAGACAAAAAAACAAAGCATCCTCAACATAGGTTTGACAAAAAGTTCAATAACACAAAAGAGAGATCTTAAACGATGGCGTTTGCGGCACTAGCGATCCTTGGCCACAGGTCAGCACACTCCTTTCCGATTGGTCCGGTGATAGCAGATCCTATACACAAACAGAAGCACAGATTCATCAGCTAGCAAGATACAATGATTAACTTCAAATCAAAAACAAACATTTCTGTATGCAAAAAAAAAAAAAAACATGAACCTCTTACCTTTCATTTCACCCTTGGGATTGACAATAACACCAGCATTGTCTGCAATCAACCACCAACTATGATTAGACTTTCACCAAATAATAGACAAAGACATGATATAGAAATGCCTTACCCTCGAAGTACATGAAGACACCATCCTTTCGGCGCCAAGGCTTCCTCTGCCTCACAATGACAGCTGGCAGAACCTTCTTACGTAGATCAGGTTTACCTTTCTTGACCGTGGCCATAACCATGTCACCAACACAGGCGGACGGCAGACGGTTAAGACGTCCCTTGATACCTTTGACGGAGATGATGTAAAGGTTCTTGGCTCCGGTGTTGTCAGCACAGTTCACGGTGGCTGCCACTGGAAGACCAAGTGACATCCTGAACTTGTTTCCAGAGGTTCCTCCTCTTCCTAGACAACATACGAAAAACAAAACATCACAGATGTGCAACACTATAGATCAACATCTTAACATATGATTCATGACAAAAGTTATATTCGTAATCCTTGAAACTAATCACAATCACGGTAATATAAGTTGATGGAAACGTATTATCAATCACGAATCTCACAAGTGAATAGAATTTAAAGGTGATAAACACTAGATCTTCAATACGCGAGTATATGGTAGAACAAGGGAACATATGAATAACAAATCTTGACATAAGGAAGAGATTGTTACCTCGCTTCGACATGGTTGCGTAGTAGCAGACTCTCTCGTTGGGAAGAGCTCGACGGCAGTGAAGAGGCGCGGTATATAACTTGTTATGCTAGGGCTTCTATAACTTTGGATTTGTTATAATGGGCCCGAATAGCTTACCAAAAAGGCCCATTAATGCAAATTATACAATTTTTTTTCTCAGTTTACTTCACACTCTATTCTTGAACCAGATGGCATGTTTGAAAGTTGATTGGAACAATGCATCATTGTAATGTGTTTTTTCTTTCAGATTAACCATTACAGAATAATTTACATCTTCGAATTTCTTTATCACATGCTTTAGTTTAATCTGTAGAACCCTTAAAAAGGAACCATAACCAATTTATTTCTTTAAAGAAGACCTTACTGTTAATTATATTTGATTGACATTGGCAATGAAATCTCTATAACAACCATCAACAAATGAGTTTCTTTGGCTACCCAACACAACTCTTATTCGGGTGTAATCAATGCTTGTCAGCTTACTGTGAAGGATCTACTCAGTTCAGATCATTTTACTAAAGAAGAAATGTAGAGACCATAAACACTTCTCTGTATATTAAGCAGCTAAGAATGGGATCAAAGTGTAGGTGGGTTTATGTTTTCTAAATGGAACTAACAACGCTGTGATCACACCCTCATTTGCGCTTTACTGCCACCGCTTTGGAACCTGCATTACAAGATTTTGCAGGTGTTAGTAAACACACATGAATCATTCACTAATCATAATGGGATCAAAAGAGGACAAACTATTTGATCAGGGACAACTGATGCTTCTCTTGTCTGAAGACTAGGACAATTTTCTCACCTGCTTGTTTTTTAGCAGGAACAACCTTTCTTCTTTCTCCCGACTTGCCCCCAGATCCTGACATATACCCCACCATAAATGCATAATTAGGAACTAATGTATTTTACGAAATGTTCGGTGTCTCTTACCGAACAAGACAAGTTCTACCTTAGAATCTGTGTGCACTACTAAGGATGCAAGCCAGTGCTCTGTCATAAAAGATTTGAATAACGAAGGCAATGTCTAACGATAACTGACCTTTCGGCTTTTTGTCTCTGCATAATTCGCTTCCGCAGCAACATCTAAATGCCTTCACGGGATGACTTTCATCATGGAAATCTATCAAGTAATCCTGCCAATTAAAAACACGGATTACTTGAACCAAGTATGTGTATGTACAACTCAATAGTGAATAACCTTCCAGGAACATAGAACACGTGTTTGGTCCATCTCAATTCGTGGAGTCCTTTATAAACGCTGAAGATATTAATATAATGGCAAAAATCAACAGCATGTTTAATTTTTAGGATTTATAATTTTCCACATTTGCGCAAAACTTCTTAGCCAGGTAGCTTAGTCGTGGTGCTTACCCATGTCAGTTCATCCATGGCCTTCACGTCTCGAATGGTAAAGAAGGCAATCTGCACATGGCCAAACACAGAAATATCCTTAAGCTCGCTGAAAAAAAATTACTCTTAACAATGGGTGCTTTGAGGAAGATCAGGTTAGAGCGAGGAAATCATCTACTTACATGATAATAATGTCTGTCAGGAGTCTCTATTTGTACCGGAATATCAATCAAGTTTGCATCCTCACATCTGCATCAACAATAAAGTTCAGAAGAACAATAATCTCTCAAGGAAGCACGAATTAAAAAAAAAACATAGCACAAGGAGAGTTGATTGGTACTACCTGTGATTGACAAACCTAGCGACATTTCCGCAGATTGTGGCATCCAGGCAGAGAGCTTCTTCATCTTTCAAATCCTTCTCAGAACCCCAGTCTGCATCCAGAGTTACAGGATATGTATGCCGTTCACTAGTAGATCTTATATTCCGCTCGTACAGCTCCGTATTGGTTAGTATTTCACCAATGTATTCACATACAAAGGTTCCTTTCGGCAAGTCTTGCAGTGTTCTAATACCCCATCCTTTCCCTTCTTGGGTAAAATAAACCTGGAACATATATTTTGCTTGTCAAACAAATGAAACCAAAGGAGAACAGAAAACAGGTGACAAGCTAGAAATCATACAAGGAAACCAAACATAAAGACATGAAGCAATGGTCGGCATATAGGAACTAAGGTAGCATCTCTTAGAAATTTTACCTGCAGTTGGCAACTTATCCCTCTCTGTACTACTCGGTTTCCACACTTCATATCACATCCACACTTTCTCCAGCATTCCTTAATAAACTTCCTGAGCAAGTGTCCTTCACATTTTCCATTATCTCTCTCTAAAGGGCATTCTTGGCAGTAAAACTTAGTGAAGCTATCTGGCGCCTTTTTCATCTTAAGACAAGTATCCAGAAACTCCTCCTTCAGCAACCCTTCTTTAGTATACGCATATTCTCCGCCGGTTTCACGAGCACAAGCACATGGAAAATCAGCCGAAAGACAGTCCCCCTTGCAGCTAGCGCAACAATCATCATCGGAAATCCGAGCCAGAGAGATATGCAAGTAAGCATTTTGGTATACAATGTTGTGAGGGATGTAAGTAAACTTGGGAACCTGCTCAGTCCCAACCTCATCAACCAGAGATATCTCAACGCTCTCTGAACCTTTCGTGATGTCACGAATTATCGTTTTATATCTCTTCTTGCAAACACCATTGCTGGTCTGAGGCTTCCTCTGGACTTCCTCACAGGACGAGCCTGATTTTGCAGAACGGGTTTCGTATTTTCTTTTCAGAGTAGCAGGAGAGTCAACACACTTCCCTCTATTAGACGAACCTTCGCTCTGCTTCTTCAGAGCAGCAGCATTAGGAGGAGAGTCAGAGACATTGACCACAGCATTCTTCCCTTTACTTCCTTTAGATGAAGCTTCGGTTTGTTTCTTATCCTCTTCTTTTCCTTCCTCGTCAAGAGAGTAGATAGCATCGATCAATGCGGTGTAGTTATCCAGTTTGATGAGGTTCCAGTTCTCACCGTTCTCTTGGAGTAGCTTCTTGAGCACAGGGAGTGTCTTCTCATCTGGAATTTTGAGTTCCCTTGTTGTCTCGCAAGCTTTGCGTACCCTCTCGTCGGTGAGCAACAGAGGCTGCATTATCCAAATCACTCAGCACAACACCAAACACTGTAAACTTTTTACAAACACAAAAACAAAACAAATCATTATTCAAAACCTAGCTTATTAGAAAAGGTAAGAAGCTCTTAGATATTAAAGCAAAACTCTCACCAAATACAAAAAAAAAAAAAAAAAAAAAAAAAGCTAAGAAGCTGGTGAATTGCAATCACGAAAACAAATCTCAATCGATTTTCGAAGAAAGAGAATCAGAGCAGCGAATGCAGAATCATATCATCAGATCAACGAGGAGAAATGTTGCCAAATTTTTAGGAGTTGGATGCTTAAACAGATCCATAACTCGCCGAATCTCGAAACTAGTACATATAGACCTGAGTAAAACCGAGTAAGAGCTTGCAGAAACGAAGAAGAGAAGAAGGAGAAAAGGAAAACCTCAGTGGTTGGTTGGGAGAGTCGCACTATTCAAGCGGGAGCTTCTGGAATTGAGCCGCCTAATCACAGTTAAGGAAGCAGATTGAATTGCATGCAGAGAGAGGATAACGAATCTTATGCGAGACTCAGCAAAAAGAAAAAGAAATTAAAAAATCGAAATTACTAAAAATTTGAGTCAGAGAATCCGATTCACGGCGTAGTTTACATTGTTTGTTTAGATATTTTCCCTCTTTTGTTTTTTTTCTTACTGAAGAGATAGAGACTGCCTTTATTATGTTTGTAGGCCCATTTACTAGAGAGGCCCAAAAACGCGTTCTTTTTACGTAAACGTTGTCCTATTATACTCAGATTTGGATTCGGCCAGACTGGAGCCTACCCAACAACACTACTGTTTATTAACATCGGTTAAGGTCACATTAGACTACAGTTTCCACTTAATTTGGATGTATATAGTTCAATTGACCACAAGCGCCATTTCTCAATGGACCACATTAGTTTGTGATATGCATATTCTCCTACGTTTCTAGACAACTTATGACTATCTCACGTCTATAAACTAATAGGATAGTAACAAGTAGATGCCATAATCTTTCCACATGTATATTATATGTAAAATGAAACTATTAACCAAATACAAATGTATTTCGCATTATTATCATCTCACTATTGACTTCTACTGTTTATATTCCCAACCGAATTTGATATCTTTCATTGTGAAGCAAATGGTAAGAACCAAATTTTCTTCAGTTGCACACAAAATTTCCCAACGTCTCTCGCTGATGTAGACCGTCTCTTCAACAATCTGCGATACAAATTTGAATATTTCATTAAGATTATTTTAGTAATTACTCAACTAATTTACCTCTAACTATAGTTAACTAGCTAATCAGCAGTCATCATTTAAAACCTTTTTTACATATTGGGTGACATAAGTTATACACTATTGTTAAACTTCTAATAATTCAGTTGTATGAGTAAATCTCTATATTGGATTAACTTAAATTAAAAGAAAACTAATAGATTAAACGTACCATCTCCTTTTCTACGCAAGCTCTTGAGGAACAAAAAGAAAATGGCAACAAAGACCAAAGCTGCGACTCCTCCTACAACTATCGCCAACGACTTCCCCGTGCTTGCTTTTCCCCCTTCCTCTGCCAAACACAAAAGTATCTTACCAACTTATATTCGTTTGATTAAGTTCACGTTTGGTTTGACTTGAAAACAACTATTACAAAATAAGTAATTACTGTTTATCGACTATATAACAAATAATCTTTTATTTACTCAGTTTGGCTAGGCTAAAGTCGAAATGCTAATGATTCGATTGCTTATAAATCTACTAATCAGATTATAAATAAAAATAAATTCTTTTTTGTAAATATTTATTATATTCAAATAGGTGGTAAATTGATAATGTGTTGGTACGTTTCTGCATTTGTATGCATGCGTACGTACCGTGGTATGAATCGCCAGGATATTCATGCGGGTGATACGTATACCCAACGTAGCAACCTTCCAAGTATATTTGACCTGCGATGGACCACGGACACTCTTCTGCCGCTGCTGCCGCGGCCGCACTGACGCACTCTCCGCAATCACAGGCTTCAACGTGGCCGTCGCATTGAGCCACGACGTGCAGGAGCTTGTAGCTTTCCTCGTAGAACCCGTGCCCGTCAACGACTCCTGTCTCGGCAGCAGTGAATGCCTCCGTTCTCATCTCTTCGAATCCGGCGAACGTCTCCGCTGTAGCTCCGTCACATATCTTGTGGATGAGTCCGCGTTCCGGTGTTTCCAATAACTTGTAGTTATGATGATTATTAGCTTCTCCAAAAATGAAAACAAGAAGTAAATCTTGTTGGGGAAAAAATTAGGTATAAATATAGCACTTAATACTTGCGTATTGGTCCATTTGTTAGCAAATTCACATTTAATATATCATCTAGCCCTTCAATTTAAATTACACAGAATAAAGTTATTAGATATACAATAAAATACTTACGAGCTGTAGGGGAATCAACAAGTTCGATTTCGTACACCATGTGACATCCTCGGAGATGAACACGAGCTGACGTAGCATTTCCACACAGTCTAGACGAAATATCACGAAGCTCACTAACACATCTATGACATATCTCACTCGGATAATCTTCTCTGCATTGGAACCATCCCGAGACAGCATGTTGGTCGTTACCAGCTAGAGTCTTAAAGAACTTCGCTCGAGAGGATTCTGACTCGAGTTTACGTAAGAAAGAATAAAGAGATTGTGCACGAAGAAAGAGATTATGATTCGAGTAATTTGGATCTGTGTCTGATGAATCACATTGGCTGAACACTAGAGTGTCGTAATCCAATTGGGATGTGTTAACGAGACAGGGAAGAAAGATAAAGAGTAGGGTTAGGGTTCGTGCGAATATAGGAGAGATAAAGTGAACAACCATATTTGAGACATATCCAGAGGGAAAGATTATAAGTTATATATTGGTGAATGGAGATGTAAATATATTGTGGTAGTTTAGATATTGTCTACGTATCCCTACTTAAAATTAAAACGGACATATTACATATATGTCTACTTGACTATCTATTTGTATCATCTGGTTGTGACTTGTGAGGTCAAATACTCGTGGGACTTAAAAAACACTCAAACATTTCATGATCATAGACGTAATATATTATCTATACTACTATTACCAGGTTTTGAATTTCGACTGATCTAAAATGAAATTCGACTACAAATGTCAATAGTTTGTAGATAGGACAATGTTTTATTTTCTAGCCTAACTTTTATCTAATAAACTTCTCATCGGTCTGAACGAAGTAATAACTTGTACAGTCTACACTTGCAAGTAACATATTTTCATAAAGGTTTAGATAGCAGTAACCAAAAAGATATTCCCGCTCAACTAAACTGACCTACCAAGATAGTAAACCTATACACGTTTACTACTATAGGGGACATCTCTTGTAAGTTTTAAAAGTATTTAGACCAATAATAACATGTTCTATATATTGTAAAATGTATAACCTGTACATGGTTTTATATCATAATGGCACAATCTTTGTTACTTATAACTATATAAACCCCAATACAAAAACACCCCGAACGCCCATGCCTGGAAGCATAGAAAACCAGTGATCTTCTGATCAGAGCTCTGTTGAAAATGCTATAGTAAAAAAAAAAAAAGGTATACCTTTACCCGGAGAGGGAATGTGAAGAGCCCCGGTGGTCACGCGCTGTGTTTATCTGAGGGTAGACGGATTCGAACTCAGGTCCTGTAGAATCCATGGAACGCCTTGCTACCACCCGACCACTAACACGTGTTAAAAAAAATGCTATAGTATTGAATCTATTGATTAATGTTTGAGCTTAAAGTTAGTATTGATTGTTTAGCAAGATCTCTGCATCGAGATTGCACTAAGACCCCCTCCCTAGACCAATACCAAATCCCACAAACACACAATTAACACCATAATCATTAGAACCAAGTACCAACAATGCAAGAACCAAACAAAGCAAGAAGAAATTAGTTCGAACAAAAAAAAAAAATTAGTTCCAACAAAAATCAATACTATACTAAAAGGGACTAATAAAGCCCCCTTATGCAGCCACATAGGACAGAAAATTTGACCAATGGAAATACATCATTTTGTCCACGTCATTGTTAAGTTAATGAGTTTGGGCTTTTGTTGTTTGGTATCCACACAGGTTTTGTTTTTGGCCTATAGGCTTGGCCCATGATCATAACTAATGCGTGTCCTTTGCCAAACCGGTATCTTCATCCCCTTTCGTAACCCTAGCCATTTTTCCTCCCTACCTTTGTGACTTCCATCTCTCCAGTTTCTCTTCTCTTCACATCCGTTTCCACCATTAATCATCACTAACTGCTCTAATGAATCCTGATCACACTCATTCAATGGATTCTCTTCGACTTCTTCTCTGTTTTCGTATATATAAACCTCATCTCCTGTCTTATCTCTCCATCCAAGTTGTTAAGTCTCTAAGAATCTCATCCCGATGGAATCCACCGGCAACTCATCCGTCTCCGGCAACCGCAAGATTAGCAAGAAGACCGTCGCCTCCTCTGCGATTTCGAAACCAAACGGGAAGTCCACTGATCCCTCCTTGATTGTGGAGAAACCTAACAATCCGATGAACTCAAACACTGTAACCGCTCTGTCCTCCGCGCATGCTAACCAAGTGATGTTCTTCAGGGATGTTTCACTCGGACCACGTGAAGCCGAGTTGATGTTTCGTCTGATTCACTTCTGGGAGGCTCGAAATCCATTCTCGAAAATCCTGCTTGGACAAGAGATGCTCCTTATCGACGAAGAGGTTTGTCAACATCTCTATCTTTCCCTCTCTATTTTCGTCTCCGAATCGTGTTTTTCATTTCTCTTGATCTTGCTTTCAGTAGGTCTTATTAATTTTTTCCTGTTTCTGATTTTATCTTTATCGATTAGATTAGTTCATTCGATTGCCATTCTTGGTCTTGCTTTCAGTATAACGTATTTTTTTCCGTTCTTCTGTTTTTATATTTGTAGATTAGAATGGTTTCTCCGAGTGTTATTCGTGATGTTGCTTTCAGTCGATCTCTTTATTTTTTTCCAGAGTTATGAATGGGATGCATAATATATGTCTGCTTAAGTTTCCAAAGTGATCTGGTCTACTGTTTGATAATTCGAACATTTCGATCTATTTCCAGGGAACTGTTATTCAAGGTTTTGTACCAGCCGGACGAGTAGGGTCATTTGATCTGACACCTGGTTCCGTTTATCGTCTGCGTAATTTTTTCGGATCCAGGAACAAAGATCAGTATCCGGTTGCTGATCATATCGCGATCGTGTCATTCAGTTGGAATTCTGAATTATCCCCTCTTGAGAATCCTCCGGTTATGATACCAGAAGATAGGTTCAGATTCCACAGCTACGAGGAGTTTAAGGCCAACTGTGATTCCAAGGGTGCTCTTTATGGTAAGCTATTGTTGGTGTTTGTTCTTAAATTATAGTTTTGAATTTTCACCTCCAATGATTATTATTCTGTTGAGTTTTGTTAGCTATTTGGAGTATTATTCCGTTGGGTTTTGTTGACTGTTTAATTATTCAATCTCAGATTATGTTGGCCACATGAGGCTGGTGAATGGGGAGTCTATCACTGATGATATTGTTCTTGACGAAGTTGCCATATCTGAGAAGCGGCATCTATGTGTTCATGTTCAGACACATGAGTAAGTTTGTCCATTTGTTAGTTACTTTCGTTGTGTATTATTATATTTAATACATAATGTTTACTTATGTAGGGGACCAGTGATGAAGCTCTATTTATGGGATAATGCTGCATCTGCTTTCAGCCAGAAATTTAAATCGTATGGAAGGAAACCACGCGTTCTTTTGGTCACCACAGTGAACCCTAAGCATCTTGGAGGTTAGCATTTTAGTAATAAAATTTTATGTCATTTTAGTAACAGTGATCAAGCATGTTATGGATATATCACATCCTTCTATTTGTTATTAATAGGAACCCTTTGTCTCACTTCTATGTCATCATCTCGAGTGTTCATGGATGACGATGTTCAGCCTAGCAAAGATTACCTTGAATGGTAGGCATTTTTCTGTACTTAATTATTTTTCATGCAACTTTTGCTTATACATTGAAGCGTCTTCAACTGAAACATTTTTTGGGCTTCTGCCTTTTCACAGGTTGAGCTCTAACTCAGATGTGGCTAATAAGGTTGCTGCTGAGGTAGTCACGAAGCCTGAGACCGTGACTCTTGAGGAGCTATTCTCATACATTAAGCAGGAAGCTTCTAAGGTGAAGAGTTGTTATGTTGTTAGCATTCGTTTCTGTGTGCTTGGGTATTTATGAATTTTATCTTATTTTTCTCAATGAAGGTTGCTTGGTTTGAATGCACAGCAACTATAGATGATGTTGTCCAGAGTTCTTCTTGGTATTATATTTCCTGCGGTGGATGTAATAGTAAGACAGTTAAAGGCCCTACTTCCCTGATATGCAAAAATAAGAAGTGTGGGAAGAGTGAAGTCACAGGCGTTCCTCAGTAAGTGTTGTAGTCATGTTTTCATCCACGTTTTGTCAGCACTAATACGTAATCTTCTTTCTTTGCAGGTACCTCACAAAGATTTCTGTTTATGATAAGAGTGAGCAAGCAGTTTTTGTCATTCTTGGTGATGCTGGCAAGAAGTTGACTGGGAAACATGCAGCTGAGTTAGTTGCTAATTTCTTTGAGGTAATGGTAGACCTCTATAAATAGCAAACAATTTTGAATTATATCAAATTAGTTAGAACACCACCTATTCATGCATTCACTGAAATTAGTCTGATTTGAACTCACGTATGTTTTTGCTTCATTGGTAGTCTAATGAGGGAGCAGGAGCTGATCATTGCGTTCCTGTTCCGCAAGCATTACTTGCTACAATAGGGCAGACACGGAAGTTCATCGTCAAAGTGTCTGATCATAATTTGGAAGGCAAGACTAAGACCATAACTGTCACAAAGGTACTCCCACCAGAAACTCCACTTCCAGCAATGTCCGATGGTAGGGCTAGAAAAGCTGCTGAGAGTCTTCAGTCAGCTGAAGCCAAGCGTTCCAAGAGTGGCTAATGTAGCTTCAATTTATCCTCTTACTGTTTTTTACATTTCCATAAAAACTTTTTCTTCTTTCCATTTCAATCTTCAGACTTTTGTCTTTCTATGTTTAAGTTATTCTGATACAGTTTTCATTATATGGGTTTATTTCTGATTTTATGCATCTACTTATTAGCTTCATCTACTTTTTTATGCTTTAACCAGGTTGATCTTATTAGATTCTTTCTCTATTAGAAGAAGATGAGATATGAGATATTCCATGCTGACATATCACTCCTGCAATGGATTATTGTTGTATATTTTAGTTAGTTTGGAATTGTCATTTATTGTCATTGTATATTATGGTTTATTTAGTGGTACGTAATGATTATCATAGTTTTAGTTCTGATTATGTATCTTATTTCTTCGTGATATCTGTGTGAACTTCATACTTGCTAGGAGAGATAGTCAGATAGGTGATAATGGTAATGGAGGGAACCTAGCTTATGAGCCTGTTTTGGACCAGGAGAGATCAAGAATATGGATTATCTACAAACTGCTTTGACTGGGGCTCCTAGATTATACCCTTTAGTTTAGTGTTAATTTTTAAGTTTTATCTGCTTACTAACTAATTCTTTCCCCCCCTTACGTAGTCGACCAGCTATAAAAGCAAGTGTATTGATTGTTATTTTTTTTTTTAAATAAAATCTTCCTTAATTGTTCCAATCATATATTCTACTATGTATTCAACTAACTAGCCTTCCATAATCGTGTTTCTCATCACACCAAAAAAGGCATCCACAATAACGCTTGGACCTATATTCTTGCTTAAGTTGTTCTTTTCCTAGAGAAAATACTCAATCACGCAATCTAGGAAAAGGTTAGACGCCCATCATGGCCTCCTTCAAGCCCAGTTCACCATGTAAGAGGTAGTATCATCTCTCTCATATACACTCCCCATCTGTATACATATATTAGAACAATGGTATCTTCGCATGAGAATTTATAACAATGTCCAATGCAACTATGTTTACAACTACGTGCTCTGTTAACAGAGACACATGGATAGAACGACCTTTGCACATCAGTGGCTTCATCAACGGACATAGAGAACCAATCTCAACAACACCAATGTCAGTTCGTGTATTTAGCTTATGGCCCATCATAAATCAATCCAACGACTTCCTTGGCACCGGATTCCTATGCTCTAACTTAGAGGTTTGTTGTTTATCTATAGGGATTCTTATACAACACAGAGAGTCTAATGTTTTTGTTTTTTACTCAGGGGGAAACTCTAGAAGGGCGGCTCTCCCAGCAGTTATCTACTGCCTATCCTAACCTCTTATCAGCAGGGGGTATATACGAATTCTCAGTACCATCGTCCCAAATAGTCGCCAAAACAGACTGACTCCGCACCCATACTTGATTCATATCGACCATGAGGCAAGTGTGATAAAAGTGGAGCACAGTATCCCAGTCTTCCCTGCACACAGGTTCTCTCCTCTCAGATACAGACAGCTCATAGAATCAGCAACCGCTCGCACCTACCTTCCAGGTAAGAATCACAAGATCTCTGTATGCAAATATAAGTTGTTAGTTGCTCACATTAGGGGACAGATGTTGTAGGCCAAATACGTATTATGCAAGGAATCAATCGGGACTATCCAGAATCAAAATCAAAGGTGGTTATCGGTTTGCTTTTAGACAGGTAACTTGCACAAACACGAGCGATGTGTCGGACATGAACTCTGACTAATACACTCATGTGTTGTAGATATACGATGGTAAAGCTCACACTATGGGATCAGGAGGCATCTTATTTCCGGCAGCTACAAAGCATGACCAATCAGAAATATAGTGTTGTTTTAGTAACAAGCGTTATCCCAAGTATGTTTAAAGGTAATGAGCCAATAAAACGAACTCAACATCTGCAGCATTCGGACTAATACTTTCTTTACACAGGGAAACTATTGTTGGCTTCATCATTGGCGACTCGATTTTGCTTTGACGAAACAATTAATTACATCAGTCGCTTCAGAGGCAGAATCAGAATTAAGGATAGGGCACGAGGAAGAGCTAAAGACAGAGAACATTCTACACATGGGGAATAAAGCTCACACGACTATCCTCTGATCATGAACGCCTTAGTCTCAATTTCAAGCATCAGTTATCAGATTAAGCATTCAGTAATGCTTCCTTCACAGTGTTATTCTTAAAACCTTGCAAACAATTTTCTGTTTGTTTCACCTTTATAAAGGATACTTTTATTATAGGTTATTATAATAATCACTTGCTCTATACAAAGATTATGAATCTTAAACACACCCTCCTATATTAATTTGAATATCCATATTTAAAGAAATAGAGGTCTATCGTAATGTTAGTCAATTTTAGAAGTTGGTGAGATCCTTACTCAGATTCGCAATAATCAATTAGATTCCCACCAACGTGAAATACGGCTGATTTTACTATCGAAGAGTTGAATAGAATTATATCAAATTAATTTTGAGAGTTGAATAGATTTTTGGTGGTTATTTGTCTAATAAATTGTATTTATCTGTTTCTCAGTGTTCTAGCTATCAGAAAAAAAAAAAAAACAGAGCAAAGACTCCTTCACAGATGATGGCTATCTCTTCACAGATGATGGATATCTTACTGTTTCTAAGTACGTTTACTTATACTATGGATTAGCTATAATGATTTTCATTACTAAGTTACGTTTTTTTTTTGAACACATTACTAAGTTATGATCATTAATTTATTTTAATATAATTTCAGGCTCTCCAGCTCGAAAAAATCTCATAGCATGTACTCTCCCTCTTCGTCGAAACGGTCTTATCTATCATTTCCATTTTTCTGTTTTAAGGCCTCAGTATTTGTTCATCATAACGAACTACCCCATGACCTGTTTTTGTTTATTTCTCGCTTTATTTCCTTAATTTCCCTTTAAGCTCAAATGTGGTCCGTATCCACCAGAATCTTTCTATTGTCCTCCTTCCATTAGTTTGACTTTTATGTTTTGAATTTTCAATGAAAAAGTTATTGTTTTCACATGTCTCTATTACATCCCTCACGCATGAAATCCATCTTTGTTCTCTTTATAACGATTTCTCTCCAAATAATAGTCTTCAAATTATAAGATTGATCAAAACCCAATAAGAAAAACTGTTCTTATATACAACGCCTCCAAAAAACATTTTTTTCAAAATCTACTATTATATAGCTTTTGGCTAGAAATGTGAAAGGATTAAAAACAAACAATAATTAACCATATCTGATAAGGTTTAATAGTTAGTTAAAAACAATGTAATATTCACTAATAAAATCCATAAATATTACTCAAATTTTTAGATACGAAATAACCAACCATTACTGCGTTGAGGATTTACAAACAATAGCATAACTCTAACAAAAAAATTTAAACCAAAAATAAAATATCTAATAAAAATTACAGAAATAACTCAACCAAAATAGTTAAACAATAATAAGATTATTTAAAAAATTATGATCTAAAACCTAATATATTTAAGCACATTTTCCGCGCGTAGCGCGGACGAAATCTCTAGTTATATAATAATAAAAAGTCAGACAATGCTTTTAGATTAGTCAAAAGAATCTGAGAATACTGAAAAACCAAAATAACATTTAAAAAAAAAAATCAGTCACAGTGCAAAAGAAACTCTCAATCCTCCCCTTCGGACTCGAACTCAGCGCTCTGTAGCCACACCACAAAAGGCTCAACATTCTTCCAAACAGGCGAGCTCTTGTCCACTCCGCTCGGACCACCCCTTTGGTACCATTCCAGCACAAACTCTTCCTCAACAATGTCTTCGTCGTACAATGCCATAAGAACCTGAGCCACCTCTTTAGCCGCCTCTTCGTTTCCACTCTTTCCACAGAATGATCCTATAGAGTTGAGCAGATGCATCTGTGAATATCCTTCCTCTTGCGTTGCAGCCACTAAGTACTTCTTCTTCTTCATAACTTGTTTGAGAAATTCTTTGCCCACACCATCAAAGAGAGCGTTGAAAAGTGCGTCCATGATATCCTGAGGAGGAAGCTCAGAGAGAGAGGAGATGAACGTTTTGAGCTGGCTTATAGGTAAATCTTTCTTCAGATACTCTTTCATCTCCTGCACCAGACTCTTCTCCTCCTCTTCTATCTTTACAGAGAGCATCACCATCTCAGCAGCAGCAGCACTCAACTGTTCCTTCATTCTTTTCTCAGCAGCTTCTCTAGAAGTATCCGTTTGCCACTGAATACCATCATCATCATCATCCAACTCATGAGCATTCTCCAGGATGATATTCTCATCAGAAGCATGGTTCTTGTACGCCTTGGAAGAAGCTTTCTTCTTAAGCTTTTTCTGGGCCTCATCAGCTGCTTCACCTTCTTTAAGCCTATCCTTCTCAGCTCTCCTCATAGCTTTCTTATCCTTCTTCGCCTCCGGTGGGTTTTTCAGAATGAACGTAGTCAGTTTATCCCTCATGTCACACTCAGAGACATACCCACAAGCAGCACACTTCAAATTAACCATCTGACTCCTCTTTGTAATAACAATCTCAGTCTCAGGGTTCCCACACCCATAACACTGAACATACCTCTTAATAAAAGCCTCAAGAAGAGAAGCAAGAGTAGACGTGCTATGAGATCCATTCACAAGCGAAGTCTGTGTCTTCTCATCAAACTTGGACTGAGCACCAAGCTGAAGACCAAAGTACTTGGTAGTGTAAGAAGCAGGTCTCCCCAAGGCCTTTGCAATGTCGACGTTGTTGACGATGTTGGTCTTGATGCCGTTACCTTTGCCTTCAGTCTTGGTAACCATCATAGGCATCTTGTACCTGTAAAAGGCATCGTTACGGTTGGAAGCACCGATGTTCTCCAGCGCCATCTTTGGAAGTGAGGAGTCTCGGGTTTGAAGTTGCGTGAGATGGAAGGAAAGAGCTTGTAGTTCTTAGTTCTGGATGTAGGATAGTGTGTTTTCCAAGCAACCAAGATAGATAGCAAAAGGGTGATGAATGTATATCTAGAGGAAAACTGCTTCACAAGATCAAAACGTCGTCCCAAATAAGAAAACACAAACATATCAATCACAAGACGAGAGAGAGAGAGAGGCGTGCGTTTGTTTGCTTATATAAGAGGATGGGGAAATTAGGTTTTTGAAAAGGAAAGATCTTTACTTTTTCCGTTTCCGATTAGTTTTAATTTGAATTTATAAATTTTGCTTATTAGTTAAGGAATTTAACTTTTAATAGTTAACTAATTAGTAAAATTTATAATAAAATAAATAACTTTAATTTATATCTTCTAACCGGTGACCATCATATAGAGCTGGAAATTTGTGGTTAAAAAAAAGAGCTGTGAATTTAATTCATTATCAGCGGGCCCCGCCTCATTTGACCCACTGCGGGGCGGGTGCGGATCGGCCAATTCGAAAAATTCAATATGCGGGTGTGTGTCGAGTCGATTTTAAATAGGACAGATGCGGGTCGGTTTAATTTAAATCGCGGATACCTGCTTACCCGTAAAACAAAAAAAAATATTTTTTTCAAAATAAAAATGAAATTTCGTAAAAAATATATAAAATATTCGAAATTATATAATTTTAATTATAAATATATAATTTTAATTATTTTATTACAAAAAATAATTAAAATATAATTAAAATAGTTATGTTATTAAAATTTATATTACCCGCGGATCCTGCAAGTAACATATAATTTTCATAAAGGTTTGGATCGCAGTATACTTATCAGAGAATGTCTGTCTTGATTAATTTAGCAATAAAAAATTAAAAAAAAAAAGAATCGGTCTTGATTAGTATATTATGCAATAAGAAAGCCCAATAAAAAAGAAATAGGGCCCAGCCCAAACTGTCAGCACTGAATATACACGATTCTCTCACCCTTAACTTTTCAGTCATCCGCCTCCCTATTTCAATTTTCACTGAGAAGGAGAAAAAAAAAAGTAAAAAGTAATTGAGCTGCTCTTCTCTCAACTTTCAAGTCCTTCGTTCACCCTTACGTCTCTATTACTTTTCGCGCTCTATTCGTTTCCTTCTTCTTTAAGATCCGTCGATTTCGTAAACCCTAGATTCGCCGGATTTTGAGAATCTTCCCCTAATCACCATGCCGTCTTCACCTAACAATCATTTCCCCACGCCGCCGGTTGTATCTTACCCTCTCTACAATCACCACCTCCACACTCCGCCTCTACAACAGGCGCCTGCTTCCTCTAACTTGCACCAGCAACGAACTCTGTCTCACCCGACGCCGCCTCGTCCCGCCGATCGCAATCCCGGAACGCACCTTCTGGCTCTCCTCAACAGCAACAACAACGGCAGGGAAATCGCTCGGTCGGGTAAGGTTCCCACGGGAAGACGGTTGAGTGGGGAGCACGCGGTGTACGATGTGGACGTAAGGTTACGCGGCGAGATTCAGCCTCAGCTCGAGGTGACTCCGATTACTAAGTACGGGTCGGATCCTCAGCTAGTAGTGGGCCGGCAAATCGCGGTGAACAAGGTGTACATATGCTATGGACTAAAAGGAGGAAACATTCGTGTTCTGAATATTAACACCGCTCTAAGAGCCTTATTCCGAGGCCATTCTCAGGTTAAATTGAAGTTATCTATCCATATGGGTTTGATCATTAACAATGATAACTTCCTTTTTTTATCTCACTATGATTCTTGTTTGTACAGAGAGTGACAGATATGGCCTTCTTTACCTACGGTGTTCATCTCTTGGCTAGGTAGTCTTCTTTGTGATTCGTTTTTTTTTTTTTTTTTTTATATATATAGTCGCCCTTAGCATCGTCTATTTCTTGAAAACAGCGTAAGCCTAGATGGGAAAGTTTTTGTGTGGAAGATATCTGAAGGGTCTGAGGGAGATGATGATCCACAGATAACTGGAGAGATTGCTCTTGCTCTTCAGATACTTGGACATGGAGACACCAAGCATCCACGTGTTTGTTGGCACCCCCATAAACAGGTATGAATGACACATTTCGTAAGTTGGATATGTTTCTTCCTTTTTCATATTGTGTCTATACTTAACAATAATCTTTTTCAGGAAATTTTGGTGGTTTCGATTGGTAAACACGTCCTCCTAATTGATACTACCAAAGTTGGCAGAGGTGAAGTATTCTCGGCTGAGGCTCCTATTCAGTGCCATCTTGATAAATTGATTGACGGTGTAAAGATTGTTGGCAAGCACGATGGAGAGGTCACGGATTTATCCATGTGCCAGTGGATGTCCACACGACTCGTTTCTTCGTCTGTTGACGGCACGGTTTGTATTCTATCTTTATCATTTCTACTTCACTTGAGTCTTCCTATTTTCATAATCTGTTAATGTATTTATAACGATAAATCAATCTTAAAAAGCGCAAGTTTAAGCTGATGATTACGTTGCTTACTGGGTGGAATGTGAAGTTATACTCAGTAGGAACCAGTCAGTCTGTTTAGCTTTGTTTTGCTAGCTAGTTTAGTTTCATCCAGCCTTGCACTGTGTATAGTCTCTTTTCAACCTGGTCATATTTGGTGCAATCAGCTAGTGTTTTTGTCTGTCGTGTGAGTCTTATTCCTTTCCTCGTAATACCTACAGGTTAAGATATGGAAAGATTTTATGGCACAACCAGTTGCAGTTCTGAGACCTCATGATGGCTATCCGGTCAATTCATCAACATTTGTGACATCCCCTGAGAGACCTGATCACATCATACTCATCACTGGGGTAATTCTTTTGAATCTGTATTTCCAACTTTTCTGAGCCTTATCTAATGCTAAATGACTTTACATTTTTTTTGACTGTAGCTTATCTTTCTGCGTAGTTGCTAACTCTGTATGTGTTGCCAATGTTTGCAGGGACCTCTAAATCGAGAGATGAAGATTTGGGTTCCAGCTGGGGAAGAAGGGTGGCTCATATCACCTGGGTCTGAGTCATGGAATTGTACTCAGAAACTTGATTTGAAAAGTTCAACTGAGCCACGAGCGGAGGAGGCATTTTTCAACCAAGTCATAGCATTGTCTGAAGCAGGCCTGCTCTTGCTTGCAAATGCGAAAAGGAACGCCATATATGCCGTGCATTTGGACTATGGTTCATCTCCAAATGATACAAGGATGGACTTCTTGTCTGAGTTTACAGTCACTATGCCGATATTGAGTTTTATAGCGACAAATGATCCTCCAGAAGAACCTACTGTTAAGGTTTATTGTGTTCAAACTCAAGCAATCCAGCAGTATACATTAGACTTACGCTTGTGCTTGCCACCTTCTAGAGAAGAGAGTGTGGGTTTGGAAAAGTCAGATTCTAGTTTGCGGGAGGCAAATCTAATTAATGGCATGTCAGAACCATCTGGACTGAATCCTACAGAATTCCCTTCAGTTGATTCAGTGCCTAAACCATCTACGTTTGTGAAAAGATCGAAAGGTTCTGCATCAGGGGATACCACATCTTCAGGAAGTTTTCCATCCAACAGTGAGCCTAGAACTTCTGGGCGGCTATCTGACACCAGTGAGGCAGGGTCTGCGTATGCTACTGCAGCCCAGCTTCCTCTAAGTCCTAGACTATCAAGCAAACTTTCTGGCTATCACACTCCTGTAGAAGCTTTTGAGCAAGTAGAATCTCGTTATGAGCTCAGTGGCAAAGCACATTCTGCTCATTATAATGTTTGTAGGCACACCTTTGTGGAAAGCTCAAGTAGCGAGGAGAAGAAAATAACGCCTGATGACGATGAGTCTGGGATCCGAAGCTCGCCATCTTTTTTCAAGCACCCCACTCATCTGGTAAGACCTTCAGAGTTTTCTATGGGCGTTTCATCTGCTGAACGCCCCGTTGCTACTGAAGACAAGAGTGATAGAGTTAATAGCCATGCGAGTGGCACAGAAATTGAGGCGAGTGAAGTTGGTGGAGCAAAGTCGATGCCGAATGGTGAAGTCAATTATCATAAAGAGACTATGAATGGCACTTCAGAAAGTAGAGAAAAAATCTTCTACTCACAGGCTTCGAATCTCAACACTGCGATAGCAAGAGACTGTTATCCTAGTACAGAGTCGAAGGAATCTAAGGCTTATGAACAGTCTGTACAAGCTGGGGATAATCTTGACTCAAGAGATGTCTCTGCAAAGCTTCCTGAGTCGGTTTCATCTAGTGGGCTTCCACAGTCGGCAGCTACAAGTAGCAATGGGAAGACGCAGAAGGCCAAAAGTTCTCAGAATCCCAGTTCGTCAGCTGGCTCCTACAATGAGAAAAGTCAGAGCTTAAGTCATCCCTTGACAGATTCACTTCCTCAGTTCTTGGCCATGCAGGAGACAATGAATCAGGTGACATACTGATCTTGAAACTAATAAGTACCCAATTTCTTAACAATATCTGATTTTCGCCTCTTGCATCATTTTACCCACACGCTATTAAACTTGTTGTGACCTTGATTTAACGTATTGCGGGTCCTCTGTGACATTCTTTAGAAAAAAAAACAATATATGCATAACTGGCATTTATTGATTACGTATCTTGGTAATTTGTTAAATATTTGTTGACTTGGAACATTATTTCCCTTGCAGATAATGGTTTTGCAGAAGGAGATGTCGAGACAGCTGTCAAATGCTGTCAGTGGCCCTGTCACTAGAGATGGTAAAAGACTAGAAGTGGCTTTAGGTCGAATGATTGAGAGAACGAGCAAATCAAATGCTGATGCTTTATGGGCTCGCTTCCAAGAGGAGACTGTTAAGAGTGAAAAGGCAATGCATGACCATTCACAGCAAATTGTGAATGCGACGACAAACCTCATGAGCAAGGAGTTAAATGCAATGTTTGAGAAAACTGTAAAGAAGGAGTTTGCTGCAATTGTTCCAGCCATAGCACGTGCAGTAACACCAGCGATTGAAAAAACTATATCTTCTGCAATCACAGAGTCCTTCCAGGTTAGAATTATACGAGATTTGGTAGAGCGGATTTCATTTCTCTTTCTATTGTTATTGTTGATAAAGACTGCTTTTTTTCTTTCATGTATACAGAGAGGAATTGGTGACAAGGCAGTCAATCAGCTTGACAGATCTGTTAATGCAAAGATTGAGGCAACCATAACTAGGCATGTTCAAACGCAATTTGAGAAGTCTGCCATCCCAGCTCTCCAGGTAAATCCGAGTTCACCTTGTATATTAAATTTAAAAATACTACTGCAAGTGTTAACTGCATCATAGCTTTGCCTTGGCGAAAAACAGAGCTGATCTCTTATATATTCATTTAAATTTCAGAAAGCTCTTAGGTCGGGTCTGGAGGCCTCACTCATACCTTCCTTTGAGAGGTCATGCAAGACCATGTTTGAGCAAGTAGACACAGCCTTCCAGAAAGGGATGGCCGAGCACACAAACGCGTTTGAAGCTGGACATTCTCAGCTTGCTCATACTTTAAAGGTATAGTGGCAAAATCATCCTTCTTCCCAGCAGTCTTATGGTTGGAAAATCGAGTCAGTTCATTCCTCTTGCTAAAGAAAGTTGTTGCGCGATTTACAGGAAACCAAACAAGTTGCTCAAGCCCTAAGTCGTGAACTAGCCGAGAGCCAAAGGAATCGCTTAGGCGTCGCAACTGGTGGGTCAAAACCCTTGGTTACTCAAGTTAGTAACGGACCAGTAGCAACTCTACTTGAAAAGGTTTGCACATCTCAAATTGATGTTTGGTCTGTTTCCGATTTTTTTTTCAAGTATCTATGCATACAATCACAATGGCTGTCGTTTCAGGTTGAAGCACCTATGGACCCAACAGCTGAACTATCCAGGTTGATATCTGAAGACAAGTACGAAGAGTCTTTTACATCGGCTCTACAGAGAATCGATGTCTCTATGGTATCATGGCTTTGCTCACAGGTAAAATTTGGTTTGTAGTTGTTTCCTAATCATAAGTTTGCATAGCCATCATCTTTACATAAGTGTGTGTATTGTGTAATAGGTGGATCTTCATAGACTACTGGCTATGAACCCGCTTCCGCTGAGCCAAGGCGTGCTACTGTCACTGCTGCAGCAACTGGCATGTGACATCAGCAAAGACACATCCCGTAAGCTTGCGTGGATGACCGATGTGGTCACCGTGATTAACCCATCAGATCAGATGATTATTGTTCATGGTCGCCGAGTCTTTGAACAAGTCTATCAAATTCTGCACCACCAGCTCAACGCACCAGATAGTGACGTCTCTGCCATCAGACTTGTAATGCACGTCCTCAACTCCATGCTTATGGGCTCCAAATGAAAACTCCCTCTCTTTCTATCTTCTTGTTAGACATAGGATCACTACTTTTTTTCTTAGATTTGTTTTCTCTATTAAGTTTTGGTTTCTGGTTTGCATTTTGTTATCCTTCTATTGAACAACCCATTTCATTTATCCTTTAAATGTAAAATCTCGCTGCTTTTTACGTCTATATTGGTGAGAAGACTTACAGTGGACGTGTTGATTTTATAGATTTTCTAGAAAAGAAATATTTGAAGCAATGCAAACCAAATGAGTTGTTATTCTTCTATGTTGCCTCTTACTCATACAATTGATGGAATAGAATCATAAATTTTACATTATTAGGTATAAAAAGTTTCAGGTTAGGTTCAGTTCGGATAGTAAAACTAAGAACCGGAAAATACCAGAAAAATTTTTGGTTCTCATTTGGTTCCGGTTCCGATTCGGATAATTAGGTAATTCGAATAGTTCGAGTAAAATACCAGTTATTTAGGATAAAATATTAAATAATTAGGATGATTTAGATTAAAAAATTGGATATTTTAGATTACTTTGGATATTTCAGGTAAAATTATCCGGATACTTTTGGATAGTTCGAGTTCATAATAATTTAGTTATCTTCAAATATTTTCAGGTTCTTTTAATAAATTTTATATTTAGTTATGTTATTATATGTATATATAATTAATAGTTTTATATATTTGGGTATCCGATCGATTCTCGGTTTGGTTTCGGTTTGGTTATTTCTATTGGTGTTGTGTTGTTTTATTAAGATATCAAATAGTTTACAAAATAATCAAAACACATCGTATTGTTAAACAGTACAATTAACGGTAGGGGTCAATTTGTTTTTTTTTTTTTTTTTTTTTTTTTTTTTGTAACTAGGGGTCAATTTGTTAAACAAACTTAATTGAGGGGTTTATACTTTTGAATCATTAATTAAGGGGTTTACACGCGAATGAAACATACTTGAGGGGTTTTTTACATTAAAAAATCCCCCAAAAAGTTCTCTTCCTCTTCTCACTATCAAGTCTTCATCGGAGGCAATTCCTCTCATACCCCTATATCTCATATGTCAATCTCTATTGGACACTTTTTTTCTTTTAATTTTATATGTCAAATAAAAAATCATAAAATTAAACTGAAAACGTGAATATTTTTTATTTGATTTATAGAATTTGATAAAAATATTTCAAAAATCGAAAAACTGTTTTTACATATTTTTGCGAAAATCATCAAAATATGATTAAAAAACGATTTTAAAATAAATTTTTTCAAATTTGAAAAGTATAGAACTTAAATACTTACACATGGGTTCACTAATCATCGTCTCTATTTGTCTCGCTTTCATCTAATCAAGAACCTCGTCATCGATCGATTCCGCAAACCCTAGCTTCGTCGGATCTTTAGATCTGCCCTAATCCATGTCGTCGAGCCCTTTCCCCACGCCGCCGGCATCTTATCCTCCCCCCGCAGGTCCTTTTCTCCACAACAACAACCAGTACAATCAGCAGCCCCAAGAGGTGGTTGTTCCTTCCTCCGCGACTACTAACCTCCACCAACAGAGATCACTCCCTTTCCCCTCTCCGCCTCTCAATCTCCAGTCGCCACGTGCCAATCACAATCCCGGAACGCACATCCTCGCTCTCCTCAACAATAACAACAACGCCGGAGGCGCTGTGACCACCAGCCAAGATCCGAATCCGCCGCAAGAGATCCACCGGTCGGGTGGTCCTATTCTTCGTGTGCCGAGCTGTAACAAGCTTCCCAGGGGAAGGAGGTTGAGCGCGGGGGAGCATGCGGTGTACGATGTGGATGTGAGGTTACACGGAGAGATTCAGCCTCAGCTCGAGGTGACTCCGATTACTAAATACGGGTCGGATCCTCAGCTCCTAGTTGGCAGGCAAATCGCCGTGAACAAGGTCTACATTTGCTATGGGTTGAAAGGAGGAAACATTCGTGTTCTTAATATTAACACCGCTCTAAGAGCCTTATTCCGTGGCCATTCTCAGGTTGCTTTTAAAAAAAAAAAAAAAAAAAATAACAATCTTTCTTAATATTAACACTCGTGTTTGTATTTGTGTGTGTGTAGAGAGTGACAGACATGGCCTTCTTTGCCCACGATGTTCATCTCTTAGCTAGGTAGTCTTCTTTTTCGTTAATACTACTACTTTTTTTTATTAATCTCCTTAGGCACTCCCTTACCGTTTCATTTCTATTTGTCCTCCAAAACAGTGTAAGTCTGGATGGGAAAGTGTTTGTGTGGAAGATATCTGAAGGTTCTGAGGGGGATGATGATCCCCAGATTACTGGAAAGATTAGTCTTGCTCTTCAGATACTAGGTCATGAAGAGGCTAAACATCCACGTGTTTGTTGGCATTCCCATAAACAGGTATGAAAAAGAAAACATTTGTTTTTAAGTTTTTTCCTTTTCAAACTTCTGATTGCCTAATAATAATCTTTTCAGGAAATTTTGGTGGTTTCGATTGGTAAACACGTCCTCCTCATTGATACTACCAAAGTTGGCAGAGGTGAAGTCTTCTCGGCTGAAGCTCCTATTCAGTGCCACCTTGATAAATTGGTTGACGGTGTAAAGATTGTTGGCAAGCACGATGGAGAGGTTACTGATTTATCGATTTGCCAATGGATGATCACACGCCTCGTTTCCTCTTCCGTTGATGGCACGGTTTGTGTTTTTTTTTTTTTATCATTCTACTTCATTCGAGTTTCCTATTGCTATCATTTTTGTTTTTAATACATTTCTAAAGATGAATTTATCTAAAAGTTTCAAGTGATTACACATATTATTGGAATGGTGAAGTTTTCTTAATTTAGGAACCCATCGGCCTCTTTAGCTTTGTTATGCTAGTGCAGTAGCTAGTGTTTTGGTCTGTGTTTGTGCGCGAGTCTTACTCTTTCATTCCTTATAATACCAACAGGTTAAGATTTGGCAAGATTTCAAGGCACAACCAGTTGCAGTTCTGAGACCTCATGATGGCCATCCGGTCAACTCGGCTACATTTGTGACATCCCCTGAGAGATCTGATCACGTCATACTCATCACTGGGGTAAGTCTTTTGAATAAGTATTTCCAACTTTTCTGAGCCTTATCTAACGCTAAATTTCCTCTGCTGTGTTGACTTTACATTTTTTTTACTGTAGCTTATCTTTCTATGCTGCTTAGTTGCTAACACTGTCTGTGTTTCCATGTTTGCAGGGTCCTCTTAATCGAGAGATGAAGATTTGGGTCCCATCTGGGGAAGAAGGGTGGCTCCTACCAGCTGATTCTGAGTCATGGAATTGCACTCAGAAACTTGATTTGAAAAGTTCAATTGAGCCACGAGTGGAGGAGGCGTTTTTCAACCAAGTCGTAGCATTGTCTGAAGCAGGCCTCCTCTTGCTTGCAAATGCGAAAAGGAACGCCATATATGCCGTGCATTTGGACTATGGCTCATCTCCAGCTGATACAAGGATGGACTACTTGTCTGAGTTTACAGTCACTATGCCGATTTTAAGTTTTGTAGGGGCAAATGATCCTCCAGAAGAACCTATTGTTAAGGTTTATTGTGTGCAAACGCAAGCAATCCAGCAGTATACATTAGACTTATGCTTGTGCTTGCCTCCTCCTATAGAGGAGAACGTCGGTTTGGAGAAGTCAGATTCTAGTGTTTCGCGGGAGGCAAATCTGGTTGAAGGCATGTCAAAATCATCTGGAATGAAGCTTACAGATTTACCTTCAGTTGATTCAGTTCCTAAACCATCTATTTTAGTGAATAGATCGAAAGGTGCTATTACTTCGAGTTATCCGGCTGGTTCTTCACCTGGGGAGACGTCAGCACCAGTAATTGTTCCATCCAACGGTGAGCCTAGAACTTCTGGGCTGCTTTCTGACACCAGTGCTACTGGGTCGGCATATGCTACTTCACCTCAGCTTCCTCTAAGTCCCAGACTATCAAGTAAACTTTCTGGCTATCAAACTCCTGTAGATATTATTGAGCCAGTACTACCACATCATGACTTCGGTGGCCAAGGACCACCTTCTGAATCTTCTGTTGCTGTTGGCGAAAAAGATTTGGAGGAAAGCTCAAGAAGCAAGGACAAAGATGTTACACCTGATGATGATGCTTCTGGGATGCGAAGCCCACAATCTTTTTTCAAGCACCCTACTCATCTTGTAACTCCCTCGGAGTTTTTGATGCGCGTTTCGTCCGCTGAAGACAAAAGGGATAGGGATGCAAATATTCAGGATGTGAATATTGATTCAAGAGACACAGAAGTTGAGGTAAAAGAAGTAGGTGAGTCAAGTTCGACGCAGAATGGTGAAATCAATTACAATGACGAAACTGACCATCGCGCTTCAGTGAATAGAGAAAAAATCTTTTACTCACAGACTTCGAATCTCAGCACTGAGATGGCGAGAGACTGTTATCCTAGTGCAGAGTCTGAGGAATCTAAGGCTTATGAACAGTCTGTACAAGCTGGGGATAATAATCTTGACTCAAAAGATGTGTCTGGAAAGCTTCCTGAATCTGTTTCATCTAGTGGGCTTCCACAGTCAGCCGCTACAAATAGCAAAGGGAAGAAACAGAAGTCCAAATCCTCACAGGGTCCCGGATTGTCATCTACATCCTCAAATGTTGCTAATCTGGCTGATACATACAATGAGCAAACTCAGAGCTCAAGCCAACCTATCTTAGCTTTGCAAGAAACAATGAATCAGGTACCCTAATGCTTGACTTGCCGTTATTTTGATTTGGCATATAACATGTTCCTTTGTAGCAATCGTAAGAGATTGTAATTTGTATGAAAGTTGCATTTCTCGATGATATTTTATCATTTTCTTCTTACCTTCGTACCTTGGTAATTTGTTAAATATTTGTTGACTTGGAACATTATTTCCCTCGCAGATAATGGTTTTACAGAAGGAGATGCCGAGACAATTGTCCAATGCTGTCAATGGCGCTGTCACTAAAGAAGGTAAAAGACTAGAAGTGGCTTTAGGGCGAGGAATTGAGAGATCGAACAAGTCAAATGCTGATGCTCTTTGGGCCCGCTTACAAGAGGAGATTGTTAAGAATGAAAAGGCAATGCGTGACAATTCACAGCAAATTGTGAATGCAATGACAAACTTCATGAGCAAAGAGTTAAATGCAATGTTTGAGAAGACAATAAAGGAGTTTGCTACAGTTGTTCCAGCCATAGCTCGTGCATTGACACCAGCTATTGAAAAAACTGTATCTTCTTCAATCACGGAGTCCTTCCAGGTTCGAATTTTACTTCTAATTGGTAGAGCTGATTTCTCTCTGTATTATTGTATTGTTGAAAAAGTGCTTTTTGTTTCTTTAATACAGAGAGGACTTGGTGACAAAGCAGTCAATCAACTTGACAAATCTGTTAATTCAAAGCTTGAGGCAACCATAACTAAGCAAATTCAAACCCAGTTTCAGACATCTGGCAGGCAAGCCCTCCAGGTAAATTGGAATTGACCATGTTTTAAAATTACTTATGTATGAGCAAGTACTGGAAGTCTTATAGCTTGGCGAAAACGGAAATGATCTCTTATATTTCTGCCATTTATAATTTTCAGGAAGCTCTTAGGTCGGGTCTGGAGGCCTCACTCATACCTTCCTTTGAGAGGTCATGCAAGACCATGTTTGAGCAAGTAGACACAGCCTTCCAGAAAGGGATGGCCGAGCACACAAACGCAGCACAACAACAGTTTGACGCTGGACACTCCCAGCTTGCTCATACTTTAAAGGTATGGTGGAAACTCATCCTTCTTCCTAGCAGTACTATGGTTGCAAAATCGAAACAGCTTGCTGAAGTTGTTGCACGAATTACAGGAAACCATTACTTCTGCGTCGTCAGTTGCTCAAGCCTTGAGCCGTGAATTAGCGGAGAGCCAAAGGAATCGCTTAGCTCTCGCAGCCGCTGGAGCAAATTCTAGTGGATCAAACACCTTGGTTTCTCAACGAAGTGGTGGACCTTTGGGTGCTCTTCTTGAAAAGGTTTTCACATCTCTGGGACTGGAACTAATCATAACTATGATGTGATAAGCCTTGTGTTAGTCTACTCTAGGAGCATTGTAATTACCCTAAGGTAGCTTGTAGTTAATTGTAGATGCTCAGCAATCATATTTGATTCGGGGAGAGAGCTACCAAAGGATATTTAGGTTGAAGTAAGCATATATAGAATTGGTCTAGGACCTTGCTTTGGGCTTAGGAGAGGAGAGTTCGAAGTTGACACTCTTTTTGGTACCTTGCTTCGTTTTGTTCTCTGTTGTCTCTTATGATTGGAGCCAGTGAGTGAATGAAGCGAGAATTATTTATGTTTCTTTGAAGAATCCCAAGTTTATAATCGTCACATCTATTCCTTTCAGGTTGAAGCAGACCCAATAACAGAACTATCCAGGTTTATATCTGAACGCAAATACGAAGAATCTTTTACTTCAGCTTTACAGAGAAGCGATGTCGCCATAGTATCATGGCTTTGCTCACAGGTGAAATTTAATTTTACGCAATTGTAAGATCTCTCATTATCGTCAGTTTCCACATATAAGAAAGATCTCATGACATTGGTTTTTGCCAATTCAGGTGGATCTGCGTGGACTATTGGCGATGAATCCACTTCCTCTGAGCCAAGGCGTGCTTCTGTCATTGCTGCAGCAGCTAGCCTGCGACATCAGCAAGGACACGTCCCGGAAGCTTGCGTGGATGACCGATGTGGTTGCAGCAATTAACCCATCAGACCCGATGGTAGCTGTCCACGGTCGCCCAATCTTCGAGCAAGTGTATCAGATTCTGCACCACCACCGAAACACACCAGGCAGCGACGTCTCTGCCACAAGACTTATCATGCACGTGATAAACTCCATGCTTATGGCCTGCAAATGATGCAGTCTCTCTCTCACTTTGTTCTCTCTCGCCTTGTTCGTTGCTTATATAAAAATGGAACACAACAATCGCTACTCGTCTGTGTATCTCGATACCTTTGTCAGATTTTTGATCATCTTTTCATTTTTGGTTTGAATTTTGTATTTGCCCTTTTATCATTTTTCTTTTTAAATGTAAAATCTGGCTGTGTCATATGCGTTTCCTCTATTTTCTTCAAATTGATCTTATGTAAAAAAAAAGTAAAAACCAAACCAGTGTTTGGAGTTTTTCATTGAAAAGACAAAGGCACGTATTTGCTTGTTTCTGTTCTTTACAATGTTTGTGTATGTGTTAACAAATTACTTTCCTGTTCTTTATACGGTGTGTGGGTAGGTGTTAACAATATTTCATTTTAAATATTGTATAGACTATGATTATTAGTTTATTAAAAGTATCGAAAAGTATTTCCTGAATTAAATTTCAAAGTAAATAAAAAGTTATTATTGTGTTCTATTTCTAGTTAATCGACAACAAAAATTCACAACTTGAAGCAAAAATAATATACACGTCTCTTAGCTTTGATAAAAGGCTGATAAAACTTATTTTCCCTAATTTTCCAAAGATATGACAAAGGAAAACAAAACAAAAAAAGTAATCAAAGCGCTTATTTTCCCTAATTTTCCAAAGATATGACAAAGGAAAACAAAACAAAAAAAGTAATCAAAGCGGAAAAATGAAGTACCATATTTTCATAAAGGTTTGGTTTCATAAACTTATTTTCCCCCTTAATTTTTTATTTTATTTTTTTGCTAAATTAATCAAAACTGACCTACCAAGGTGGTAAACCTATACACGTTTACTACTAGGAGGGACATCTTTGTATGTTTTATAATCAGTATTTAGACCAATAATAACCTGTACATGGTTTATATCATAATGACACAATCTTTGTTACTTATTACCTAGCTTGTTATCAACAACACTATTTGATTATTAAGTTAATTGACTTTTCATGAACATGAAATTACGTAAAATAAAGAAATTAGACGAGTGAATCTAGAAAAAAAAAAGGATTCGGGATCATCAATAAACGAAAAATAAAACACACGACTCAATCACAATATTCAAGCCGAAACTGAACCCAGAGCCAATAAAAGAGACAAGCAAAAGGATATGTATACCAAAAAAAAACCCTAGAATTTATTCATTATACAAAAAAAACTAAAATTACAAAAGAAAAAAATATAAAGAGCCTGAAGATAACAGAACCCTACTCTTTCGTTAATTCGTTATATGACAGAACCTTCTTCTCTTTTGTCAGAAAGATCTTCTGTTTTTTTCATTACAATAAAAAGTCAAAAGTCTTAGAAGCAAAGAAGTCCTTAAAATCTCCAGCTTTTATAACCAACCTTCCGTTGAAAATTAAAAAAAAAAGAACCAACGGTCGAGTTCTTATCATGTCTAAAAACCACCAGTTTCTCTCCCTAATCTCACGCTTCTTCTCTCCTTCCTTTTTTATTCTCCTTCTCAATCTCTTCTCAACTGATCGTATAATCATTCCACGAGAGCGAGAGAGAGACGAGTGAAAAACACAAGAAAGTTAACCCTTTCTTGCATCCCACGCTTTAGGTTTTTTAGAACACATTGATAAAAAAAAAAAACATGGTTCGGCTCAAATTCGCATGTCCTGTCCTCGAGATCAACTTAATCTCAGCGCAAGACCTCGCCCCGATCTCTAGAAACATGAAAACCTACTCCGTCGCGTGGATCAACACCGACCCCATGAGAAAACTCACCACGCGCGTCGACCAAGCCAACCGAGCCAACCCCATCTGGAACGAGAAGTTCGTGTTCCGCGTCGACGACAAGATCCTCGACGTCGACGCGTCTTCCATCGTCATCGAGATCTACGCGGCGGCATGGGCCAAAGACGCCCTCGTCGGCACCGTGAACGTCCTCCTCAGCGATCTCTTCGCTCCCTGGTCAGGTTTCGGCGACGGAGACGACGGAGGCGGCGGGAACAACAACATGAGGCTCGTGACGCTCCAGATCCGCCGTCCTTCCGGGAGGCTCCAGGGGTTTTTGAGGTTAGGCGTGGCGCTTCTCGACGGTGGTCAGAGGAGTATGCCGTTGTCGATCGAGGTGTTCGATGGGAGTCGACGGAGAGATAGTAGTAATGCGAAGATGATGCAGCATCGTCGTACGAATAGCGATCAGACGGATCTAACGACGTCGACGAATGATTACGGTGTGAAAACAGGGGTTGTTCCTGGAGGAGGTGGTAGTGGAGGAGGTGGTGGAGGAGGAGGTGGTGGTGGTGTGGATAGTATGGTGAATGGTTCGCTTTGTAGCTCTGATATTGGACCGTCTGCGTCTGTGGTCGCGGCTGCGATTGCTCAGGGGCTTTATAACAGACAGAAAACAACGGTTAAAGCGGTTGCGGGTGCGGGTAAGGAGGACGCGAGTTCGATACTCGAAGGGAAGACGGAAGGGATTGAGCATAGAGTTGAGAGGTGGAGAGCGGAGAAAAGCGCGGGTAGAGCGGTTGAAGCGGCTGGATCGAGCGATGATTCTAGCGGGAAAGGAGGGAGGAGGGGGAGGAGAAGGAGGAGGAGGAGAAAGGAGAAGCAACGGAGGAGGAACGGTGAAGGTGGTAAGAAAGGGTTGTTCTCGTGTTTTGGTAACGTGTTTGGGTGTGAGATCTCGATTACTTGCGGCGGTGGGAGCGGCGGCGGAGAAGGAGACAGCACGAAGAAGAAGTATAATAACAATAAAGTAGTGAATCTTAGTGCTGTAGACGAAACGTTTAGTCATTCTGCGACTTGAGAACACAAAAAAAAAGAGTGTGTGTGTATAATTTTCTTTTTCATTTTGGTGGTGTAAAACGTTTGGTTTGAAGAGTTTGATGAGTTGAAAACGTATGAATAAAACTTCCTTCACATTCCTATTTGATTTTACTTTGTCACAGCTTCGTAGAACAGAATCTCTGGCCGAATCTTCCTTTCTTCACAGAATCTGATCACATTCTTCCAGGTACCAACAACCTGTTAGCATCATCACCACACGCATATCAATATAGTCTTAAGTCCACATTTCAAAATGTTTTGTCTTACCTTCTTGGCTAAAGCTTCATGTCTGTAACTGACCCACCGGTTCTTTCTAAAAGCTAGGCAGAGGTATTCTTCTGCTTCACCACAACCAACCTGCATTACACATTCTGAAACTGTAACAGAGAAATGCTGAGGAAACAATAACACACATTTGTGACCTTGGTTTTTCTAATTTTACCATTGACACAAGCCGGTATGTTGTGTTTGGTTCCAAGCCTTCGTATAGCCTACTGATATCTATCTCCCAGTCCAAAGCCTTTGTTGTCTCGTGAATTTCATTTGCAGTTTCGTTCTTCTCCCATATCAACACTAATGTTGCAACCCAACAAATCACCCAACATTGTTTTATCATGAGCATATAATAAATGCATATAATAAATGAAATGAGTTCATAAGGTCATGGTCACAACTTACCTATTGTGAAGATAGGCGGGCATCTACTTATAATGTGTTGAACAAAGTTTGCCTTTCCACACCCTTCTGTTTTAGTGTCACATAACATTGTATATTCCATGCGGATCAACTTAAGGATGTCCTCAAGCTTCATTTTCCCAAAAGCACACTGTATATATAGAACCACATAAACAACTTTATAAAGGGGTACAGGTTTCATTGTACTATCAGTTTCTGAAGAAAAAGACAGAGGAAAATAAATGAAACATACCTTCAGGTCTCTGATAAAATCTGCAGCCATAACAACGCCATAAGAGCTTTGCTCTGGATAATTTGGATTCTTTCTGCATTTGCTACAACTCATTCTTTCATATTCTTCCAGTGTAAAAATATGAGTTACGCAGCTTTCTATATCTGGAGTTTTCCAGCAAGGCCAAAACTCAAGGATGGATACGAGTAGCTCAGCAGCATCCCTTGACTGAAATGAGTAAAAAAATCAGAATGAATATTTAACACAACAGTCAATAAACTTATAAGCTTATACTTTATCTGCACAAACCATTGAATGAACTTCTTCTAGGGAAGCAAGTACGTTTCCCAGGAGGTAACTGTACATTCCGTCTTTTATCTCCTTCCAGGCAAAAGCGGTGAAGAAATCTCGTAATGCATAAGGAATTTGTCCTTCCTGGATGTCAGCAAATTGCTGCCGATTACGCACCAAATACTCTTTAAGAACCTTAATCTTACAAAGGGCCTGAAGTAGCAGCACAACATATACAAGAATAAGGAAGTGAAGAGTACAAACGAAAATAGAGAACGAGTTTAGATTTTTGAATGTTATGTTTGTTGGTGCCTACTTTACCTTCAGTGTCATGTCGAGAGCTAAATTGCATCTGGTTGCAGCTGCAACATGTGGTGACTCCATATGTTTCAACAGTAAATCTTCTCCATGCATAGTTTGCATATCTAGAACATGGCAAGTTAAAGAAATAAAAATTATACATCTCAAAACAAAGTAGTTTAGAAGATTCGTCACTTGAGAAGCTTTTATACATTTATAGTCACCTTTAGCAGCTTCCTCTTGATTGTCAGTGTTGGCTGAAATATCTAATCGATCCCGTTCACCTGAAAGGGTATCTTCTGGTTCCGCACATTCTTCTTCCACGGGTTTTAGTGGTGGAGAAGATTCACTAAACATTGGTAAGAAACACGTTGTACTCAGCGAAAACCTTCAAACAATTTATCAACTTGCGAAACCAAAATTTTTATCTAGAGAAAAGGTACTTACGGTTCGACATTGTGCTCAGTATCAGCAGACGTGCTCGTTGAAGTTTTCTGTTACGCCATGAAGGCCATTTTAATTCTTACAACTAAGCAACCGAAAAAGTTAGAGAATCAAATAGCATAATAAAAATCTTCCACAACCTTGATAACTCCACGTTTCTTGTTCTTTGACCTTGATTTCTTCTCCTTCTCTTGTTTTTCTCTGGACAAAAGATCTGCTTCTGCTGCAGCTACCTTGGCTTTGGCGTCCATTTTTACAAGTTCATTTAACTCTTCCTAGAAGAAAAGATATACAATATAAGGTACATACAAAGAGAAAACCATAGCGAAGATGAAAACTCTATCTATAAAACCAAAATTTCAAGCCACCAACCCGCATGAACCGTTTGAGCAAGTTACGGATATAAGACCGGTAGTCAATAGCAGAAAGCCTGGTGAGCTCGTTTAGCAAACTAATCCTTGAATTTTCAATCAGTAAAATCTTTGAATCGGCTAGTAGAACCTGTAAGTCAAGTCAATGGATAACAATTTACGTATGTTATTCTATGGTTAATGAAAGCTCAGATCAGGAATGAACCTTGTTGGTGACCACAAAGCTCAGACGTTCTATGGACTCTAACACCTTATCATCACTGAGATCTTGATGCCCATGTATAAGATCCAGGGAAGCTTCTAGATCTTCGAAATCAAATGTGGGCTGCGATGCTCCTTCGAGAATATCTCGTACTGCAAACACGAAATGTACTCCGTTGGGAGGCTCGCCTTTGTCTGTTTTTAACTCTTCACACCTGTCACCTAGAAGAGATGCATATGCGACGTCCGCTTCACCTTCCGGAGCAATCCTTCTCCTTTCATCTTCGCTCGTACACAAGTTTTTGGCGTCAGTAAGAACTTTACGATAACACAAGTACTCCAACTTCCTTACATATTTGGTTCCCCAATCCCTACAGGTGTAGTGAATGGCTCTCAGAATAGCCACACATGTATCAAGATTGTGTGCCCTGACAGACCTGGGAAATTCAAAGCTCCCATCTATCCTAGGATAGTCAAGTAACCAGGTTATGATATCATCACCCTGAGGTTGTGTCTTGGCGTAGTAGTCATGCTTACAAACATCTATTTTCCCTTCATCATCGAATGGAGCAATCTCGCCTCTCAGCAGTCTTCTATCCAGAAGCATAAAAGAAAACTGATCGTCAAACTCGATCTTTTCTTTGACTCTAGTACGACCACATAACCTCTCCACTGCTCTGCAAACCAGATCTGTACCATCATCCCTTTCAAACTTGAAGAGTTTGAGAAGATCTAGAATTCGTTTGAGTTCATGAGAGTCCCAAAAGCAGATACGCTGAGGTGTTTCCACTAGGCCACACTCGGTGATAAGAGACTCGGTAACTTCAAACTGTGCAAGAATCGGAAACTCCAGCATCCATCCTAGGGTGGTAAAAGGAAGAGCCTTACGCTCCCACAGTGACACAAGAAGAAATTGGATTTCCTTGAGTAACTTACTGCGCTCTTCATCTGCAGCTAAAGGCCAGTCCTTAGACCATCCATTCTCATATACAAACTCCTTCACAAACTCGAGCCGAGTCTTGATCATTTCAGCGGCAGCTACTGCATCCACTGGTTCCCAACCTCCAACGAATATTATACCAGCCCACACTTCACTTAGCATCTCAGGCGTATGATATCTCGTAGCAGGTTTATATTTTCCACCGTGTTCTTGTTCAAGATGATTCCTGAACTTCTTCACATAAAAGAATTTCTGTGAGCAAGTTCGACACATCCAGAATCTCCATTTCTTGTTCGTCGTTGCAGAATCCAGAACTTCCTCCAAAGCCTCTTTCCCTTCTTCGCCATATAACCTCTCAACATAACCTCTAAGCTTCGAAATGCTTATTTTCATAAAGTTCTTTTTAGCCTCAGCACTCATACTCGCCCAATGCGACCTCAATCTTTTATCAGCAGGGTTGTTGGAGTCACTCCTAATCGTGTCTCGAGCTTCTTCCTTCGACTCCTCAAGTGTTGGCTCAGAGCTTTTTCCAGTACAACAAAGGATGATCCTTAACTCAGCCTTCTTGAGTATACTCTCAAGCGTACCTTTTGTTTCTCGTTCGGCCGAGTCCAATTCACCAGAAGATTCCAAAAAAGACAAACTCACTTCTGCGTCTTTCACAGCCTTCTTGTAATACAATGCCGAATCAAGCTGTTTGGCAATCTCGAACAGTGAAACAGCAGCGAAGGCGTGTATCCCATAATCTTGAGTAAAAGGCTCAACACAACCCAAGAAAAATGCGAACTTCATGTCACTGTTCTCTTCTCTATTCGCTAGTTGGTACAAGATGGAACCCTGAAGGAAATTGAACATTCCTGGACTGTTGTCTTTCCCGCGCCTCGAGTACGCATCTTCGAGTACCTCCAGGGCCTTGGTGTGGTTTCCTTGAGCGAAGTGATCTTGTGCCATCTTGTGGAGCCGTGCATCCTCTTCAGCGATTTGGAAGAGGGAAGTATCCATGGTGGAGAGAAGAAGAAGAAGAGATCACTAGTAACGATTCTCTCTCAAGGTTTCTTGAGATTCTAGGGTTTTTTTGTTTGCTTCAGGCACAAGGTAAGTTTCTTTGCGAGGGAAAACAATATATAACAGCAAAAGGTTGAACCTTTCTTTCTTTCTTTATCATCACGTGAGGTCCACGTGATAGTAGAGAAGAAGTAGCAGGGAACCACGTGGCGTCTTCTCGAACAACTCTTTCTCTTGATATATCCATTGGGGACTTGTGTCGAGCACCTTGTGTGCATTTCCCCCTTTCGAGTAAAATCACAAAACTGCGTCGGTTTAATTGCATCTTCCGGAAATAAACAGTGAACAAAAAAGTTCAAATGTTGTGTAAACCGTTGAAAAATGGAGCGAATCGAGGAAGTAGAATGGTCTGATTTGAATTTTGATTTTAGCGGGAAAAGAGGATATAGAGAGAAATGAGGAAGAACCTCTTGATAATTTGTGATCGTAATATTCGATAAATGTTTTCAAAGAACAACTCGACATATGAGCAAAGGAATAGAGAATCGAGTAACATGGGCTTCACTTGTCTTGTTCACTTCACTAAGCCCATAAGAGGCCCAATACAACTTTCGAACTTATCAGAGGCAGAGGAGTAGAAGGAGAAAGGAGAAGCATTTGAAAGGTAAATGAGTTGAAACGTATGAATAAAACTTCCTTCACATTCCTATTTGATTTCACTTTTTCACAGCTTCGTAGAACAGAATCTCTGGCCGAACCTTCCTTTCTTCACAGAATCTGACCACATTCTTCCAGCTACCAACAACCTGTCAGCATCATCACCACACGCATATCAATATTGTATTGAGTCCTCATTTCAAAATGTTTCAGTCTTACCTTTTTGGCTAAAGCTTCATGTCTGTAACTGACCCACCGGAACTTTCTAAAAGCTAGGCAGAGGTATTCTTCTTCTTCACCACAACCAACCTGCATTTACACATTCTGAGACTGTAACAGAGAAAACAATAGGAGAAACATTTGTGACCTTGGTTTTTCTGATTTTACCATTGACACAAGCCGGTACGTTGTGTTTGGTTCCAAGCCTTCGTATAGCCTACTGACATCTATCTCCCAGTCCAAAGCCTTTGTTGTCTCGTTAATTTCATTTGCAGTTTCGTTCTTCTCCCATATCAACACTAGTGTTGCAACCCAACAAAACACTGTTTTACCACAGCTTATAATAGATGAAATGAGTAGAAACGATCATGGTCACAACTTACCAATTGTGAAGATAGGCGAGCATTTGCTTATAATGTGTTGAACAAAGTTTGCCTTTCCACACCCTTCTGTTTTAGTATCACATAACATTGTATATTCCATGCGGATCAACTTAAGGATGTCCTCAAGCTTCATTTTCCCAAAAGCACACTGTATATATATAATAACATAAACAACTTTATAAAGGGTCTACCAGTTTCTGTAGGAAATACAAAGAGGTAAAAAAAATGAAACATACCTTCAGGTCTCTGATTGAATCTGCAGCCACAACAACGCCATAAGAGCTTTGCTCTGGATAATTTGGATTTTTTCTGCATTTGCTACAAGTCATTCTTTCATATTCTTCCAGTGTAAAAATATGAGTTACGCAGCTTTCTATATCTGGAGTTTTCCAGCAAGGCCAAAACTCAAGGATGGATACGAGTAGCTCAGCAGCACCCCTTGACTGAAATGAGTAGAAAAATCAGAATGAATATTTAACACAACAGTCAATAAACTTATAAGCTTATAGTTTATCTGCACAAACCATTGAATGAACTTCTTCTAGGGAAGCAAGTACGTTTCCCAGGAGGTAACTGTACATTCCGTCTTTTATCTCCTTCCAGGCAAAAGCGGTAAAGTAATCTCGTAATGCATAAGGAACTTGTCCTTCCTGGTTGTCAGCAAATTGATGCCGATTGCGCACCAAATACTCTTTAAGAACCTTAATTTTACAAAGGGCCTGCAGAAACAGAACAATATATAGAAGAATAAGGAAGTGAAGAGAACAAACAAAATTTAGAATGTTATGTCAACAGCTAAATTGTTGGTGCCTGCTTTACCTTCAGTGTCATGTCAAGAGCTAAATTGCATCTTGTTGCAGCTGCAACAAGTGGTGACTCCATATGTTTCGACAGTAAATCTTCTTCAGGAATATTTTGCATATCTAGAAGATGGCAAGTTAAAGAAATAAAAATCAAAACAAAGTAGTTTAGAAGATTTGTCAATTGAGAAGCTTTTTTTACAACCAGGGTCACCTTTAGCAGTTTCCTCTTGATTATCAGTGTTGGCTGAAATATCCAATCCACCCCGTTCACCTGAAAGGGTATCTTCTGGTTCCACACAGTCTTCTTCCACGGGTTTTAGTGGTGGAGAAGTTTCACTAAACATTGGTAAGAAACACGTTGTACTCAGCGAAAACCTTCAAACAATTTATCAACTTGCGAAAAACCAAAATTTTTATCTAGAGAAAAGGTACTTACGGTTCGACATTGTGCTCAGTATCAGTAGACGTGCTCGTTGAAGTTTTCTGTTACGCCATGAAGGCCATTTTAATTCTTACAACTAAGTTACCGTAAAAGTTAGAGAAGCAAATATCATAATATAAATCTTCCACAACCTTGATGACTCCACGTTTCTTGTTCTTTGACCTTGATTTCTTCTCCTTCTCTTGTTTTTCTCTCGACAACAGATCTGCTTCTGCTGCAGCTACCTTGGCTATGGCGTCCATTTTTACAAGTTCATTTAACTCTTCCTAGAAGAAGAGACATAACCCACAATATAAGGTACATACAAAGAGAAAACCAGAGCGAAGATGAAAACTCTATCTATAAAACCAAAAATTCAAACCACCAACCCGCATGAACCGTTTGAGCAAGTTACGGATATAAGACCGGTAGTCAAAAGCAGAAAGCCTGGTGAGCTCGTTTAGCATACTAGTCCTTGAATTTTCAATCAGTAAAATCTTTGAATCGGCTAGTAGAACCTGCAAGTCAATGGATAACAATTTACGTATGTTATTCTATGGTTAATGAAAGCTCAGGTCAGGAATGAACCTTGTTGCTGACCACAACTTTCAGACGTTCTATGGACTTTAACACTTTATCATCACTGAGATCTTGATGCCCATGTATAAGATCCAGGCAAGCTTCTAGATCGTCGAAATCAAATGTGGGATCCGATGCTTCTTCGAGAATATCCCGTACTGCACACACGAATAGTATTCCATTCGGAGCATCTCCATCGCCTGTTTTAAACTCTTCACACATGTCACCTAGAAGAGGCGCATATACGACGTCCCCTTCACCTTCCGGAGCAATCCTTCTCTTTTCATCTTCGCTCGTACACAAGTTTGTGGCGTTAATAAGAGCTCTATAATAACACAAGTTCTCCATCTTCTTTGCATATTTGGTTGCCAAATCCCTACACGTAAAGTGAATGGCTCTCAGAATAGCCACACACATATCAAGATTGTGTGCCCTGACAGACCTGGGAAATTCAAAGCTCCCATCTCTCATAGGATAGTCAAGTAACCAGGTAATGATATCATCGCCCTGAGGATGTGTCTTGGCGTAGTAGTCATGCTTACAAACATCTATTGTCCCTTCATCATCGAATGGATCAATCTCGCCTCTCAGCAGTCTTCTATCCAGAAGCATAGAAGAAAACTGATCGTCAAACTCGATCTTTTCTTGAACTCTAGTACGACTACATAATCTCTCCACTGCTCTGCAAACCAGATCTGTACCATCATCCCTTACAAACTTCTTGATTGTGAGAAGATCTAGAATTCGTTTGAGTTCATGACAGTTCCAAAAGCAGATACGCTGAGGTGTTCCCACTAGGCCACACTCGGTTGTGAGAGTCTCGGTAACTTCAAATTGTGCAAGAATCGGAAACTCCAGCATCCATTCTAGAGTGGTAAAAGGAAGAACCTTACGCTCCCACAGTGACACAAGAAGGAATTTGATTCCCTTGAGTAACTTACTGCGCTCTTCATCTGCAGCTAAAGGCCAGTCCTTAGACCATCCTTCCTCATATACAAACTCCTTCACAAACTCTAGCCGAGTCTTGATCATGTCAGCGGCAGCTACTACATCCACTGGTTCCCAACCTCCAGCCAATATCATACCAGCCCACACTTCATTTACCATCTCAGGCGTATGCTTTCTCGTAGCAGGTTTATATTTTCCACCGTGTTCTTGTTCAAGATGATTCCTGAACTTCTTCACATAAAAGAATTTCTGTGAGCAAGTTCGACACATCCAGAATCTCCATTTCATGTTTGTCCTTGTAGAATCCAGAACTTCATCCAAAGCCTCTTTCCCCTCTTCGCCATATAACCTCTCAACATAACCTCTAAGCTTCGAAACGCTTACTTTCATAAAGTTCTTTTTAGCCTCAGCACTCATACTCGCCCAATGCGACCTCAATCTCTTATCAGCAGCGTTATTGGAGCCACTCCTCACCGTGTCCCGAGCTCCTTTCGACTCGCCAAGTGGTGGCACAGAGCTTTTTCCAGTACAACCACGGAGGATCTTTAACTCTGCCTCTTTGAGTATATTCGCAAGTGTACCTTTCGTTTGTAGCTCGTTCGCGTCCAATTCACGAAAAGATTCCAAAAGAGATAAACTTTCTCTTGCGTGTTTCGCGGCTTTCTTGTAATACGATGCCGAGTCAAGCTGTTTGGCGATCTCGAACAGTGAATTCGCGGCGAAGGCGTGTATCCCAAAATCTTCAGTAAAGGGCTCCACACAACCCAACAAAAATACGAACTTCATGTCGCTGTTCTCTGCTTTCTTCGCTAGATGGTACAAGATGGAACCTTGGAGGAAATGGAACATTCCTGGACTGTTATCTTGCCCACGCCTTGAATACCCATCTTCGAGTACCTCCAAGGCCTTGATGGGGTTTCCTTGTGCAAAGTGATCTTTTGCGATCTTGTGGAGCCGCTCATCCTCCTCAGCGATTTTGAAGACGGAAGGATCCATGGTGGAGAAGAAGAAGAGAGCACCAGTAACGATTCTCTCTCAAAGTCTCAAGGTTTCTTGGGATTCTAGGGTTTTTTTGTTTGCTTCAGGCAGAAGGTAACTTTCTTTGCGAGGGAAAACAATATAACAGCAAAAGGTTGAACCTTTCTTGGGATCTTTATCACGTGAGATACACGTGACAATACAAAGGAAACGTAGCTTCCTTTCGCTGCAACCAGAAACCCAACACGTGGCGTCTTTTGGAGCAACTCTTCCCTCGATGTATCTATTGGGGACTTTTATCGAGCAGCTTGTGTGCATTCTCCCTTTGGAGAAAATCACAACACTGCTTCGGTTTAATTGCATCTTCCCGAAATAAACAGTGAACAAAAGACCCAAAATTTAAGGGAATTGATGAATCGTGGAGTGATTTGAGGGAAGAGTAGTGGATTGAGAGTAGGAGTAGAATGGTTTGAATTTGAATTTGTTGGATTCTCCCGGAATAAAAGAGTGAGCAGAATCAATGTAAAAAGAGAAGAAGATAATCGGTTTTCCTCAAACCAGAAACCAGAAGACCTTAACCGTTTTCAACCGTCCGTTTAGTGTTATACTTATGTTGGTACGGTAGAAAACAGATCATTGATATCCGGTTCAGTTAACCGTTTTCAACCGTCCGTTTAGTGTTATACTTATGTTGGTACGGTAGAAAACAGATTATTGATATCCGGTTCAATTCTATCGCATCTTCCCGAAATTAACAGTGAACCAAAGACCCAACTGTTGTGTTAATCATTGAATAATGGAGTGATTTGAGGAAGTAGAGGATTGAGAGTAGGAGTAGAATGGTTTGGTTTTCGTTTGTGTTGTATTTTCCCAGAATTAAAAAAAAGTGAACAAATCAATGTAAGAAGATGATCGGTTTTCCTCAAACCAGAAGACCTTAACCGTTTTCTACCGGTCTTATTGCGGTATAATTATGTTGGAGAGTATTGTTATTTGGTTTAGATTATCCGGTTTAACATTGTCTTAACATTGAAAACCTGAACCGCTCGGCGCTCTCTCTCTATCTTGTTCTGATAAACCTCTCTAGAAAAATTGGTGAGCCCTCTTCACTGTTCACTTCCTTCACTCTCGTCGTCAATTGCAGTTCAAATTCCGGCCACGAGCAGAGCCCGAGGAGTTATCAATTCAATGTCACCCTAACCTCACTTCGATTTTGCTTGCGATGGGTTTCATTCTCACACAGTTGTCGTCTCCGCTTTCTCTCAGCCCAGGTCTAGTATCGTTACAACCTAGGTATCGGGTCAAAACCCGGAAACTTGGGTCCAGAGAATCCAATAAATCTAGGAGAATCGTTCCCATTAGAGGCTGTTTTGGTTTCGCGAGCTCGAACCAGTCTGAATCTCACGTGAGATCACGTGAGCTCGTGACGTCGTCTGGGTATAGTGCCAAGACGAGAGAGAACAGCGTTATACAGTTCGTATCCAAGCCTTTGGTTTACGCCTTGTTCTGTATTGCAATCGGGTTTTCACCGGTTCAGTGTTTTCAAGCTCCAGCTTTAGCTTTGCCTTTCCTCAGTGATGTGATAGGGAAGAAAAAGAAAGAGACTTTGATTGAAAAAGAGTTGGTTTTGAAGTCGGTTGATCATGAGTTCTCTGGTTACACTCGGAGACTGTTGGAGAAGGTTTCGGTTCTGGTCAAGAGTGTTGAGAAGGTGAGAAAGGGAAACGGAGATGCTGCTGAGGTGGGGAAGGCGTTGGGTGCAGTGAAGGCGGAGAAGGAGAAGCTTGAGAGAGAGATAATGAGTGGGTTGTATAGTGATTTGAGTCGGTTTAGGAAAGAGAGAGAGGTGTTGATGAATCGAGCTGATGTGATTGTGGAAGAGGTCCTGAGATTGAAAAGAGAGAGTGAAAGGGTGTTGGGGAAAGGTGATGTGGAGAAAGTGGAGAGATTGGAAGAGAGTGTGGGTGTCAAGGAGAGCGAGTACAACAAGGTATGGGAGAGAATAGATGAGATTGATGATACAGTTTTAAAGAGAGAGACAACATCATTGAGTTTTGGGGTTAGGGAGCTTATGTTCATTGAAAGAGAGTGTGTGGAGTTGGTTAAGAGCTTCAAACGAGAAATGAAGCAAAAGAGTTCTGAGAGGTAATGATATGTCTAGCCATGGTTTTGTGTGGAGATAATATTATTCTGCCTTACCTTTAACTGAGAGTTTGGTCACCCTTTGATGATATATATCTTGTTGCATACTCTTCTAATGGTGATGGTAAAAGGCACTTCTGGTTTGCCAATTTATTTTGCTTATGCTCGTATTCCTAATTTAAGTACCTTTTTGTTGTTTTTTCTATATGTCTTTGTCATATATATGCCTTTTGTTTTTTCCTCTGACAGATATGTTTCAGGTTACACTTACACTATCAATTGGTTTTCTGTTTGCAGTATTCCTGAGAGCTCCGTTACGAAACTCCCAAGAGATGAGATTAAGCAGGAGTTACTGAACGCTCAAAGAAAGCATTTGGAACAAGTGATACTGCCTGATGTTTTGGAACTAGAGGAGGGTGATCCCTTGTTCGATCGTGATTCAGTGGATTTTTCTCTACGCATCAAAAAACGCCTTGAGGAATCGAAAAAGCTGCAGAAAGATCTTCAGGACCGTATCAGAGGGCGTATGAAAAAGTTTGGTGAAGAAAAGCTTTTTGTTCTAAAAACTCCAGAAGGTGAAGTTGTCAAGGGCTTTCCTGAAGCTGAGGTGAAGTGGATGTTTGGAGAAAAGGAGGTGGTTGTTCCGAAAGCTATCCAGCTCCATCTACGCCATGGTTGGAAAAAGTGGCAGGACGAAGCAAAGGCAGATTTGAAACAGAAACTTTTAGAAGATGTTGATTTTGGGAAACAATATATAGCGCAGAGACAGGTATGTTTTGGCTTATGGTATGAAAATTCACTAGACAACAAATATGTAGAATGCTTCATATTTTTCATGGTATGATCCTAGTATTGTGAGTTAGCATGGCTAACCAATACGTTTGTATCTTTTGGTGATGGAAACCTCAAGAATTGCCTTGGTTTTGGTAGATTATGTAGGCTCTTTATTGAATACAGCAAGTTTATCTGTTATCTTATTAACAAGCTATCAGGTAAATCATTTTACTTGGTCAAGCAAGAAGCACTTTTTCTGGTTCACGCCATTGATTGAATCTTTCTACGGTTTGATGAGACAGTTTTAGTTGTACCTTTGTTGTAAAGTTTATATACATCTGTGTGTTTTGCAGAACTTATTTGGACATGTCTTGATCACTCACCAATTAGTTATTGATATGTCTTGTTTTCTCTCTGAAGGAACAAGTTCTCCTGGATCGAGATAGAGTTGTTTCAAAGACTTGGTATAATGAAGACAAAGATAGGTGGGAGATGGACCATATGGCTGTTCCATATGCAGTTTCAAGGAAGCTGATTGACAGTGCCAGGATTAGGCATGATTTTGCTGTAATGTATGTTGCACTGAAAGGAGATGACAAGGAGTACTACGTTGACCTCAAGGTAGACAAATTAAAGTCTCTAGTTTATTTGATAAATTTCTTATTTTTGTTTTCTAACTCTTTTCTATGGTTGTAGGAATATGAGATGCAATTTGAGAAATTTGGAGGGTTTGATGCTCTGTACCTCAAAATGATTGCTTCTGGAATCCCAACTACTGTTCATTTGATGTGGATACCCATGTCAGAGCTAAGCATTCATCAACAGTTTCTGTTGTTTACAAGGGTGGTTTCTCGAGCCTTTACCGCATTGAGGAAGACTCCGCTTGCATCATATGCAAAGGACATTTTATTAGAGAGAATAAAAAATATAAACGATGACTTTATGATGGCGGTCGGTTTTCCAGTGCTTGAGTTTATCATTCCTTACCAGGTATTACTTTACTCTCTCTCTCAAATATTTTAGTTTCCTGTTTCCATGAGACTAGTTGTTCCTCTTAAACATTTCGACTTTTTTTTAACACAGCTAAGGCTGCGTCTGGGAATGGCTTGGCCGGAAGAAATAGAGCAGTCTGTTGGCACGGCATGGTACTTACAGTGGCAGTCTGAGGCAGAAATGAACTTCAGGTCCCGCAATACACAAGATTTTAAGTGGTTCGCCTGGTTTCTAATTCGAAGTTTTGTGTACGGCTATGTTGTGTATCATGTTTTCCGCTTTTTGAAAAGAAAGATTCCAAGAGTTCTTGGCTATGGACCCTTCCGCCGAGATCCAAACGTGCGGAAATTTTGGAGAGTGGTATGTAACTTTTCTTTTCCCGTATACCTCTCTCCCCAACGCTCTCAAATTGTAGTCAGCAGTAGAGTATTGTAGTTAGTATTACACCAATCATGCTTGTTGCTCATTCAGGTTCCTTACACTAATAGTTAATTACCAAAATCTGTTTTTTTTTTTTTTGCAGAAATCATATTTTACTTTTAGAAAAAGGAGAATCAAGCAAAAGAGAAAGGCTGGAATCGACCCTATAAAAACTGCATTCGATAGAATGAAGAGAGTGAAAAATCCACCAATCCCATTGAAAAACTTTGCTAGTATTGAGTCTATGAGAGAAGAAATCAACGAGGTTGTGGCGTTTTTACAGAATCCGAAGGCATTTCAGGAGATGGGGGCCCGTGCACCACGGGTATGTTGCATTACGGTTGTGTAAGGCAGTGTCCAATTTTAAGCAGCATTAATTCATAGGAAGTGCTTTTGTACTTTGCAGGGAGTTCTTATTGTTGGTGAGAGAGGAACGGGAAAAACTTCACTGGCGCTGGCTATAGCAGCCGAAGCAAGAGTGCCTGTTGTTAATGTTGAAGCTCAAGAGCTGGAGGCTGGACTATGGGTTGGCCAAAGTGCCGCAAATGTCAGGGAACTCTTTCAAACTGCAAGAGAGTTGGTTAGCTGCTTCTCCCCCATGTTGTTTGTTGATTCATCATTTTCATAGATATTAATTTTCTCTCGTGATAATCAGGTTCCGAGTCTTATGTAACATCAGTTTCATGCCGTCTTATGTTCTGATGTTTACTGTGTTATTACTAGGCACCTGTTATCATATTTGTGGAGGATTTTGACCTCTTTGCTGGTGTTCGTGGGAAGTTCATACATACAAAACAGCAAGATCATGAATCTTTCATTAATCAGCTTCTTGTTGAACTTGATGGGTAAGAGTCAATTTCTTTGTTGATTGAACATTAAGACCATATGTGTAGTGTCGCCTTCAACGCAATACGAATTGGTGCATTAGGAATCCATGTAGCTTCTCTTTTCTCCAGTTGACTTTTCTGATGTCAATCCAATTGATAATTTATAATTATGCAGTTTTGAGAAGCAGGATGGCGTAGTTTTGATGGCTACTACACGAAATCATAAGCAGATTGATGAAGCGTTAAGAAGGCCAGGTCGTATGGATAGAATATTTCATCTTCAAAGTCCAACTGAAACGGAAAGGGAGAGGATTTTACACAATGCTGCAGAAGAAACCATGGACAGAGAACTCATTGATCTGGTGGATTGGCGTAAGGTGATCTTAAGCTGTGCAAAGTTGTTTATATATGATCTTTCCTATATCTCTTCCTAGTTCTGTATTTTCTGGTTCCACTATCTTGGTTAGTTAACAGTTCATGGTTACAGGTTTCGGAGAAGACATCTATATTACGACCGATAGAACTGAAACTTGTTCCAATGGCTCTCGAAAGTAGTGCCTTCAGGAGCAAATTTCTGGACACAGATGAACTTCTGAGTTACGTTAGCTGGTTTGCGGTAAACAATCTTTCATCATCTTAGCCTTTTGTCAAACCATTTTTGTTCATATGCGAGCTTGGTTTCATCAGGTGATTCCTTTTTCTTTTATTACAGACGTTTAGCCATATAGTGCCCCGATGGTTGCGGAAAACTAAAGTTGCCAATAAAATTGGCAAGATGCTTGTTAATCATCTTGGACTCAACTTAACCAAAGAAGATTTGGAGAATGTGGTTGATCTGATGGAACCTTATGGACAGATAAGCAATGGAATAGAACTTCTCAATCCTCCTGTTGATTGGACGAGGGAGACAAAGTTCCCACATGCTGTCTGGGCTGCTGGTCGTGCTCTGATCGCACTTCTAATACCAAACTTCGATGTTGTAGACAATCTGTGGCTTGAGCCTAGTTCCTGGGAAGGAATTGGATGCACAAAAATCACCAAGGTCACAAGTGGTGGCTCTGCAAGTGGGAATACGGAATCAAGATCATATCTTGAGAAGAAGCTCGTTTTCTGCTTTGGGTCTCACATTGCATCCCAAATGCTTCTTCCTCCTGGAGAAGAAAATTTTCTTTCGTCCACAGAAATAACACAAGCGCAAGAGGTAAACTCTTTCTACTCTTTTGCAGCAGCCTGTTGTTTAAATACTAAATATGATTATAATTTGCGGCATGCACCACAGATTGCAACACGGATGGTGCTTCAGTATGGCTGGGGACCCGATGACAGTCCTGCAGTTTACTATGCCACTAACGCGGTAAACGTCTTTCTTAAATTTGACATTAGTATTCCTTTCCAAGATTAGTTGTCTGAAACCACTGAACCAAAATGCTTGATATGTTATGAATGATTATTCTATCTTTCATTCAGTTTCCGTTCATTATGATGTTTCATCTTACAGCTGTTTGATTTATTCGATTCAATGGAGCAGGTATCAGCTTTGAGTATGGGAAACCATCACGAATACGAAATGGCCGGTAAAGTTGAAAAGGTTTGTTTTACTCTCTAGTTTCTAATACCTTCATAACTACTGCCATGTCTCTAGCCTTTAACAGTTTTCTTCCAGCTCGACTTTTCAGTTGGTTAAAGCATTGTCTAAGGCTAAATGTAGAACTTCTCTAATGTCATTTTATTCCTCTACAGATTTATGACTTAGCGTACGAAAAGGCAAAGGGAATGCTCCTCAAAAATCGCCGTGTCCTTGAGAAAATCACTGAAGAGCTCCTCGAATTTGAGATTTTGACCCATAAGGTAAATATCTTCATGATGTTGGAACCATTGTTTGCAAATGAAATATTAGAGTGAAGGAGATGTTCCAGACAACCTCTGCATAAAAAATCTCAACGTTTTGGTTTCTTCGCTTGGTTTGCAGGATCTAGAAAGACTTGTTAATGTGAATGGCGGGGTACGAGAGAAGGAACCTTTCTTTCTCTCTGGAACCAACTACAACGAGGCAAGTATCACTATCATCAATACATATCATTATCGAACAAAAAAAAACAGCCTGAATTAAAAATTTGAAAACCTTGAACTATTTTATAAGAAAACAGAGTTACATTGCTTTATTTAGAAATGGAATGTCACATAGTTAAAAACTTGCAGTGCATGAACTTCACTAAATTCACCAGTACATCGAAAAGCCTTTTTAGAAGTAGTGACACAAGTTGAAGAAAAGATATGTTCTTTCTACTTACATCTCTTGAATGGTTTGATTTGCTCCTGTTGCAGCCATTGTCAAGGAGCTTCCTTGATGCCGGAGATTCGTCAGAAACTGTACTTCTTAGTACACCAACCTAAAGACGCATGGAGAACATAGAGTTTGATGATAAGATTTTCTTGCAGATTCTGCAGAAAATTTATTGAGGATTGCAAGTTTTGTTGTTTTACTCACCAGATGATGCACTTGACACTAGTGTAGTCTACCAAGCTTGAGACTTGAGATTCATTTTTATAAAACTGAAAGTTTTCTTGTCCTCATCTCTTATTATTCTTATTGCCTACTTGTCTGTGTAACATATTCATCACTGCTTCCAAGTACAATTCTGGTCCTCTGAAATGATGTCGTTCGCAGATTACACAGTTTAAACATAACCGTAATTTAGTTGAGATTTAAGGAGAAGCCATTGCTCTTGAGGATGCTAATTGATTCTTTCCCCTTTTTGAGTACATGGACCAGATTGTTATTTTGACTAGTGATTGAATTTAAGCTCTTTATTATTGCTTGGAGAAGTCCTGTATATTCATGCGGGTGGACACAGAGTTTCTCTCGCGGTTGGTCTTTCAGATGAAATCTATCTTCCTAAAGCCTAAAGGTTAGCTTTCATTCATCTTGGAACTTAGAGTATACATATCTTACTTGTGGCAACAATGGATATTCTGTAAGTTGAGCATATACACCGATTTGTGTTTCTATAAATACAAAAGGTGTAATGTTTCTTATTTGTACAGCCTACAGTAGCATCTTAAAAATTCTTTTTAATCAGCACCAATAATTGATGATGGAGTACCAGATGCTGCTACTTAAATTTAGTATGTTAAGAGTTGTGAGCACATCCTCTTCTACTTTATCTAGTCAGGAAGCAATGCTGCTAGAATATATGCTTTCCAATGTTATATTATATCATTCAAAAGGGTTCTTACTATGTGTTTGTTACTTGTTAGTGATAGTAACCAATGGCCTCATGAAAAGAATCTTTTGATGATGATCGTTTAGGAATAAAGAACAATATCAGTTTCATTAACACGAACCTGGAACTCTTATCTGTGATAGGAAAAGGATATAATAAACTGTTAACCCATGAGATTAACTTTTTTAATTACTTCAAATGAATTAACACAAGCGCAAGAGGTAAAAACTCTTTCTACTCTTTTTGCAGTAGCCTGTTGTCTAAATACTTACTGTTTCGTCATGCACCACAGATTGCAACACGCATGGTGCTTCAGTATGGCTGGGGACCCGATGACAGTCCTGCAGTCTACTATGCCACCAACGCGGTAAACGTCTTTCTTATATTCCACATTAGCATTTTCCAAGATTAGTTGTTTGAAACCACTGAACCAAGATGCTAAATATAACTTGCCTTCAGTTTCCTTTCATTTTGATGCCTCGTCTCATTTGAATCCTGATTGACTTTACTCCTTTATTATGGTTTATTCGATTCAATGGAGCAGGTATCAGCTTTGAGTATGGGAAACCATCACGAATACGAGATGGCCGGTAAAGTTGAAAAGGTTTGTTATGCTCTCTAGTTTCCAATACGTTCATAACTACTGCCATGTCTCTACACTTTTAACAGTTTTCTTCCAGCTTGGCTTTTCAGTTGGTTAAAGCATTGTCCTAACTGCAGAAGTGCTCTAATGTCATTTTATTCCTCTACAGATTTATGATTTAGCGTACGAAAAAGCAAAGGGAATGCTCCTCAAAAACCGCCGTGTCCTTGAGAAAATCACTGAGGAGCTGCTCGAATTTGAGATATTGACCCAAAAGGTAAAATCTTCATGATATTGGAACCCATTGTGCGAAACTGCAAATGAAATATTAGAGTGAAGGATGTTCCAAACAACGTCTGCAATAAAAAAATCTTAACGTTTTTGGTTTCTTCTCTTGGTTTGCAGGATCTAGAAAGACTTGGTTCATGAGAATGGCGGGATTCGGGAGAAGGAACCTTTCTTTCTCTCTGGAACATTGACAAGTATGAGGTTGTTTGTACTGTATTCTAAGGTGTCTCACTCACATAAAAAATTAATATATAGCTTTGATCGGAAAAGGATTAAAGTAAGCCAAGTTCTACTCGACCTATAAAACTGGCTTTTCCTTAGTCTTAAACAATTGTTTGAGCAATCACTGAAGTTTCCCGGGGAAAATATCGAGCTAAAGAGATGTTGTAACTATAAAATCTTGTAACACAAGTAATTAATTAAGCCCTAGGAATTTCTATATTTCTCTAAAAAGGAGTTAAGAGGTGATATTAAGAGATGTTTCACTTTTGTTTGTATAATCTGCACGTAAGCGTTTGTTTAACAAAAAGAAGAGTAATTAAAGGGAAGCAAGATCACGGTGATCACGTAAGGTCCGAAGAGAAACGGAGAAAAGTTGAAAGGAAAAGATAAGACAAACCTTTAAGAGGTCGTTCATTGGTTAGAGATCTATAAGACAGGAGAAAGAAACTTGTTGAACAATCAACCCAATTCCATATAAAGCTCAAGAAATGGCCACAATTAGAATTAATTAGAAGAAAAACAAACCTGGTTTTATCATATAAACTCAGATCTCCCTTGTTCTCTTTCTTTTTTTTTGTGTGTGTTTCCTTTGATCAGGGCCGTCTTTTAGCACGTGCAAGTGGAACGGTCGAACAGGGTTCAAAATTTGAGAGGGTACATAATTTTTTTTAGTAATAGTTTTAAATTTAAAATCATATATTTGTAAAAAAAATCAGAATAACTATATTTGAATTTAATTTTCGTATTTATAACCAATGAATATAAATAACAATTCTGTATTTTGTTTATATAACAAGCTAAAATGCAATAAGTTAGGAAGTAATTAGTGTTTATATCAAGGAAAGTAAGAAATAGTTTTTATGTGTGTTTGAATATTCAGTGGCAGTATAGAAAGTTAATATTCTAATTTGATTATGTTTAAGAAACAATTATCAATTAGTGATTATAAATAGGGAGAACAAGATATATTTTGTTCACTGTTTTTAATAAAAACTAGCAAACACAAAGAAAAAAAAAACTAGCTTACAATTTCGGTCGACAAGAAAAAAAGAGTGTTTTGTCTAATCAAAAGTATATAGCTTTTTGTCTAACTACTATCCAGATTTTGTTACTCTATATATTTATTGATTATAATTTCTGATTATGGATAAAATAAATGCAAAAAAAAAACTGAAAATCTAGAAGAATTATCAAATTCGATGATTTGATCGATGGTTTTTTCATTGAAAAGTACCAAATGATCAATTTCAATAATTTGATTACTGATTTTGCGTTTAAAAGCTAGAGAATGGTGTTATTTAGATATAAAAAAAATTAATCTGATGTATTTATTTTATATTATTATGATATTTTGTAAAAAAATTAAATGATTTTATATTATTAAAAAGAGTTTTATTTTCTTTTTCGAACAGGGTCTCTATAAAGTTTGAGATGGCCCTGCCTTTGATAATCCTAAACAGTTAATAAGATCGATAGATAATTACTCAGAGCGTTGTATATACGGGAGTTTGGATGATTGGCAATGAGTTCGTTCTGAGAATGCAAAAATGCACCTTATCACATCGGGGTTCAGGCAAAGAGCAACAAGCTGGAGTGATCTGTTAGGATAATGATGTATCTGATAATTATCAAGATAATAAATTTGAATAACATGTGTCAAAATACCTAAAATTAGCATATAAATTAGTTTGATTTGAACATTTAGATATAGAATCAATAGATTTTTTTAGTATTTTTGGTTTTTTTAGTATACTTTAACTATTTTAAACATTTACTTTTGACTATTCGTATATATTTTCAAGTATTTTGGAAAACTTAAAAGTATCTTATATATTATGGATGTTTTTAATATCCATTAAATCTAAAAATAATTGATATATTTAGGTATATAAATATATTTCGGATATATTCGGATACCCAAAATATTTCGGTTCGGGTCGGATTCGGTTTCGGTTATATAAATACCAAAATTTTGAACCCGTTTGGATATTTAATGAATTTTGGTTTGAGTTCGGTTCTACTTTTTCGGATCGGGTTCAGTTCGGTTTTTCGAATCCGGGTTTTATGCCCAGCCCTATATCAAATTTAGTAAATTATAATAGTTTCATTATAGTCAACAAAAATAATCATTCTCATAATTTAAGCTGCCCAACATGTCGAGATACAATATTTTCATGTTATTGTTTCGGTATATATGACTAATAATTAACCGTCCTAATAAGAAATTTATCTCATCTAACTTTTCCTAAACTATATTTACAAGTTTGATTCTTTCTCCAAGCTTCTTTGTATTCATCCAACTCCGGAAACATAGATTATTTAACAAATTAAAATTATCTTAAACCTTTTAACGAAAAAAATATTATAACTAATTTTCTAAATAGCATGGTTTATTTGGTTTCAAATACAATAACATATAAAAAATTTAACTAATATGTATATTTTCAAATAATAAAAGATATATTATATATTTACTCTAACTATTTAAATTATTTTCTAATTTTCATCCCGCCCGTAGGCGGCCAGCCCTAGTTCTATAAAAAGCTCGGTTGTCTTGTTGCTAGTTCGAAGATCACTAGGGTTTCCTTGTTTTCGCTGCTCACAATGGCTACTTCTTCGAAGAAATCGGCCGCAGAAGCTAAATCATCTGGTAACAAACAGTCTTCTTACGATTGATTTCTCACCGCAAAACTAGTCTCTTACTTGTCTGAAGAGGAGGTTTTTGATACTTCATCTATATTTTTAGCAATAAAAAATCCAACTCTTAAGAGGAACTTTGTTTTTTTTTTTTTTCTTAAATAGTGAAGCGTAAGCTGAAAGATGTTTTGGAGACCAAACCTATGATTCTGAAGAAACATAAGGTAAGCTAAGAAGATGCTTATGAATATTTGAATTTTGTTCTACTTGCTAACACACTCGAAATCATTCATTCAGGAGGAGGTTGTCGTAAAAAAGAAAACCATCTTGGTTCGCAGTTTCTCTAAGGACACTGGGATAGCAGATATCATCGATTTCTTCAAAGATGTTGGACAAGTTGTTCGTGTTCAACGTGGTTATCACCACGGGTTCAGGAAGACTAGGAAATATAGCTTTGTCAAGTTTTCTTCTTCTAGCGAAGCAGACAAGGTGAAAGTTTAGACTAGTTGTATTAAACAATTATTTTAACCAAGTTTTCTGATTTAAATCTTTATATTTTAATATTGTAGGCTCTCCAAAAGATTAAAAATTTGCACGGTCCCCAGATTTTCCCGCACAACATCTTACCCAAGTAGGTTCAATATTTTAACCTGATTGCTATAGTTTTGGATGCCATTACACAACTAACACTATTGTTTTTCTTTATAAGGTATTGCAAAGATCACAAAGTCTGGTAAGTGGATTACATTCTTGATTCAGTGTGTTTTACATGGAGAGATTTACACGGACTTTTTCCATATTTCAGGAACAAAGATTTCATTCTACGAGAAGAAGAAGATGAGACACCTCCTCCCAAGTTTGTTGAGGTACCTGTTATCTTCAAAATCTTTTGTTAAGTCATTTTCTAACACACTTGCCTGTTAATTGCAGAATGTTCTCTTTGTTTCCAACCTCTCTCCTCAGACTAAAATATTTCATATGTAAGAGTTACAAAAACCTTTAATTTTCTACTTCCATTGCCTGATATTTTTGGGATCACTTGAGCCTTTTGTACTTGGCTTTTTTACAGCATCCGCTACTTCAGTCGTGTTGGACAAGTTGTTAGTGTTCGGCTTATTGTAAATCCCGAGGGCAAGCATGTAGGCTATGGCTTTGTCGAGCTTGGTTCTGCTTACCAAGCACGTAAGGCGCTGGAAAAAATGAATGGTGAATATTTTCTGGATCACATGATTTTTATTGACGTAGCTAAGCTGCCTCCCTACCGTCTCCTACCCAAGTAAATTTCTTTTCCAATAGTCTTTGTTTCCCCCTAATTTTATTTGCTTGAGTTTTAACATCATTACAGAAGACATATATATATATATATATATTTTTGTTACTTAGGTACTACAATTTTGCAGAGAAGTTCTGGTAAGGGGTGTTTAACTATATATTTTTGGTGAAGTTTTCTTTTTCTTTGTATACATGGAGAGATCACTTTGGTTTCTCGAAATTTCAGTTACGAAGACTATCTTCGACGAGGGATCCTTCTGGGAGACGACGATGACTCAGAAGAAAGACTTTCTCAAGAGGTACGAAACTCCCAAGTTTTGTTGAGGTGCCTAAGAAACATTTAGCGTTTACTAACAGAACTTTTTCCATGAGGCTACTTTTTGTGTGTGTGTTGTTTTCTCCTTTAAAGTCGTGTGCTAACAACAACACACTTGGCTGTTAAAAATTCAGGCAGTTGCTGTGCAAAACAAGACGATCTTTGTCTACAACCTCCCTAGCCCAACTAAAATACAAGATCTGTATGTAGCCCCATTAATTCCCTCTTCCGTGATTTTTTTTTTTTGTTTTTGTTTTTCTCATGACTAATATTGCTATCCTCCTTTTTGTCTTCAGCATTGATGTATTAAAAGATGTTGGAAACGTTGTACATGTTCGGCTTCTTATCGACTGTCAGGGCAACCAAACTGGCAAAGGCTATGTTGAGTTTTCTTCTGTTGAAGAAGCAGAAAGGGTGAGAGAGTAAATTATTTTTATGTAAGTAATTTTTTAAAGTACCCACCATTGCTGACTGATTATTAAGTCTTTTTTATACTTTAGGCGTTGAAAAAGGAGTATTTGCACGATCAAGAAATTTTGCTTCTTTCGGCTGACAGTTATCCAGACCTTCAGCATCCCAAGTAAATAAACACTAGTTGTAACTTATAGCTAATTCTTTTTTTAACGCCACTAAAGAAGACCTAACATTGTATATATGAATTTTTTTTTTTTTTTTGTTAATTAGGTGTTGCATCGATCACAAGGTTTGGTAAGTGATTTAACTATTTGTAAAATTATTTAAAGTGATGTTCTTGGTATAATACCTATTGAGAGATGACACTGATTTTCGATCATCATCCAGGTACGAAGACTACCTTGGACGAGAAAATCGTCTACTGATCGAAGAAGATGATGTAGTGGAGGAAGGATTTGATGAATGTCATGATTTTTCTGAGGAAATAGCCTTAAGAAAAAAGACACTCTTTATTTACAATATCCCTCCGAGAATACGAACATGTAATCTGTAAGTAGTGGCACCTTTTTTTTAATTTCCTCTTGATCATCATGACTGATATATTTTGCCCTCTACATTTGCAGCTTTGATTACTACAAAAGTGTTGGACAAGTTTGTCGTGTTAGACTTGTTGTGAACCGCGAGGGTGAGCATGTGGGCTGTGGTTTTGTTGAGTTTGCTTCTGCTGACGAAGCAATGTCAGCCTTGCTCTACAGGAATAGTAGAACTCTGAAAATTCGCTCCGACGTGGTTGAGATGGCTCCATACCCTATCCGACCCAAGTAAATTGTTTCTTTAATTTGTGTTTTTCTTTAATCTTGTTACACAAGAGACTAATGCTATTAGTCTCGTTGTTGATTATAGGTACAGGGATGCAGAGAAGCTCTGGTAAGGGATTTCTTTAGCACATTGGGTTAAAGCTTTTTTTTTTTGTTGTTATACATGGAAAGATAACGAAAACGGTTTGTCAATATTTCCAGGAATGAAGAGTACCTTCGACAAGAAAGCCTTTCGACAGAAAAAGAATATGAAGAAGATTATCTGGAGAAACCGGAGGGAACTGAATTATTCTGCGGCAAGAAGAAAACCCTTTTCTGCGGCATGAAGAAAACCTTCTCTGACGATGACTGATGGAAGAAGATGAAGAAGCTATCTGGTGTTTTAATCGCGCTATCTATCTGGTGTTTTAAACTTATAATATACAATGCAAGAAGCTATTTGATGTTTTTAACTTATGATACATTCTTAGGTTCTAGTTAATTTATTGTCTGAATCATTTGTAGTTTAATGGCCTTGTCTTATACTCTCTCCGTTCCACAATATAAGATGTTTTGGGGAAATTTTGATGTTTCAAAATATAAAATGTTTTGATATTTTAAGGTACTTTAACTTTCTTGAAAACTGGTTAACCAATAGCAGTTTACTACATTGTTTATAATTGGTTAATCTATATTTAATTTATATTATTTAATTATATTGACTTCTAAAAATTAAAGTAAGTTTCTTAATTCTTGTGCATTCAAACAAAAAATCTTATATTATGGAACGGAGGGAGTATGATCCAAGCACTTGCTACATTAAAAAAAAAATTACTGTACGAACTTATATAGATTTTGTAATCATAAAATCTGGTTGCACAATCTAAACATGTGAAATATCTTGAAACTCAAATACGCGCAAGTTAACTTGTCTCTGAATCTATACTCCATTGCTTATAGCTAAGATTCTAACAACCGTCTACGTGTTTCTTTGCTGTTTGTTTTGACTTCTTAAACCCCGATGGATGGTAAGAACATAAGGGCATGATTAACGGTGCTTCTTAAGCTTGTATCTTGTGTATTTTGGCCCAAAAGAAAAATGAAAAAGGCTGGATATGTTGCAAAACACTTCTAACTTAAGAAGTTTCTTGGTGGTCCTTTATGGGGGCAGGTGTCGCAAGTGGAGTGGCTGTAGGGTTTGAGTACGGGAAAGCGGTGTGTTTCTCTCTGTCTTTCTTGTTCGTCTCGTTTCTCTCTTCTCTCGATCTCGATCTCTGTCGACGCCGAAGGATCTAGAAAGACTTGTTAATGAGAATGGCGGGATACGAGAGAAGGAACCTTTCTTTCTTTCTCTCTGGAACCAATTACAACGAGGCAAGTATCACTACCATCAATCCATATCATTATCGAAAACAAAAACAAAAAAACAGCCTGAATTAAAAAAAATTGAAAACCTTGAACCATTTGTATAAGAAAACAGAGTTGCATTGCTTTTATTTAGAAATGTAATGTAATTCACCAGTACATCGAAAACCCTTTTTGAAGTTGATACAAGTTGAAGAACAAGATATCTTCTTTCTACTTGCATCTCTTGAATGGTTTGATTTGCTACTGTTTCAGCCATTGTCAAGGAGCTTCCTTGATGCCGGAGATTCTTCAGAAACTGTACTTCTTAGTACACCAACCTAAAAGACCCATGGAGAACATAGAGTTTGATGATTTAGAGTTTTCTCTGCAGTAAATTTCTTGCGGATTGCAAGTTTTGTTCTTGTTGACCAGATGAGCCACTTGAGATTAGCATGCCAAGTGTTGTTCTTAGACCAATAGAAAGAAGCAGAAGAGGAACGTTTTCAAGAACAAGGAAAGCTAAGCGAGCAGAAAATGTGGATAAGGCCGGAGGAGACAAGTCATGGATGGTAGGAGATGTTGATTATAGCAGTACAAGTTCTAAGTATGGAGTTTGGGATGATCTAGACAAGCGATTTGAGAACGAGAATGTTGATCCAAAGCTAAGAGTTAAAGAAACGAAAATACTAGTCGGCCGTGGAGAGTTTAGGAGAAGCCATTGCTCTTGAGGATGCTAATTGCTGCTTTCCCCTTTCTGAGTTCATGTACCAGATTGTTATATTTTGACTAGGGATTGATTTTAAGCTCTTTATTGCTTGGAGAAGTGCTGTATATTCATGCGGGTGGATGAAGTTTCTCTCGCGGTTGGTCTTTCAGATGAAATCTATCTTCCTAGAATCCTAAAGGTTAGCTTTCATTCATCTTGTAACTTAGAGAACATATCGTACTTGTGGCAACAATGGATATTCTGTAAGTTGAGAATATATGCCTGACAGAGATTTGTGTTTCTATAAATACAAAAAGTGTAATGGTTCTTATTTGTATACAGCCTAAAGTAGCATCTTAATTGTCTTTGTTAATCAGCACCAATAATTGATGATGGAGTACCAGATGCTTGCTACTTAAAATTTATGAGCACATCCTCTTCTGCTTTATCTAGTCAGGGAGCAGTACTGCTAAGAATATATGCTTTCCCATGTTATATTAATATATCATTCAAATGGTTTCATTCGATGTGTTTGTTAGTGATAATAACCAATGGCTTCTTTGATAAGAATCTTTTGATAATGATACGTTTCTGGAATAAAGAACAATATCAGTTTATTTGGGAATCCTTAAGTTAGCAAGTTTCATTAGCACGGATCTGGAACTGTTATCTGTGATGGAAAAGGATATAATAAACTGTTAAACTCATGATATTAACTTTTTGAGTTTTTAGGAGCTTTTTGATTACTTCAAATGAATTTTCAGAAGCTTAAGAATACAGTTACTCCATGAGCTGAAACCCCTTCACCTTAGTCTCTTTGAACTAGCTAGAGGGCTTTTACACAGAGATTATAGTTCTGACAAACAAAGAAGTTGCATTTGAAAACATAATCTAGGAGGAGCTTTGTACATATCCTAAGCATTGTTTGGTTTGTCTTCTATACTTTATTAGTCTGAATATAGGATCTTATATGCTTCCTGGTGATAAAGACTAACCCAAACCTAGATTGTAAGTAGGAAAAATTAAGTAGGAGGATCGAACTTGTAGTGTTTGTCTACGAAAAGAGATACTTCCCAAGTGCAGCTAAGTCCCTTGGGGATGGTCACAAGGTCTCCTGCACCAAACTCTACAAACTCTGATGAACCTTTTGGATACACCTTCACCTTTCCCTTCACCAGATAGCATGTCTCTCTTTCTTCAAACACCAATGCATATCTCCCTGGCTGACAAGACCATCTGTAGATTCATGATGTTATTACCAGTGAGATGAGGGATAGAAAAAGTGGAAGTCTATGTAATTAGCTATGTTAGGAACAGAGCATGTGCTTGTTTGATACTTACTTAGGCCATGACATGACTCCAAGTTCAGATAACTTTGTGCTTGAAGGGTTGTGTTCGATTACGATATCCATTCTGGAAGAGGATACAAGGTGAAATTGACGATGTTTCAGTGCTATTTAGATAGAATAGAGATAAAAGGAAGATAGGAACAATGGTGAAGGACAGAGTAGTTGGTCTGCATGTGTATATATAAACAGGTATGAATAAAGTGACTTCTTCCTCTTTTTTCCATCCTATTGAAAGGGATAATAGGATAGTGGAATCTTTAAAGAAGCACTTTGACTCAGAATGGATACAAAACAGAGTCAATGGATACATCCATTAAGCTACGTTTTTTTAGATATTCATTCTAGAAGTATATAATATTACAAAATGAAGACCGAGTCTCCAACCACATGGACCCCGTCTGTTTTGTCCCTGCTTCCATTATGCTTTATTTTTTCACGTTTTAAAGAGTAACCGAGTCTCCTAAGCTGAGACTCGAGAGTCTAAGACTAGTCATCATGTGAATTTTCTGCAGTGATCATTTGGGGTTCCCTGATCATTTGGATACCCTTGAGAGGATAAAAACAGGACTGAACTTTTTCAGTTGACTACTAACAATGATATCTAGATTGTGTAGCTTGGATCTGCTTTGCCAATCTTCTATGAAGAAAGACTGTTATTCATATCTTTAGAAACTTTTATTATATGGCTTTATTTATTTAGTTTCAAGAAAGTTTGACTGATTCTTCAGTGGAAGATACGTGATAAATGGGGGACATTGATATGTGTAGCCCCCCCTCTAGTTTGGCTGCTTCCCCAACTGGCTCTGTTTGTTTTGTTATATTATGTCATTGCATGCATGTGCGGATTAGTACTTTAGTTTGTATACTTCTTACAATATTTTATATGGATAAATTCACATGTTTTAAGAGATTCATATCCTTTGCATGCTAGTATTTGCAATTTTTTTACTTTCTGACGAGAGTAATATGAACAATTGGATAAAGAGTGGAAGTTAGGTTCATGATGAAAAACAAGATCTCCACGTGAACACCCTAATAACAGTGTCCTGCTTTTGTTTGGTCTCTGATCATTTCACCTTTTGTTCTGGTTACTTGTAGCCTCTTTTAATCTCATATCTCTAAAGTAGTTTTTAAAGAGAGACTTGGTGTTTGCTAAGATTCAAGCTAGAAACATAGCACAAATGTTGATATTAATAACTAACTTGGAAGCTTATACATCAGGATTCTCGTGTAGGTTAGGTAGGTACCTATGAAAATTGGTGAGGCAGTTTCTTCAAATGAAGCTCAGTGCTTTGCAGAATCAAGAACATGAAACATCAGGTCCAAGTCGAAAAACTGCCATGGGCTGTTTTAAACCATTCGATTAATGGGCTTGTCTAAAAACTGCCATGGGCTGGACTGTATTTTTTTTCTTTTTTTAATTCTTCTATTTTTAAGAGAATTAATATCTGAAATATGGAATATCATTTAATTTTACTGTATAGCTTTTCAAATCAATACGTTTGATTTTTCTTTTAACCTTTAGGGTAAATAAAGAAGTAATAAATGGCCGGAAAATGTTGGTTTGAGATGACATTTACCCTTTTTATGCTTTATTCAGAAATCATAGAACATGATGCAGTTGGAGAGGGTAGCTTCATCATGTCAGTTTAAGATGTGTGAGCTGGTCGAGTTGGTAGATCTTTTAATTCCACTTATACCTCTCTCTCCAATTATTATTTTTTAATATAGAGAAGCACATTTTAAAGAAAAAACAAACGTCTCATTTTTGAATAATGTATTTACAGAAGTTGTGAATTTTCTCATTACGTTTGGATTTTTTTTAACCCAATTCTTTCATTTTCTGCACTAACAAACGTGAGACAAACTCAAGGTGTAAATATGTGGATTAATTAACATAGGTAGTGTAATGTGAGATTCGTTATTTTACTAATTTAATGCAGACATCAATCAAATGGTTGTTAATATGTGGATTAATTAACAAAAGTAGTGTAATGCGAGATTTGTTGTTTTATTAATTTAATGCAGACATCAAACTGATTATGATATTAGTCGACTTTTCAAGCATATAAGCTCATTTCAAGAAAAGTAAACACATAAAGCATTACACACACAAACTATAACTATACTTGAAAATACATAAATTTTTTAAGCATGGGATCGAACACGACCCATTCCATTCACATTGATGGCTTTAATCGTTAAGTACACTTTTTCAGAATACTTTATTTTTATTTTTATTTTATTTTAACAGTACTATTTAATGAAGAAGATGCATTTGGTTGGAGAAAACCACATCATGTTATTGTAAAGCTTTTGTTATCTACACTGCAAATATCTACGAATATTAACTTTCCATTTTTGAGCTTATAGATGGAATGAGTTTGACATGAGGATGCTGTTTATCTCACTGTAGTGTTTTAGATTTTATCCAGCCATCATGAGCATAGATTTCAGTTTTCTAAATATTAATTCAAAATTTTAAAAATCATGTATAACCCATGATATGAAAAAAGCGAGAGGATACTGGATATTTATCACATTTTAACTAACCGAGTAGTTGGACATGGACCCATGGTTGGCTATACAAGTTAAATTTCATTGAAGCCCGGTCCAGTTATAACACCCTGATTTGAGATTAGGGTAAAACACTACACCACACAACATGGAGACCAAGAACAACATAAAATTTAAAAGAATCAAATAATTCTTAACATGGTAGTTTCTCACATATATGTTGTGGAAATCCACAACTTTACCATTGTTCATTGGATGCAGATACTAAGTCATTCCAAAATTTACTCGTCGGTTGTAGACAATGCATGTGATTCAGCATAATAACATTCAATCAAATTCCGAAGGGTTCAAAAAATGATTCCATCTCGAACATTTATTACATCCAAACAACAAACAGTATCATAGTGTATCAGTTGGCAGCCTCTATTAATGTCTCTCTCGTCTTAAAAACTCACAACCAAAAGAAAAACACATTAAAACACACATATACATATGTATACGTTACCGATTGAATCTACATATACATTGTCAGTGTGTCTCTCTATATATAACACCCTCCATATGCTCTCATATTATTCGTCATCTTAAATCCTTTCTCCCCATTCGTTATCTAAACCCCATCTCTTCCCATAACCATGGATGTCAGCTATTCTCCATTAGGGTTTTTAATTTCACTCTTCCTCATTGTTACGTTTCTTGCACCACAAGTCAAATCTAGGGCTTTCTACGTCTTCGGTGACTCTCTCGTCGACAATGGAAACAACGATTACCTTGTCACCACTGCTCGTGCCGACAACTACCCGTATGGTATCGATTACCCGACCCGTCGACCCACCGGACGTTTCTCTAACGGCCTCAACATCCCCGACATTATCAGTAAGTATATTTGATTAGTTGGAGAAAGGTTATAAGATATATAATAATATGTTCTTTAGTTATCTCTAACCATGGTTTAATGTTTATCTCTACTAGGTGAGGCTATAGGCATGCCGTCGACTCTGCCGTACCTTAGCCCGCAGCTCACCGGAGAAAATCTTCTCGTCGGTGCTAACTTCGCCTCCGCCGGAATTGGAATCCTCAATGACACTGGAATTCAATTCGTAAGCAATAATCTAAACAAAGAAAAACTCCAGGAAAAACTAAATATTTTTGTTTCGTAATTTAGGATTCATAGGTTTATGTATATTAACTCTGAACAAATTGGAGGATGTTCATCTTATTGTGTCCAGAACTCGTACTAGTTTGAAGGCGTTATAATCGTATTAACTCATTATGACTCTTGTCAAATTGCTGTCGTTCAACTTGTTCTCAGATTTTGTTTTTCTTGTTTGGCAGGTAAACATAATTAGAATATCTAAGCAGTTCGAGTACTTCCAACAGTACCAGCAACGAGTGAGCGCATTGATCGGACCAGAAGCTACACAACAGCTAGTTAACCAAGCTCTTGTCTTAATCACACTCGGTGGTAACGACTTCGTCAACAACTATTATCTCATTCCTTTCTCTGCTCGCTCTCGCCAGTTCACCTTACCGGACTACGTTGTTTATCTCATTTCCGAATATGGAAAGATCCTTAGGGTAAGGACGACAATAACATAAACTTAACCAGCTCTTCTCTATTTTATTTTCACGTGATAATACTGAATTATATGTACTGTCATATAGTAATAAATTGGTGACTTACACGAAAGTACTAGCTAAGATCTTGGAATCTTGATTCTTGCATTACAGATTAGCTTATATTGAATTGTTGTCTCAGACTCTCAGTACAGAACATTGCCTTTAATAAGTGACCCCTCAATAATTTATTTCGTTATATCACCATGTAATTAATGACATTATTCTCTTGAAGGGGACAAAATTTTCTTTTGTATGGGAAGATTTTTTTAAAAAAAATGGGAAGATTTAATTTCTGTTCTTTAAAAAAAAAATATATATATATGATAATAATTTAATATTTATTCATAGTGCATGATTATATTTTCTTCTTCATTTGACTGCATTGATAAAGAAACTCTATGAGTTGGGTGCAAGACGGGTTCTAGTAACCGGAACTGGTGCTATGGGATGTGCACCCGCAGAACTGGCTCAGCATAGCCGCAATGGCGAATGCTATGGTGCTCTCCAAACAGCAGCAGCTTTGTTCAATCCGCAATTAGTTAATTTGATCGCATCAGTCAACGCTGAGATCGGTCAGGACGTTTTTGTAGCAGCCAATGCCTATCAAATGAACATGGATTATCTAACTAACCCGGAACAATTCGGTAATTATAACTCATATCTTATTAACTTTTTAATACTAGTAGTTAACAATAGCTAAATGTTTAATAATAGTAGATATTTTGATATACTATTTCAAAAGGTTTTAGTTGTTGGTTTCGAATTAATGAAAAGGGTAATCAAAGATTTGACTAGTGAGGTTGACTCAAACATGTCTAAGATTTAATGATATAAGCACATAATTAGGGAGTACTTTTGTGGGAGTTGTGATAGTTATGTCTGATTGAATGAGTACGTGAAAATTAATAAATGAGCATGACCAGTGACCAGTATGTAGGACCATCTTTTCCATACATATTGTTACATTTATGCATAAAATTGATTCCACTTCACATTTTAAATAAAAAGATACTATACAGATCTAAGTATTCAATACATATGTGTCGGTTTGCATACATAGCAGTACCATTTTATTAGAATTTTTAATAACAGTAAGTGTCTGGTCTTTAAATAGTTCTATTTGAAAAGTTTTCTTGCCTACAATATAAACCATGGATATAAATAATATTATTGGTAGTTGAAAGCATTTATTTATATTGTCTGAATCCTATACAAACAAGTTCTATACATAAACACATATTCTAGTAAATACCCTTTGATTTGCATCGTTGCATGTATACATGTGTAGGGTTTGTGACATCAAAGGTGGCATGTTGTGGACAAGGACCGTACAATGGCATAGGACTATGCACACCCATCTCGAACTTATGTCCAAACAGAGATTTATATGCGTTTTGGGATGCGTTTCATCCAACAGAGAAAGCTAATAGGATCATTGTTAATCAGATCCTCACTGGTTCTTCCAAGTATATGCACCCTATGAACCTCAGTACCGTCATGCTCTTGGATTCTTCTAGAATCTAATCTAAGTGAATTTGTTTCAATTTAATGTCAAGGCCTTGTCTTTTGTAATTTGCATTGTTGGTTAATAAGTTTGATCAGCATAATTAGTTTAATTACGAGACTTTTCTTTGTGATGTGGTTTGATGTTTTCTGCTTGTTGTACCTTGATAGCTTAGTTTAGTCAATTTTTCATGTATGTGTGCCAATTATCATGTAGTATTTGGAGTGATTGTTATATGGTTTTATTTTCTACTCGAGATGATTCGACATATATATAAACTTTGAGATCCATGGCTATAAATGTTACTCCATGAACCATTAGTGGATATATGTATGCATGCTACGATCGATGATATGTCTATGTACTTTTCGGCAAAAATTCTTGTCGCCATATATTACTGTGGTAATGAATCATTAGTATGTGGAGGGAAAGAGTACTAAAGGAGTTTGTTGAGACATTTCGCAGACACTTAAATGTCAATAATAATAAAGGAATTGATTTCTAGTAGGTGAAGTGGGTGAAATTTTTATGTCCATTGCGTATGTAACTATATATTATAAATGATAAAATATATAAAAAAAAAAAAGATATTCGTTCACCATTGACATTTAGTTGATGGACCACCCTTATCAATTATCTCGTCAAACCACTGATGCCAATTTTCAAAATTTACATTTCTCTTCCATAACGGTAACAAACTTGTATGCAAATACTTTTGTTATATAGGCCTTGTTCGTACGGGAACCAATGGGCTTTTGGTTATGGATTGTTATTTCTAAGGTTGAATATTATTTATCTAGTGAGTCTCCATCCTCTATACTTAGTTACTTACTAGTAATGAGTAATTTGGGATATCTTATGAATTATTAGGAACAGAAGTATCATGCTTATGTGTATTTATCCAAATTTTAATGGTAAGCTTTTTACCATGATTTTTTTATAGCTTTACTTTAACAATTCTGAAATTCTTGCCTTTTTATTTAATTCATATCCATGTATTATTATACTCATTTAAACATTCATCACAATCTGATGAATTTGAACTGAGAGTACTTCAAATATTTAACATACGACACATTGTTTTAATCATTATAGAAACCAATACACACATCAGTATCTTATAAAATATATAAAATGCAACACTTGTCAAACTTATTTGGCCTATATCCTACTTCAATAATAAATAAATTTTCAAACACCGGAGAAAAGAATATTATAAAAAAAGACTCACATTCTTCATAGACATATTTCTATTCCACAAATCATTGGTGGAAAAAACAATAATAAGATTATAAATACAAAGAATAGTACAAGTGTTGAATGAAAGAAAACAAGCTTGAGACTTTTAGTAGTGGATAAACTGTAAGCTAAACCTTTTACGCCGAATGTAACTTGTTCGGGATTTTGGAGCCATTGTTGCCACATCAGATAATAAAAATCCATTATATCACCTTTTTAAAAACAAAAATGAACCATTTTATCACTTTTAATCTCTATTACACTGTATATATCACAATGGAGCGATTGTTTCCAAGGCGCATCACGGTTCAGAGTTGACACATAGTACATATAAATTTTAGTCATTGCTTCGGTCGGGTTTTTGGTCGAGACGGAAGTTATGAAAGAATATCTGTGTAAGATAATTTTTATTTTTTTTCTGTATCTATGCTTGAATGCTAAACCGGAGATAACCAGTGTGGTCAAGTCAGTGTCGTATAAGCCTAGAAGGTAAACAAAGAGTCATAATAATTGGCCGTGACGTTCAATTTATTAATGTTACATTGTTACCTATCGACCATTATTACCTACGACACGAAGACAATACTTTCTTCTACAAAAGATGGAAAGTTTTTTCGTGAGCAGAAGTCCAGAAGTCCAGCTTTGCATTAAAAAAAAAAAAAAAAAAACAAAAATTGAATACCATATCCCATCGATTCTTTTTGAAGTTGAACTTTTATTTTTGGGTAAATTTATCTTCGAGATATGTAAGCATTCACAAAAAGGGTAGACTTGTTTTAGAACAAACGCACCAATGTTGAAATAATAGTCAACTAATAACATGATGCATAAGGTTTTTAGATGCTCAAATATGATTTATATTTTTCATCTTCCACGATTGTACAAGACAATTTTCATAATAGATCAATTCCTATATTTTTTCGAAGATTGTACGTAGAAAACATTTCATAAGAATTTAGTAGCAAAAATTAGTCCTAAGAATCCATTACGAACTCAGCTTATGAACACTGATGTTGACGCATTAGGTTATATGCTTAATTTGCTTAAGCACACCTTTTTTTCTTTTTTTTTGAACTTTAAGCACACCTTCCATGCTCCATAAGAATCTTTTATTTTTATATCTTAGCATAGATTTGATAAAGATCTTGTTCACAGTTCAGCAAGACCTTTAACCCAACAAACAAAATAATGAAAAAGTATATAATCTTTATTACAGTACTTATGCTGAAAATTTCAAATAAAATTTCTTTTTAGTTTTTCTTTATAAACAATACTCCCTCCGTTTCAAAAAGTTATATATTCTAGAGAAAAAATTTGTTTCGAAAAGATCTATTTTTTATATTTTCAATAAATGTTTTATTTACTAATTGCAGACTTAAACAAACTTAAATGCACTTATTGAATTTATTAGTTTAAAATTATGAAAAAATAATCACAGAAAATTATGCATATATAAATGAAATTTAATATATTTTATTAATATGTGTGAAAAGGTTAAAATATGTAACATTTTGATACGGAGGGATATGAAAGAATTAATTAATACGTACAAAGAACATATATAGAATCTGATTATGATCTTGATAAATTAATTAAAGATAATTTTCACATGTGTTTTCTTAATATTTGTTCCCCATTTTGATTTTATTGTTCTCATATTTGTTTGTTAAAACAACTCAGTTGCAAAAATGCAGATTACATTCCAGCAAAATTCATGTAAAAAGATGCCTTTCTTAGTGACGTGAAAATATGCTTTTTCACCTTTTCCAACTATAAATTTCAATCAATGTCTAAGTTCCTAGAACACAATTCACAATCTTCTTTAGAATCCAAATCGTAAGCCACTTCTAATCTTCTTTAGGTCACATATGTTATACGTATGCATATACAACACACGAAGCCGTTCATGCAAGAAGATAAATTACAAGCTTCTTTTTTTATTCAAATGATAACCACATGCATGCAAACACTTGTAAGTTAATTTCCATGCTGCAGGTTTCATTTTTTTAATTAGCTTCTTTTGTGTGAAGATTGTTCGAAGACAAAAATCGAAGATGGCAACAAATTCCATGGGAAATATCCAGAAAATAAAGAAGAAACTAAAGGTGTTGATCGTCGACGATGATCCACTAAACCTTAAAATTCACGAGAAGATCATCAAAGCGATTGGGGGTATTTCGCAGACAGCGAGAAACGGTGAGGAGGCAGTAATCATCCACCGTGACGGCGGCTCATCTTTTGACCTTATCCTAATGGATAAAGAAATGCCCGAGAGGGATGGAGTTTCGGTACAATTAATAATCTTAATTTGTGAAAATAAACATATTATTTAACCTCCTCGTTTATATACTTTTCACTTTCTAATGTTCTTTTATTTGTTGGTTTTATTTAGACAACTAAGAAGCTAAGAGAAATGAAAGTGAAGTCAATGATTGTTGGGGTGACGTCACTGGCTGACAATGAAGAGGAGCGTAGGGCTTTCATGGAAGCTGGACTTAACCATTGCTTGGCAAAACCGTTAACCAAGGACAAGATCATCCCTCTCATTAACCAACTTATGGATGCTTGATGGATGCCTAGAGATATATATATTTTATATTAACTGATGGAAACACACATAATAACGTCTACGTGTGTATGTATGCATATAGATATTTAAGCATGTGTGTGTTTTAGAATTTAGGGTTCTTTATCGTCCGTGATATATAATCATGTAAGTTGTTGCTGTGAGCTTATAAAAATATTAAAAAAGGTTTCCTCTACCAGAAAAAAGTAAATATACAATTTCCATTTTAAAATAAATAGATACTTCGACCATTTAACTGCAAATTATATATATATATATATATATATATATATATATATATATATATATATATATATATATAACTGATCCACTCTAATTTAAATAACTATGATATCTAATAAACAGAGATGATGTATATAGTGTAGCTGATGTTAGTTGAATATATAATTATAACGTTAGTTGAATTATATATTAGTTAGAAAACTATATATTAGTGTCTGGCTTATGTTTTAGAAAAATGATATCTCGCGAATCTAGCTGGTTTGTACATTTTTTTTTCCTTTTATATTATTGTCCAGAAGTGTTTAACTTTTTTTGTTAAATGGAAGTGTTTAACTTTTCTTAGGATCATGATATTTGAATGATGTTATTTCCTAGCTACTATGTCTTTAGCTTAGATTTTATATTGCTGTTATATTATATTTAAATTGATAAATGACATATATATTTCATATCCTTCAGTCCTAATTACATATACGAGACACATAAACGTTATTAAATATAATTATTTTGTCCAACATTATATGTCATAAAGAAGATACAGCATATCTCACTTTGAAATTGATAAGTTTATGCAGAAACGAGTAAATTCTGATTTCAGCGGCTTATATCATCTTAGCTGGATTTGATTACGCATTGGATGGTAGACATTCAATTGAATTTGTAATAATTACTTTGACGGCTGTTCGGATATCAATCAGATAACTAAAATTCGAATAAATCTACTCTCTTTTTTTGCATTTGACATTTCTAGCTTTTTAAGACAGTAGAATGAATTTACAAGATTCTTTTCTTTTCTCTCTGTTCTCCTAAGTGTATTTGTATCCTTTTGCAGCTAAAACTCGTGAGTCGAAATCTAAAAAGCTTTGGTTATGTGTCAGTGTCTAAAGTGGGATTTTATTCTACCTTTCTGAGGTTGTTTTGTGTTTAATTTAATATTTATTCACTTTTCAAAGCATCGAATATATCTCTGGAAAGTTCAAATTTGCTATATTTAGGATGACCAATATTTTATTTGACTTTTCGGGTGTATTGGTTTAATTCGGCGATGCTTGAAGTAAATTAGTAAGACTAGTAGAAATGAATTTTAAATATAAAAATTATTGAATAAAAATGAAAAATTACAGTAACAGTAGATATACATATATATATATATCATTTGGTCAATATATATAAATATATTACTATTTCTTTTACATTATATATTAATAATTGTTTGATAACATATGAAATAAAATAAAAGATATCACGCTTGGAGGATTTTGTCCCTTGAAATAATTGATTATAACTTTTGATTCTGTTCCTCGTAAATAAAATGGAAAATAAGAATAAAGATTATAATCTAGATGAATTAATTATTTTTCACAGTATTTATATATTATGTTCATGACTTTTTTTGTAAACTATTATGTTCTTGACTTTCATATACTTCTCTCATATTTACTTAACTATAACACAGAGATTTGGCACCGTAACATATCTTCAAATGTTTGTAAGTACAGTCGATTAAACAAGTATCTACAAGTCAAACGATGTCTTCAAGTGTGGATTGCGTCCTGGCGAAATTATGGTTAAAAACTTAAAACATACATGTACATATTTTCTCGGTCTTCTTCATGTGAATATTGATTATATATTGTCATTTTGATATGTTGTCCATCATCAGTTAAATGAGAGTCTAGAGACGTTGCGGTCTAGTCCATATCAACTTGCTCATCGAGCAACTAAAAGACTAAAGATAATGACGCGACTATATATTTATCCTTTTTCCACTAGAATTAACCAAATGCTATAAAATATACAACGAGATTCAAGAACATATTTTAAATATATATATTTATATATAGTTTCATGAAAATCTAACAACGTTTACACCAAAAAATGTAACAACGAGCAGATAAAAACATTTGTCTAATAAAGCCTTACATATTTTTCATTTTCTCTATATTAATTCGTGATATATTCGCTGCATTAATTCTAGTGGTAGCTAATAACTGTTGTTGAAAAAAATGGCAACCAAACAGCATTAAGCATAAATATGCGAGTGTCAACTGGTATAAGATTGGTTTAAGCCTTGTAGCCTTAGAGGTTAACAAGGAATGTTAGTATATTCCATAGATTAGAACGCACTTGGCAAACAAAGTCTACTAGTTAGAAAACTAACTAGTGTCATATCGTGTCTTTATCTCTTAATGTTGGATTATTAATCATTTTGCTTATAATTTTTCTTTTTGATTCCCCCTCTGTTGACATGAAGTTATATCCATCTCCATTTCATCCGAATACTGGTAAGAATATACATGGCGAGCTCTCGAGAAATTTGCAACATGATGGTGTCACACGTGAGCCCGCCATGTATACATGTTGTCCTCTAAATGTGACAAACCTCAGACATAACTAAACTTCACCTACTAAACTTTACAACTGAGGTTTTTAACGGTATTGATATGCTGCCATAAACTCAAAAATCTTCTAATAACAACAACCCGGTTTAAAAAAAACCAGCCGGTGAAGCTGAAAACCACCCGGTTTATCTTACATAGGCCCTAAATCATATAATTAGCCCATGGCTACCTTGGGCCTTTAGAGTCAGTATAAGCCCATTATCACATCGACTCATATAAAAAGCTCAACGCTTTTCATTAGGGTTCTTCTCTTCTTCTCATACATCACTTTGGCTGCTGCAAGGTGAGCACCGAATCATAAACCCCTAGCCATGGCGAGCAAACCAGCTAAAGAATCCGTGCAATGCTTCGGGAGGAAGAAGACGGCCGTCGCCGTCACACACTGCAAACGCGGATGCGGTCTGATCAAGCTCAACGGTTCCCCGATCGAGCTATTCAACCCCGAGATCCTCCGGTTCAAGATCTTCGAGCCGGTGCTTCTCCTCGGGAAGCACCGGTTCGCGGGTGTGGACATGAGGATCCGCGTCAAGGGAGGTGGTCACACCTCCCAGGTCTACGCGATTCGTCAGAGTATCGCTAAAGCTCTTGTGGCTTTTTACCAGAAGTATGTGGATGAGCAGTCGAAGAAGGAGGTGAAGGATATTCTGAGTAGGTATGATAGGACTCTGCTCGTGGCGGATCCGAGGAGGTGCGAGCCGAAGAAGTTTGGTGGGCGTGGTGCTCGTTCTCGTTTCCAGAAGAGTTACCGTTAAAACGGTTCTGGTTTGTTATTTTTTCTCTGTTTGAGAAATGAGTTGTTGAATTGTGAGACGTTAGATTCTCATTTTGCGTGTTTTTTTTTTTTAAATTGTTATTGGATAATTGTTACTTCGTCAAAGAACTTATGTTTCTACAATGTCTGCTTGTTTAATATCTTTACTCCGATTACTATTAATTGATAGGTCTCTGAAATTATTGGGTATTGGTGAAATGATCTGGCTTATTGCTGCTAGGAGTTATAGTTGATCAAGTGATCGATGATCTTTTTACTGAAACTTAGGTTGATGGACACTGAATTGCTCTGCTATAGTCCATGTATTTTTCGAGTTTAATGAAGATTTTGTTTAGAGATGTAGGAAGAATTCAACCAAATTATGTTTTGTTCAACATGTTTATTTGTTTGTGTTGTAGAGTTTTCGTCCATGGAACATGAGCTTCATGGTTTAATGAAATGAAAAAAAAAAACTGATACTTGTTGAACTTGAATAGTAAGTAGTATTAGCAGGTCTCTTCAGAATGATAATATGGAATGGTATAACCTGGTGATTGTTATGTTTATATGCAAATTTCTGTATAAAAATTTGTTGATCTAAACGAACTTGAAAGCAATTTCAATATCTTCTAGACGAGAGAAATAGAGGCATTATTGTTTGTTTGATCTGTTCGATGAGCCAATACGATAGTGTCTGTGTTACATATACCCTGTAATTGGGTTTAACAGTAATAATGAGGACTTAACTATAGCAGGCCCAACTGGCCCATCACGCTTCACGTTTTGGATCCAACAAGCATTCGCCTTTAGTTTCAGCTTCCGGAATAGGCAAAAATATCGAAATGCCCTTACACTATTAGTAAATTTACGAAACGCCCAAAATCTAATCTAAATTCCAAAGCTCCGATAACACCTCCTTCTCTCGTCGATACCATCTCCGGCCGTCGTTCCGCTGCCGTCATGCCGTCGATAATATCGGAATACTCCAAACCTTGGCCGTGGAAAGGATCCCTGCAAACCACAGTGGTGACTGGTGAGTATTCGTTAGACTCCGATTGAGTGTTGTCTGTTTCTTTTTTATATGATCTGAACCTCCGAAAACTGCCGATTTGATTATTAATTTTTGCAGATTCATGTTTATGGATGATACACAATCACATCATCAGTGTGAGAAAACTTGGATATATTGTTGTTTGTACAGTTTTAAGATCCACACCTCCATGAGTATAAAACTGATCGGATTGCTGTTTACAACGCATAAAGAGGTTCATTTTACACGATGAGGATGTTTACAATGTGACATGTCCTCCTTAAGTTCCTATCTCTCTCTTGAAGAAAAACACAAAAGTATAGCATCTTTCGAGATTGTTCAGTCATGACTTTCGCAACTTCTGTTATGAAGGTATTGATCTCTTTGCCATGAAACTGCGTATCTTTGAAGTTATATTTTGATGGAGACTCTGATTTGATTACTTGCCTAGCTGCTTCCTTCTTGAAACAGAGTAACTACAATACGGATTTCGAGTTATTATTACTTCTTCTGAAAATTATATGTTTGAAATGAAGTCATCGACCCATATTTTACTCAACTTGAGAGTTAGATGACGAATTTGATTGAAACTACGTGTATGTGTGTCAGTAAAGATAGTGAAAGATCTTGACTTCTTTAGAAACTTACAAACGATGGTGGAGACTAGACTGGGAGTTTTCTTCAGTGATAATTTTGAACTTCTCATCCTACAATAAGTAGCATCACGGACTTTGTTTCCCTAGTTGTCTTAGTCTACAGCTCCTTCCATGAATCTTCCTGACCGGTAATGAAAGACTTGGATGGACTTCTCATGCTTTCCTTCTATAAGTGCTTACTACACTGATAATACATTTGTGTCCATACAAATCTTTCTCTTTTTCATTCCGCAAAATTGGTTTTCTTGTGACAATACACTTTTCATCTCTGCTCTTCTGATGGTTCTTTCTGCTTTGCCTCGCCGTTGTGAACACCATATCTTTCCTAGCTTCCACGGGAAAGATGTCCGTAGAGGCTTTCTCAGCTGCTTGCTGAAGGAGTTCAAAGAGAAAGGAATCGATGTCTTCATAGACAATGACATAGAGAGGAGCAAGTTGATTGGTCCCAAGCTTACAGAAGCTATAAGAGGATCGTTAATTGCAATTGTCTTGATCTCGAGGAACTATGCGTCATCAACATGGTGTCTGAACGAGTTGGTGGAGATTATGAAGTGCAGAGATGAAGATGAGCAGATGGTGGAGGTGATTTTCTATGAAGTGGATCCATCTGACGTGAAAAAGCAGAAGGGAGACTTTGGAGCTGTCTTTGATAAAACTTGTGCAGAGAAATCAACGGATGAAGTTGAGAGATGGAGATAAGCTTTGCAGAACGTGGCTCAACTCGCTGGTTACCATACAACTAACTTGTAAGTCCTTTCGATTTCCACTTGATAGATTGGTCCTAATCTTTAACACATCTGAGTGTATATCTGGTCAACACTATAGCGAGGGAGTGAGATAGGATCATTAAGTATACTTTGTGAGTTAAGTTTGTTTAGATCTGGAGAAGATGATGGAAATGGGGCATTATCATGTGAATTTTCATTACACTGTTGATTTATTTTTGATGTATGCGTCGTTTATTTCCTGACTGTATTAATTTTTTTCTCTCTTTTAGTGATGATGATGCGGCCATGATTGAAACAATTGTTACCGATGTTTCCAACAAGTTCAATGATTCTACAACATCAAATGATTCCGACAGCTTAGTTGGGATTGGAACCCATATCAGGGAGATATCATCATTGTTGTCCTTAGAATCCGATGAAGTCCGGATGGTTGGTATCTGGGGTCCTGCTGGAATTGGTAAGACGACCATCGCCAGAGCTTTATTTAGAGAGCTCTCTAGTAAGTTTACACATAGTGCTTTTATTGAGAGTATCAAAGGAAAGTTTGAGCAAAACTATCGAGACGAGCACACGTTCATGTTGCATTTACAAGAACAACTTTTGTCTAAGACCTTAAATCAGAAAGATCTGAAAATAGGTCATCTGGGTGTGGCAAAAGCAAGACTGAAGGACAAGAAGGTGCTTGTCGTTCTTGATGATGTGGATGAGTTAAAGCAGCTAGAAGCCATGAGTGACCAAACTTGCTGGTTTGGGCCTCAAAGTAGGATTATCATCACGACAAAGGATAAAAAGCTTTTGGTAGCACATGAGATCAACCATATTTACCATGTGGGATTTCCATCTACATCTGAAGCTCTTGAAATTCTCTGCCTGTCTGCTTTTCGTCATAAATCACCGTCACTTGGGTTTGGGGACATGGCAATAGAAGTTACATGGCTCGCCGGTAATCTTCCTTTGGGTCTACGTGTTTTTGGCGCATATCTGCGAGGAATGTCTAGAGATCAATGGATACATGCATTGCCTAGACTTAGGACGAGTCTTGATGGGGAGATTGGGAAAGTATTAAGGTTCAGCTATGATGCTTTATGCGAGGAAGATCAAGAACTGTTTCTTCATATAGCATGTTTTTTCAAAGATGGGTGCATTAATGACGTGGTGGAGTGTCTTGCGGAGAGTCGTTTGAACGTCAACCACGGGCTCCAAGTGTTGTTGGATAAATGTTTCATATCTAAAGACGAACAGGGATGGTTGGTGGTTCATAATTTGCTTGAGCAATTGGCTAAGGAAATTGTTCGTAAACAGTCTGTTTCTGATCCTGGTAAACGTCAGTTCTTGGTGGATGCTCAGGACATTTGTGAGGTACTCGAGGAAAATGCTGTAAGTTTTGAGATAAACTGTATCCAGTCTTTTCGTGCTACTAGTTTCGATCATTTGTAGCTAATTAAAGTTCTTTCAGGGCACTGAAACTATTAGAGGAATAGATTTTGACTTATCGGAGGACAGGGGAGAATTAATCATTGACGAGCGAGCCTTTGAAGGGATGTCTAGGCTCCAATTCTTAAGATTCAAGAAACGGGGTTTATATAGCAACACCAAACTTCTCCTGCCCCAGGGTCTGAAATTCAGAGCTAGTAAACTTATATTTCTTCAATGGGATCAGTTTCCGCTGACATGTTTTCCTCGTGAGTTTCAACCGCGACGTCTTGTCAAACTTATGATGGAGGAAAGCAGGCTTGAGAAGCTGTGGGAAGTACCTATTGTAAGTAGATTTATATGAGTTTTACCATTTAATTTCTTTGCTTTTCATTGTATAAACGCAGTTCTGGCTTAATTTATACTATGTGCAGCCTCTCCCATGTCTGAAGTTGATAGAGCTGTCTAGTTCGGACTACCTCAAAGAACTTCCGGATCTGTCTAATGCCACTAATCTCAAGGTACTGAGTGCTGGTTTTTGCTCAAGTCTGTCGGAGATCTCCTCTATTGGGAAGTCCACTAGTCTCGAGGAGTTGCATCTCGCTGGTTGCTTTGAGTTGATTGAGATCCCCTCTTCAATTGGGAATGCTATTAATCTCAATACATTGAATGTCCAGGTGTGCCAGGGTCTGGTTGGACTCCCCTCCTCTATTTGGAGCCTTAAGAAGTTAAAGAAACTGTTAATTGCAGGATGCCCAAAGCTAAACCATTTGGGGTCACAGTTGAGAAGCTTTCCTGATATTTCCGGAAACATTACAGAATTTGATATGAGTAATACAGCGATAGAAGAGTTTCCTTCATCAATCATGGCTTTTTCGTGTATTCGTAAACTCTCAGCAATGACTGCCGAAAGTCTCAGGGTGTTTCCAGATGTTCCTGACACCATCGAAGTGTTAAAAGTGCAGGATGCGGGAATAGAAGAAATTCTTCCGTCGATTAAGAATCTCTCACGTCTCACTGAACTAAGCATGCCTCGCTGCAAGAAGCTAAAGGTACTTCCAACCAACGTCAACCTGCAATCTCTCTCTTCACTTGATCTCAGTTCCTGCACACAGTTGAGAACGTTTCCAGAGATATCTACAAGCATTAGATATCTGAATCTGAGCGATACTGCTATAGAAGAAGTCCCTTCATCCTTATGGTCTTGGTCCCATCTTCTCGAATTGAACTTGGAAGATTGCCGCAGCCTTCGGGTGTTCCATAGTTTTCTTGACAACATCGAAGAGTTGGAGTTGGACTCGGACTTCAGCGATACGGGAACATATTTCTCAGGTGGTGATTCGGAGACTGTTCTACCGTTACGTATAAACCTCAAAGGGTGCAAGAATCTCGTGTCATTGCCCCACATTCCGTATTTTGTATCAGCCCTTGATGCATCTAACTGTGATTCGCTGCAGAGAATAGATGGCTTAGTTAGCAATCCAGAGAGATGTCTCAGCTTTGCTAATTGTTTTAAGCTGAGTGAAGCAGCGAGAGAACTCATCGAGGTATCGGATTGCAAGTTTGCGCTCTTACCTGGTGGAGAACTGCCTGCAGACTTCGATCACCGATCAAGAGAGGGTTTACTAACTGTCAATTTGTGTCAGAGCCCTCTTCCTTTATTCTTCAGATTTAAAGCTTGCCTTTTGCTGCTACATGGCCACTATATAAAGGACAATGATGCCATTTGGTATGATCAGGACGATGAATGGATGGGTGCCAATAGGCTTTTCTGTGACATATCGTACGTTCAGAGTGGCGTCTATGTTGGACATGGATCATGCAGGTACCGGCTACCAGCAATACTTGGATCTAAGGAGCATCTGTATTTCTTGGAATCTTCCATTTCACTAGACCTTCCTGAAACAGATGTGAATTTCAGCGAGCTTCGTTTCGAGTTCAATATCGCTGGTACATACTGGGATGTAAAAGACTTTGCTGTACAGCTCTGGGAAGACTCTGATGTTCATGATGACCATGGAGGCTGTGAAGATATTTACAACGAAGCTGAGTACAAAGAATCTGCAGACATCAAGATAGAGAGAACTTACATGCAGGAACAATGTGAAGAAGAAACAATTTAAGAGGTAAGCTTTCTGGAAAGAAGCAACTTATTGATTTAATTATATAATTGGGATAACAGCACAGTTTCAACACTCCCACATGAGTTTGAGCTTTATCGTTTTCTCTTGCAGTAACTAAAATTAATTTGGATTCTGACAATGTTCGTGATTTTAACCAAATCAGGTTTCCGGATGTCATAGATGAAGAGTTCTTCATGGATAAAGAGTAAGTCATGGATGAAGAGTACAGAGAGAGCAGAAAAGAGTTGGGTGCTTGTGTCCATGTAGCTTATCTTTTCGTATAGGTACTTGTCTTTTGGATCTGTGGCATTAGCATCTACATATCAGTGAGCTGGTTTGGCTCTCTTGGACTACAACAATCAGTCATCACATCTTTCTCTAATCAAAAGAGGGCATGTTCCTGAAACTGGGATTTGATGATTTTGTGTGTTTCGAATTATGTGATATATCAGTTGTTAGTTTCTATTTTGAAGCATCTACTTTAAACAACATTGGTTAAACTGAAGCATTGTTCTATTGGGAACAAGTATGTAGGATGGCAGCACTTGTCTGATCCGAAGTCAATATTTTTTTTCTAACTACATGTCCGATGTCCCTGAGAATATGGGCCTGACGTAAAGATAAATGGGCCTAATGAAATGGGCTTAACATTCGGCACATTAAACGTGTAATAAGAAACGTCTCGTCTTCGCATCAAATCAGCTTCTGCCTGTAAACTTCGCCGTCGCCGGATGGATCGACCACCGTCGTTTCCTCACTACCAAAACCCTAATCCAAACTTCTTCCACCGACCTCCTCCTCCTCTAAACTCTAATCCAAACTTCTTCCAACTACCTCCTCAAAATCCGAACGCTTACTCCATAGCTCCACCTCCGTCACCAATTCGCGAGCTCTCCGGTACACTCTCCTCTCTACAGACTCTAATCTCAGAATGTAAACGCACCTTAGATTCCCTCTCGCAAAATCTATCTTCTCTTCTCCACAAGGACGGTTTCGTTCGGTGCCCTTTTGATCCTAATCACCTCATGCCACCGGAAGATCTCTTCCTCCATTCACTCCGTTGCCCAAAGCCTCTCGATCTCACTCACCTCCTTGGATCGTTTAGTAGCTACCGAAACACACTCGAATTACCGTGTGAGCCGGAGCTGAATAACGGCGATGACGATCTCTGCTTCTCCTTAGATGACGTCACCGACTTTGGGAACAATTTCTTCTACAATGATTGCCCAGGCGTTGTGAACTTCTCTGAGCTCGATGGTAAAACGCGGCGTTTTACACTTCCTAGTGTTCTTCTATCTGTGGAATGCAGCGAGCTTGCAGGTTCTTCTGTGTTGGAGAAATCGTTAGGGCTCTTACCGTCTGATGTTTGCGGGATAAAAAGTGAGATTGGTGGATGGAGAGATTACCCAAGTTCTTATTCCTATGGTGTTCTTTGTTCGATTCTTGGTTCAGAAGCGATTGAAATGAGTGAGTTGAGGACGTGGATTCTGGTGAATTCAACGAGATACGGTGTTATAATCGATACATACATGAGGGATCATGTTTTATTGCTCTTTAGGCTGTGTATGAGAGCTGTTGTTAAGGAAGCCAGTGGGTTTATGATAGAATCTGATGCTGATGTTGTGGGTGAGCAGAGGTGCAGAAGCAGAACATTCGAGTGTCCAGTTTTGTTTCGAGTGTTGTCTTGGTTAGCCTCTCAGCTTGGCGTATTGTATGGAGAAGGGAACGGGAAGTTTTTTGCTCTAGACATGTTGAAACAGTGCATTGAAGTATCTGCCTCTCAAATTATGTTGTTTCGGTCACCTGAGTCTTCTGTTGTTCTCAAGGATTTGGATGATGCAAGCTTCCGTAATGAGGATGTGAAGATGGATGATTCTTCTGGGAAACAATCAGTTGTTAAGGTTGGGAAAGCTTTGCATAGTGCTCGGGTGATATCTGTGCCCCGGGTGGCAGCAGCTGTTGCAGCGTTGTATGAAAGGTCCATGCTTGAAGCAAAAATAAGAGCAATTCGATATGCACAACCACTAAATAGATATCAGCGGTAGGTTTGAAATCTTTGTCCATCTCTATAGTGTTTAAGTTTCATTTCATGTTTGAATCTGACTTTGATTCCTCATGATATCTACAGGGTGGCTGAGCTTGGTTTTATGACAGCTAAAGCAGATGAGGAACGCAAGGGACGTCCTAGCTACCGACCTATTATAGATCATGATGGTCTTCCCAGACAACGCTTATCAAATCAGGTTAATACTAAACTAAGTACTAACCGTTATATTAATGAGACAAATATTTACTGCAGGGAATTTTTGCTGAAGTAACCGAGATATAAATTGTATTGTCTATAACGTGTAGGATATGAATAAAATGAAGACAAGAGAAGAGCTTTTAGCTGAAGAGAGAGATTACAAGCGTCGAAGAATGTCATACCGTGGTAAGAAGGTGAAACGAACTCCTCGACAGGTATGAAACCTCTTCCTTGTCAGTGCCTATGATAATCATAATTCTTAGTGCTGGGAATGCTTTGCTGCAGAATGGTCAAGAATGCATATTTCTCATTGGATTTTATTAAAGAAAGTGTAGAATGCTTATGTCCTGTTGAGTCATTTTCTCCATCTTCTGTCTTGTAGGTGTTGAGGGATATGATAGAAGAATTTACAGAAGAAGTTAAGCTAGCAGGAGGTATTGGATGTTTTGAGAAGGGAGTGCCATTACACTCCTCATCTTCTACAGGCAAGGATCAGAAAGAAAGTGACTTTGGATACAATTACGTTACAACAACAGACGCTTCACCAAGATCCTATAAGCAATGGAAGGGAGAGAATCATGCAGATGGCGTGTATCCAACGGATATTAGAACCAGTACAGATAAAGGAAAGCGGTATGAGGAATATGATCGGTATGAGGAATATGATTCAGGCAGCTCACGGAGACAACAGAGTCATAGATCATACAAGCGCAGGGATAGAAGAGATGATGAATCCACAAGGCCCAAAAGACGTAGCCACGAAAGGGAATCTTATCATCAAAGCCACAGATCTCGTGAAAAGAGTTCTTCAGATTACAAGACCAATAGGGATGATCGCTATGACAGCCGCCGCAGTAGGGAACCTAGGAAGCAGAACTCGTTTGAAGATAGATACAATCCATTAAAAAGAGATTGAAAAGAAGGTTGGTCTGACTTTGAGACAATCTTGCAGTAAAAGTTCACACGGAGCATCGGCAGTATCCTCTTTTGTATCCTTTACCATGCTCTTTTACATTAAAAACAATACTTAGTTTGTATTCAGTTCTTGACTTTTTATGGAAATACATGAGCATTATGTCACGTGTGACACAAGAAAGGAACGTATGTACCTAAGAAACCAAAGGCATGACTCTTTTGAAGCTCCGGTGACGAAGACGATGACCAGAGCCATTACTCATCTCAGACGAACCTTCAATGGCTATTCCTTCACCGCTGAAACACAAGTATCTGTTTATGAAAGATCTCTGTTTCTTCTTGGCCGGTGTTTTTCTCTCCAGTCGACGAAGCTCGAGAGTAATCAGAAACCACCGTAGGCGAGAACACAAACCTTGGAGATTCCTGCACCACAAGTCCTTTCATTAACCCTTCTGTGAACTTCAATCTCACTGATAAGCTCGGGAGATCGCCGCTCTCTGTTCTCAACGGAAACGCTCTTCCTCTGTTTTCCATTTCAGACGGCGACCTTGATCTCGAATGCATCTCTCTGAGAGGCACACGACTGGTTAGTATTAGTTAGATTCCGCCTGTTTTTAAAATAAAAAATAATTATTGCTCTGAGTGTTTATCATCTTGTTGCAACATTGTTTCGTTGAGTTTTTCTCTATATCATTCTTTATTTCTCAGTTTTGTAATTGAATACCGTTGGGGAATACCATATTTGTATATTGTTTCAGAGACCTTGATGAAAAGTGTCATCATGTTGCATCAATAGTGTCACTGTGTCTGTCTGTGAACCTTTGATTTGGATGAAAAACAATCAAATTACCTGTCCTTATCCTATCTTTTTGGAGAAAAAAATAATTTGCATCTTCGGAGACGGTTCAGTCATGACTTTTGCAACTACAGTTTTGAGGTATTGATCTCTTTGCCATGAAACTGCATATCTGTGAAATTAGGTAGTGATGGAGACTTTGGTTTGATTATTTGTTTGTCTTTTTCCTTCCTGCCTCCTCGGAATAGTGTAACCACAATATTTTATTACTTCTGTTGCTTCCTCGTAATTTGCTGGTCTTTTTCCTTGCTGCCTCCTTTTTGAAATAGAGTAACCAGTAACCACAATATTTTATTACTTCTGAAAATTTGTTTTTTTCCGCAAACAGAGCATTTTTCTTTTATCTCTATCGATTGAAGAAGTTCCATAGTCTTATAGAAACTAAGATGTATGGAAACTTATATGGAACCAAGTAATGTTTCAATTCATCGACCCATATTACTCAGTCGAGTGTTAGAGACATTTTTATTGAGACTACATGTATGTGTGTCAGTGAAGATAATAAGTTGTCTAGTCTCAAGATAATAAAGGTTCTTGACTTCTTAGAAACTTACAAACGATGGTAGGGCCTAGACATGACTAGGATATCAACTTTTTTCGTCAACTATTGGCCTTTTCATCCTAGAATAAGTTTGTTGACTCTGTTTCCCCTGTTGTCTTAGTCTATTGAAATTCCATGAATCTTCATGATGGTAATGAAAGACTTGATGGCGAGTTGTTATATATTCCTTCTACAAGTGGTTACGATGCTGATAATACATTTGAACAAATCTTTTTCTTTCATTCCGCAGATTGGTTTTTCTGAAATACATTTTCAGATCTGCTCGTCTGATGGCTCTTTCTGCTTTGTCTCGTCATTGCAAGTACCATGTCTTTCCTAGCTTCCACGGGCCAGATGTCCGTAGAGGCTTTCTCAGCTACTTACTGAAGGAGTTAAGAGAGAAAGGAATCGATGTCTTCATAGACAACGACATAGAGAGGAGCAAGTTGATTGGTCCCGAGCTCACAGAAGCTATAAGAGGATCGTTAATTGCAATTGTCTTGATCTCAAAGAACTACGCTTCATCAACATGGTGTCTGAACGAGTTGGTGGAGATCATGAAGTGTAGGGATGAAGATAAGCAGACGGTGGAGGTGATTTTCTATGAAGTGGATCCATCTGACGTGAAAAAGCAGAAGGGAGACTTCGGAGCTGTCTTTGATAAAACTTGTGCAGAGAAATCAACGAAGGAAATTGAGGGATGGAGAGAAGCTCTGCACAATGTGGCTCAGATCGCTGGTTACCATACAAGTAACTAGTAAGTCCTATTGATTTCCACTTTATTGATTGGTCATAATTTTTTTAACACATCTCAGTGTATATATATCTGGTAGACAGTAAAGCGAGGGACTGAGATAGGATCATTATTATACTTTGCGTGTTATGTTTGTTTAGATCTGGGGAAGATGATGGAAATGGGTCATTGTCATGTGAATTTTCATTTCACTGTTGATATATTTTTGAAGTACATGTCATTTATTTCCCGACTATTTAACTGATGTATTCATCTTTTTATCTTTTAGTGATGATGACGCAGCCATGATTGAAACAATTGTTACCGATGTTTCGAACAAGTTCAATGGTTCTACAACATCAAATGATTCCAACAGCTTGGTTGGGATTGATACTCATATCAGGGAGATAGAGTCACTGTTGTCCTTAGGATCCGATGAAGTCCGGATGGTTGGTATTTGGGGTCCTGCTGGAATTGGTAAGACGACCATCGCAAGAGCTTTATATAAAGAGCTCTCTAGTAAGTTTACACATGCTGCTTTTATTGAGAGTATCAAAGGAAAGTTTGAGCAAAACTATCGAGACGCGCACGCCTTCAAGTTGCATTTACAAGAACAATTTTTGTCTGAGACCTTAAATCAGAAAGATCTAAAAGTAGATCATCTGGATGTGGCAAAAGCAAGGCTGGAGAACAAGAAAGTGCTTGTCGTTCTTGATGACGTGGATGAGTTAAAGCAGCTAGAAGCCATGACTGGCCAAACTTGCTGGTTTGGGCCTCAAAGTAGGATTATCATCACAACAAAGGATAAAAAGCTTTTGGTAGCACATGAGATCAACCATATTTACCAAGTGGATTTTCCATCTACATCTGAAGCTCTAAAAATTCTCTGTCTGTCTGCTTTTCGTCATAAGTCGCCGCCATTTGGGTTTGAGGACATGGCCATAGAAGTTACACGGCTCGCCGGTAACCTTCCTTTGGGTCTACGTGTTTTTGGCGCCTATCTGCGAGGAATGTCCAGAGATCAGTGGATAAATGCATTGCCTCGACTTAGGACGAGTCTGGATGGGGAGATTGAGAAAGTATTAAGGTTCAGCTATGATGCTTTATGCGAGGAAGATCAAGAATTGTTTCTTCATATAGCATTGTTTTTCAAAGGTGGGCGCATTAATGACGTGGTGGAGTGTCTTGCGGAGAGTCGTTTGAACGTCGATCACGGGCTCCAAGTGTTGTTGGATAAATGTTTCATATCTAAAGACGAATGGGGACGACGGTTGGTGGTTCATAATTTGCTGGAGCAATTGGCTAAAGAAATTGTTCGTAAACAGTCGGTTTCTTATCCTGGGAAACGTCAGTTCTTGGTGGATGCTCAGGACATTCGTGAAGTGCTTGAGGGAAAAGCTGTAAGTTATGAGATAAACTGTATCAGTCTTTTCTTGCTACTATTTTTTCGATCATTTGTTGCTAATTTAAGTTCTTTCAGGGCACTGGAACTATTCGAGGAATAGATTTTGACTTATCGGAGGTCAGGGAAGACTTGACTATTGACGAGGGAGCCTTTGAAGGGATGTCTAGGCTCCAATTCTTAAGATTCCGTAAAGGGGGTTTGTATGAAAACACCAAACTTCTCTTACCCCAGGATCTGAAGTTCAGAGCTAGTACGCTTAAGTTCCTTGAATGGGATCAGTTTCCGCTGACATGTTTTCCTCGTGATTTTCAACCGCGGCGCCTTGTCAATCTTTTGATGAAGCGCAGCAAGCTTAAAAAGCTGTGGGAAGTACCTATTGTAAGTAGTTTTATGTGTGCTTTACAAATAAATTAAGTTCTTTGCATTTCAATGTATAAACACGGTTTTGTCTTCTGCGTTAATTTATAATATGCGCAGCCGCTCCCATGTCTGAAGTTGATGGAGCTGTCTTTCTCCATCTACCTCAAAGAACTTCCGGATCTGTCTAATGTCGCTAATCTCGAGGTACTGAGAGCTTGTGTTTGCTTTAATCTGTCGGAGATCTCCTCCATTGGGAAGTGCACTAGTCTCCAGGAATTGCATCTCTCTGGTTGCGACAAGTTGATGGCGATCCCCTCTTCCATTGGGAATGCCATTAATCTCGAGACGTTGAATGTCCAGATATGCCAGAGTCTGGTTGAACTCCCATCCTCTATTTGGAGCCTCAAGAAGTTAAAGAAGTTGGGAATTGTAGGATGCCGAAAGCTAAACCATTTGGGGTCACAGTTGAGAAACTTTCCTGATATTTCCGGAAACATTACAGAATTCGATATGAGTAATACAGCGATAGAAGAGTTTCCTTCATCTATCATGGCTTTTTCGTGTCTTTGTAAACTCTCAACAGTGATTGCCGACAGCCTCAAGGTGTTTCCAGATGTTCCTGACACCATCGAAGTGTTACAATTGCACAATACGGGAATAGAAGAAATTCCTGCATCGATTCAGAATCTCTCACGTCTCACTGAACTAAGCATGCCTCGCTGCAAAAAGCTAAAGGTCCTTCCAACCAAAGTCAACCTGCAATCTCTCTCTCGACCTGATCTCAGTTCCTGTACACAATTGAGAACGTTTCCAGAGATATCTACAAGCATTAGATATCTTGATCTGAGCAATACTGCTATAGAAGAAGTCCCTTCGTCGATATGGTCTTGGTCCCATCTTCTAGAATTTAACTTGGAAGATTGCCGCAGGCTTCGTGTGTTCCATTGTGATCCTGACTACATCGAAGAGTTGGACTCGGACTTGAGCGATACGGGAACAGATTCCTCAGGTGGTGATTCGGAGACCGTTCTACCCTTACGTATAAACCTCAAAGGGTGCAAGAGTCTTGTGTCATTGCCCCACATTCCGCATTTCGTCTCACTCCTTGATGCATCTAACTGTGAGTCGCTGGTGAGAATAGATCGCTTCTTTACCAATCCTGAGAGATGTCTCATCTTTGCTAATTGTTCCAAGCTGAGTGAAGCATCGAGAGAACGCATCGAGGTGTCGGATTGCAAGTTTGCTCTCTTACCTGGTGGAGAACTGCCTGTAGACTTTGATCACCGGGCAAGAGAGGATTTACTAACTGACAATTTGTGTCAGAGCCCTCTTCCTTTATTCTTCAGATTTAAAGCTTGTCTTTTGCTGCTTGATTATGAGGACGAGGATTATGAGGACGAGGATAATGAGGACGAGAATGCCATTGAGGTTGGTCGGGACGATAGATGGATGAGTACCAAGAGCCTTTCCTGTGACATCCGGTGCGTTCGGAATGGCGTCGATGTTGGACGTGGATCATGCAAGTACCATCTACCAGCAATACTGGGATCCAAGGAGCATATATATTTCTTGAAATCTTCCATTTCACTAAACCTTCCTGAAACAGATGTGAATTTCAGCGAGCTTCATTTTGAGTTCAAGGTCACTGGCAAATACTGGTATGTAATAGAATTTGCTGTACAACTGTTGGAAGACCCTGATGTTGATGATGACCACGGATACTGTGAAGATACTCACAACGAAGCTGAGTACAAAGAAACTGCGGACATCAAGATAGAGAGAACTTACATGCAGGAACAATGTGAAGAAGAAACGATTTAAGAGGTAAGCTTTCTGGAAAGAAGCAACCTATTGATTTGAATTTTATAATAACTGGGATAACAGCACGGTTTCAACACTCCCACATGCGTTTGAGCTTTATCGTTTTCTCTTGCAGTAACTAATATTACTTGCTATATAGCCAATTCAGGTTTCTGTAAGTCAATAGATGAAGAGTGCAGAGGGCAGAACATAGTTGGGTGCATTAGCATGTACATATCTGTTTGGCGTAGTGATTGCTCTCTGACTACGATAACCAGTCATCATAATTTGCGTCTGTCTCTAAAATCAAGAGGGCATGTTCGGATGTTTCTGAAACCGGGATTGATGATTTTGTTTTTCGAGTGTGTGATCTATCAGTTTGTTTGTATTTTGAGGCATCTACTGTAAAAAAAACCTGGTTAAACTGACATGTGACAGCACTGTTCACAATCTATGTTGTCTGCACTGATCTGATCCGGAGTTATATTTATTGAGGGGAAATGTGTTGTATATGTTCGTTTTTAGCATGTACATATCAGTGAGCTGGTTTGGCGTAGTGATTGCTCTCGGACTAGAAAACTAGACACAACTAGATTCAGAGGGCATGTTCAGGACATATCAGTGAGATGGTCTGTCCCTAATCAAGAGGGAATGTTCCTGAAACTAGGATTAATGATTTTGTCTGTGGAATGTGTGATCTATAAGTTGTTTGTTTTTATATTATTTTTGAGGCATCTAATTTAAATAACATTGGTTAAACAGACATATTATAGCACTGTTAAGAAGAATGTAGGATGACTGCACTGATTTTTATATGAAGTCATATTTCTTGAGAGTGTGTTGTTGAAGTAGCCGAGATATGAATGAAACAAATATTTTTCTAGGGACTTTTTGCTGAAGTAGCCGAGATATATTTTGTATTGTTTATAACGTGTAGAATATGAATAAAATGAAAACAAGAGAAGAGCTACTTGCTGAAGAGAGGGACTACAAGCGTCGAAGAATGTCATACCGTGGCAAGAAGGTGAAACGAACGCCTCGACAGGTATGAAATCTCTTCCTTTTCCGTGCCTACGATGGTCACAGTTCATAGTGTTGTGATTTTTTGCTGTAGAATGGTCAGTAATGCATATTTATAATTGAAACTGTACAATGTTTTGGCTCTCCCATGTCATGCTGAGGCATTTTGCTGATCTTGTTCTATAATTGGACCTTGCTAAGTGACCATAAGAGTTTTCTCCATCTTTTGTCATGTAGGTGTTGAGTGATATAATTCTGCATCAACAACATTAACAGACGCACCACCAATCCTATAAGCAACGGAAAGGAAAGAATAGAGAATATTCAATGGAGAGTAGAACCAATACAGATGAAAGAAAGCGGTATGAGGAATATGATTCAGGCACTAGCTCACAGAGACAACAGAGTCACAGATCACACAAGCGCAGTGATCGAAGAGATGATGAATTCAAAAGGACCAAACGACGTAGCCACAAAAAGGGAATCTTATCATCAAAACCACAGATCGTCTCGTGAAAAGACTTCTTCAGATTACAAGACCAATAGGGATGATCGCTATGACAGCCGCCAGAGTAAGGAACGTATGAAACAGAACTCGTTTGAAGATACAATCCATTAGAAAGAGATTGAAGTTAAAAGAAGCCAACTCATTTCAAAACCGATCTCTGCATCTCCTTTTACCCGGAGCATCTGCAGTTTTGTCTGAATCCGTATCCTCTTTTCTATCCTTAACCATGCTTTTTACATTAAAAAAAAACAATACTTTGTTTTTTTGAGCCAAAAAAAAACAATACTTTATATGTATTCAATTCTCGACTTTTTATGGGAATACATGAGAACTATGTTACGTGTGACACAAGAAAGAGAAAGTATGTATCTAAGAAACCAAAGACATGACTCTTTTGAAACTCCGGGGACGAAGACGAGTACCAGAGCCATTACTCATCTCAGAAGAACCGTCAATGGCTAACCCTTTACCGCTGAAACACAAGTACCTGTTCACAAAAGACCTCTGTTTCTTCACGGCAGGTGTTCTCCTCTCCAATTCCGAAGAAACCGTCTGAAACGGCGACGAACAAGCCGACGACGACGGAGCTCCAGAGTAATCAGAAACCACCGGAGGCGAGAACACAAACCTCGGAGACTCCTGTACCACGACTCCTTTCATCAACCCTTCAGTGAACTTCAACCTCACCGATAAGCTCGGGAGATCGCCGCTCTCTGTTCTCATCGGAAACGCCCTTCCTCTGTTTCCAATCTCAGACGGCGACCTTGATCTCGAGTACATCTCTCTGAGAGGCACACGACGGTTGTTGTTACCGTCTCCGGAGAAACGGCGATTCTCCTCTGTTTCTTCCCTCTTAGCCCACCGCAACAGAAGCTTGAGACGCGCTCCTGTACCGCCACCGTGGCGTTTGCGTTTCGAATGCGTTGACATTTCGGTGGAGCACTCGCTGATCCCGTCTAAACTCTCTCTGTCTGGACTCATTTCAGCGTTTGAGGCGGTATGATGATCTGTTTTAGCCGCAGTGAACAGAAAAATCTCGGAATCAGATATCTCAAACGCAGTTCCTGGACTTCCGCAGAACCCGTAACGCTCTTCTCGAAACGGTATAATCTTCTCACCGCAGCCGTTTGATCTCCCACCCGCGGATTTAATCCGTTTGATCAGTAAATCAGAAACCGCCGTTCTCGGCGTTTGGCGTTCGAGCAAATCAACGGGAGTCATCCCATCTACATCAGCAACGTTGAGATCAACGCCGGGGACTCTCAACAGAATCTCAACGACGTCATGTCTGACGGTGTTTAGAACATCCATCACGGCTAAATGAACCACGGTTCTTCCGTTACCGTTTCTAACGTTGACTATCTCGGAGAAGCGTCCTCCTCCTGAGATTAACTTCTTGAGAAGCTCCATCTGCCGGTCTAACCGCTTAAACCCGGAAGCTGCGAAACCGGACACGACCATGTGAAGACACGTGTCACCTTCGTTGTTAACAGCTGAGATCAACGGTGGAGATTCGTTTATAAGAGCCTCCATCACAGCTAAGTGACCCTTGTAAGCAGCTATGTGCAAAGCTGTGTTTCCATGGCTGTCTTTAACCGCCATGATTGAATCATACTTCGATATAAGATACTTCACCACCTACATTATATTCCAAAGTTTATTCATATATGTGAGAGTTAAAATGTATAATTAAAGAACTAATTTGATTTTGTGTTCTTACATTGATTTGACCTCTACAAGAAGCAGAGTGCAAGAGAGTAGAGCCATGAGCATCTCTGAGTCCCGAAACGGCGTCGTATCTTCCCGAAAGTAAAAACTCCTCGAGTATCGCCACGTGTCCGCCTCTCGCAGCACTGTGGACCCCTCTTTTAACCATCTCTTCCTTTACTATTAACTGCCTCTCCGTCAGTTTCCCGCCGTCCGTTTCCTCGACGCCGGCGATATCAGCCGGCAGCAAAGCGAAATCCAGCACGAGGCGAAAAACGTCGTCGTTCCTACCTCTCGCCGCCGCGTAGAGAACATCCGTCACGCCGTACTCTCCCTCTCCGAACACCAGAAGCGGATCTCTCTCGAGAAGCTTCTTGACGAACCCCAGATCTCCGGCGGAGGCGGCGGTGTACAGCAGCCAGCCGCCGTACCCGGCTCTGATGAGCGAGTTGTCTCCGTTCCCGATCTCGCACTCCTCCAGCAGCCTCCTCGCGACGCGGGAGCGGTTCAGCGCCACTTTGGAGAAGTTATCTCCGTCGCCGTCTCCGTCGTCCCAGACGGTCTCGAGGCGGCGGATGCGGCGGAGGGAGGTGAGTTTGACGAGGAGGTTCGTGTCGTGGTGGAGCAGCTCGATGACGACGTCGTAGAGACCGTTAGCCGCGGCACAGTCGATCGGGGAAGCGTACCACCACTGGTCTCCCGTGCTCTCCCAACGGAGAGGAAATATCGGCGGTGACATGTCCGTTTCCCGGTTTAGATAATGAACCGGTTCTCTTAACTTTTTTTTGTAAACCAAACAAAACCAATGGAGTTCAATGAGAACAGAGCATATGTATAAGAGACTTCAAGAAACAGAGGAAGGAAGTAGATTAGGAAAGATCAATATGAATGGTTTGAAATGAATGAAGAATTTCTACGATAACACACAAAGCGATGAAGCAGAAGACAACAAAAAGGAGAAGCCTTGAGGATTGTGTTGTTGTGGCGAAGACAGAAACTTTTTTGTATGTTTTCACCAGGAAAAAAAAAAGAATTATTTAAAAAAGTTTTATTTTGATCGGCATCGAAAAAATATAAGATTCCATTCCCGTGAGTGGACCATATCCTTACGTGATTTATCTTTTATATATACATACCATCATGAAAAGGTTAGTAGTTAGTACAGTATATTCCAAATCTTCTGTAAAAGCTGTTGATTTTCCAGAAGAAGAAAAAAGAATTACGTGAAAGAATTTTAAACTGATGCAAAAAAAAATTCGTCTCGCATTTTACTACCTATCAGAAACGTCCACTATTAGTCATTTTAGTTGAATTTTTGTAAGAAATCGGATAAAAACTATATAAAAAGGAAACAATAATGGAATGATGTTTCATCTAATTAGACGCGTCGTTAGTTTGGTTGAAACAAGACGTTGAGGTTTATCATTTATGCACAATCAACGACATGCGAGTGGTAGTTCTAAACCATTCTAAATTTTGATAAAAACAAGAAAATGCCCACTTGTGGTGGCTTTAAACTTAAGGGCCCTATAGTCAATAATTCAATAAATGTGCATTATGACTTGTAGTTAAAGCTTAATTAACATTATTAAGATTGAAGAAGACTATTCAATCTATATTTTTATAGGAAAGAAAAAAAAAAAAGTCCAAACAAAATGTATATTTTTGTTTTGTGTATTGTAGATCTACGTCTCTGTCGGTGTGGTGACTGTGGAGTGTGGACGCATCCAAATGCACATGTTATGTGTCCCTAAACTCAATCTTAATTGTCTTGGATCCCACTCCCATAATCTCTTCTTGATGTGAATGAAATCTGGCAAAACTCTGGATCCTGAGACGTCTTACAATGATCCGAGTCAACAAACAAAACTTGCCTTAACTGTGTCTGAATCATTCAACTCCATTAAGTTACAAATCTCAGCAAGTTTTATCCATGACCAAAGAACTTGACATCTACACTAGAATGTGTGGTGGAACAAACAAAACAATGAGCATATGTCTGGTCTTGTCTTCTTTCTGAATCTGTAGTAACTAAATAATAACCTCACTTTACAGGGGCAGTAAGTTTAACAGTCTTCATAACATGCTCAATCCTCTCAACCGATTCAAGCATACTCTTCTTCTTAACCTCTTCCAACAGCAACAAACAAGTCCTATGCCTCGGCGCGATATCTTGACTAATCATCTCCTCAAATAAGCAATACGCCCACTCACACATATCAGCTCTGCAAAACCTCTGTATCAGAAACGTATAAGTGGATTCATCCAAACTTAGATGGTGCTTAGTCACCATTTCTTTCAACAACCTCCCAACCTCAACCACATCCCCTCTCTTAAAGCAAGATCTAAGCAACGGATGATACGTGTGAACATCAGGCTCACAAACCTTCAAACTCTCCATCTCCCTGAGAAGCTCAACGGCCTTATCTTCCTCATCGTGATGACAATACATAGCAATCATCGAGTTATAAGTAGATGTATTAACCGAACCCATCTCATCTCTGAAAACTCTCTCAGCTTCTTCTAACCTCCCAGCTCGAGCAAGCGTGTAAATCAAACAGTTGTAGAAAAGAGTATCCGGCTCGCAACCTGACCTCTTCATCCTCGTAGCCACCCTCAAAGACTCCTCAAACTCTTTCTGCGCGTTAAGACAAGACATAATCGTCGTGTAGGTAACAGAGTTCGGTGGACACCCATTAGCTTCCATCTCACTTAACATCTCATAGACTTTAATAAAGTTACACTGCAAACAATAACACCTAATAATCGTCGTGTAGCTAATCACACAAGGACGAAACCCATGCCCTCTCATCTCCTGAATCGTCCAGAGAGCTTCCTCAACTCTATTAGCCTTACACCAACCATGAATAAAGATATTAAACGTATTCGCATTCGGCTTAATATGCGACTTAAGCTCCAACAAAACAGCTCTCGCTTGCTCAGCTCTCTTCTCCTTACACAACGTATCTAACAGCAAGTTCATAGACTCAGTGTTCTTCTCTAATCCAAACTCATTTAACTTATCAAACACCCTAACAGCTTCTTCCCATTCACCCGCACCAGCGAACCTCCTCATGATCTTAGCAACCGTGTTCAACGTCACAGCTCTATCTCCCTTCATCTTCTCCACGAACTCCTTCATACGATCCCATTTCTTGGCCTTCCCGAGAATATCCACCGCTGTATCGTAAGCCTCGGTTGGACTCTCGTGGGCCTTGCAAGACTCGGCCCATTTCAAGACGCCGAGAGCTGATCTCCAGTCGTCTCTGAACCTGTGGAGGAGCCTCTGGAGTAGAGTGTCGGAGAGGTTTACTTTTTTGCAGAGTGGATCGTTTGAGAGGCGGTGGAAGACTTCGTCTTCGCTGACGACTCTGTTGTCGCCGGCTCTGCCTATGATGACGTTCCATATCGCCGAGGATTGTGAGGATACGTCGAGTGGTGGTTCGGGTGATGGCTCTGGAGACGTGGAGAGGTTGTTGATGAGGGGAGAGGAGAGAGTGGTGGGAGGTTGAGGTTTGAGGCGGAACAAGGTGTTTCTAATGCGGTTTTGGACGAGACGAGACATCGGGAATCTTAAAGAGAGTAGATTATGAAGTGTTGTCTCAGTTTCGGAGAGTTAGTGTGAGAAAAGATGAGTGTCGGGGAAAAAGACCCTGAAGTTCGATCGGAACTCGTACCTGAAACCTTAAGCAAAAGGAAATCGTGAAATTGAAAACCTGACGACGGCCGTCTCAGCCTAGCTGGGAGAGCTTTGACAAGGAAGGAGTAATAATCACTTAAATGGACCGGTGCTGTGGCCCATTTAAAAGCCCGAATTTTATTTGTTATTTAAACGTGCTGAATGAATGTATTAGCTCTGCTGGGAAAAAGAACTTAATTCGAACCTAACCCAAGGATGTTCCAGTTTCATCCGGTGTTTGAAATTGGTTTTTCATTAGTCCGTATAGAGAAAAGAAATAGGAAAGAGCCAAGAGGTGTCCTATTACATGATACTGTATATGGAATGCAAGTCGTTTGGAAAATGTAATTTTGCGCTTGGTCTACTCTCTTAAGGTGTGGAATGCATGAATCGTTGGGTTTTTATTGTTTTGAACTTATGTCTTTGTTTTGATTGTGTTCAACATATCTCTTCACTTTTCGTTATCAATCATTTGAGGCTAATGCATTGAACTGATGAGATCATATTTACAAGTTATATTTGGATTTTGAAATGTGTGTGTTCTATCTGATATAAGCCTTTGACCATAGTTTAGAATCCAACTTTCATTTAGGTCTTAATCTTTAAGAAGAGAGGGAGTTCAATCTGATAAAACCATAAGTAACTCAATATATCAAAAGCCAAACGTAAAGGGCCTCTCAGTTAAACAACCGGGCTACAGACTCAAAACACTTGAAGTGAGAGAGATCAGCCAAAACCCAAAAAGAGTTTTAAAACCAAGAAAATTTATTCAAGAACAACAAATTCAAACTTCTTCCTCGAGATCATCTTCTCAGATTTAGCACTTTGACATGTGGACGATCAAGTCAACCACACGGGTACTGTAACCCCATTCGTTGTCATACCACGACACCAGCTTCACGAAGTTGTCACTCAATGCAATTCCAGCCTTGGCATCGAAAATGCTCGACCTGCTGTCACCAACGAAGTCAGTTGAGACCACATCATCTTCGGTGTACCCAAGGATACCCTTTAGCTTTCCCTCAGATTCCTCCCTGTGCAATTCGTTAACATTTCGATCAGTTAGTTTATATCTTGCCACGATATGATAATTAAGCTTAACTGGAAGTAAACGCTTACTTGATAGCCTTCTTGATCTCGTCGTAGGTTGCAGCTTTCTCGAGTCTAACCGTGAGGTCAACAACTGAGACATCGACTGTGGGAACACGGAAGGACATTCCGGTCAACTTTCCGTTGAGCTGTGGAAGCACCTTTCCGACAGCCTTGGCAGCTCCAGTGCTGCTGGGAATGATGTTGAAGGAAGCAGCTCTTCCACCTCTCCAGTCCTTCATTGATGGTCCATCAACAGTCTTCTGAGTAGCTGACATCATAAGAGCAAAAGCATCATTAGTGACAGAGTTTCCACTTACAGGCAATCATTATGGTACTAGGTTTATTAAAAAGATCAAAAGACTTTACCGGTGATGGAGTGGACGGTGGTCATAAGACCCTCAACAATGCCGAACCTGTCGTTGATAACCTACAGGAACAAACCCAAGATTGGTACGAAGCTCGAAACAACACTATCAAACTGATCTGTTATAGGCGATGAGATATAATTACCTTGGCAAGGGGAGCAAGGCAGTTAGTGGTGCAACTAGCGTTGGAGACAATGTCAAGGTCGGATTTGTACTCGTGCTCGTTGACACCAACGACAAACATGGGAGCGTCCTTGCTCGGGGCAGAGATGACAACCTTCTTGGCACCACCCTGACCAAACAAATCACCAAAATCATCAGTTGAAACATCGCATCACAGTACAAGGTTTGAGTCCACTAATTACTACTCATCCAATAACACCAAGCTATAGCATACGAAACAATCTACATGAATAGTAATTATATAATAGTGTATAACATCCAAAGCAGATAAAAAACAAACCTTCAAGTGAGCAGCAGCCTTGTCCTTGTCAGTGAAAACACCGGTAGACTCAACAACGAAGTCAGCTCCAGCCTCAGCCCATGGGATATCCTCAGGGTTCCTTCACAAAATACAAATCACTTGTGAGATCGAAGTTCTCACAAGCAAAGTGAGAAAAGATAATCAACCAAGTAGATGTACCTGATGCCAAAGACAGTGACTGGCTTCTCACCGAAGAGAAGAGTCTTCTCATCCTTAACCTTGAGTTCATGGTGTTTCCATTGACCGTGAACACTGTCGTACTTGAACATGTACGTCTGCATCAAATCAACCACAGAGAGTAAAATCAATTCATGCAAACCAATCGATAACAATACAAAGACTCCGTGACAACAACAATCAGCTCCAAGATCAATCTAAACAGCTAATCGAGATGAGATTCACAACCAACTAAACCAGTTTCTGGATCTAAGTACTGCTGACTAAACATAAACTTCACGATCAGCGACACTAATAGAATCCACAAAATCACCAGATCGAAATGATATAAACCAGTCTAGGATCAAAACGACGTCGAAGGAAGGAAGGAAACACAAACCATGTACTCAGTGGTGATGAAAGGATCGTTAACGGCAACGAGCTCAACATCGTCCCTCTGGAGAACAACTCTAGCAACCAAACGACCGATTCTTCCGAATCCTACCGATTAAACAAACCAAACGTCAGATGCTAATAGATCTGCTACATATACGGAAGCTAACAAACCTAAATTAATCAGAAACTCACCGTTGATTCCGATCTTGATCTTACCGCCAGCTACAAAACAAAAACAAAAATCGAAAAAAATCAGATCTGAATACATAAGATGATCAAAACCAAATCAACAAAGAGATACTCACCCATTCTGAATCAAATACGCGAGAAAAGAGAGATTCGAGAGAAAAAATTACAGTGAGGATGGTGAGTGAGTGATATGCGAGAAGGGGCGTATTTAAAAGAGAGGAGAACGTGGAGAAGGGGTCGAAAATATCTCGTGGTCGAGAAGTCAGATCTGAATTAATATTTTTCTTTTTCTTAGGAAGCAAATGACCGAATGACCCTTCGTTGCTTCCCTTAATTACCTTGTTTACCGTTGTTAGCCACTCTGTTTTAGCAAAATGTCGTCACCCCTGACTCGTGATTAAGAAAATAATTGTGGAGAATCATATGGCGTATTGGCATCTGCATCTCACGCGATGAACTAGAAGATTCTTAAAAACCATTAGACGGGCCGGGTCAGGTCGAGTCGGCATGAAACGCAACGTATCTTTGGATGCTGTTCTACGCGGACCGGCATTGTGGTTGACAAGTGTTCGTGAGAAGCCCATTTTAGTAGACATTTTCAAATTTCTGGAAGGTAACACCCCAACTAATAAATATCATAAAAATGTATAATTTTATGCACTCTTCTAGATTAATATTTTTGAAACAGCTGACATTTTGTTTTCTATATTGACACAAAGATGACCACTATGGTATGTAAAATGTTCAAAATGATTTCCATGATAGTTTTCAGATCGGTAATGGGCTAAGCTCATAAAACGTATGCTTTACCCGACAAATAGTGTTAAATACTTAACGAGCGTCATAAGACTAAAAGCTATCTATTGTGTGATGGTTAAATGTGATAATGTGATGTTAAGTGGGCGGAGTTTATAGACAAAGTTTTTTTATGTGAACACTAAAATTGTTTGGACTTATAGATGTCAAATTATGCTGGACCAAGATAGCTTTTTGAAACTTGCAGAATACTAAAAAGGGAGAATTAGTGAAATAACAAAAAAAATCAAAATTAAGAAATTAACTATAGGTTAGAGAGATAAAAGAAGAAAAAGGAAGAGAGAGAAGTGGAAGGATGGTTAGTTTTTTTATAAAAAAAAATAATGGTTACTGAGTCAAATTTCTCTACTAAAAATGTAGAAATTAATAATATGAAATAAAAATAAATATAAACGGTGTAATGTAATTATTCAGAATAAATAAAGACATATTTACAGAAGTTCAAAAGTTGATATAAGATTTTGATACATATTTATATTTTAAATAATTTGAAGTTGCCTATTTTCAATGTTGCTTATCTAGTTAGTTAATTTTAAAATAATTAGACAATTAATATAAGATCCGCATCTTATGCAGAGCAAAATTTTATTTTAAAAAAATATATTTTTAAGTATATAAAATAATATATATATAATTTGGTTATTAATGGGTCGTATCAAACAAAACCGAATATAGTATTAGACAAAGAGTCTAACTGGTAACCATCACAAGAACACTGGGAACAAATAAGAAAGTAACGGATAGGAATAAAATTATAAGAATGATGAAGAATGATTATTCCATACCAAATTTAGTGAGGAACAAATTTATTCCAAAATTTTCTACAAGTAAAAGAACGAGAAAGAAATAGAAAGGAATAGATATTTTTTATGAATGTAAAATTTATTAGGAATATCAATGAATGCATTATTACTCTTCATTCGATTCGATGGTTACCATTCTTAGCCAAAGCTTTTAGATTAAAACAAACTGTCTAACAAGAAACGATACCGTTCCATTCATTTAGTATTTTTTTCCTTCCCTCGATCATTGAAAAAAAAAGGGGATTAGGTTCTTTTATTAGATTCTTTCAATTCTAAGTCTTCTTAGCTCAATCTCGATCTCCGAATTATTAATTCCTCAATCTTCCTTCGTCTCAACCGAATATATCTGTTTGCGAAACAGAAGACCCGAAAGCAACACTTGTTTACGAGGCCTTCAAAATTCTACATATATACTTCGAATCTCAGGTTTAGTATCTCATTTTTTTGATAATTCTATTAATCGATTGACTATTGGAGTAGTAAATTTAGTGTAGCAAGATATTTAGATTGCATTTAAATTCTTCAAGAAAAGGTTACCCATTAATAACATATCAAAACTCTTACATTAGCTTTCAATGTTGATTTATTCTTATTGATTTGACTATTATATATGATATTCGGTTCACAATGAATACAACGATTGATTATAGAAATAGAGAGACGTTGATGAATAGTTTCATCATCACCAACGCTATCAATAATAGTTTATCAATAAAAGGGCGAATAAAAACAGCAATTCAATTTTTTTAAAAGACAGCAAATCAACTTTGTTCATGCATAGGTTTCGCCATCACCACCACAACTCTCTTGACTAGAAGATAAACCATCACCGTCATTCCCTGAACGTTTTAAGGCCAAATCGCTCAAGCTAACATGTAAATCTACAAACGCTTCGCAGCGCCTCCACTTCAACTCTTTCACGCTCAAGCCTTCCGTGGGAGTAATCCACCACCTTTTCTCCTTATTTTCCTTTTCATATTTTTTCAAAAAACATTTCTTCTCATTTTCTATTTCAAGCTCCTCCACGAGATCAACATACCTTTTCATGAGGTCCTGAATCTTCTGTCTCTTATAAGCTTCCACCAGTGATCCCATATTGATACTTGCAAACGGTTCATGTCTCAAAGGGTTTTTGAACGGGCCAAACGCTTCCTTCAGAGACGGATATGCGAATGTGTAAGGCTTTCCGGCTTCAGAAAAAATCAAAAATGATATTTCTACATCGCATAGTGAAACGATCTCGTTCATATTCTTGAAGATTCCAGATTTACGTTTTGAGAACGTAACCATTCGGTCTGCATAGGCTTCAACTTTCTTCATCTCGATCTTTTGCTTTCCCTTTGTAAGTCTCATTCTCTCGTTTTTTAGGAGCCGAAATGTTTTGATTTCTAGTATATGTTTTAGTTTTGTGTTTTCATAAAACCGTACACGACTATTTATAGGAAAACAAAGAGAAAAATATACGGAAGAATATATGTTACTTTGTTTTGTAGAATGTTCGAAAAACAGAGGACAATAATAGTGTTTATTGACTAGTTTACAAATTTGACCAAGAATTTGGCAACAACATTATTATTTTCAGAAATCATTTACTCATTGCACAGCAAAGTCAACAAACTACCATATGGTAACTCAATTGATTCAGAAATTTTAAGCCTAATTAATTAATCATGTGCCTCAAATCCGAAACATTATTTGACACGAGAAGAAGATACAAAATATTAAATCAAAATCCAAAACATACATAATGAAACATAAATCCACAATAAAAGTTACACATCTAATTATACAAAACATCAGTTGCCTTAGGATCACAATGTTCAAAATGTATTTGACCCTATTGAAGTTTAGTGTAGTAAATGAAATTTCGATTTGACTCAGTTGCAAAACAGTCCTGATATTAGATCAAAGGACAAGACCAAAAATGTTCATGACTCATGAATCTGTCATCGAAAGTATACTCACCGTGAGCCAATACAATTATTTCTGTCAGGAAACAAAAAACAATAACACCAAATATAGACAATAATCATCATCAAAAGAGTACTCTGATATGAAAGAATAACTAAATGGCTAAATCACTAAAGAACCCACATCTCTCATAATGTTAGAACCCAATAATTTTGGTGAAAAAACATTATAAAAAATATCAAAACCACATATAATTTTCAACAAAACATGCAATAAATAAACCGTACTAGTATTACTTTGTATTTCTGTAGCAGTTGCAAGACGATTGGTTAGGTGAATCATACAAAGAAGATATCTTCATATATATAAAAATAAATAAACAAATAAAATTAAATATCTATTCGAGGAAGCAGGGACATATCTTCTGAAAAGCCATACAGTCCAACGACCCCGATCCCGAAAACTACTCAGTCGCAAGAAAAAAAAAAGAAGAGTAAGTAAGAATGGGTGTTGTGAAGTCAGCGATCGGAGACATGCTGATGACCTTCTCGTGGGTCGTCCTCTCCGCGACCTTCGGTCTCCAGACGACGGCGATTGTCTCCGCCGCCGGTTTCCAGGGAATCGCTTGGGCTCCGTTGGCCATCACCACGTTTCTGATTTTCGTCTACGTCTCGATATTCACCGTTGTCTTCGGTAGCTCTAGCTTTAATCCTACCGGAAACGCCGCGTTTTATGCCGCCGGTGTCCCCGGAGACACTCTTTTCACCTTGGCCATCAGATTACCTGCTCAGGTATACTTCTAATCTAAAGATCCAAACTTTTTCGGTTTTCCTAAAAGATTTAGTTCTGTGATCTGTGTTGTTGTCCTTACATAAGGCTTGTGTTCTGTCTCTGTGAAGTTTGGATCTAGTTGTGTCTGAATCTCAAATCTATAAAGTATATGCTTTTGATGAGATTTGTCCCCATTGGTTTTGTTGTTTTGAAGTAAAGATTCTACCTTTTTCTTTCCCTACTTCATCATGCATCATTTTGGTTGTCAAGTATATTCTCGGTTTGATCTGGTCAATGTAGTCAGGTTTTTGATGTTGTACAAGAAGAACACAGAATCAGATTCTTTTTTTTTTAAATTGTTTTGGTTGATTCATGTGTTAGCCACTTTATTAAAGCTGGAAAAAAAAACTTTTCTTCTTCTTGCATCTTTCTTTATTTGTTCTTTAGCTCTTTTTTAATTTTCTGAAGTTTGTTGCTTGTCCATGTGTTTCTTTGTATAACAGAAAGAGATAGAAAGACTGTTACTTTGAGTAAAGCTGATTTAGCAAGGAGTAAGTTGTACTCCTTAGGAGAATTAAATTGAGTAAAAAACACTTTAGTGCCTCTTGGTAGGATCAAATATTCTTTGATTTTTACTCAGTTCTTGATTCTTACACCCTTTTCGAAACAATAAAAAATTTCTTATTTCTTGAAAATGAAAATGTGAGATCATTTCTGGTGTTTCCACCAGGCAGCTGGTGCTGCAGGAGGTGCATTGGCTATCATGGAGTTCATACCAGAGAAGTACAAGCACATGATATCAGGACCTTCCCTTCAGGTTGATGTGCACACTGGTGCTATTGCAGAAACCATCTTAAGTTTCGGTATTACCTTTGCGGCTTTGCTTATTATCATCAGGGGTCCACGAAGATTACTCGCCAAGACCTTCTTGCTCGCTCTTGCAACCATTTGCTTCGTTGTTGCTGGCTCTAAATACACCGGACCAGCCATGAATCCCGCCATTGTAAGTATCCATTTGGTTTCACGTTATGATAGTATGTCTTTAAAAGATGGATGATCTCTCTAAATCCGTCTTGTGTGTTTGCAATGCAGGCGTTTGGGTGGGCATATATGTACAGCTCTCACAACACTTGGGACCATTTCTACGTGTACTGGATCAGTTCTTTCGTTGGAGCTTTGTCTGCTGCATTGGTCTTCCGTACTATCTTCCCGCCACCTAAACCCCAGAAGAAGAAACAGAAGAAAGCCTGAGGGGATAAACCAATCAAGACAACACTGGTTCAATTATTTACCGGTTTGGGATATAGAAATATTCAGAAGGTTGTTCCATTCCAAAATAAGGAAAACCTTATCATTGTTTGGATTCAAGCTTTATGTTATGAATTTGGGCACTATTCTCCGGTTTGTTCATATATCATTCAGACTCTCTTCCGGTTTAGTAGCATTTGATTATCAGTGACTGGTTTTAGATTGGTTCTATTCGGTTCATTCTCTGAGTGGTTTCGAGAACCTAATGAAATGTTTTTAAAATATTAAAATGATAAATTACTGTTAATCAAAAAGAAAATTTACAGTTCAGTATTATCAAATTTATGATTCTAAAATGTATTTTAAATTTTATCGTTACTAAAAATATTTTAAATTGTAGATTTTATACAATTTGTTGTGATTTGAGTTGTGTTTAAATAAGTTAAGATTAGAAAAGAATCCAAATTTATAAGATTTTAGGATATTAACTAAATAATAATAACTTTTATAACTCAACCAAAATCACTCATTAAAAATCGAATATTTTAAAATACTACATCAAATACAACCTCTAATGTTTCTAAACCACTTGGAAATCGCATTTCGGTTTAGCTGGGATTTGTTTGGCTTAATTGACTTCAATTTGGTTCGGTTAAATCTCTCAAACCAGATCCCCCTAATGACGTTAGTTCAAAATTTTAATTTTAATTATGGTTTTGTATAAACTTTACACTTACACAAATGCAATTAGCTTTTCGTGAATGTTACCCAACTCTCTTCCTTAAACGCAATCGTTGAATCATCAACGTAACAGATCTGTTAAGCACAAGTTGAATTCGAAACCGCACTCGCTATCCACCGCCGATCTGGATCCGCCGCAGACATTGGCGTCCTCCGCCACCGCCAACAAGATCCGTTACCGCTCCCCTTCCGCCTCCGAGCTACTGGAATCAGGCCTCGCCACTTCCCCTACCTCCTCCGACTCTCATCAGAGCCTTCTCTCCATCGACGGCGCGAAAATGACGGCGAAGCGAGCGATCGGGAGGCACGAGTCACTCTCCGATAAGATCCATCGGCACCGCGGTATCCTACTCCTGATCTCGATTCCCGTCGTGCTGATCACGCTCGTGATTCTGTTGATGCCGGGAGCGTCGACGTCCGTCATCGAGGAGTACACGTTGAAGAACAGCGAAGGCTCGGATTCGAGGAAGTACGCTGTGATCTTCGATGCGGGGAGCTCGGGGAGCCGCGTGCATGTTTACTGTTTTGATCGGAATTTGGATCTCGTTCCTCTGGAGAATGAGCTCGAGCTCTTCCTTCAGGTATTGCATTGCTCTTTATGATCTTGCATCTACTATGCTGGAAATGTTAGTAAATGATCTTAATCGTTAGAGGATGTTTGATTCGTGTCAATGTTTATTATGCAATTGGTTGGAATTGTTTGAGTCTGAACTATTGTTGTGATATGATTTCAGCTAAAGCCAGGGTTGAGTGCGTATCCTAATGACCCTCGGCAATCAGCAAATTCTTTGGTATCTCTTCTTGACAAAGCGGAGGCTTCTGTTCCACATGAGTTGCGTCCTAAGACTCCTGTTAGAGTTGGGGTATGGAAACGAGTTTCCTTGCACGTAATGATAACTGGAGATATACATGTGGTTTGATGTTTATCATTTAAACTGTTTTGTGTTGTGTCTTGTCCAGGCAACTGCTGGTTTGAGGGCTTTGGGTCACAAAGCTTCTGAAAACATTTTGCAAGCGGTAATCTTTGTGTATATGATTTTTTACAGATATTCGCCTGGTTTTCTAGCTTTTGTACTTAAAAATTGTACCTTTGTTTTTTAAAGGTTAGGGAGCTCCTGAAAGATCGAAGCAGGTTGAAGACTGAGGCAAATGCAGTTACTGTTCTGGATGGTACTCAGGAAGGTTCTTACCAGTGGGTATGTTGTCGTTTTTTCCCATCCGTTAGTGTCACACTCATGTCAAAATCCAGTTCCTTTAGTAATTTTCCATTATGAGTAGTAACTCCCACGACTGATCTCACTGAGTAATTTTGGTTTTATCTTAAAACAACCTGAAGTCAAGTAACAAATTTCATGAATTGTCGATTCTTAAGGTGACCATCAACTACTTGCTAAGGACTTTGGGAAAGCCTTACTCAGAAACAGTTGGAGTGGTTGATCTTGGAGGGGGATCTGTTCAAATGGCATATGCTATATCAGAGGAAGATGCTGCAACTGCACCAAAACCACTACAAGGCGAGGATTCCTATGTCAGAGAAATGTATCTCATGGGACGGAAGTATTTTCTGTATGTTCACAGGTTGGTCAGCTGTCATTGCTTTTGTACCCATTTGATAATTTGTGCTTCCTTACACGGGAGACATGAAACTAGTTTCTATGTAGCCTTTTACGAATTATCTTATCGGCTTGTTGATTGCAGTTACCTACATTACGGGTTATTGGCTGCCCGAGCGGAAATTCTGAAAGTTTCTGAGGGCTCTAACAACCCCTGCATTGTGACCGGCTATGATGGTGAGTAAGAGACGTTATTAATTTATCGACGAACACTCTCTTTAGAGCTAGAACTCTGCATCCTATCCTCATCACATTACACCTTCTTTTCCATGTAGTTTTGTTTTTCTAATGTACAAAGTAATCAGTGTTGTATCCTCTTTGTATGTCCTGCCCTTAACTACTACTTCGCTTCTTGATGATTGTGCTATACTTATGTAACATATGATTCGTTTCAGGTACTTACAAGTATGGTGGAAAAGCGTTTAAAGCCGCGGCTTCTCTGTCTGGTGCAAGTCTAGACGAATGCAGGCGAGTAGCTCTTAACGCACTCAAAGTCAATGATTCACTGTGTACACACATGAAATGCACATTCGGTGGAGTATGGAACGGTGGAGGCGGTGGTGGGCAAAAGAATATGTTTGTTGCATCTTTTTTCTTTGATAGAGCCGCAGAGGTATACTATTCGTCGCCTTTTAAGTTTTCATTAAGCACGTACGTGACACCAATGGTGGTGATGGCAGGCTGGTTTTGTTGACCCGACGCAACCTGTGGCTACGGTTCATCCAGCTGACTTTGAGAAAGCAGCCAGCCAAGCTTGTAACATGAAAATGGGAGAAGGGAAAACGAAGTTCCCACGTGTAGAGGAAGACAATCTTCCTTACTTGTGCTTGGATCTTGTTTACCAATATACTCTCCTCGTTGATGGATTCGGTAAGTGGCTCTTTACTTCCTTTCTTTAAACTCCTCGGACCAAAAATATATATTTAATTTACACTTGCGACTATCATGATAATGATAATTCAGATGTTAATATAAGATGATCATGATAATGGTTAGTATATATGATGGGCATATGCACACAGTAATTGGAATGTGTTTAGATTTTTGTGTCATGATATAATTGAGTGAAAATGCACATAGTTTTGTTATTATCATCAATGGTCCGGTTCCGGTTGGTCCCAGTTTTTGGTGTGTAGCGAAAACCAAATTGATTTTCCAAGTTCGGTTAGAATGGTATCTTTGCCTACCCAAAACCTTGCACTGTTCAAATTGTATTTAACTTCCCACAGTTGCATCCATAGTTTAATTGAAACGTGTTTAATGTTTTAATTTAATTATTTTCGTTGTAAATAGGATTGAAGCCATCACAAACAATAACGTTAGTGAAGAAAGTGAAGTACGGGGAACACGCCGTGGAAGCTGCGTGGCCACTAGGAAGCGCCATTGAGGCCGTATCCTCTCCATGAGTACCAGTGGCAAGTTTTGGGAATTTACACAAAGCTCATATTATTTTGATTTCTCCCGGGAATCTCCCCCATCTTTTCTTCTTCAAATTTTTGTTATCATCATAATTCCTAATTGCTTACTATCAATTCGTATTAATATACTTTGCCTTACTATTATTTGTAAACTAAACTGCTCACGTGTCCTCGGTATCGTATAAATGTTTCACTTATTGAACGTTTTCTCGACTGTTGAGAATTTTATCTTGTAGTTTGTCCATGTTGAGTTCTCTTTTCTTTTTGTGAAACCTACAATTGGGGATGGATTGATTTATTTTAATATCGATAATTCAGTATTTTTTTTTGAAACACATCGATAATTCAGTATATTTCGCTAAATGTAGTTCATATCCAAATCTCTATAGATACCCATGAAAATATTTTTCGTTTGAATTCTCTCTGTTTTAAAGTATCTTTGGAGCAAAAGAATATTCAAAAGATTATTAGATAAGTGTGTGCCAAAATAATTGGAGATGAACGTTGACAATCAAAGGTATCATAGTTTGGAACTTATACGTTAGATGTGTAAATAAACTGAACTACTTTGATTTATGACCATTTACACGCCCATCCATTCAAACCTAATCTCATGTCACCAACTTCAACTTGACTTTGAAGACCGACCAAAGGTAATACAATTATTATACTGATACTTGTAAAGTTGTAATGAGCCATGAAAGTCCCATGAAAACTCAAATCAGGTAAAGCAATATATAGACCATATAAGGATTAAAAACGATCTGGTTTATCAATCTATTACTGGTTGCTTCGAACACACGTCTTATGACTAATAATTTCTACATTTTGTAGTTAGAGGTTTCATTATATTATAGATTGAGTAGCTTGTATATATATATATTTTTTGTAACTTAGCTAGCTTATATATTGAAGGTTGGATTATTCAATACTCATTGTCGACGATAATTGTATTTATAATAACGATGCCAAAAATCATTTTACAAATGTGATGATAAGACATACAGTTAAATAAATTTTATCTTCGAGAGAATACAAAAGTATAAGATGTTGATATGTGAGTAGTTGGAAACTTGACAAAAAAAGTGTTCAAATTCCAGTAGAACAAGTAAGCTTTCATTATACACCACACACTGAGACACACATTGAGATAATCGACAATGTGATTTTGTTAGATATTTTCTTATGAAGGATCCACAGTTTCACAACCATAATTATATGTGTTATATTTTCTTAAAGAATAGATGTTTCATGTAAATCGTTCTCAAACTTACAATGGTCCATGTATATAAGAGGAAGTATTAAAGAACAATTATTCACTGGTCTAAATTCAAATATTTCGTCTCGTCTGTAATGGTTTACTTTTTCAAATCTACTCTATTCGTCATTGTAGCTGTAACGTTTATTATAGTTATTTCTAAATATTCAAACTATCCGTACAGTAACTTTTAATATGTTCACCTATAATCCTAGCTAGGTGCAAAATGTTGACGCTTGATAGAGGAATCGTAAGTCGCACGTGTGGTTGCTGGCTTGTTGAATATTTAACTTTCCATGTTTATTTGAGGGAGACTTAGATTTTAGTAATTTCAAAACTTCGTGTAGTTTAATGCCTTACTGGCATATGGCAAACTCCATTTTCAACAAATAAAACAAAAGTCACGTTTGATAAATTCCCTGCAAAGTACATACATACAACTACTTTTTTGGTAGTTGGTTTTCTTAACGATTGCTTGCTTATCTTTTGTTACGCGTACGTGCATGTATTATGTATAATATTCAAAATCAGTAGGTTTTCTCACGTTGATGTCACATTGTTTGACTAATGAAATGACACTACATGTTAAATGTAAAAGCATAAAATAAGGAGATCATAAAGGTATAGCGTATTTGTCGAATTCTCGTCCACGAATTTCGCAATATAAGAGTGGTCTTGGTTAGGTTTGTTACTTGTGAGGCCTCTCTTTCTAACAATAACTAAGAGTTTTTTTCACGTTGAAAACAAGGTGGAATTAATTCATTACCAATTGGCTTTAATCACACTACTGGAACTTCAGTAGATTCATAAAGTGTTCCTTTCATATTGTTACGGTGTAAAATATCCTATATCAATCAACTATCAACTGACGTTTAAAAAAAATCAATCAACTATCAACTAATATGTTGAAAAATTTGCAAAATAAGTAGATGATGTATCAGGTCACTGTAATAAGCTGTAACGTTTTTTTTTTGGGGGCATAATATTATTTTATATGTGAGATATTTTCTTTTGCAAAGTGGTATATTTGAAAATCTTGTGATAAAAAGGTTAATATTTTTTCCCTTAATCATTTCTGTAACTTATAATTGACAGTCATGTCATACCTTTCGGTAAACTAAGGTTCAATTATTGGTTTACTTTATCGCACCATCATACATGAATGGCTAGAAATAAACAACTGACGCGTACATATAATTTAGGGGAAAGAAATCAAAATCAAAAGTACTTTTGGTGGAAATTGGCTTAGCGTGTGGTTTGCATGTGTGTGTGTATGACGCCGTGGCATGTCACTAATTATCATTTAAGAAATTTTTTTATCTGGATTATGTATGTTTAATATATGAGTTAATAACTTAATATATTAATCTAGTGTAGTTAGCTTATTACATTACGTTTTTAAAGTAAAGGTGAAGCAGATCATGTGGGTGTTTATGATTCCACGTTTTCTCTTCGGGAAGATTCAAATGTTGAATTTAGTTTGCATCCCACCAAGAAACATATCAAACTAAGATTAGTTTAATACTTGCTTCATCAGACAAAACACGTAATCAGTTATATTTTAGCATTAATCCATAATTATTGCTATTTTGTCAACAAACTATTGTCCTTTAGTCACACACGTTCAAGAGGCAGTGGTCGAAGGTTACTTTTGAGTTTTTGAAACTAACTTTATTCATAGTTTTGTGATAGTTCTTATCTCAATTCTCATCCTATAATCCAATCAACATCTGTTATCATTACGACTTAGTTGATAACTACATACAACAAATTATCGAACAGTTTTGATAGTAGACACTCTTCATACTTTAACAATCATATATAAATAATTTTATATCAAATATTTATTGAAAACTATATACGCAAATACAAAATATCAAGAGATAATATACAACTTGGGTCCAATGAGAAAAATAAAATATTTTCTATTCGTTTTTAAGTCTATATACTCGTATATATATTACATACACATTTTCATCTAGTGCACAATTGGGCAAGCCCATGATAATATATATTAAAGAAATAAAGAGTATGCAGAAAACAATTGTCTTTTAACATTTCTATTATTGAATACATAATTTATTTCATTATCAACGAAGATAATTGCTTTATATATGTGGAAAAAAGGAAAAATTCATAAATCATATAAAGCCGCTGGCATTGGACTTCAAATAATACTATAATATTTCAATGTTTACCGATTAATTCAAGTTCATGTTTTAAACAATATAACTATGCCAAACAAAATGAACTAGTTTACCGGTCTCATAATATTCTTATCCTTATATATAATAACCAGAGCGAGAAAAATAATCTCCTTGTATACAAATCTATATAAACATGTGTACTGCAACAAATTCTTTCAATGTTGTTTTTCTAAAATTATCAAGTTTTCTCGAAAAATAATAATAGAGAGTAGAGTATATGATGTTTGCGTCAGCAGCCGCTTCTGGGCCTACGTGGAGATAGTTAGGACAATAAGATGAGATCTCGGAGGACACAGCTGCTCGTTAGGGTCCACTTCTCCAACAAAACTCTTCAATTATTAATACTCGATACAACGACACAAGTAAGTTATTATATAGCTATTTTAAACTTTGATCCTTATAGATTTTTTCTATTCTTTAGAAAGAAATTGAAAGACTATTTCTCAGAAAATTTATGTAAGATTTTTTGGATTCAATAGCTAAAATGGAAAAATCCCAACATATTATTTACCACTACAAAGTTTAATTCTGTTGAATTGCATATTCTAAAAAATTCGAAGTCCAAATAGTACGAACTTCCCGATTGTCAATCCTTATAATGTGCATACAAATAGCTATTTCGTTACATTTACACGGTGCACCAAAAAAAACTATTTCCTTACATAAAAAGTCTAATTAGACTTAAATGATAAATATTATATAATGAGAATAGGTAGACAACATGCACAAAACACCGCAAATTTGACTAAGATATATATTATCTATTCTACTGTTCATAACACATGCTTGAGTTCGATGACGATATTTGTTAACTTCTCATCATAAAAGTTCTAATAGCAAAAAAATAAATTATTTTATTTGGTTGGAAAATAATTTGAACTGTTTTTTTTCTTTGAATCGACTACTTTAACATTTGTTTTGGACTTTTCTAACTTTATATAAAATAAGATTCTGTATTTTTCCTTTGTTTTGAATCCCTAATATTTTTTAATAAAAAAATACATGTAGTAGTACTAAAAGACAAAACTCCACGCACCATAAATTGCCTCGCAACCTGGTCTACAAAAATTTTCAATCTTTGGCTCACTTCTTCTTTGCCTAGTTGGCTCTTTGCTCCACACCACACCAAAATCAAAACAGTCTTTCTCTTCTGTTGTTCTCTCGTTTCTTCAAAATTCTATATATAAGATTCTTAAGATCATACTAATAAACAATGATAAGCAAGGATCCAAGATCAAGTTTGCCACCAGGGTTTCGATTTCATCCAACTGATGAAGAACTCATTCTTCATTACCTAAGGAAGAAGGTTTCCTCTTTACCAGTACCGCTTTCTGTCATCGCAGATGTTGATATCTATAAATCTGATCCATGGGATCTACCAGGTAACTAACCAATATTATTCAGTTATACTAACTTGTGCATGCATTTTATTGACATTTTAAAGTGTTATAACATGTTGTTTGTTTGTTTGTTTGTTTTTTTTTTTTTTTTTTTGCTAATTTCATGTTGTTTGATTTATATCAGACAAGGCTCCATTTGGAGAAAAAGAATGGTATTTTTTCAGTCCGAGGGACAGGAAGTATCCAAACGGAGCAAGACCAAACCGAGCGGCTGCGTCTGGATATTGGAAAGCCACCGGAACAGATAAATTAATCGCGGTGCCAAACGGTGGAGTTCATGAAAACATTGGTATAAAAAAAGCTCTTGTGTTTTATAGAGGAAAGCCTCCAAAAGGTGTTAAAACCAATTGGATCATGCATGAATATCGACTTACCGAAACCCTATCGCCCAAAAAAGTGGGCAGTTCTAGGAGCGTTAGCCAAGTCGATAATCTTGGAGATAGGAGTTTGAAATCTAAAGAATACTCTATGAGGGTAAGATTTTGCAAATACTTGAAAATAAAAGAAAAAAGGTTATTAATAATGTTGATATTGATTCAATTAAATAGAAAACTGATTTTAAAGTCCGAAACCAACTATTTTATTTTTATTTAATTATATACCTGATATATAAACCTTTTATAAAAATTTGCTTTATTTCAGTTTCAAAAAATTGCTTTATTTAGCACTTGCGTTGAATTTTTTATTATTTTAGCCCCATTACTTACGATTTTAACATTCCTTGTTCTCTTGCAGTTGGATGATTGGGTTCTTTGCCGGATTTACAAGAAATCACACACTTCATTGTCATCACCAGATGTTGCTTCGGCTATAAGCAACCAAGAACATGAGGAAAATGACAAAGAACCATTCCTAGTCAGCGAAACCCTCTTGCCAAATTTGGAAAACAATCAAACCCTTAAACGCCAGAAGTCTTCTTTCTCCAACTTATTAGACGCTACAGATTTGACGTTCCTCACAAACTTCCTAAACGAAACTCCGGAAAATCATACTGAGTCAGAGTTTTCGTTCATGTTTGAAAATTTCTCAAACCCTAACTTGGATCAAAAGTTACCTCGGTTGAGCCCTCCTAGTCCTGAGACCAGTTTTATCGGAAACAAAAGAGAAAGAATGGATTATGCAGAAGAAACGACGAACACTTCCAAGAAGATGATCAACAACTTTAGTTACAATAATAGTATAGATCATTTGGATCACCGAATGGTTCAGCAATCTAGTTTTCTGAATCAGGATTTCTTAATGAGTCCTCGCCTTCCATATCAAGGCTAGAATATTGTTTTCAAAACATAATTACCCGAATTAGGGATCATTTGATATTTGGTTGAACGTATAGGAATTGTTATAATATGAAATTTCCAAAGTCATGTAGGGGAATCATATCATATAGAGGCTTATATATACTGAAAATTAATAATTTTTTTTGAAACCTTTTCTGAGAAGCATATAATGACATATATATGTGAATATGTCTAGTCTTTTAAATCGTTTTCACAAGTGGTATTAAAAGGGTTCCTCGTCCATGGTTGATATAAATAATATACACATATTTGCGGTGTCTTGTACATCCACTTGGATATGAAATCCAAATTATTCTTTCTTTCGTTTATTTTTTTTTATTTTTTTATTTATTCTTTCTTTCTTAACCCTTGAAAGATCATCTCCATGGTTACTTGCACACACCGGATTGGTGAGTCATCATTTTTCATGCTTCTTCGTGTATTCTGGTATATTCCATAATTGATCAACTATACGTCAATGAGGACAGTGTCTGTATCGATATTTAAAAGGCCTGGGCTGGGTCCACATGACCCAATAAGGAGAGGTGGTGATGTCATAATTTTCGTCAGATGCTGTCACCAAGTGATGCGGCTCCTTCGCTTTAAAGGCTTTTCCTCTGGCAGCAAAAGTCAACCTGCTTAAGCTACGCCTCCATTCATTTTATAACCTACTCCTATTATGGGATTCACGCGCCAAACCATATAATACTGAGAATTTATACAAGTATTTATATTGAGGAGAAAATTTGAAAACATAGAAAATTTAGAATACATACATAGAAAAATTACAACATTGCTTGTTCATTATCATTTATCCTAAATTTTATTCCATAAAATATCATATATTATCGGGTTGACATTCTCATTCATCTATTTGTGCATATACAATAATAAAGGTGGGAATAACCGGGGATCTAAATTCTAAGGTATTACTTGATATATTCTTATTAATAATTGTCTCTCCATTTTATAATGTTTTATATATGGTTTTATGAAATAAGTGTAGAAATTTTCTTCAGAATTGTCACTATTAATATTTTCTTATTACCTCCATTCTTGGTTTTACGTGCGATTATTTGTCTGTTGACATTGGTTTCATACTTCCATTAATGTTGTTCAAACAGAATAGCCTTGATTCAGTTTGTTTGGTTTATCGAAAATTTCATTCGCGTTGGTTTAGGTGTACCCGAATTTAAATGAAAATACTACAAACAGCATGCATATGAATATCATGAATCTATTGCGAAGCTTTGGAATTTTTTTTCTTTCATCTAGTATAATACTTTTAGTATGTAATATTCGGACAATACGATATAGTGGTAATACTGAAAAGAGACAATTAGACAGTTAAGTTAGTTGGGAGATTAGGTATCCTATCGTTGAAACTTTTTTAAAAAAGCACCCAAAGAACAATTCAAGAAAGAATTGTTAGTAAGAGCAACTAACTTTGTTGGAAAAAAATTTAATTAGTATTTTCGCATCATATCCACAAAAACCAACTAGCATTTTCTTTTAAAGTCAACTAGTTTTTTCGCTCATCATATAGTTTCGTCAATAAGTTGTTCCATTAGTATTCACATACTGATTTATTTAGTTGCATAGGTAAGGACTAGCTCTTGTCATGCTACTAGAAGTCATAGAAAAATATTTTAAATATATATGTCTATTGATGAATTGATAACGCAGGCCGAGATTTAAAATCTACAGCGGCAGTTTATGATTACCCGTTTTGAATTTATTTTCAGTCCTTAATATTGACGGTCACCAATTTAAAGATAATGTTTTGTTCAATCTTCTAAAAGCTCATAATAAAGAAAATCAATTTAATATGACAGAATTTATCTTCCTTTTCCGATTGGATTATTTCTCTTCATGCGACAGAAGAGGTGGTTTATTTTTTTGTCTTCTCTGCCGCTGCTGCCTTCTTTTTTTTTTTCTCTCTTAACTGAATAAAGTTGCTTAGAGCTTACGTGTCTTTACTACAGCTACAGCACCAAAAAAAATAAAGAGGATAGGAAAAATTAGAAATAAACAATTCTTGGTTTTAATTATTTTAATTTCAAAACTCTTATCTTTTCTTCTGTATAAATAAGCCAAATTTTCTACTTTTTCATAGTTTTATTTTTCCTGAAACGGTTTAGCTCCTCAAATTCTCCAACCTTTGCTTGTTCTTCCATCTTTCTTCAACCTCTTTCCTTCTTCTTCAACGTGGACGTGTGTCTGCAATAAACACATATATTCCTCCATCGATCTCCTTTTCCTCAGAACGTTTACTGCTTTGTTAAATTTTCAAGAATTTCCTCATCTTTGCGTTCTTGATTAAAACATCATATACAGAGATGGTGGAAGAAGTAGCTGTAATTGTGAACCAAGGAGGAGATCACGAGGCGGTGGATTTGCCTCCGGGGTTTCGGTTTCATCCAACTGATGAAGAGATCATAACTCACTGCCTTAAAGAGAAAGTCTTCAACGTCCGGTTCACCGCGGCTGCAATTGGCCAAGCCGACCTTAACATGAACGAGCCTTGGGATCTACCAAGTAAGTTAAATTCAAGAATTTTTTTTTACTTTCATTTTGACCGTTTCAAAATCTATCATACGTCAACATTCTGATTCTTGATATTTTTTGTGGGGTGCAGAAATTGCAAAGATGGGGGAGAAGGAGTTTTACTTCTTTTGCCAGAGGGATAGGAAGTACCCGACCGGCATGAGGACGAACCGTGCAACCCTGTCCGGTTACTGGAAGGCGACCGGGAAGGACAAGGAGATCTCTAGAGGCAAAGGTTGTATTGTTGGGATGAAGAAAACACTTGTATTCTATAGAGGAAGAGCTCCAAAAGGTGAAAAGACCAATTGGGTTATGCATGAGTATCGTCTTGATGGCATATATTCTTATCACAATCTCCGTAAATCTTCAAGGGTATGTCAAACTTGTAACTATTTTTCTTTTGCAGAACTATTAATTTGATTCCATTCAGTTCTTTTAGAAACTATGTGAGAAATATCTTACTGTGATGCAATGAGTGGTGTGGAAATGTTTATCTTATAACGTGTTTGGTGAAGAAATGTTTATTTTCTAATTGATCTTATATATACGAATTAATTATATCAAAATTTATTCAAAACATAAAATATAATTACTACCTTAACTTTTATCTTTGTAATGATTATAGGATGAATGGGTGGTGTGTAGGGTTTTCCACAAGAACGCTCCTCCTCCCACTACTAATACTACTACAACTACAAATCAACTCATAAGAATTGAGTCTCTGGAAAACATTAATCATCTCTTAGACTTCTCAGCTCCCCCTCATCTCATCGATCCAGGTTTCTTGGATCAACCCGGTCCAAGCTTCTCAGGTGCCGGCCAACAAAGCAACCTCAAACCCATCCTCCATCACCCTCCAAGTGCAGCGATAAACAACTCTTACCTCTCTGCCCAAACCGTTAATCACACTTACCACTCGGTCCTAAATTCCCGATCCGGTTTGGTTTACGGGACGGGTTCAGGCAATAATAACAACGGCATGATAAAGTTGGAGCATTCTCTTGTGAGTGTGTCTCGAGAAACCGGTTTAAGCTCCGACATGAACACAACCGCGACGCCAGAGACATGTTCGTATACAGGGATGGTGAATTCGGCGGCCAATGAGGCGATGATGGATGGTAACAAGACGTCGTATGATGATGATGATTTAGGGATCTTTTGGGACGACTACAATTAAACTAATTTGAAGGTTATTGTTAATTGTGAATCTGTGAGAGTGGCAGTAATTACTTTGTTTAGTGATTTTAGTCAGGTAATTAATCTGTTTATGTATATATATACCTAAGTTTATTAGGTTTTCCTAGGCAATGAACTTTAGTTAGAAGATGTTGTTTACTTTAGTTTTTAGTTTGGGAGAAAAAGGCATTGTAATTTGAACTGTTCTATTTTGTGGTTAACTTGTACAGATATACACATGATTATTCTATGATTTATTTCTTTGTGATATTTTCATTATTTATTTATAGAATTGATTGTGAAGCGCACAATCTTAAGATTTTGGAGAATTAAGATGAAAAATCCCAGTAAATTTTATCATGTCGAGAAATATTCAATATATTTCACCTTCTAGAGCAATAACTATACGTACGTCTATACCATTCAAGCGTGGGGTTAACTAAGAGCGAAATATATGTAGTTTTTTCGTTATTTGAGTGAAGAAGAGAATATTAAGAAATTCATTTTCCTTTCTATTCAGAAAATAAAGTATAACATATGGACCTGTTTTTTTTTGAACTAATATATATCGACATGTAACATATAGAATCTGAATAACAGTGTGGAAGAACATAGCTCACGAAGCACGTGAGGTGTTCCTTAACCTGGGCATCGCATTAGCCGTTTCATATGGCTAATAATTAGTTTATTAGAGTCTAGTATTAAATTATCTAACAATAAATTCAAAGATGCTTAGTAAGGACACTAGTTACTACGACTTAGTGATGGGTTTCTTGCAAAAACAAACTCCAGATCCCCAAGTCTTCTGTCTCAAGGAACGTAGTTATTAGTTATTATACTGAAGAGTTTGCAGAAAATGTTAAATTTCCGTGATATTTTCTTTTGAGGATTTAAACTATTGTATTTCTAAGCCATTATAGATTCAATAGAGATAAACGTTTCCATGTTACTTCTTCATGCATTGTACCGTCCGTTTCCGAGCATACGGAGAACTTGAGCGTATTTTTGACCCTTGAAGATTAGTTCTCGTTTATCTAGTTGTAAATTTGTTTAAAAGTATCCGACCCTGCAATAATGGACCCATGAGTTAAAGAGTATTGAGTTTGGATTCTTTACGAAAAAGGTTTTTGCGTTGATTGGTTTAGAATTTTCAATCAAGCTGACTAACAAGGAAATTGGGCCAGTAGCATAAGAGCCCAAAATTAGCCCATGTAAACGTCGAAGAAGACGAGAGCGTCTGAGCGTGTGCGTTTAAATCCATGCACAAAAGTCTTTTGCACGTTTTGAACGCTAAACATCAAAAACACAAGGTTTGAAATGATTCGAATGCATGAATTTTAAAGGGATAATTTGTTGAAAACCAAAGGAAGACCGAGAAACTAATCATGTACCAAAAATAGTGAAACAGGGAGATGGCGTGGCTACGTGGAGAGAAGAAATTGTCGACATTGCCCTTACAGAAGAAAGATCTATCCTATTTTATCCTAGGTATGAAAGTACATTTAGAATCTTCCACAATCTAGCTAAGTACAGAAAGATGTAGAAAGTATATTGGATTAGATTTAGGAAATAAACCTCGTTCAGAGTTAATGAGCAGTGCCCTCCTGCAGGTGTAACCTCCTCCGCTCACGGTCTGACACATACGGCAACCAAGGGAAAAAAGTAGAAAATCCAGCTAAGAGATTGCCTCGAAAACGCACACAACTTGTGGTTGTGAAAATCTGGTACTGTTTAGAAAACATTGGGCGTGTATAAATGGTGGTGTCTGGTATGCTAAACTCAGAAAAACACAGAGCAAATCGTAGAGGTTAAATCTGAAGAAAGGTTAGCTTCTTCTTTTTATAGTCATCCCGAGAGACTGTGATAGCGGTTAATTTTCTGAAGCGTATTTATTAGTCCGTTTATTGTTTGTTCTCGATTTGTCTACAATCTTTAACTGTCCTGAGTTAGTTAATTATCAGTAGTAGCAAACAAAACGTCAATTTTGCAGCATTTATGACTCGTAAACTGATTGTAAAAAATTCATAGCTGAGTATGTGAACGCCATACACAGATTTTTTTGTTACTGATTACTGATTTATTGTGTTTTTTTGCAGGACATGGGGAGGATGTTGCGTATATGGCGTGGAGAGTGGAGGAAGAATGATTCTCAATACTGGCATTTTGATCCGGAACCAGCAGATTTCGGTTTGACTTTGTACATGGAGGAGGGTGAGAGCTTCGCGAATGTTGAGGCGATTGTGAGGACCCATTATGGTGTCAGTGAGAGCACTCCAATGGTTCTCACGTACGGGTTGCCTGACTGGATGGTTGTCCCGAGTGGTCATACTCCACCTCTTACCATAGGGAGTACGACCGAGCTTGTTGAGCTGATGGCCTCAAGGCCTTGGATGGTGGAGTTCACGCTGACGGAGTGGTTTGCAAGCAGGAGAGCATCAGCGAATAGGAATACCAGCGTCCTGTCGCACCGTGTGCTCGGGATCGTGACAAGAAACTTTGAGATGACAGGGGGTTATGAGGTAGCTAATATTGCTGATGGCGAGTTCGAGGTGCGGGACAAGAAGGGGGGAAGCTTTCATGTGAAACTAGGTAACAAAACTTGTAGCTGTTTTGCATTTCAGAAGCTCTGTATCCCTTGTCCACACGCTATAGCTGCGGCGTTACAGGCTGGTGTGTTGGTTGAGAGTTTAGTGCTGGAAGCTTACAACGTGGATATGCTGAGGGGTGCTTATCAAGAGAGTATAATACCAGTGGGGGACTACAAGGGATTTCCAGAGAATGATGCTATTTTCAATGGTAGGCGCCTTAGTCCTCCAGCGACGAGACGCCCCCCGGGTAGGCCTAAGAAACATAGGTTTTTCTCGCGTGGAGAGAGAATGGTAATGTCTACCAATCCAAACTAATCTATGTCCGTGTGTTTTTGCATTTAGTAAAATATATAGCTGCAATTGACTATCTGTATTGTGGGACTTGTCAGATGAAATGTGTCCGTAGGAGGATTGTATGCAGTAGGTGCAAGGGTTTGAACCATAACAAAGCGACATGCAAGCGTCCGATATAAGAAAAAGTAATAAGCCGAGGGAGGGGAAGATGATTGCGGGGGGAGTTGTATGAAACGAGGATGGTTCAGCAGGGCTAAAATAAATTGTTGTTATGTATTATATTGTAGCTTTCTGCTTTCTAAGGATTGTTGGATTGGTGGTTATATCGCAATGTTATGATAAATAAAAGTTTTCCTCTTTAATAAGGTGTTGAGTAGTGAGTTTGTAGTTTTTCCGGAACAAGTCTGAAAATTGGATGGATGGTTAATATGATTAAATACAGACTACATTAGATGTTGGACGGTTAATAATACATTAGGCATGTCATTGAACATGCTATAGAATACGTACTTGGGATGTGCACGTATGATTTGCTACATGTTGGTTACCAATGTGCAGTATTGGAATGATGGTTAACAAGTTAACAAAATGGCAAAAAAGAAATATAGCCAGGAGATGGTAAAAATGCAAGTAATGATTTGGATGGCTAACATGTAATTTAGCTGTGTATACCATAAGTTCGATTTTTTTGGGTATTGATAATGGCTAGAATGTAGTTTAGCTGTGTACATCATATGTTCAATTTATTTTGATATTGATATAGTTGAGTATATTATTGGCTACGCTTCTGATATCAATAGCTATCTAATAAATGAAAAAAATCCATAGTGCATAAGGTTAGAAAAAATATTACACCTTCATAAATTATCCGAAGAAGTATTGCATCAACATTAAACATACATCGATATCATAAAATGCATAAGAGTTCACAAGGCAGCACGATAGTCCGATTTCTAGGATAAAGACTTAAGAAAATAACATAATACGCAGTTCGCGAAGTAAAAGAGTAAATGACGATTAGGTTACAGCATCCCCACAGTGGCTTCGTAAAACATAACCGCCAGCCTCTCAACTTCACCATCGATTTTATCAGCGGTAATGCATTTGCAGACGTCGACACCTGCGATGGCGTGAGCTTGTACAAGTAGAATGGCTGACGCACCAGAGTCAGCAAGACGTGTATTTTGCGGAATGCATCGAGGTCTCTCAATGGGCATTGCTCTAGCGTCTTTGTGCAGTAGCTGCTTACCCCCTTGTTTCAGAAGGTATGGAAACATCTGAGCAATGGGACTAACCTCTTTCACCATCACGCTGTCTGTCCTGAGCGCTATGTTGCAGTCCATCACCACAATTGACCACCTTGTGCAGTCAATGCAAACACCAACCCAGTGCATCTTGTCAAGATTGAAGGGAAGATAGTAACGCTCTGCCTCGGGATAACTTCGAAATCGCTCAAGTATATTGCTGGGAAATCGGAAGGACTCTTTCTTGGGCATCTTAGAAAACTTGGTAAATAGTTTTGAGAGCTGGGAAACAAATTGAGTGTCCATAAACACGGGTTGGTTGGACTGGTTTGGGGCTGAGTTTAACGTAAACTGTGATCTTATGTGGGCCATGATAACATCCACAACCTGAATTTGGGAAAAAAAAATATATCTATATATCACTACCAACACATAAAACACATAACTAACTACCACTACCAACACGTAAATAACAAAGCAGAGCAGAGAAAGGTACCTTCGGTTGCAGGGGAGCTGATCTTTGAACAAGCTCAAATAGGTCATTGCTCTCAAGCGTAGATTGACCAATGCGTATTGTGCTAAACGAGTACGGTAAGGAACATTGGTTAGACGGTATCTACAATAAGTACACTGATATGAATTAATTTAGCCGTCTATGCTATGAACTTACAATGGTGACTTCAGTTTATCCAGGAGAGCAGAGAACTTAGCGGAATAATCAATGTTACCGCCTGTGTTGTTGGGGTCTACACGTGCTACTCGGTTGCGATTGAGGAGACGCATGTCGCATTCGTACTGTCCTACCAGAGACTTGGGTAGGGCCTTGTGTCTCTTGCTTTTTCGGCAGGCACCCAACTGATCCTCCTGATCACAAATTTCTTTGCCAACAACTTCCTCGCACATACTTTCCCCTTCAGTGGCAGACTCCTTCGGGTGCGGACGATCCTCCTGAGGAAGCCACATTAGATCAAAAAAGACAGAGGACGCAGTCTGGCGCCGAGCTAGCTGAAATATACTTCACTTACCATATCGGGTGAACTTTGACCATGATCAGCATCGTTTTCGCACATGCTAACATTTTCGGTGACAGTCTCTTTTGGGTGTGAACGTTCCTCCTGCGTTAGCCCAAGGGAGAAGGTTGGGTTCGGGAATAGTAACTCGGGATCAAGATTCTGAATGGTCTGTTGTGCTCCGTTCAGTACCTGCATGGGATCAGTATTTTATGTAATAGTCATCATGTTAACCGGTTAATCTAATAAGTTGTCGGGTATTGAGAAACTTACATTGACAGTAGATGTATTGGGTTTGTATGATAATAGGGTTGCAGTGGGATCGTCAGTCTGACATTCGGTGTGTGTCTCTGGCTCAATCACATGGCCTGCGATGAACCCCTGCGAGTGAATGTATAATCCGTTTGAGACAGTCAGTTATCCGGTTTAAATAATATTTGACAGGATATTGAGAGAATATTAGTCTAGTGAAAGAGACTTAGCCGGTTAATAAAATATTTGACAGGATGTGGAGATAATATTAAATTAGAGAAGGAGAGATAGCCGGTTAATATAATATTTGACCGGATATTGAAGTAATTTTAAGACAGTGACAGAGAGTTAGCCGGTTAATATGATATTTATCAGCATACTGGAGAGACTTACATCGTCGGTGTGTGATGTTGTTAGTTCTGATTGTATGATATCCTGCGAGACCGTTTTCACATGAACGTCTACCGATGTCTGATCTTCAGTGGGTCCATCTGTCTGATTCCCTTGTCCAGCGTTGAGCCCCTGGAAAGCAAATGAAAATGTGTGAAGGATTGTGAGGTTTACGGTTAACATAATATTTAATCAGTTACTGAGAAACTTACATCGACGGTGACTGATGTTGTTTGGTTTGCAAATAAGATAGCGTCGTTGATAATATCATTATCTTCTTCAGTTTGGATACCTAGATGGCGTAGTGACGTCATCCTTATGTCTGGCTGGTGAACAGCCCTAGAGAAATTGGAAACATTTCCAGACGGGGCTGTGGAGCTATCTGGTATCTGGCAAGAAGACGCATCCAATTTACAAAGCAGTTGTTGGATGTTGTCTAGGACATTGGTTTGGAACTTGATGAAAGATTCAGAAAGCATGCTTATTTTCCCCTCGATCCGAGAGAGATCCTCTCTAACTTTGTCTCTGACCATCAACGCAACTGATTCACAGTCTATGACATCTGTCGTTGATGTTTGTTTTGTCGGCTTTGGCTTCACTGTTTTCCTGTTAATGGCCTCTGTTTTTGCATCTTCGCGCATCTTATTGACCTCTGAGTTGGTCACACCGCCGATGAAGCTGGACTTGCTGAATGGAAATTGCTGCTCGACTAGAGTCATCAGATTATCAACGATGGGATCCTCCTCGTCGTCTGACCAGCCAAGCTCGGGCGACGCTTTGAAGTGTTCTTTGCCTTCTACTATTATGGAATGAACTGCGACCTTGCACACAGTTAAAAAAGAGTTGCGATAAAGTCAGTGTTGGTTGCGATGGATAAAGTGGAGCAAATTAATATAAGGATTGGGAATATATACCTTTCCTGCTGCATCGGTGTCGCGAGCATGACCAGGACTGATGCTTCTCTTCTCATTTTCATCTTCATCTACTAGATCATCGTCCTCACCGCCGTCGCCTTCTGAGCCAGAGGAGGATCCATCATTAACCACCTCTGTTAGAGCAGGGATGGCTTCAACCATTACAAGTTGAAGTGAAAGCACGAAACCTTTCAGAGCAATGGTGTTTTGCGACAGTGAGACCTCTTTCCTCTCTTTGATACTACTCATGAGCATGTCAAATGATACTCTGCCCCATGGATAGGCGAAGAAATCATCTATGTCTTTGATAAGCTCAGCGTGATCTTGTGAGATGCGCGGTGTATGTGTTGTTGGTAGAATGACAGCAGCTAGTAACGCTAACAGAGCGTATTTCACACGCATGCAGCTATCTGTGACAGTTTTTTTCTTTAGCATTTTCACAACTGAAGTAACAGGGACCTCCTTCAGTGTCCCAAAAAGCTCGCCCCAGTATGGTTTTTCTGAGATGATTTTCTTGGCTCTTTTTTTTGTATGTTTTGGAAGCTTGCGACAGTTGAGCCCAGTGACATATGCGAACTCCCGAAGAGAAAATCGAACCGGTTTGCCTGCGAAGATGAACCATGCTTCGTGTTTTTTCGAGACTTTTAGCTGCCTGGAGATGATGAAGCGACCAAAACGTCCGGAGAAAGAGGGCTTTTCACCGATCTCAATTAGCTTCCCGAACGGTGAGCCTCTGATGGTGTCTACTTCTTCAGGATCTAGAGCGTTGAGTATTTGCCTAATCGCATAGGGTTTGTGGTATGGCGTTACCCTAACGCCGACAGGTTCGTGTCCCGCCGCGAAAATCCGGTCTGGAATGGGGAGAGGTGGAGCTGAGAGTTCATCTCCTTCCATTTTGTTACTGATTTTGAAGAAAATATGGTTTGCAGGGGGAGCTCGATGTTAACGATGAGAGAGGTAGAAGAAAGATTGAGAGAGAGAGATAGAAGAAAGATTGTAGCTCGATGTTAACGATGAGAGAGGTAGAAGAAAGATTGTAGCCTGCAAGTAAATCTATTAGAATCTAATTGGGAGAAAATACTGACAAAATCCACAGATATGTACTTCGTATCTCTCCTTTTCGATTTTCTGATCTCAGGCGGGGTAAAGCAACATAGGGGTATCAGGGTCTTATTAGAATATGAACAGTGACCTTAAAGTTGTGTTTTGGTAGTCTGTCAAATACCATATAGTTCTCTGGTAGACATACTAATTTAAAAAAATATAACTGATTCATAAATCTCTCTGCGTAAAATATCAAAAATAATCAAAGATGTCAAAAAACTTAAAATATTGCGGCCAAAATCATTTCACACAGACTCTATAATTTTGACCCCACATATATTGAAATCTTCAAAACTGACCCCGTGTCTGATAAAACAAGCTGTCTACTCCACGAGCATGATCTTGAGAACAGAGGAACCATCAATGTACTGCACCAAGACAATCGAATCTCCACCCTTACAGATCCCCTTCTCCTTTGCAAACTCGATCGCAAACCTAGTCGCCTCCTCCGTTGAACCACTGTTCGCCACCACCGGAACGATCCCACGGTAAATCAAGCCACGTCTCGCCACAGACTCAGAGCACCTCGACGACTCTCCATCATCCGAGACAGCCACCGAGAGAATCGGAACGCTAGGCCTGTGTTTCGCCACGAGCCCCGCCGTGTATCCCCCCTTGGTGAGCACCACAATGGCCTTGGCGCTCTGCTTCATCGCCTTGGACACCGCGGAAGCTGCCAGGTCCTCGACCGTGGACAGAGGCAACGGAGCAGCTTCTTGAATCTTCTTGTGCACGTCGTCGTAGTCGAGCGTGTCCTCCGCCACCTTACAGATCCTCGCCATGATCTTCACGGCGGCTTCGGGGTGGGCTCCCGCCGCGGTCTCTCCGCTGAGCATGACGCAGTCCGTGCCGTCGAGGACGGCGTTGGCCACGTCCGTGGCTTCGGCTCTTGTGGGAAGAGGAGATTTGGTCATAGACTCGAGCATCTGCGTGGCTGTCACGACTGGTTTACCGGCAGCGTTGGCTCTCTCGATCATCATCTTCTGAGCTTGGAATATCCTCTCGATCGGAATCTCCATCCCTAGGTCTCCTCTAGCCACCATGAATGCATCAGAGTTTTTAAGAATGTCGTCGAAGTTCTTCACTCCTTCTTGATTCTCAACCTGTTAAGACATTATTACATCACCACGTAAGTATTACAACTAATAAAAACATATGTGTTTTTGATCAAATAAAAAATAAAAATAAAATCATGTGTTTTTTGCCCAAATATTTTTTTTTAAAATATGTGTTTCTTGACCAAATTAAAAAAAAAATATATATATATATATATATATATATGTGTTCTATTTTTTCTCTTTCACTCACCTTTGACATAAGCATGATACGCTTTGCGTGATCACCAAGCAACTTCCTGACTTGGTCTAGGTCAGATCCTTTACGAACAAAGGAGAGTGCAATGATATCGATCTTGTTCGGAACTCCCCACTTGAGAATATCTTCTTGATCTTTCTCCGTAAGCGTTGGGAGATCAACCACAACTCCTGGGAGGTTAACGTTCTTTTTCTCTCCTAGGGTTGCTGAGTTCTCGCATTGGCAACGGACTAGACCGTTAACCTTGTCGCATGACAAGACTTTCAGAGAGATTGTGCCGTCGGAACAGAGAATCACGCCCCCTGGATTTAGATCCTCCGCGAGTTTCTTGTAGCTCATCGAGATTGTGTTCGAGTCTCCTTGCAAAGTGTAATCAGTTGAGATTGTGATCTCTTGACCTTGAGTTAGCTGAACCGGTTTGCCTTCTTTGAGAAATCCGGTACGAATCTCAGGACCCTGAAAACCAAATTAAACCGATATTAGGTCATTAATTATTAAGTCACATAAAGATAAAAAACGATTAGTGAATTAGGTTAATTACCTTTGTATCAAGCATGACGGCACAGAGAATACCAGTGTTCTTCATGGCGGTTCTGAGGTTATCGAGAGTTCCTTGGTGGTACTCGTGGGTACCATGTGAGAAGTTGAAACGGGCTACGTTCATACCAGCTTTAAGAAGCTTCTCAATCATCTCAACGGATCTGGACTGTGGTCCAAGAGTACACACGATCTTGGTCTTCTTGAGTGCTCCATTAGTTCTTCCATCAAGTATCTTCTCCATTGTCAAGAACTATTTTTAAGAAAAGAGTTTTATGAATGTAAGATTGAGAACTTGTGAAAGATTATGATTTGTGATTAGAGTCCTTGCATCTATGTTTGTTTATATAGGAATCCGTTTAGAACTTGGAGAGAAATAGTTTCCTTTTCACATCACGAAAAGGAAAATATGAAAAAACAATTTCCATTTATGATGTATCGTTTTAATTTGGTAATAACGTGCAACGTTAAATCAAAACTGAAGAAAAAGGAAAACCATTTATTGAATTCTTGTGTTTCAAGTAAGGACAATTATGCACACAAAAATGTCTACATACTAATTTTAATATAATAAAAAGTAAAACTTCATGGTTTTGGAAATAAGAATTTTCTATTTTGCTTTCAAAAGGAAACTGTCGTTCTGTACATTTAATGATGTTCTTGTATCTCAAGAATGAAAATATTAAACCGTCAAGAATAGTTAACTTAAATAAATCAGGGGAAAACTCGAGAACCTACTATTAAGACTACGTATTTCTGTGAATTTCTTGCGACGCAAACAAATATGTCATTAAATGTGAATGGTGACCAAGTGAATGAAGAGGAACATTACATTACTTAATATTCCTTAAAAAATTTACCATTCATGAGGAATAGATTTTTTTCCCATTCCTCCTCAGTTACATTATTTTTTGAAACATCATGTAATTAGGAATGAATTTGTGTAGCTGTAGAAGAAACTCTTCTTACCATGGAGAAGCTATTACTGATGAACGGAACCAGAGTCGATTCATTACGATTCATTAGTTTTCTGCCAAAAAAAACCCAATAAAATTTCTGTGATAAGCTGAAATAAATACCAGGTTTTTCGTAAAACGACCGGTACGGTGATGACATCTGGTTCTGATGTTATGTCCTGAATCCGCGATTGTGTCCGAACCAGAGCACATTCCTCAGATCATCTGCGGCTTAGTCTAATTTCATTTTATAGACATCTTTTTTTGTTCACTTATTTTAGACATCCAAATCAGTTAATGTCACGTTTTCAAAGTCACACCTTACACACCGGTCCGGTCCGGCCATTAGTGAGCACGATCCGGTCAGGTTCGTTTTTCAATATTTAACTAACCAAAATTTTCTTGTAAACAAAGGTTAGATAGAAAGCCCCAACATTCAGGTGAAAACTAATGCGATGCCAAAGTTTAAAACACACAATTTGCGAAAAGCTCAAAGTTTTTGCTTAACCAAGTCATCTTCGGAATCTTTCTTCACCAGAGAGCTACAACAAAATAAAGTAAACGAAGTAATCGAACAAACGAGATTATATACTAGTAAATAATAAATAATACTAGTAACTACAACATTCGCAAGATTGCAGCTAGAGATTCAAACTTTAAGGTTAAGACCACGAGAAATGTTAAAATATGTTTATTTAAATGTGTGTTACAAAAAAAATGTTTATTTAAATGTACTGGTTAAAATTCAATTTGCAATTGGATGAAAATGAATGCATACGGTTAATGAGAGAGGTTCAGTGCAGTGATTTATGAACTTGATACAATATGTCACGATGAACAAACAATGCAATAACGAAAAAAAAAAATTGAGATGAATACTAATCTTCTTCTAGTCAGTGTGATGTTAACAAGTAATGAAACAAGACTAGCTATAATTGGCAAGAAAACGAACCTTGAATAACTATTCTCTTTTCGTTTTCTATTTTTTTTATTACTATAGGGTTAAAATGAATAAAAAGATTCTTGACTTGAGAGTGCGACTCACCTTTATAAACCTTTTTTTTCTTCGGAGTTTCTGATTCTCATTCTTCAGAATCTCAGCAAGAGAACCCACTTTCTATTTTCTTTTATTTATTTAATTTTGTTTTCATATGCAAAAGAATATAATTCCGTGGGTATTTATTTATTTTCCAGGCGAATGTAGCCCACGTGTACAAGTATGCTCCCTACGCGAGAGCTTCAAAGCATCAATAAGAATAAAGTTTAGTCGTAAACTAGAACAAGAATCTATTAAATGAACGTACAAGGAAGAACATTTAGTCTCTATCACCCACTCTCCCTCTCTCTTTCTGTTCACTCTCTACAGCGCCTTTTCAAATGGGTAAAAGAGAGTGTTGTTCACTATTAACAACAATTGTCTACAAATTCTAAAATTTTCATGAGCAACATTTTGCTGTATGCACCAAAGAATTTATAAAAGCCTTTTTGTCAAACAAAAAAACATTTTGCTGTAAACTCATAAAGTATGACATGCAGTGGAAAAAGTGAAATAACATTTACAAATTCTGAAAGTCTGATTAGATTAGGAACTAATTCACTTGATAGCCTTTTAGAAAAGCACAGTAATTAAACAGAAATTTTGGTAATAAAAGAAAAAGAAATCATAATATGAGAGGAGTGAGTTTGATGAGATTCATTCAAGTAGACTTTTAGAGACTTGCAACTCACAACATGAAAAGCATATTCTCACCCACATGGGGATCAACTATTTTGGTAATATGCTCAAATGCTTTTAACTGAAGGTTATGATAGGTTCTTCCTTCCCCAAACACCGAATAAAGTGTATTGAATAATCACAACCATGAGATATCGCCTATAAAGTTTGGTTCGGTATAAAATAAATGCAAAGATATCATTCCAAGGAACATAATATTTGTTTTTTCGACCTTTTCCGTTATGAATAATATAGACCATATCATAGCACTCATCTAGCTAATGTGGGACTCAAAACTGGATATATTCTTAGTTGCAGATAGAGTAGTAGTAGCCTACACAACTAAAACATTTGTCAATCACAATCTCTATTTATCTTTTTCTATGGCCTTATTCTGTTGAAGATGCAAAGTCTTGATGGTAATATATATGCACGCATAAACTTTTTGAAAACTCAAGAAAACTAAAAATCATTGAAATAGTTGGAGGAAAGTATCGAGCAAAAAAAAAAGAGAGAAGCCAAGCAATAGAAGTTAGAGATGTACACTTCTAAATTTGTATGAACATATTAATGCAAGCAAACACACACACACACACATGCACCCGAGAGAGAATGTTGTAGTTATTAGATCAGACTAGACAGGAAAAAAATGCAAACATAATAATACACAGGCATGGAGGGGCCAAATGGTTTGTGCTAATCAAAGAATGTTAAGAAAATGGGACCCTCCAGTAATTTTATACTGTATAGAGAGAATATGGTACTAAACTTGTTGAAGGAGACAATATGAAAATATTCCTTATCATCTTTTAAAGCAAAACAAATTTTCCAACTAAAACTTTCATTTGTTTGCTATCTTAAACAAAGGCTTCTTTACTGGACTGAGTAAAAAAAGTATTTAACATTAGCCAGATAAGCCCTTTTACATCAGTAACATGCGACTTAAAGTCTTGATAAAATCATTAGACTCATCATAATGTACCTAGAGAAAGAAAATGACTCTATGAACAAGGAACAAAAACAATCCAGACGAATGAAAAGCATTGAGAATATTCTGAGAGAGAGAGAGGTTAGAGCTGTGACTATGAAAATATCAAGGAATAAGAAAATAGTTGATTCCACAGCCCAAGTAAAAAAAAGTTTGGAAAAAAAAATCAGGGAATTAGATACTTCCCTCTGCCAGAATGGCTAGAGAATGCGCATATGATGCATTAATTGTGGATCAATTCTGGTATCTAATTGGGGTTGAAAAGTTGTAGTCCATAGGAATCAATCAATACATGAAAGAAAGAAAAAAAAATCATCTAGAAACAAAAACAATAACACTTCAAACGATAAGGACACAACTAACAAAGCATCGATTGGACCCGTTATTCATATTCCATACCTTAATCATCGTTTCTCTAATTTGCCCTCCTTTCTCCATTCAACTTCCTATATAAAGCAAAGTTGCACCAAACCAACCTGATAAAATATAAAGAACAAGTAAGACTTAGCAACAAAAACATCTTCCTTAGTTGTTGGAGTTTACACCCTTTGGAAATTCCAAGAGAAGAGTGATCAGATCGTGTCAGGTAAAAGAAAGCATGAATCATGACAAAATCATTGTTTAATGCAATCTCCAGGTGGTGATAACTAAACTTGCATTTGACCTTTTTTTTGTGTACAGACTTTATGTATTACCAAAACCAGCACCAAGGAAAGAGCATCCTCTCTTCTTCAAGAATGCATTTAGCTTCTGAAAGGCATCCATTCCTTAGAGGAGGGAACAGTCCAGGAGATTCTGGTCTCATCCTTTCAACCGATGCAAAGCCACGTTTAAAATGGACTCCTGATCTTCATGAGAGATTCATTGAAGCAGTTAATCAACTCGGTGGAGCTGATAGTGAGTTATATGATTAACAAGATAATTGAAATCATCTTTGGCTTGCTAGCCGTTAGGGTTTTAGATATAATATTGTTTGGTTAACTTGTTGCAGAAGCAACTCCTAAAACAATCATGAAAGTCATGGGTATTCCAGGGCTTACCTTATACCATCTCAAAAGTCATCTTCAGGTAACACTTGATACATATATATGCTTGGTTCATCTTTTTTTTTTTGGATTCACAAGAGTTGTTAACTTTATGAAATTGGCTACCAGAAATACAGGCTGAGCAAGAATCTCAACGGACAAGCTAACAGCGGCTTAAACAAAATAGGTAAAATTTTATTTTTATTAATGATATGAACAGATAGAAGAACATATAAAAACTTTACATCCTCAACTAAAGATCTAAACCTAATATTACTCTTATATTATATAGGTATGATGACCATGATGGAAGAAAAAAGCCCTGATGCAGATGAAATTCAAAGTGAGAGTTTAAGCATTGGACCACAGCCAAATAAGTAAGGAATATAAAATATTTGTATATATGGCTTTTTAACTTTTGATCACTAAATGACCTAATCTATCTGCAACCAGGAACTCACCTATAGGTGAAGCACTGCAAATGCAAATAGAGGTTCAAAGAAGACTTCATGAGCAACTTGAGGTATCATACAACACTTTTCCACTCCAATCGAAACATTAAAATTCCTTGCAACCCAAGAAACACTTAGAACATCATGATTGTATAGGATAAGTGTCTAGAAAGATAAAAGCATTTCAGTTTTTAAATATCTTATTTAAAACTGAGTCAGGTACAGCGACATTTGCAGCTCAGGATAGAGGCTCAAGGGAAGTACTTGCAATCAGTTCTGGAGAAGGCACAAGAGACTCTTGGAAGACAGAACCTGAGTCCAGCTGGGATCGAAGCTGCCAAAGTTCAGCTCTCGGAGTTAGTATCCAAAGTATCAGCAGAATACCCAAACACTAGCTTCCTAGACCCAAAAGAGTTTCAAAACCTATGCACACAGCAGATGCAAACAGCTTATCCACAGGATAGTTGCTTGACCTCGAGCGAGGGAGCTCAGAAAACCCCTAAAACGCTAGAGAACAATAGACTAGGACTAAGAACATATCTTGGTGATTCAACATCCGAGCAGAAAGAGGTTATGGAAGAACCATTGTTCCAAAGGATGGAGCTCACGTGGAATGAAGGTCTAAGAGGGAATCCATATCTTTCAACAATGGTTAGTGACGCAGAACGAAGAATCTCGTATTCAGAGCGGAGTCCAGCTACACTGACCATGGGAGTAGGAATGCACGGACACAGAGGTCATCAACAAGGCAACGTTAATGAGTTTAAAGAAGAAAGATTCACTGATAAGACTGAGGAACATAAGCCTGAAACACAAAGCACAAAGACAGAGCTAGATCTTAACACACATGTTGAAAACTATTGTACCACGCGGCCCAAACAGTTCGACTTGAATGGTTTTAGCTGGAACTGAAAAGGATTAACCAAAGGGTTTAAAGATACATCTTGAATCAAGATTCTTGAGGATAATGTAACACAATATTCATTGTTATTAGCGCATATATACAGAGAAGTTTCCTAAATTCATATAGAGACATTCAAGAATCATAAACTCTTAACTTCATGAATACGATCGAACCGGATTTATATTGGTTAAAGCGTCACAAAAGATCGAAACTAAACCGTATCAAACCGGTGCAAACTTTAATAATAATTGTCATTTAACTAAAAATGTAAACCGGTTCGGTTCGTGATTCTTAAAGAACATAACTGAAATTACAAACCGGTATGGTCAGTGAACTTGTTCACAACTTCTTGTTCCATTTCCACAAGCTGGTGGCAGAAAGCTTCAATGTCTTTCACCTCTTCTTCAAACTCGAATCTAAACTCTCTCCACTGATACGCATCTCCAGCTTCTTCCTCACTCGGTACCTTTCCCAGCAAGTCAAAGCCTTTCGTATCCACTGATACCATGTAAGCATCCTAATCTCCAAGAAAAAGAGACAGTAAGCAGCCACATGAAGGTAGAGAATAAGAGATCCAAGAACATCTAATATAAGCTTTTTTACCCTTGCGTTGATATCGAGATAGTATAAACAGAAAAGAATCAAAGCCCGTCTTCTGGACTCGTCCTTATTGATTCCATCCACAAGATTTGTAGACCAAGCCCCTGTGGATTAAATGAAAACCAACGTAAGCATAAAACAGAACTCGATCCATATTTTGAAATCAGCAGTCTTTAGTTCATTACCTAATGGATCTGCTTTTGACAGCTCCAAGACCTTCAAGTCTATTTCTCTATTGGCACCATTTGCATCGATGAACATACATGAGCTGAGAAGAAAACCAGACAATCACAACTGATATCATTGTTCGCTTTTACCTCTCAAAGACAATTACATGAAGCAAGATTCAATACACAGAGAGATCTTTCTTTCATTGAAAACACTACCATTCTCTCAACAAGCCAAAATTTTAACCTATATAATAGTTTAGTTAACATAAACAGAATGTGTGTTTATACCTGGGAACAAACTTATAAATAACGCATTTCTCATTGTCACCATCGACCAGGGCCTTAAGACTCTCGCACCGGGAGGCATACATCTGGTCGGAAGAACTCAAAATACTGCGTACCGAATATGGGAAGTCACTAATCGCCCTCATCTCTGATTGTATAGCTTCCTCCACATATTTATTCACCGCCTCAATCTTTATATCAAGAAGACACAAACATTGATGAGGAAAATGACAAAGAATGGTCCAAACTGGAAGTTGCATAGATAAAGTCTTTAGTCTTACCCTTTTCTCCTTGACAGGGATAATTTCTCCAGTAAGAGCAACCCGGTTTGGAACCTGCAAAGATAAAGATTCAAGAAGCTGTAATGCAAAGAAGACAGTGAATGGTGAGAAAAAAAAACACACACACAAACCTTTCCTATTGATTTCAATAGAGCTGCAAGGGGACCCGGATAAGGATGAGCAACGGAAAAAGATCCACGTTCATCAAACATTATGTTCTGTCCGGAAAGAAGGAAAATTATGAAAATTTCAAACACATGCTTAAACTCTCAGAAAACAAAGCCCACTTATTAACCAAAATGGTGAGCATATGAGCTTAATGTAAACAGAGGGTAAGAAGGAAAAGCTTACGACATTGTGCGGCTCAGTTTCTGGAACCCAGAGATAAGGCTTTCCACGTCTCATCACGTACTTAACCTTTGACGTATGTATTATACTGATCACCAAAACACATCCCAAAAAATACAATTTAGCAGAAACCCATGATAGATATTGAATAACTAAGACGAATACTGAGAAAGAAGTAGAAAAGGACCTAGCTTTATCTTCAGGTTTGATGGTGTTTAGATACCCTTTCCAGTTCGAAACGATTATAGTCTGCACAAAGAGAAGAATCAGCAGCAAGCAGATTTTCAGTATCGATACAGAGCAATAGAGAGAGAGGTGCGGGGAACTGACTTTGCATTTCTCCGCTAGTGTAGAGAGATTCGCCTTGCTTCCTTTCATTCCGCGCTCACCAACTGTTCGACGGAATGCCTCTTTGATCGCCTCTACAATCACTGTGTTCGCGGTTTTGTTATTAGAACAGCTCCATGGGCTTACAAATGCTTGTAAGAAACTCCATTTATGGCCCATTAATATAGGCCCAAAACTGAAACAAGCTAAGGTGGACACGGAGCGGATATCCGGAATTTTAAGGATATCCGTGATCCGATCCGTTCCGTACGAATATTCGATTTTTTTATTCGATCCGATCCATGATTTTCCGGATATTTGGTGCTACGGATATCCGGAAAAATCAGTATATTTTACCGGATATCCGATCCGATCCGATCCGTTGATCCGGTAAAAAATAATTAAAAAATCATTTTTTGAAAAATATTTTTTTTAAAGAAATTTTTAGTATAAAAGAATAATATTTTCATTACAAAATATTTAAAACTACATATTTTAAAAAATTTATTGACCAAATTATTAATTTACTGGATAAAATAACTGAATATATATATATATATATATATATATATAGATATATATACATGTATATGCATATGTACATTACGGATCGGATCGGATATCCGTTTTCTAAAAAATGAGTATTTGTGATCTGTTCTTTATTTGACGGATATTAAATTTTAGTATTTGCTTCGATTTGTAAAGTTACAGATATTCGGATTTTTCGGATAAAATCGAAACGAATAATGGATCGAATCAAATTTTACGGATATTTTTGCCACCGTTACTTATAATCACGACGTGGGACGAGTGGATATTCACTATTCAACACATTATTTCGTTTGACAAATAATAGAAAGTCAACATGATCATAATTGTCCACTGAATGTAATCTCTCTCTCTCCCTATGTTTAATTTTTCATGCCAACTGCTGAACTAGTGGCTGTTTTTATTTTGATTATAAGTTTATTTATAATCTTTAGAAATGTTCAAATATTTGTTCTATAATCTTTAGCCTTACAAGCAGCGTAAATATTTGGTATACAAGCAATTTAAAACATGGTATCTGATACGAAAATACACATAATCATATTTACTAACATCTCTTACAATTTCGTCATGAAAATAAACTTAGATTGACCAACCGTAACTAGTTTATGCTATTAGCCTATTAATAGGTGTGTTTCTTCATTATTTAATAATGTGGCTACCAAATCAAGAATCTCTATCGTCATGAATATTTGGATGTTTCTGGCATTTAATTGTGAGTTTAAGTTTCTTACATCATCGGATTTCTTCTCGTATGTTCATTTTGTACATACTCGACGACTGGGAAAATTAGAATAATACATTTTCTCCTGTAATTAAGTAAGCCAATATATACGCCATAGTTATTATATCTGGTATGTGAGTTATTATTACTTTTCATGTTTAGAAATAATGTTTTGGAGTTCTGTCAACGCAGCTAACCAAATTTGAGACCACTTGTCTTTTTTTTCTTCTACTTATTTGTCGTAATCAGACCCCAAAAGAAGTGGGTGCCAATGTTTCATGAACCAAATTAAAGTAAAATTGAAACCTCTTCAAAACATATGTTTGCTGAGTCTAAATTTCAAATCCCATCTTTGTGTAAATGGCTCCTTGATGCTCACAACATTTTGAAAGTAACACTAAATATTATCTTATGCGAATATTTCATTTGTCATTTGGTATATCTACATACATTAAACGACTAATAGTATTTGTGTAAACTATATAACTTGTTCATGTCGATCTAATGGACCTAACTAAGACGATTCGATTCGTAATCATATAACTACGATAGCGATTGTAACCTGCCATTTTAATACTTCTCTAGTCCAGCGTGGGAACATCCAAGTTACGTTTTTTTGTTTTATGTAATAGTTTTATTATGAGAATATTATTTTATGGTCGGTTGTTTGTTTCAAAGGCCGGTTTTGACTCTGTTTCTTTCTTATTCCTTCTACAGAGTCTCTCTTACCTTTTCTATTTGATTTCTTCTTTCGCTCACTCAGATCTCTCTATCAGCTTTAAATAATATATTTATTCAAATCATTACAACAGAACAGAAAGCCCACACGAAGTCTTATATATTTCTCATACTTCTCACAATTATCATCACACGGAAACAAATAGAAACCCAGCAGATTATTCTTTTTTTTTTGAGAATTAAAAAAATGTATCATCGACAGAAACAGAGTCCCATGACTAGCTCTGCCGTTTTTTTAATCTTTATCTCCACCGTCTGCTTTTCATCCGGAGGCGTCTCTGCTTTGGGAGTTAACTGGGGAACAATGGCGAGTCATCAGCTTCCACCAAAGACCGTGGTGCGGATGCTTGTAGACAACAACATAAAGAAAGTGAAGCTGTTCGATGCTGACACAGAGACTATGGGAGCTCTCGCCGGTTCAGGTGTCGAAGTTATGGTGGCCATCCCAAATGATCTGCTCAAAGCCATGGGAACCTATCAAAGAGCTAAAGATTGGGTCCAACGAAATGTCTCTAGGTTCAACTTCAACGACGGCGTTAAAATCAAGTAAGTTTTGTTCATTTGAAAATTTAACTATTATGCAATTGTTTTAAAGTTTAGTAACGTTTAGCAAAAAAGGTAAAATGATGAAAAAGAGAAGAAATGTTGACAATAATAATGGATTAGAAGTTGATCAAAAATGATAACTGGGATGAGCTCCAATACTTTACACGTTGGTTTTGGGTGTTGACTAGTTGGATAATCAAAAAAATCTTGTTCTCTTCTACGTGTCTGTAAAATGCCATTATTGGTCGATTATTTATTAGTGAATTATTTGAAATGTTCTCTATTATTATATTAGTTGCTAACCTGTTATTGTCTGATATCTTACTAAAGAACATATAAATTTAAAGTTAGAAGAACACAATATAATAATAATATGCATGCTTATGCAAGTGAATTATATATGTGAGTTTGGTTTATGCATTCATGGAGCGGTCATCTGTATATCCCTATATTTCCATTTTATTCAAATATGCATGGACCGTCATGTGTGTAATGTATTTATTGCACATGATCAAAACTTTTTTTTCTGGAAAAAACAATCTGTCCATCTTTCTTTTTGAGTTCCTCTTTATTGCAAAAGAAACAAACCTTGCCAATACACCATGTACAATTATCACATGTACATGTCATCGTGCCAACGTTAAGAAAGACCTGCCTTCAAATAAAAACGTTAAGAAAACCTATTCATAATCATTATTTATTTACCACAAATATTATGTAGTTACCGAAACGAAACTTAAGACATCTTTTCTTGGTTACAAAACTAGCAATTAAGTTCTACAATTATGTGTAAAACAAAAAAAACTTATTTATTTTTATATTTGGATGCAGATATGTTGCGGTAGGGAACGAGCCATTCTTGACATCATACAACGGATCATTCATAAACCTAACGTATCCAGCACTCGTCAACATCCAAACCGCTTTAAACGAAGCCGGAATAGGAGACTACATCAAAGCCACCGTTCCTCTAAACGCCGACGTTTACAACTCTCCCCCGGACAACCAAGTCCCATCCGCGGGAAGATTCCGCTCCGACATCCTCCAAGAGATGTCAGACATCGTCAACTTCCTCGCACAGAACAAAGCTCCTTTCACCGTCAACATCTACCCTTTCTTGAGTCTCTACCTGAGCAGCGACTTCCCTTTCGAGTACGCCTTTTTCGACGGCCAAAACACCGTCAACGATAACGGCGTTATCTACACGAACGTCTTCGACGCTAGTTTCGACACTCTTTTGGCGTCTTTAAACGCGTTGAATCATGGTGACATGGAAGTGATCGTTGGAGAAGTTGGTTGGCCTACGGATGGAGACAAGAACGCGAACGTTGCAAACGCGGAACGGTTCTATTCCGGTTTGCTTCCCCGGTTAGCTAACAACGTTGGTACTCCCATGCGTAAAGGTTATATAGAGGTTTATCTTTTCGGATTTATCGACGAAGATGCTAAAAGCGTTGCACCGGGTAACTTCGAACGTCACTGGGGGATATTCAAGTACGATGGACAACCGAAATTTCCGGTTGATTTACAAGGACAAGGTCAGAAAAAGTTCTTGACCGGAGCTCAAAACGTTCAGTACTTGCTAAACCAGTGGTGCATGTTTGATCCCAACGGTCGTGGTAATATTAGTAAGCTTGGAGATAACATAGACTACGCGTGCTCGCTCTCGGATTGTACCGCTTTGGGTTATGGATCGTCTTGTGGTAATCTTGATGCTAATGGGAACGCTTCTTACGCGTTTAATATGTATTTTCAAGTGCAAAACCAAGAGGCCCAAGCGTGTGATTTCGAAGGGCTTGCAACGATCGTCACGCGGAATATTTCTCAAGGACAATGCGTTTTTCCGATTCAGATCGGGAAGCCATCGTCTGGACATTATGATTATAGCTATAGTTACATGGTTAGGTTTGGTTTGGTGACGATTGGCTTGATGTTTCTTCTCATGACACAATGAGATTTACATATGTTTTTATTTTGTGTATGACTGATTCTTTGTTCATCATCGATCATTTGATATTTTGTTCCACTGGATAAAATACAAAATGTGTTTACAAAAAAAGAGAGGATAAAATACAAAATAAGACACTCTTTTTTTGTTTGACTTTTGGCTAACAAACTAACTTTGACGTTCGTTAGTCTTTTTAAAATCGAGGATTAGAGAGTGAACGTTGCATAATTAGCTATAAAAGATCCATAGGGGTGGGCACGGATCGGATAGTGCTATATTTTTTGGTATTTGTGATTTGCTTCGCATTTCACGGATATCTGATTTTTCGATTTGCTTTGCTTCGAAGAAACACGGATATTCGGTTTTCCGGATATCCGGTAATTTTTTAGATATTTGCGAATATTACGGATATTTACGGATATCTCATACATCATGTTTATTACAAATAAATCTAAAAAAAAACTATACATGTCTGTTTTAAAAAATAATTTTTTTACATAATATTAAACAAAAAGTGAAAAATTAGTGAAACTATATGTTCCATACTTTTTTATAATGATTTTATAAATATTTTATATTCTTTCCTTAATTTAATACTTTATATGTATTTTATAAATATCAAAATTATATGTTAAAATAAAAAATTATATATATTTAATTGTAGATATACATTTATTTTTATAAAAATGGAGCGGATCGGATATCCGCCTTTAAAAATTTTAGTATTTGTGATTTGCTTCGTTTTCAACGGATATTGAATTTTAATATTTGCTTTGCTTCGAAGACTTACAGATATCCGGATTTTTCGGATCGAATCGAAACGAATAACGAATCGAATCGAATTTAACGGATAAAATGCCCACCCCTAAAGATCCATTCCCATGAGTTGACCAAATTAAGTCCTTTCCATTTCATTCTGCAAGTTGCATTTTGGAAACCTTTGTGTGATCTTTGTCACCCACTCCTCTCCATTTAAAATCTAATGGCTTCAACTTCTCTAAAAAAATACATTCTCTTCATGCTTTTGGTGCAATGCTCTTCATGGCCTATAGTAACTTCAGGTTACGTCAATATTATTCACTAGCAGATCTTTCAGCTTTCGCTTTAACTACTTTATCATTCCATCTCAACTGCACGTACGATGTCTTTCCAAGCTTCCACGGTGGAGATGTCCGAAGAGGCTTCCTAAGCCATCTTCTAAAAGAGTTCAAAAGAGAAGCAATCGACACTTTTGTTGATAATAACATCGAGAGGGGAAATCAATTGGTCCTAGATTCATTAAATCAATCAGAGGATCGAAATTCGCTATTGTCCTGCTCTCGAGAAACTAGGCTTCCTCAACATGGTGCCTGAACGACTTGGCGGAGATCATGAGTTGTAGGAAAGAGTTGGGTCTAATAGTGATGATACATTGAAAGATAATTTAGAATACATTAATAAAGATTTAGAATGTGGCTAAATATTTTTAAACAATACTAAAAATTGAAAGATAGTTTAGAATACATTAATACAAATGTAGAAATTGGTTAAATATTTTTAAACAACACTAAAGAGTAGAAGCTCCAGTTAACAAAAAACTCTATATTTTTGTAGGGGTTAACCTACAAATTTTGAGTGAAATTCAAAAAATATGACAATATTGTTTTATTGCATATTTGCATTCTCCACTTACATATTATGATGGTCAAAGAGGTTAGAAACCTTTGTTGTCTCAGTTTCTTTAGATAATAGTTATTTAATAGTGTTTAGTTCACTTATTTAAGCAGTATATGATTTTAAACTAAATTAATTGTTAAAAATTAGAATGATGTAAATGAACCTTGAAAGATAGTTTAGAATACATTAATACAAATGTAGAATTTTTTTAAATATTATTAAAGAACACTAAAGAGTATAAGCTCCAGTTAACGAAAAACTCAATATTTTCATAGGGTTAAACCTACAAATTTAGAGTGAAATTCAAAAAATATGACAATATTGTTTTATTGCATATTTTCATTCTCCACTTACATATTATGATGGTCAAAGAGGTTATAAACCTTTGTTGTCTCCGTTTCTCTAGATAATAGTTATTTAATAGTGTTTAATCCACTTATTTAAGCAGTAAATGATTTTAAACTAAATTAATTGTTAAACATTAGAATGATGTAAATGAAGCTTGAAAGATAGTTTAGAATACATTAATACAAATGTAGAATGTGGTTAAATATTTTTAAACAACACAAAAGAGTATAAGCTCCAGTTAACAAAAAACTCAATATTTTCGAATGGGTTAACCTACAAATTTTGAGTAAAATTCAAAAAATATGACAATATTGTTTTATTGCATAGTTGCATTCTCCCTTTACATATTATGATGGTCAAAAAGGTTAGAAACCTTTGTTGTCTCAGTTTCTTTAGATAATAGTTATTTGATAGTGTTTAGTTCACTTATTTAAGCAGTATATGATTTAAACTAAATTAATTGTTAAAAATAAGAATGATGTAAGTGTATATTGAAAGATAGTTTAGAATACATTAATACAAATGTATAATATGGTTAAATATTTTTAAACAACACTAAAGAGTGTAAGCTCCAGTTAACGAAAAACTCAATATTTTCGTATGGGTTAACCTACAAATTTTGAGTGAAATTCAAAAAATATGACAATATTGTTTCATTGCATAGTTGCATCCTCCACTTACATATTATGATAGCCAAAGAGGTTTGGAACTTTTTTTGTCTCCGTTTCTTTAGATAATAGTTATTTAATAGTGTTTAGTTCACTTATTTAAGCAGTATATGATTTAAACTAAATTAATTGTTAAAAATAAGAATGATGTAAGTGTATATTGAAAGATAGTTTAGAATACATTAATACAAATGTAAAATATGGTTAAATATTTTTAAACAACACTAAAGAGTGTAAGCTCCAGTTAACGAAAAACTCAATATTTTCGTAGGGGGTTAACCTACAAATTTTGAGTGAAATTCAAAAAATATGACAATATTGTTTTATTGCATAGTTGCATCCTCCACTTACATATTATGATAGCCAAAGAGGTTTGGAACTTTTTTTGTCTCCGTTTCTTTAGATAATAGTTATTTAAAAGTTTTCAGTCCACTTATTTAAGCAGTATATGATTTAAACTAAATTAATTGTTAAAAATTAGAATAATGTAAGTGTACATTGAAAGATAGTTTAGAATTATATTAATACATATGTAGAATGTGGTTAAATATTTTTAAACGACACTAAAGAGTATAAGCTCCAGTTAACGAAAAACTCAATATTTTCGTAGGGATAACCTACAAATTTTGAGCGAAATTCAAAAAATATGACAATATTGTTTTATTGCATATTTGCATTCTCCACTTACATATTATGATGGTCAAAGAGATTAGAAACCTTTGTTGTCTCAGTTTCTTTAGATAATAGTTATTTAATAGTGTTTAGTTCACTTATTTAAGCAGTATATGATTTTAAACTAAATTAATTGTTAAAAATTAGAATGATGTAAATGAAACTTGAAAGATAGTTTAGAATATATTAATACATATGTAGAATGTGGTTAAATATTTTTAAACGACACTAAAGAGTATAAGCTCCAGTTAACGAAAAACTCAATATTTTCGTAGGGATAACCTACAAATTTTGAGCGAAATTCAAAAAATATGACAATATTGTTTTATTGCATATTTGCATTCTCCACTTACATTTTATGATGGTCAAAGAGATTAGAAACCTTTGTTGTCTCAGTTTCTTTAGATAATAGTTATTTAATAGTGTTTAGTTCACTTATTTAAGCAGTATATGATTTTAAACTAAATTAATTGTTAAAAATTAGAATGATGTAAATGAAACTTGAAAGATAGTTTAGAATACATTAATACAATTGTAGAATTAGGTTAAATATTTTTAAACAACACTAAAGAGTATAAGCTCCAGTTAACGAAAAACTCAATATTTTCGTAGGGGTTAACCTACAAATTTTGAGTAAAATTCCAAAAATATGACAATATTGTTTTATTGCATAGTTGCATTCTCCACTTACATATTATGATGGTCAAAGATGTTAGAAACCTTTGTTGTCTCCGTTTCTTTAGATAATAGTTCTTTAATAGTGTTTAGTCAACTTATTTAAGCAGTATATGATTTTAAACTAAATTATTTGTTAAAAATTTGAATGATGTAAATGAACCTTGAAAGATTGTTTAGAATACATTAATACAAATGTAGAATTTGGTTAAATATTTTTAAACAACCCTAAAGAGTATAAGCTCCACTTAACGAAAAACTCAATATTTTCGTAGGGGTTAACCTACAAATTTTGAGTAAAATTCAAAAAATATAACAATATTGTTTTATTGCATAGTTGCATTCTACACTTACATATTATGATGGTCAAAGAGGTTAGAAACCTTTGTTGTCTCCGTTTCTTTAGATAATAGTTATTTAATAGTGTTTAGTTCACTTATTTAAGCAGTATATGATTTTAAATTAAATTAATTGTTAAAAATTTGAATGATTTAAATGAACCTTGAAAGATAGTTTAGAATACATTAATACAAATGTAGAATTTGGTTAAATATTTTTAAACAACACTAAAGAGTATAAGCTCCAGTTAACGAAAAACTCAATATTTTCGTAGGGGTTAACCTACAAATTTTGAGTAAAATTCAAAAAATATAACAATATAGTTTTATTGCATAGTTGCATTCTCCACTTACATATTATGATGGTCAAAAAGGTTAGAAACCTTTGTTGTCTCCGTTTCTTTAGATAATAGTTATTTAATAGTGTTTAGTTCATTTATTTAAGCAGTATATGATTTTAAACTAAATTAATTGTTAAAAATTTGAATGATTTAAATGAACCTTGAAAGATAGTTTAGAATACATTAATACAAATGTAGAATTTGGTTAAATATTTTTAAACAACACTAAAGAGTATAAGCTCCAGTTAACGAAAAACTCAATATTTTCGTAGGGGTTAACCTACAAATTTTGAGTAAAATTCAAAAAATATAACAATATTGTTTTATTGCATAGTTGCATCCTCCACTTACATATTATGATAGGAAAAGAGGTTTGGAACTTTTTTGTCTCCGTTTCTTTAGATAATAGTTATTTAAAAGTTTTCCGTCCACTTATTTAAGCAGTATATGATTTAAACTAAATTAATTGTTAAAAATTAGAATAATGTAAGTGTACATTGAAAGATAGTTTAGAATATATTAATACATATGTAGAATGTGGTTAAATATTTTTAAACGACACTAAAGAGTATAAGCTCCAGTTAACGAAAAACTCAATATTTTCGTAGGGATAACCTACAAATTTTGAGCGAAATTCAAAAAATATGACAATATTGTTTTATTGCATATTTGCATTCTCCACTTACATATTATGATGGTCAAAGAGATTAGAAACCTTTGTTGTCTCAGTTTCTTTAGATAATAGTTATTTAATAGTGTTTAGTTCACTTATTTAAGCAGTATATGATTTTAAACTAAATTAATTGTTAAAAATTAGAATGATGTAAATGAAACTTGAAAGATAGTTTAGAATACATTAATACAATTGTAGAATTAGGTTAAATATTTTTAAACAACACTAAAGAGTATAAGCTCCAGTTAACGAAAAACTCAATATTTTCGTAGGGGTTAACCTACAAATTTTCAGTAAAATTCCAAAAAGATGACAATATTGTTTTATTGCATAGTTGCATTCTCCACTTACATATTATGATGGTCAAAGATGTTAGAAACCTTTGTTGTCTCCGTTTTTTTAGATAATAGTTCTTTAATAGTGTTTAGTCAACTTATTTAAGCAATATATGATTTTAAACTAAATTAATTGTTAAAAATTTGAATGATTTAAATGAACCTTGAAAGATAGTTTAGAATACATTAATACAAATGTAGAAATTGGTTAAATATTTTTAAACAACACTAAAGAGTATAAGCTTCAGTTAACGAAAAACTCAATATTTTCGTAGGGGTTAACCTACAAATTTTGAGTAAAATTCAAAAAATATAACAATATTGATTTATTGCATAGTTGCATTCTCCACTTACATATTATGATGGTCAAAGAGGTTAGAAACCTTTGTTGTCTCCGTTTCTTTAGATAATAGTTCTTTAATAGTGTTTAGTCCACTTATTTAAGCAGTATATGATTTTAAACTAAATTATTCGTTAAAAATTTGAATGATGTAAATGAACCTTGAAAGATTGTTTAGAATACATTAATACAAATGTAGAATTTGGTTAAATATTTTTAAACAACCCTAAAGAGTATAAGCTCCACTTAACGAAAAACTCAATATTTTCGTAGGGGTTAACCTACAAATTTTGAGTAAAATTCAAAAAATATAACAATATTGTTTTATTGCATAGTTGCATTCTACACTTACATATTATGATGGTCAAAGAGGTTAGAAACCTTTGTTGTCTCCGTTTCTTTAGATAATAGTTATTTAATAGTGTTTAGTTCACTTATTTAAGCAGTATATGATTTAAACTAAATTAATTGTTAAAAATTAGAATAATGTAAGTGTACATTGAAAGATAGTTTAGAATATATTTATACATATGTAGAATGTGGTTAAATATTTTTAAACGACACTAAAAAGTATAAGCTCCAGTTAATGAAAAACTCAATATTTTCGTAGGGATAACCTACAAATTTTGAGCGAAATTCAAAAAATATGACAATATTGTTTTATTGCATATTTGCATTCTGCACTTACATATTATGATGGTTAAAGAGATTAGAAACTTTTGTTGTCTCAGTTTCTTTAGATAATAGTTATTTAATAGTGTTTAGTTCACTTATTTAAGCAGTATATGATTTTAAACTAAATTAATTGTTAAAAATTAGAATGATGTAAATGAAACTTGAAAGATAGTTTAGAATACATTAATACAATTGTAGAATTAGGTTAAATATTTTTAAACAACACTAAAGAGTATAAGCTCTAGTTAACGAAAAACTCAATATTTTCGTAGGGGTTAACCTACAAATTTTAAGTAAAATTCCAAAAATATGACAATATTGTTTTATTGCATAGTTGCATTCTCCACTTACATATTATGATGGTCAAAGAGGTTAGAAACCTTTGTTGTCTCCGTTTCTTTAGATAATAGTTCTTTAATAGTGTTTAGTAAACTTATTTAAGCAATATATGATTTTAAACTAAATTAATTGTTAAAAATTTGAATGATTTAAATGAACCTTGAAAGATAGTTTAGAATACATTAATACAAATGTAGAAATTGGTAAAATATTTTTAAACAACACTAAAGAGTATAAGCTTCAGTTAACGAAAAACTCAATATTTTCGTAGGGGTTAACCTACAAATTTTGAGTAAAATTCAAAAAATATAACAATATTGATTTATTGCATAGTTGCATTCTCCACTTACATATTATGATGGTCAAAGAGGTTAGAAACCTTTGTTGTCTCCGTTTCTTTAGATAATAGTTCTTTAATAGTGTTTAGTCCACTTATTTAAGCAGTATATGATTTTAAACTAAATTATTTGTTAAAAATTTGAATGATGTAAATGAACCTTGAAAGATTGTTTAGAATACATTAATACAAATGTAGAATTTGGTTAAATATTTTTAAACAACACTAAAGAGTATAAGCTCCACTTAACGAAAAACTCAATATTTTCGTAGGGGTTAACCTACAAATTTTGAGTAAAATTCAAAAAATATAACAATATTGTTTTATTGCATAGTTGCATTCTACACTTACATATTATGATGGTCAAAGAGGTTAGAAACCTTTGTTGTCTCCGTTTCTTTAGATAATAGTTATTTAATAGTGTTTAGTTCACTTATTTAAGCAGTATATGATTTTAAACTAAATTAATTGTTAAAAATTTGAATGATTTAAATGAACCTTGAAAGATAGTTTAGAATACATTAATACAAATGTAGAATTTGGTTAAATATTTTTAAACAACACTAAAGAGTATAAGTTCCAGTTAACGAAAAACTCAATATTTTCGTAGGGGTTAACCTACAAATTTTGAGTAAAATTCAAAAAATATAACAATATTGTTTTATTGCATAGTTGCATTCTCCACTTACATATTATGATGGTCAAAAAGGTTAGAAACCTTTGTTGTCTCCGTTTCTTTAGATAATAGTTCTTTAATAGTGTTTAGTCCACTTATTTAAGCAGTATATTATTTTAAACTAAATGAATTGTTAAAAATTTGAATGATGTAAAGGAACCTTGAAAGATTGTTTAGAATACATTAATACAAATGTAGAATTTGGTTAAATATTTTTAAACAACCCTAAAGAGTATAAGCTCCAGTTAACGAAAAACTCAATATTTTCGTAGGGGTTAACCTACAAATTTTGAGTAAAATTCAAAAAATATGACAATATTGTTTTATTGCATAGTTGAATTCTCCACTTACATATTATCATGGTCAAAAAGGTTAGAAACCTTTGTTGTCTCCGTTTCTTTAGATAATAGTTCTTTTATAGTATTTAGTCCACTTATTTAAGCAGTATATGATTTTAAACTAAATTAATTGTTAAAAATTTGAATGAGGTAAATGAACCTTGAAAGATTGTTTAGAATACATTAATACAAATTTAGAATTTGGTTCAATATTTTTAAACAACCCTAAAGAGTATAAGCTCCAGTTAACGAAAAACTCAATATTTTCGTAGGGGTTAACCTACAAATTTTGAGTAAAATTCAAAAAATATGACAATATTGTTTTATTGCATAGTTGCATTCTCCACTTACATATTATCATGGTCAAAGAGGTTAGAAACCTTTGTTGTCTCCGTTTCTTTAGATAATAGTTCTTTTATAGTGTTTAGTCCACTTATTTAAGCAGTATATGATTTTAAACTAAATTAATTGTTAAAAATTTGAATGATGTAAAAGAACCTTGAAAGATTGTTTAGAATACATTAATACAAATGTAGAATATGGTTAAATATTTTTAAACAACACTAAAGAGTATAAGCTCCAGTTAACGAAAAACTCAATATTTTCGTAGGGGGTTAAACCTACAAATTTTGAGTAAAATTCAAAAAATATGACAACATTGTTTTATTGCATAGTTTCATTCTCGACTTACATATTATGATGGTAAAAAAAGTTAGAAACCTTTGTTGTCTCAGTTTCTTTAGATAATAGTTATTTAATAGTGTTTAGTATACCTATTTAAGTAGTATATGATTTTAAACAAAATTAATTGTTAAAAATTAGAATGATGTAAATGAACCTTGAAAGATAGTTTAGAATACATTAATACAAATGTAGAATTTGGTTAAATATTTTTAAACAACACTAAAGAGTATAAGCTCCAGTTAACGAAAAACTCAATATTTTTGTGGGGGTTAAACCTACAAATTTTGAGTGAAATTCAAAAAATATGACGATATTGTTTTATTGCATAGTTGCATTCTACACTTACATATTATGATAGCCAAAGAGGTTTGGAACTTTTGTTGTCTCCGTTTCTTTAGATAATAGTTATTTAAATGTGTTCAGTCCACTTATTTAAGCAGTAAATAATTTTAAACTAAGTTAATTGTTAAAAATTTGAATGATGTCAATGAATCTTGAAATTTAGTTTAGAATACATTAATACAAACGTAGAATATGGTTAAATATTTTTAAAGAACACTAAAGAGTATAAGCTCCAGTTAACGAAAAACTCAATATTTTTGTTGGGGTTAACCTACAAATTTTGAGTGAAATTAAAAAAATATGACAATATTGTTTTATTGCATAGTTGCATCCTCCACTTACATATTATGATAGCCCAAGAAGTTTGGAACTTTTGTTGTCTCCGTTTCTTTAGATAATAGTTATTTAAAAGTGTTTAGTTCACTTATTTAAGCAGTATATGATTTTAAACTAAATTAATTGTTAAAAATTAGAATAATGTAAATGAACCTTGAAATTAAGTTTAGAATACATTAATACAAATGTAGAATATGGTTAAATATTTTTAAACAACACTAATGAGTAGAAGCTCCAGTTAACGAAAAACTCAATATTTTCGTAGGGGTTAAACACCTACAAATTTTGAGTAAATTTCAAAAAATATAACAATATTTTTTTATTGCATAGTTGCATTCTCCACTTACATATTATGATGGTCAAAGAGGTTAGAAACCTTTGTTTGTCCGTTTTTTTAGATAATAGTTTTTTAATAGTTTTTAGTCCACTTATTTAAGCAGTTTATGATTTTAAACTAAATTAATTGTTAAAAATTTGAATGATGTAAATGAACCTTGAAAGATTGTTTAGAATACATTAATACAAATGTAGAATATGGTTAAATATTTTTAAACAACACTAAAGAGTATAAGCTCCAGTTAACGAAAAACTCAAAATTTTCGTTGGGGTTAACCTACAAATTTTGAGTGAAATTCAAAAAATATGACAATATTATTTTATTGCATATTTTCATTCTCCACTTACATATTATGATGGTCAAAGAGGTTAGAAACCTTTGTTGTCTCCGTTTCTTTAGATAATAGTTATTTAAAAGTGTTCAGTCCACTTATTTAAAAGTAAATGATTTTAAACTAAATTAATTGTTAAAAATTAGAATAATGTTAATGAACTTGAAATTTAGTTTAGAATACATTAATACAAATGTAGAATATGGTTAAATATTTTTAAACAACACTAAAGAGTACAAGCTCTAGTTAACGAAAAACTCAATGTTTTCGTAGGGGTTAACCTACAAATTTTGAGTGAAATTAAAAAAATATGACAATATTGTTTTATTGCATATTTGCATTCTCCACTTACATATTATGATGGTCAAAGAGGTTAGAAACCTTTGTTGTCTCAGTATTTTTAGATAATAGTTATTTAATAGTGTTTAGTTCACTTATTTAAGCAGTATATGATTTTAAACTAAATTAATTGTTAAAAATTAGAATGATGTAAATGAACCTTGAAAGATAGTTTAGATTAAATTAATATAAATGTAGAATTTGGTTAAATATTTTAAACAACAATAAAGAGTATAAACTCCAGTTAACGAAAAACTAGATATTTTCGTAGGGGTTAACCTACAAATTTTGAGTGAAATTCAAAAAATATGACAATATTGTTTTATTGCATAGTTGCATTCTCCATTTACATATTATGATAGCCAAAGAGGTTTGGAACTTTTGTTGTCTCTGTTTCTTTAGATAATTGTTATTTAAAAGTGTTTAATCCACTTATTTAAGCAGTAAATGATTTTAAACTAAACTAATTGTTAAAAATTAGAATGATGTAAGTGTACATTGAAAGATAGTTTAGAATACATTAATACAAATGCAGAATATGGTTAATATTTTTAAACCACACTAAAGAGTAAAAGCTCCAATTAACGAAAAACTCAATATTTTCGTAGGGGGTTAACCTACAAATTTTGAGTGAAATTCAAAAAATATGACAATATTGTTTTATTGCATATTTGAATTCCCCACTTACATATTATGATGGTCAAAGAGGTTAGAAACCTTTGTTGTCTCAGTTTCTTTAGATAATAGTTATTTAATAGTGTTTAGTTCACTTATTTAAGCAGTAAATGATTTTAAACTAAATTAATTGTTAAACATTAGTATGATGTAAATGAAGCTTGAAAGATAGTTTAGAATACATTAATACAAATGTAGAATGTGGTTAAATATTTTTAAACAACACAAAAGAGTATAAGCTCCAGTTAACGAAAAACTCAATATTTTCGTAGGGGGTTAAACCTACAAATTTTGAGTAAGATTCAAAAAATATGACAATATTGTTTTATTGCATAGTTGCATTCTCCTTTTAAATATTATGATGGTCAAAAAGGTTAGAAACCTTTGTTGTCTCAGTTTCTTTAGATAATAGTTATTTAATAGTGTTTAGTTCACTTATTTAAGCAGTATATGATTTTAAACTAAATTAATTGTTAAAAATTAGAATGATGTAAAAGAAACTTGAAAGATAGTTTAGAATACATTAATACAAATGTAGAATTTGGTTAAATATTTTAAACAACACTAAAGAGTATAAGCTCCAGTTAATGAAAAACTCAATATTTTCGTAGGGGGGTTAACCTACAAATTTTGAGTAAAATTCAAAAAATATGACAATATTGTTTTATTGCATAGTTGCATTCTCGACTTACATATTATGATGGTAAAAAAGGTTAGAAACCTTTGTTGTCTCAGTTTCTTTAGATAATAGTTATTTAATAGTGTTTAGTATACCTATTTAAGTAGTATATGATTTTAAACTAAATTAATTGTTAAAAATTAGAATGATGTAAATGAACCTTGAAAGATTGTTTAGAATACATTAATACAAATGTAGAGTTTGGTTAAATATTTTTAAACAACACTAAAGAGTATAAGCTCCAGTTAACGAAAAACTCAATATTTTTGTGGGGGTTAAACCTACAAATTTTGAGGGAAATTCAAAAAATATGACGATATTTTTTTATTACATAGTTGCATTCTACACTTACATATTATGATAGCCAAAGAGGTTTGGAACTTTTGTTGTCTCCGTTTCTTTAGATAATAGTTATTTAAATGTGTTCAGTCCACTTATTTAAGTAGTAAATGATTTTAAACTAAATTAATTGTTAAAAATTTGAATGATCTCAATGAACCTTGAAATTTAGTTTAGAATACATTAATACAAATGTAGAATATGGTTAAATATTTTTAAAGAACACTAAAGAGTATAAGCTCCAGTTAACGAAAAACTCAATATTTTCGTAGGGGTTAACCTACAAATTTTGAGTGAAATTCAAAAAATATGACAATATTGTTTTATTGCATATTTGCATTCTCCACTTACATATTATGATGGTCAAAGAGATTAGAAACCTTTGTTGTCTCAGTTTCTTTAGATAATAGTTATTTAATAGTGTTTAGTTCACTTATTTAAGCAGTATATGATTTTAAACTAAATTAATTGTTAAAAATTAGAATGATGAAAATGAATCTTGAAAGATAGTTTAGAATACATTAATATAAATGTAGAATTTGGTTAAATATTTTTAAACAACAATAAAGAGTATAAGCTCCAGTTAACGAAAAACTTGATATTTTCGTAGGGGGTTAACCTACAAATTTTGAGTGAAATTCAAAAAATATGACAATATTGTTTTATTGCATATTTTCATTTTCCACTTACATATTATGATGGTCAAAGAGGTTAGAAACCTTTGTTGTCTCCGTTTCTTTAGATAATAGTTATTTAAAAGTGTTCAGTCCAGTTATTTAAAAGTAAATGATTTTAAACTAAATTAATTGTTAAAAATTAGAATAATGTTAATGAACTTGAAATTTAGTTTAGAATACATTAATACAAATGTAGAATATGGTTAAATATTTTTAAACAACACTAAAGAGTACAAGCTCTAGTTAACGAAAAACTCAATATTTTCGTAGGGACCTACAAATTTTGAGTGAAATTAAAAAAATATGACAATATTGTTTTATTGCATATTTGCATTCTCCACTTACATTTTATGATGGTCAAAGAGGTTAGAAACCTTTGTTGTCTCAGTATTTTTAGATAATAGTTATTTAATAGTGTTTTGTCCACTTATTTAAGCAGTATATGATTTAAACTTAATTAATGGTTAAAAATTTGAATGATGTAAGTGTACATTGAAAGATAGTTTAGAATACATTAATACAAATGTAGAATATGGTTAAATATTTTTAAACAACACAAAAGAGTATAAGCTCCAGTTAAAGAAAAACTCAATATTTTGTAGGGAACACCTACAAATTTTGAGAGAAATTCCAAAAATATGACAATATTGTTTTATTGCATATTTGAATTCTCCACTTACATATTATGATGGTCAAAGAGGTTAGAAACCTTTGTTCTTAGTTTCTTTAGATAATAGTTATTTAATAGTTTTTAGTTCACTTATTTAAGCAGTATATGATTTTAAACTAAATTAATTGTTAAAAATTACAATGATGTAAATGAACCTTGAAAGATAGTTTAGAATACATTAATACAAATGTAGAATTTGGTTAAATATTTTTAAACAACACTAAAGAGTATAAGCTCCAGTTAACGAAAAACTAGATATTTTCGTAGGGTTTTAACCTACAAATTTTGAGTGAAATTCAAAAAATATGACAATATTTCTTTATTGCATAGTTGCATTCTCCACTTACATATTATGATGGTCAAAGATGTTAGAAACCTTTGTTGTCTTAGTTTCTTTAGATAATAGTTATTTAATAGTGTTTAGTTCACTTATTTAGGCAGTATATGATTTTAAACTAAATTAATTGTTAAAAATTTGAATGATGTAAATGAAACTTGAAAGATTGTTTGGAATACATTAATACAAATGTAAAATTTGTTAAATATTTTTAAACAACACTAAAGAGTATAAGCTCCAGTTAACGAAAAACTCAATATTTTCGTAGGGGTTAACCTACAAATTTTGAGTAAAATTCAAAAAATATAACAATATTGTTTTATAGCATAGTTTCATTCTCCACTTACATATTATGATGGTCAAAGAGGTTAGAAACCTTTGTTGTCTCCGTTTCTTTAGATAATAGTTCTTTAATAGTGTTTAGTCCCCTTATTTAAGCAGTATATGATTTTAAACTAAATTAATTGTTAAAAATTAGAATGATGTAAGTGTACATTGAAAGATAGTTTAGAATACATTAATACAAATTTAGAATATGGTTAAATATTTTTAAACAACACTAAAGAGTATAAGCTCCAGTTAACGAAAAACTCAATATTTTCGTAGGGGTTAACCTACAAATTTTGAGTGAAATTCAAAAAATATGACAATATTGTTTTATTGCATAGTTGCATCCTCCACTTACATATTATGATATCCAAAGAGGTTTGGAAATTTTGTTGTCTCCGTTTCTTTTGATAATAGTTATTTAAAAGTGTTCAGTCCACTTATTTAAGCAGTAAATGATTTTAAACTAAATTAATTGTTAAAAATTAGAATAATGTAAATGAACCTTGAAATTTAGTTTAGAATACATTAATACAAATGTAGAATATGGTTAAATATTTTTAAACAACAATAAAGAGTACAAGCTCTAGTTAACGAAAAACTCAATATTTTCGTAGGGGTTAACCTACAAATTTTGAGTGAAATTCAAAAAGTATGACAATATTGTTTTATTGCATAGTTGCATCCTCCACTTACATATTATGATGGCCAAAGAGGTTTGAAACCTTTGTTGTCTCCGTTTCTTTAGATAATAGTTATTTAAAAGTGTTTAGTGCACTTATTTAAGCAGTAAATGATTTTAAACTTAATTAATTGTTAAAAATTAGAATAATGTTAATGAACTTGAAATTTAGTTTAGAATACATTAATACAAATGTAGAATATGGTTAAATATTTTTAAACAACACTAAAGAGTACAAGCTCCAGTTAACGAAAAACTCAATATTTTCGTAGGGATTTTCAACTAAATTAATTGTTAACCTATAAATTTTGAGTAAAATTCAAAAAATATGACAATATTGTTTTATTGCATAGTTGCATCCTCCACTTACATATTATGATGGTCAAAGAGGTTAGAAACCTTTGTTGTCTCAGTTTCTTTAGATAATAGTTATTTAATAATGTTTAGTTCACTTATTTAAGCAGTATATGATTTTCAACTAAACTAATTGTTAAAAATTAGAATGATGTAAATGAACCTTGAAAGATAGTTTAGAATACATTAATACAAATGTAGAATTTGGTTAAATATTTTTAAACAACAATAAAGAGTATAAGCTCCAGTTAACGAAAAACTCAATATTTTCGGAGGAGTTAACCTACAAATTTTGAGTGAAATTCAAAAAATATGACAATATTGTTTTATTGCATAGTTGCCTTCTCCACTTACATATTATGATGGTCAAAGAGGTTAGAACCTTTGTTGTCTCCGTTTCTTTAGATAATAGTTCTTTAATAGTGTTTAGTCCATTTATTTAAGCAGTATATGATTTAACACTAAATTAATTGTTAAAAATTTGAATGATGTATATGAACCTTGAAAGATTGTTTAGAATACATTAATACAAATGTAGAATTTGGTTCAATATTTTTAAACAACACTAAAGTGTACAAGCTCCAGTTGACGAAAAACTCAATATTTTCGTAGGGGTTAACCTACAAATTTTGAGTAAAATTCAAAAATATGACAATATTGTTTTATTGCATAGTTGCCTTCTCCACTTACATATTATGATAGCCAAAGAGGTTTGGAACTTTTGTTGTCTCCGTTTCTTTAGATAATAGTTATTTAAAAGTGTTCAGTCCACTTATTTAAAAGTAAATGATTTTAAACTAAATTAATTGTTAAAAATTAGAATAATGTTAATGAACTTGAAATTTAGTTTAGAATACATTAATACAAATGTAGAATATGGTTAAATATTTTTAAACAACACTAAAGAGTACAAGCTCTAGTTAACGAAAAACTCAATATTTTCGTAGGGACCTACAAATTTTGAGTGAAATTAAAAAAATATGACAATATTGTTTTATTGCATATTTGCATTCTCCACTTACATATTATGATGGTCAAAGAGGTTAGAAACCTTTGTTGTCTCAGTATTTTTAGATAATAGTTATTTAATAGTGTTTAGTCCACTTATTTAAGCAGTATATGATTTAAACTTAATTAATGGTTAAAAATTTGAATGATGTAAGTGTACATTGAAAGATAGTTTAGAATACATTAATACAAATGTAGAATATGGTTAAATATTTTTAAACAACACTAAAGAGTATAAGCTCCAGTTAAAGAAAAACTCAATATTTTGTAGGGAACACCTACAAATTTTGAGTGAAATGCAAAAAATATGACAATATTGTTTTATTGCATATTTGAATTCTCCACTTACATATTATGATGGTCAAAGAGGTTAGAAACCTTTGTTGTCTCAGTTTCTTTAGATAATAGTTATTTAATAGTGTTTAGTTCACTTATTTAAGCAGTATATGATTTTAAAATAAATTAATTGTTAAAAATTAGAATGATGTAAATGAACCTTGAAAGATAGTTTAGAATACATTAATATAAATTTAGAATTTGGTTAAATATTTTTAAACAACAATAAAGAGTATAAGCTCCAGTTAACGAAAAACTTGATATTTTCGTAGGGGGTTAACCTACAAATTTTGAGTGAAATTCAAAAAATATGACAATATGTTTTTATTGCATATTTGAATTCTCCACTTACATATTATGATGGTCAAAGAGGTTTGGAACTTTTGTTGTCTCTGTTTCTTTAGATAATAGTTATTTAAAAGTGTTTAATCCACTTATTTAAGCAGTAAATGATTTTAAACTAAACTAATTGTTAAAAATTAGAATGATGTAAGTGTACATTGAAAGATAGTTTAGAATACATTAATACAAATGCAGAATATGGTTAAATATTTTTAAACAACACTAAAGAGTAAAAGCTCCAGTTAACGAAAAACTCAATATTTTCGTAGGGGTTAACCTATAAATTTTGAGTGAAATTCAAAAAATATGACAATATTGTTTTATTGCATATTTGAATTCTCCACTTACATATTATGATGGTCAAAGAGGTTAGAAACCTTTGTTGTCTTAGTTTCTTTAGATAATAGTTATTTAATAGTTTTTAGTTCACTTATTTAAGCAGTATATGATTTTAAACTAAATTAATTGTTAAAAATTAGAATGATGTAAATGAACCTTGAAAGATAGTTTAGAATACATTAATACAAATTTAGAATTTGGTTAAATATTTTTAAACAACACTAAAGAGTATAAGCTCCAGTTAACGAAAAACTAGATATTTTCGTAGGGTTTTAACCTACAAATTTTGAGTGAAATTCAAAAAATATGACAATATTATTTTATTGCATAGTTGCATTCTCCACTTACATATTATGATGGTCAAAGAGGTTAGAAACCTTTGTTGTCTTAGTTTCTTTAGATAATAGTTATTTAATAGTGTTTAGTTCACTTATTTAGGCAGTATATGATTTTAAACTAAATTAATTGTTAAAAATTTGAATGATGTAAATGAAACTTGAAAGATTGTTTAGAATACATTAATACAAATGTAAAATTTGTTAAATATTTTTAAACAACACTAAAGAGTATAAGCTCCAGTTAACGAAAAACTCAATATTTTCGTAGGGGTTAACCTACAAATTTTGAGTAAAATTCAAAAAATATAACAATATTGTTTTATAGCATAGTTTCATTCTCCACTTACATATTATGATCGTCAAAGAGGTTAGAAACCTTTGTTGTCTCCGTTTCTTTAGATAATAGTTCTTTAATAGTGTTTAGTCCCCTTATTTAAGCAGTATATGATTTTAAACTAAATTAATTGTTATAAATTAGAATGATGTAAGTGTACATTGAAAGATAGTTTAGAATACATTAATACAAATTTAGAATATGGTTAAATATTTTTAAACAACACTAAAGAGTATAAGCTCCAGTTAACGAAAAACCCAATATTTTCGTAGGGGTTAACCTACAAATTTTGAGTGAAATTCAAAAAATATGACAATATTGTTTTATTGCATAGTTGCATCCTCCACTTACATATTATGATAGCCAAAGAGGTTTGGAACTTTTGTTGTCTCCGTTTCTTTAGATAATAGTTATTTAAAAGTGTTCAGTCCACTTATTTAAGCAGTAAATGATTTTAAACTTAATTAATTGTTAAAAATTAGAATAATGTTAATGAACTTGAAATTTAGTTTAGAATACATTAATACAAATGTAGAATATGGTTAAATATTTTTAAACAACACTAAAGAGTACAAGCTCCAGTTAACGAAAAACTCAATATTTTCGTAGGGATTTTCAACTAAATTAATTGTTAACCTATAAATTTTGAGTAAAATTCAAAAAATATGACAATATTGTTTTATTGCATAGTTGCATCCTCCATTTACATATTATGATGGTCAAAGAGGTTAGAAACCTTTGTTGTCTCAGTTTCTTTAGATAATAGTTATTTAATAGTGTTTAGTTCACTTATTTAAGCATTATATGATTTTCAACTAAACTAATTGTTAAAAATTAGAATGATGTAAATGAACCTTGAAAGATAGTTTAGAATACATTAATACAAATGTAGAATTTGGTTAAATATTTTTAAACAACAATAAAGAGTATAAACTCCAGTTAACGAAAAACTCAATATTTTCGGAGGAGTTAACCTACAAATTTTGAGTGAAATTCAAAAAATATGACAATATTGTTTTATTGCATAGTTGCCTTCTCCACTTACATATTATGATGGTCAAAGAGGTTAGAACCTTTGTTGTCTCCGTTTCTTTAGATAATAGTTCTTTAATAGTGTTTAGTCCACTTATTTAAGCAGTATATGATTTAACACTAAATTAATTGTTAAAAATTTGAATGATGTATATGAACCTTGAAAGATTGTTTAGAATACATTAATACAAATGTAGAATTTGGTTCAATATTTTTAAACAACACTAAAGTGTACAAGCTCCAGTTAACGAAAAACTCAATATTTTCGTAGGGGTTAACCTACAAATTTTGAGTAAAATTCAAAAAATATGACAATATTGTTTTATTGCATAGTTGCCTTCTCCACTTACATATTATGATGGTCAAAGAGGTTAGAAACCTTTGTTGTCTCAGTTTCTTTAGATAATAGTTATTTTATAGTGTTTAGTCCACTTATTTAAGCAGTATATGATTTAAACTAAATTAATTGTTAAAAATTAGAATGATGTAAGTGTACATTGAAAGATAGTTTAGAATACATTAATACAAATGTAGAATATGGTTAAATATTTTTAAACAACACTAAAGAGTACAAGCTCCAGTTAACGAAAAACTCAATATTTTCGTAGAGGTTAACCCACGGATTTTGAAAAAAATTCAAAAATATGAAAATCTGGTTTTAATGTATACTTTCATCGAGCACTGACATAAGATGATGGTCAAAGAGGTTTGGAACCTTTGTTGCCTCTATTTCTCTAGAAAATGAAGATTTTATAATTGTAATTCCACTAATTTAGGCAGTATATGAAATTTTACTAATCTAAATGTTAAAAAAATATAATGATTCCTATATTTCATTAAAGTGACTTTAGAATACGTTAATTCAAATGTAGAATATGTTTTTAAATTTTAAAACAAAATAAAAGAGTATAAACTTCAGTATATATTGCATTTACGGAAAACTCAATATTTTAGAAGGGGTTAACCCACGGATTTTGAAAAAAAATCAAAAATATGAAAATCTTGTTTTAATGTATAGTTTCATCGAGCACTAACATAAGATGATGGTCAAAGAGGTTTGGAACCTTTGTTGCCTCTATTTCCCTAGAAAATGAAGATTTTATAACGGTAATTCCACTAATTTAGGCAGTAGATGAAATTTTACTAATCTAAATGTTAAAAAATATAATGATTCCTATATTTCATTAAAGTGAGTTTAGAATACGTTAATTCAAATGTAGAATGTGTTTTTAAAATTTTAAACAAAAGAAAAGAGTATAAAATTCAGTATATAGAGCATTTACCGAAAACTCAATATTTTAGAAGGGGTTAACCCACGGATTTTGAAAAAAATTCAAAAATATGAAAATCTGGTTTTAATGTATAGTTTCATCGAGCACTGACATAAGATGATGGTCAAAGAGGTTTAGAACCATTGTTGCCTCCATTTCTCTAGAAAATGAAGATTTTATAACGGTAATTCCACTAATTTAGGCAGTATATGAAATTTTATCAAACTAAATGTTAAAAAATTATAATGATTCCTATTTTTCATGAAAGAGAGTTTAGAATACGTTAATTCAAATGTAGAATGTGTTTTTAAATTTTAAAACAAAAGTAAAGAGTATAAACTTCAGTATATAGAGCATTTACCGAAAACTCAATATTTTAGAAGGGGTTAACCCACGGATTTTGAAAAAAAATCAAAAATATGAAAATCTGGTTTTAATGTATAGTTTCATCGAGCACTGCCATAAGATGATGGTCAAAGAGGTTTGGAACCTTTGTTGCCTCTATTTCCCTAGAAAATGAAGATTTTATAACGGTAATTCCACTAATTTAGGCAGTAGATGAAATTTTACTAATCTAAATGTTAAAAAAATATAATGATTCCTATATTTCATTAAAGTGAGTTTAGAATACGTTAATTCAAATGTAGAATGTGTTTTTAAATTTTAAAACAAAAGAAAAGAGTATAAAATTCAGTATATAGAGCATTTACCGAAAACTCAATATTTTAGAAGGGGTTAACCCACGGATTTTGAAAAAAATTCAAAAATATGAAAATCTGGTTTTAATGTATAGTTTCATCGAGCACTGAAATAAGATGATGGTCAAAGAGGTTTGGAACCTTTGTTGCCTCAATTTCTCTAGAAAATGAAGATTTTATAATGGTAATTCCACTAATTTAGGCAGTATATGAAATTTTACTAAACTAAATGTTAAAAAGTTATAATTATTCCTATTTTTCATGAAAGAGAGTTTAGAATACGTTAATTCAAATGTATAATGTGTTTTTAAATTTTAAAACAAAAGTAAAGAGTATAAACTTCAGTATATAGAGCATTTACCGAAAACTCAATATTTTTGAAGGGGTTAACCCACGGATTTTGAAAAAAATTCAAAAATATGAAAATCTGGTTTAATTGTATAGTTTCATCGAGCACTGAAATAAGATGATGGTCAAAGAGGTTTGGAACCTTTGGTGCCTCAATTTCTCTAGAAAATGAAGATTTTATAATGGTAATTCCACTAATTTAGGCAGTATATGAAATTTTATCAAACTAAATGTTAAAAAATTATAATGATTCCTATTTTTCATGAAAGAGAGTTTAGAATACGTTAATTCAAATGTAGAATGTGTTTTTAAATTTTAAAACAAAAGTAAAGAGTATAAACTTCAGTATATAGAGCATTTACCGAAAACTCAATATTTTAGAAGGGGTTAACCCACGGATTTTGAAAAAAAATCAAAAATATGAAAATCTGGTTTTAATGTATAGTTTCATCGAGCACTGCCATAAGATGATGGTCAAAGAGGTTTGAAACCTTTGTTGCCTCTATTTCCCTAGAAAATGAAGATTTTATAACGGTAATTCCACTAATTTAGGCAGTAGATGAAATTTTACTAATCTAAATGTTAAAAAAATATAATGATTCCTATATTTCATTAAAGTGAGTTTAGAATACGTTAATTCAAATGTAGAATGTGTTTTTAAATTTTGAAACAAAAGAAAAGAGTATAAAATTCAGTATATATAGCATTTACCGAAAACTCAATATTTTTGAAGGGGTAAACCCACGGATTTTGAAAAAAATTCAAAAATATGAAAATCTGGTTTAATTGTATAGTTTCATCGAGCACTGAAATAAGATGATGGTCAAAGAGGTTTGGAACCTTTGTTGCCTCTATTTCCCTAGAAAATGAAGATTTTATAACGGTAATTCCACTAATTTAGGCAGTAGATAAAATTTTACTAATCTAAATGTTAAAAAAATATAATGATTCCTATATTTCATTAAAGTGAGTTTAGAATACGTTAATTCAAATGTAGAATGTGTTTTTAAATTTTAAAACAAAAGAAAAGAGTATAAAATTCAGTATATAGAGCATTTACCGAAAACTCAATATTTTTGAAGGGGTAAACCCACGGATTTTGAAAAAAATTCAAAAATATGAAAATCTGGTTTAATTGTATAGTTTCATCGAGCACTGAAATAAGATGATGGTCAAAGAGGTTTGGAACCTTTGTTGCCTCAATTTCTCTAGAAAATGAAGATTTTATAATGGTAATTCCACTAATTTAGGCAGTATATGAAATTTTACTAAACTAAATGTTAAAAAGTTATAATTATTCCTATTTTTCATGAAAGAGAGTTTAGAATACGTTAATTCAAATGTAGAATGTGTTTTGAAATTTTAAAACAAAAGTAAAGAGTATAAACTTCAGTATATAGAGCATTTACCGAAAACTCAATATTTTAGAAGGGGTTAACCCACGGATTTTGAAAAAAAATCAAAAATATGAAAATATGGTTTTAATGTATAGTTTCATCGAGCACTGAAATAAGATGATGGTCAAAGAGGTTTGGAACCTTTGTTGCCTCAATTTCTCTAGAAAATGAAGATTTTATAATGGTAATTCCACTAATTTAGGCAGTATATGAAATTTTACTAAACTAAATGTTAAAAAGTATTATTCCTATTTTTCATGAAAGAGAGTTTAGAATACGTTAATTCAAATGTAGAATGTGTTTTTAAATTTTAAAACAAAAGTAAAGAGTATAAACTTCAGTATATAGAGCATTTACCGAAAACTCAATATTTTAGAAGGGGTTAACCCACGGATTTTGAAAAAAATTCAAAAATATGAAAATCTGGTTTAATTGTATAGTTTCATCGAGCACTGAAATAAGATGATGGTCAAAGAGGTTTGGAACCTTTGTTGCCTCTATTTCCCTAGAAAATGAAGATTTTATAACGGTAATTCCACTAATTTAGGCAGTAGATGAAATTTTACTAATCTAAATGTTAAAAAAATATAATGATTCCTATATTTCATTAAAGTGAGTTTAGAATACGTTAATTCAAATGTAGAATGTGTTTTTAAATTTTAAAACAAAAGAAAAGAGTATAAAATTCAGTATATATAGCATTTACCGAAAACTCAATATTTTTGAAGGGGTAAACCCACGGATTTTGAAAAAAATTCAAAAATATGAAAATCTGGTTTAATTGTATAGTTTCATCGAGCACTGAAATAAGATGATGGTCAAAGAGGTTTGGAACCTTTGTTGCCTCAATTTCTCTAGAAAATGAAGATTTTATAATGGTAATTCCACTAATTTAGGCAGTATATGAAATTTTACTAAACTAAATGTTAAAAAGTTATAATTATTCCTATTTTCATGAAAGAGAGTTTAGAATACGTTAATTCAAATGTAGAATGTGTTTTTAAATTTTAAAACAAAAGTAAAGAGTATAAACTTCAGTATATAGAGCATTTACCGAAAACTCAATATTTTTGAAGGGGTAAACCCACGGATTTTGAAAAAAATTCAAAAATATGAAAATCTGGTTTAATTGTATAGTTTCATCGAGAACTGAAATAAGATGATGGTCAAAGAGGTTTGGAACCTTTGTTGCCTCAATTTCTCTAGAAAATGAAGATTTTATAATGGTAATTCCACTAATTTAGGCAGTATATGAAATTTTACTAAACTAAATGTTAAAAAGTTATAATTATTCCTATTTTTCATGAAAGAGAGTTTAGAATACGTTAATTCAAATGTAGAATGTGTTTTTAAATTTTAAAACAAAAGTAAAGAGTATAAACTTCAGTATATAGAACATTTACCGAAAACTCAATATTTTAGAAGGGGTTAACCCACGGATTTTGAAAAAAAATTCAAAAATATGAAAATCTGGTTTAATTGTATAGTTTCATCGAGCACTGAAATAAGATGATGGTCAAAGAGGTTTGGAACCTTTGTTGCCTCAATTTCTCTAGAAAATGAAGATTTTATAACGGTAATTCCACTAATTTAGGCAGCATATGAAATTTTATCAAACTAAATGTTAAAAAATTATAATGATTCCTATTTTTCATGAAAGAGAGTTTAGAATACGTTAATTCAAATGTAGAATGTGTTTTTAAATTTTAAAACAAAAGTAAAGAGTATAAACTTCAGTATATAGAGCATTTACCGAAAACTCAATATTTTAGAAGGGGTTAACCCACGGATTTTGAAAAAAATCAAAAATATGAAAATCTGGTTTTAATGTATAGTTTCATCGAGCACTGCCATAAGATGATGGTCAAAGAGGTTTGGAACCTTTGTTGCCTATATTTCCCTAGAAAATGAAGATTTTATAACGGTAATTCCACTAATTTAGGCAGTAGATGAAATTTTACTAATCTAAATGTTAAAAAATATAATGATTCCTATATTTCATTAAAGTGAGTTTAGAATACGTTAATTCAAATGTAGAATGTGTTTTTAAATTTTAAAACAAAAGAAAAGAGTATAAAATTCAGTATATATAGCATTTACCGAAAACTCAATATTTTTGAAGGGGTAAACCCACGGATTTTGAAAAAAATTCAAAAATATGAAAATCTGGTTTAATTGTATAGTTTCATCGAGCACTGAAATAAGATGATGGTCAAAGAGGTTTGGAACCTTTGTTGCCTCAATTTCTCTAGAAAATGAAGATTTTATAATGGTAATTCCACTAATTTAGGCAGTATATGAAATTTTACTAAACTAAATGTTAAAAAGTTATAATTATTCCTATTTTTCATGAAAGAGAGTTTAGAATACGTTAATTCAAATGTAGAATGTGTTTTTAAATTTTAAAACAAAAGTAAAGAGTATAAACTTCAGTATATAGAGCATTTACCGAAAACTCAATATTTTAGAAGGGGTTAACCCACGGATTTTGAAAAAAATTCAAAAATATGAAAATCTGGTTTAATTGTATAGTTTCATCGAGCACTGAAATAAGATGATGGTCAAAGAGGTTTGGAACCTTTGTTGCCTCCATTTCTCTAGAAAATGAAGATTTTATAACGGTAATTCCACTAATTTAGGCAGTATATGAAATTTTACTAAACTAAATGTTAAAAAGTTATAATTATTCCTATTTTTCATGAAAGAGAGTTTAGAATACGTTAATTCAAATGTAGAATGTGTTTTTAAATTTTAAAACAAAAGTAAAGAGTATAAACTTCAGTATATAGAGCATTTACCGAAAACTCAATATTTTAGAAGGGGTTAACCCACGGATTTTGAAAAAAATTCAAAAATATGAAAATCTGGTTTTAATGTATAGTTTCATCGAGCACTGCCTTAAGATGATGGTCAAAGAGGTTTGGAACCTTTGTTGCCTCTATTTCCCTAGAAAATGAAGATTTTATAACGGTAATTCCACTAATTTAGGCAGTAGATGAAATTTTACTAATCTAAATGTTAAAAAAATATAATGATTCCTATATTTCATTAAAGTGAGTTTAGAATACGTTAGTTCAAATGTAGAATGTGTTTTTAAATTTTAAAACAAAAGAAAAGAGTATAAAATTCAGTATATAGAGCATTTACCGAAAACTCAATATTTTAGAAGGGGTTAACCCACGGATTTTGAAAAAAATTCAAAAATATGAAAATCTGGTTTTAATGTATAGTTTCATCGAGCACTGACATAAGATGATGGTCAAAGAGGTTTAGAACCATTGTTGCCTCCATTTCTCTAGAAAATGAAGATTTTATAACGGTAATTCCACTAATTTAGGCAGTATATGAAATTTTATCAAACTAAATGTTAAAAAATTATAATGATTCCTATTTTTCATGAAAGAGAGTTTAGAATACGTTAATTCAAATGTAGAATGTGTTTTTAAATTTTAAAACAAAAGTAAAGAGTATAAACTTCAGTATATAGAGCATTTACCGAAAACTCAATATTTTAGAAGGGGTTAACCCACGGATTTTGAAAAAAAATCAAAAATATGAAAATCTGGTTTTAATGTATAGTTTCATCGAGCACTGCCATAAGATGATGGTCAAAGAGGTTTGGAACCTTTGTTGCCTCTATTTCCCTAGAAAATGAAGATTTTATAACGGTAATTCCACTAATTTAGGCAGTAGATGAAATTTTACTAATCTAAATGTTAAAAAAATATAATGATTCCTATATTTCATTAAAGTGAGTTTAGAATACGTTAATTCAAATGTAGAATGTGTTTTTAAATTTTAAAACAAAAGAAAAGAGTATAAAATTCAGTATATATAGCATTTACCGAAAACTCAATATTTTTGAAGGGGTAAACCCACGGATTTTGAAAAAAATTCAAAAATATGAAAATCTGGTTTAATTGTATAGTTTCATCGAGCACTGAAATAAGATGATGGTCAAAGAGGTTTGGAACCTTTGTTGCCTCAATTTCTCTAGAAAATGAAGATTTTATAATGGTAATTCCACTAATTTAGGCAGTATATGAAATTTTACTAAACTAAATGTTAAAAAGTTATAATTATTCCTATTTTTCATGAAAGAGAGTTTAGAATACGTTAATTCAAATGTAGAATGTGTTTTTAAATTTTAAAACAAAAGTAAAGAGTATAAACTTCAGTATATAGAGCATTTACCGAAAACTCAATATTTTAGAAGGGGTTAACCCACGGATTTTGAAAAAAATTCAAAAATATGAAAATCTGGTTTAATTGTATAGTTTCATCGAGCACTGAAATAAGATGATGGTCAAAGAGGTTTGGAACCTTTGTTGCCTCAATTTCTCTAGAAAATGAAGATTTTATAATGGTAATTCCACTAATTTAGGCAGTATATGAAATTTTATCAAACTAAATGTTAAAAAAGTTATAATGATTCCTATTTTTCATGAAAGAGAGTTTAGAATACGTTAATTCAAATGTAGAATGTGTTTTTAAATTTTAAAACAAAAGTAAAGAGTATAAACTTCAGTATATAGAGCATTTACCGAAAACTCAATATTTTAGAAGGGGTTAACCCACGGATTTTGAAAAAAAATCAAAAATATGAAAATCTGGTTTTAATGTATAGTTTCATCGAGCACTGCCATAAGATGATGGTCAAAGAGGTTTGGAACCTTTGTTGCCTATATTTCCCTAGAAAATGAAGATTTTATAACGGTAATTCCACTAATTTAGGCAGTAGATGAAATTTTACTAATCTAAATGTTAAAAAATATAATGATTCCTATATTTCATTAAAGTGAGTTTAGAATACGTTAATTCAAATGTAGAATGTGTTTTTAAATTTTAAAACAAAAGAAAAGAGTATAAAATTCAGTATATAGAGCATTTACCGAAAACTCAATATTTTAGAAGGGGTAACCCACGGATTTTGAAAAAAATTCAAAAATATGAAAATCTGGTTTAATTGTATAGTTTCATCGAGCACTGAAATAAGATGATGGTCAAAGAGGTTTGGAACCTTTGTTGCCTCAATTTCTCTAGAAAATGAAAGATTTTATAACTGGTAATTCCACTAATTTAGGCAGTATATGAAATTTTACTAACTAAATGTTAAAAAGTTATAATGATTCCTATTTTCATGAAAGAGAGTTTAGAATACGTTAATTCAAATGTAGAATGTGTTTTTAAATTTTAAAACAAAAGTAAAGAGTATAAACTTCAGTATATAGAGCATTTACCGAAAACTCAATATTTTAGAAGGGGTTAACCCACGGATTTTGAAGAAAATTCAAAAATATGAAAATCTGGTTTAATTGTATAGTTTCATCGAGCACTGAAATAAGATGATGGTCAAAGAGGTTTGGAACCTTTGTTGCCTCAATTTCTCTAGAAAATAAAGATTTTATAATGGTAATTCCACTAATTTAGGCAGTATATGAAATTTTACTAAACTAAATGTTAAAAAGTTATAATTATTCCTATTTTCATGAAAGAGAGTTTAGAATACGTTAATTCAAATGTAGAATGTGTTTTTAAATTTTAAAACAAAAGTAAAGAGTATAAACTTCAGTATATAGAGCATTTACCGAAAACTCAATATTTTAGAAGGGGTTAACCCACGGATTTTGAAGAAAATTCAAAAATATGAAAATCTGGTTTAATTGTATAGTTTCATCGAGCACTGAAATAAGATGATGGTCAAAGAGGTTTGGAACCTTTGTTGCCTCAATTTCTCTAGAAAATGAAGATTTTATAATGGTAATTCCACTAATTTAGGCAGTATATGAAATTTTACTAAACTAAATGTTAAAAAGTTATAATTATTCCTATTTTTCATGAAAGAGAGTTTAGAATACGTTAATTCAAATGTAGAATGTGTTTTTAAATTTTAAAACAAAAGTAAAGAGTATAAACTTCAGTATATAGAGCATTTACCGAAAACTCAATATTTTAGAAGGGGTTAACCCACGGATTTTGAAGAAAATTCAAAAATATGAAAATCTGGTTTAATTGTATAGTTTCATCGAGCACTGAAATAAGATGATGGTCAAAGAGGTTTGGAACCTTTGTTGCCTCAATTTCTCTAGAAAATAAAGATTTTATAATGGTAATTCCACTAATTTAGGCAGTATATGAAATTTTACTAAACTAAATGTTAAAAAGTTATAATTATTCCTATTTTTCATGAAAGAGAGTTTAGAATACGTTAATTCAAATGTATAATGTGTTTTTAAATTTTAAAACAAAAGTAAAGAGTATAAACTTCAGTATATAGAGCATTTACCGAAAACTCAATATTTTTGAAGGGGTTAACCCACGGATTTTGAAAAAAATTCAAAAATATGAAAATCTGGTTTAATTGTATAGTTTCATCGAGCACTGAAATAAGATGATGGTCAAAGAGGTTTGGAACCTTTGTTGCCTCAATTTCTCTAGAAAATGAAGATTTTATAATGGTAATTCCACTAATTTAGGCAGTATATGAAATTTTATCAAACTAAATGTTAAAAAATTATAATGATTCCTATTTTTCATGAAAGAGAGTTTAGAATACGTTAATTCAAATGTAGAATGTGTTTTTAAATTTTAAAACAAAAGTAAAGAGTATAAACTTCAGTATATAGAGCATTTACCGAAAACTCAATATTTTAGAAGGGGTTAACCCACGGATTTTGAAAAAAAATCAAAAATATGAAAATCTGGTTTTAATGTATAGTTTCATCGAGCACTGCCATAAGATGATGGTCAAAGAGGTTTGGAACCTTTGTTGCCTCTATTTCCCTAGAAAATGAAGATTTTATAACGGTAATTCCACTAATTTAGGCAGTAGATGAAATTTTACTAATCTAAATGTTAAAAAAATATAATGATTCCTATATTTCATTAAAGTGAGTTTAGAATACGTTAATTCAAATGTAGAATGTGTTTTTAAATTTTAAAACAAAAGAAAAGAGTATAAAATTCAGTATATATAGCATTTACCGAAAACTCAATATTTTAGAAGGGGTTAACCCACGGATTTTGAAAAAAATTCAAAAATATGAAAATCTGGTTTAATTGTATATAGTTTCATCGAGCACTGAAATAAGATGATGGTCAAAGAGGTTTGGAACCTTTGTTGCCTATATTTCCCTAGAAAATGAAGATTTTATAACGGTAATTCCACTAATTTAGGCAGTAGATAAATTTTACTAATCTAAATGTTAAAAAAATATAATGATTCCTATATTTCATTAAAGTGAGTTTAGAATACGTTAATTCAAATGTAGAATGTGTTTTTAAATTTTAAAACAAAAGAAAAGAGTATAAAATTCAGTATATAGAGCATTTACCGAAAACTCAATATTTTTGAAGGGGTAAACCCACGGATTTTGAAAAAAATTCAAAAATATGAAAATCTGGTTTAATTGTATAGTTTCATCGAGCACTGAAATAAGATGATGGTCAAAGAGGTTTGGAACCTTTGTTGCCTCAATTTCTCTAGAAAATGAAGATTTTATAATGGTAATTCCACTAATTTAGGCAGTATATGAAATTTTACTAAACTAAATGTTAAAAAGTTATAATTATTCCTATTTTTCATGAAAGAGAGTTTAGAATACGTTAATTCAAATGTAGAATGTGTTTTGAAATTTTAAAACAAAAGTAAAGAGTATAAACTTCAGTATATAGAGCATTTACCGAAAACTCAATATTTTAGAAGGGGTTAACCCACGGATTTTGAAAAAAAATCAAAAATATGAAAATATGGTTTTAATGTATAGTTTCATCGAGCACTGAAATAAGATGATGGTCAAAGAGGTTGGAACCTTTGTTGCCTCAATTTCTCTAGAAAATGAAGATTTTATAATGGTAATTCCACTAATTTAGGCAGTATATGAAATTTTACTAAACTAAATGTTAAAAAGTATTATTCCTATTTTTCATGAAAGAGAGTTTAGAATACGTTAATTCAAATGTAGAATGTGTTTTTAAATTTTAAAACAAAAGTAAAGAGTATAAACTTCAGTATATAGAGCATTTACCGAAAACTCAATATTTTAGAAGGGGTTAACCCACGGATTTTGAAAAAAATTCAAAAATATGAAAATCTGGTTTAATTGTATAGTTTCATCGAGCACTGAAATAAGATGATGGTCAAAGAGGTTTGGAACCTTTGTTGCCTCTATTTCCCTAGAAAATGAAGATTTTATAACGGTAATTCCACTAATTTAGGCAGTAGATGAAATTTTACTAATCTAAATGTTAAAAAATATAATGATTCCTATATTTCATTAAAGTGAGTTTAGAATACGTTAATTCAAATGTAGAATGTGTTTTTAAATTTTAAAACAAAAGAAAAGAGTATAAAATTCAGTATATAGAGCATTTACCGAAAACTCAATATTTTTAGAAGGGGTAAACCCACGGATTTTGAAAAAAATTCAAAAATATGAAAATCTGGTTTAATTGTATAGTTTCATCGAGCACTATGAAATAAGATGATGGTCAAAGAGGTTTGGAACCTTTGTTGCCTCAATTTCTCTAGAAAATGAAGATTTATAAGGTAATTCCACTAATTTAGGCAGTATATGAAATTTTACTAAACTAAATGTTAAAAAGTTATAATGATTCCTATTTTTCATGAAAGAGAGTTTAGAATACGTTAATTCAAATGTAGAATGTGTTTTTAAATTTTAAAACAAAAGTAAAGAGTATAAACTTCAGTATATAGAGCATTTACCGAAAACTCAATATTTTTGAAGGGGTAAACCCACGGATTTTGAAAAAAATTCAAAAATATGAAAATCTGGTTTAATTGTATAGTTTCATCGAGCACTGAAATAAGATGATGGTCAAAGAGGTTTGGAACCTTTGTTGCCTCAATTTCTCTAGAAAATGAAGATTTTATAATGGTAATTCCACTAATTTAGGCAGTATATGAAATTTTACTAAACTAAATGTTAAAAAGTTATAATTATTCCTATTTTTCATGAAAGAGAGTTTAGAATACGTTAATTCAAATGTAGAATGTGTTTTTAAATTTTAAAACAAAAGTAAAGAGTATAAACTTCAGTATATAGAGCATTTACCGAAAACTCAATATTTTTGAAGGGGTAAACCCACGGATTTTGAAAAAAATTCAAAAATATGAAAATCTGGTTTAATTGTATAGTTTCATCGAGAACTGAAATAAGATGATGGTCAAAGAGGTTTGGAACCTTTGTTGCCTCAATTTCTCTAGAAAATGAAGATTATTTATAATGGTAATTCCACTAATTTAGGCAGTATATGAATTTTACTAAACTAAATGTTAAAAAAGTTATAATTATTCCTATTTTTCATGAAAGAGAGTTTAGAATACGTTAATTCAAATGTAGAATGTGTTTTTAAATTTTAAAACAAAAGTAAAGAGTATAAAACTTCAGTATATAGAACAATTTTACCGAAAACTCAATATTTTAGAAGGGGTTAACCCACGGATTTTGAAAAAAATTCAAAATATGAACATCTGGTCCTCTTTGACATATTTAACCATATTCTATATTCTATTAATGTAATTCTAAACACCTTTCAAGGTACATGTACACCATTCTAATGTTTAACAATTAATTTAATCTAAATTCATATACTGCGTAAATAAGTGGACTAACCACTATAAAATACATCTATCTATAGAGAAACAGAGAAACAAAGGTTTCTAACCTCTTTGACCCTCATAATTTGAATGTGGAGGATACAACTTGCAATAAACAATATTTTCTGTTTTTTTAATTTCACTTAAAATTTGTGGGTTAACCCCTACGAAAATATTGAGTTTTTCGTTAATTGCTATATATATTGATGTTATACTTTTAGTGTTCTTTAAAAATATTTAACCATGTTCTATATTCTTATTAATGTATTCTAAACCACCTTTCATGGTAACTGTACATCATTCTAATGTTTAACAATTAATTAGTTTAAATTCATATATTGCTAAATATGTGGATAACCACTATAAAATAACTATTATCTAGAGAATCGGAGACAACAAAGGTTCCTAACCTCTTTGAGCTTCATAATATGAATGTGGTGGATGCAAATTTGCAATAAAACAATATTGTCTTGTTTTTTTAATTCACTCAAAATTTGTAGGTTAACCCTACGAAAATATTGAGTTTTTCGTTAATTGCTATATATATTGAAGCTTATAATTTTAGTGTTGTTTAAAAATATTTAACCATATTTATATTCTTATTAATGTATCAAAACCACCTTTCAAGGTAACTGTACATCATTCTACTGTTTAACAATTAATTTAGTCTAAATTCATATACTGCTTAAATAAGTGGACTAACCACTATAAAATCACTATTATCTAGAGAAACGGAGATAACAAAGGTTACTAACCTCTTTGAGCTTCATAATATGAATGTCGTGGATGCAACTTTGCAATAAAACAATATTGTCATGTTTTTTTTATTTCACTCAAATTTGTGGGTTAACCCCTACGAAATATTGAGTTTTTCGTTAATTGCTATATATATATTGAAGCTTATCCTTTTAGTGTTGTTTAAAAATATTTAACCATATTTTATATTCGTATTAATGTATTCTAAACCACCTTTCAAGGTACATGTACATCATTCTAATTTGTAACAATTAATTTAGTATAAATTCATATAGTGCTTAAATATGTAGACTAACCACTATAAAATCACTATTATCTAGAGAAACAAAGACAACAAAGGTTCCTAACCTCTTTGACCATCATAATATTAATGTGGAGGATGTAAATTTGCAATAAAACAATATTGTCATGTTTTTTTAATTTCACTCAAAATTTGTGGGTTAATCCCTACGAAAATATTGAGTTTTTCGTTAATTGCTATATAGATTGAATTTTATACTTTTAGTGTTGTTTAAAAATATTTAACCATATTCTATATTTTTAGTAATGTATTCTAAACCACCTTTAAAGTTAAATGTACATCATTCTAACGTTTAACTATTAATTTAGTCTAAATTCATAGACTGCTTAAATAAGTGGACTAACAACTATAAAATCACTATTATCTAGAGAAATAGAGACAACAAAGGTTCCTAGCCTCTTTGTGCTTCCTAATATGTAAGTGGAGGATGCAAATTTTCAATAAAACAATATTGTCATATTTTTTTAATATCACTCAAAATTTGTGGGTTAACCCCTACGAAAATATTGAGTTTTTCGTTAATTGCTATATATATTGAAGCTTATACTTTTAGTGTTGTTTAAAAATATTTAACCATATTCTATATTCTTATTAATGTATTATAAACACCTTTTCAAGGTACATGTACATCATTCTAATGTTTAACAATTAATTTAGTCAAAATTCATATACTGCTTAAATATGTGGACTAACCACCTATAAAATCACTACTATCTAGAGAAACAGAGACAACAAAGGTTCCTAACCTCTTTGACCATCATAATATGAATGTAGAGGATGCAAATTTGCAATAAACCAATATTGTCATGTTTTTTTATTTCACTCAAAATTTGTGGGTTAACCCCTACGAAAATATTGAGTTTTTCGTTAATTGCTATATATATTGAAGCTTATACTTTTAGTGTTGTTTAAAAATATTTAACCATATTCTATATTCTTATTAATGTATTATAAACACCCTTTAAAGGTACATGTACATCATTCTAATGTTTAACAATTAATTTAGTCTAAATTCATAGACTGCTTAAATAAGTGGACTAACAACTATAAAATCACTATTATCTAGAGAAATAGAGACAACAAAGGTTCCTAGCCTCTTTGAGCTTCCTAATATGTAAGTGGAGGATGCAAATTTTCAATAAAACAATATTGTCATATTTTTTTAATATCACTCAAAATTTGTGGGTTAACCCCTACGAAAATATTGAGTTTTTCGTTAATTGCTATATAGATTGAAGCTTATACTTTTAGTGTTGTTTAAAAATATTTAACCATATTCTATATTCTTATTAATGTATTCTAAACACCCTTTCAAGGTACATGTACATCATTCTAATGTTTAACAATTAATTTAGTCTAAATTCATATACTGCTTAAATAAGTGGACTAACCACTATAAAATCACTATTATCTAGAGAAACAGAGACAACAAAGGTTCCTAACCTCTTTGAGCTTCATAATATGAATGTGGAGGATTCAACTTTGCAATAAAACAATATTGTCATGTTTTTTTAATTTCACTCAAAATTTGTGGGTTAACCCCTACGAAAATATTGAGTTTTTCGTTAATTGCTATATAGATTGAAGCTTTTACTTTTAGTGTTGTTTAAAAATATTTAACCATATTCTATATTCTTATTAATGTATTCTAAACACCCTTTCAAGGTACATGTACATCATTCTAATGTTTAACAATTAATTTAGTCTATATTCATAGACTGCTTAAATAAGTGGACTAACAACTATAAAATCACTATTATCTAGAGAAACAGAGACAACAAAGGTTTCTAACCTCTTTGACCCTCATAATATGAATGTGGAGGATACAACTTTGCAATAAAACAATATTGTCATGTTTTTTTAATTTCACTCAAAATTTGTGGGTTAACCCCTACGAAAATATTGAGTTTTTCGTTAATTGCTATATATATTGAAGCTTATACTTTTAGTGTTGTTTAAAAATATTTAACCATATTCTATATTCTTATTAATGTATTCTAAACCACCTTTCAAGGTAACTGTACATCATTCTAATGTTTAACAATTAATTTAGTCTAAATTCATATACTGCTTAAATAAGTGGACTAACCACTATAAAATCACTATTATCTAGAGAAACGGAGACAACAAAGGTTCCTAACCTCTTTGAGCTTCATAATATGAATGTGGTGGATGCAACTTTGCAATAAAACAAGATTGTCATGTTTTTTTAATTTCACTCAAAATTTGTGGGTTAACCCCTACGAAAATATTGAGTTTTTCGTTAATTGCTATATAGATTGAAGCTTTTACTTTTAGTGTTGTTTAAAAATATTTAACCATATTCTATATTCTTAGTAATGTATTCTAAACACCCTTTCAAGGTAACTGTACATCATTCTAATGTTTAACAATTAATTTAGTCTAAATTCATATACTGCTTAAATAAGTGGACTAACCACTATAAAATCACTATTATCTAGAGAAACGGAGATAACAAAGGTTACTAACCTCTTTGAGCTTCATAATATGAATGTCGTGGATGCAACTTTGCAATAAAACAATATTGTCATGTTTTTTTATTTCACTCAAAATTTGTGGGTTAACCCCTACGAAAATATTGAGTTTTTCGTTAATTGCTATATATATTGAAGCTTATCCTTTTAGTGTTGTTTAAAAATATTTAACCATATTTATATTCGTATTAATGTATTCTAAACCACCTTTCAAGGTACATGTACATCATTCTAATTTGTAACAATTAATTTAGTATAAATTCATATAGTGCTTAAATATGTAGACTAACCACTATAAAATCACTATTATCTAGAGAAACAAGACAACAAAGGTTCCTAACCTCTTTGACCATCATAATATTAATGTGGAGGATGTAAATTTGCAATAAAACAATATTGTCATGTTTTTTTAATTTCACTCAAAATTTGTGGGTTAACCCCTACGAAAATATTGAGTTTTTCGTTAATTGCTATATAGATTGAATCTTTTACTTTTAGTGTTGTTTAAAAATATTTAACCATATTCTATATTCTTAGTAATGTATTCTAAACACCCTTTAAGGTAAATGTACATCATTCTAATGTTTAACAATTAATTTAGTCTAAATTCATAGACTGCTTAAATAAGTGGACTAACAACTATAAAATCACTATTATCTAGAGAAATAGAGACAACAAAGGTTCCTAGCCTCTTTGAGCTTCCTAATATGTAAGTGGAGGATGCAAATTTTCAATAAAACAATATTGTCATATTTTTTTAATTTTACTCAAAATTTGTGGGTTAACCCCTACGAAAATATTGAGTTTTTCGTTAATTGCTACATAGATTGAAGCTTATACTTTTAGTGTTGTTTAAAAATATTTAACCATATTCTATATTCTTAGTAATGTATTCTAAACTACCTTTCAAGGTACATGTACATCATTCTAATGTTTAACAATTAATTTAGTCTAAATTCATATACTGCTTAAATAAGTGGACTAACCACTATAAAATCACTATTATCTAGAGAAACGGAGACAACAAAGGTTCCTAACCTCTTTGAGCTTCATAATATGAATGTGGTGGATGCAACTTTGCAATAAAACAATATTGTCATGTTTTTTTAATTTCACTCAAAATTTGTGGGTTAACCCCTACGAAAATATTGAGTTTTTCGTTAATTGCTATATATATTGAAGCTTATACTTTTAGTGTTGTTTAAAAATATTTAACCATATTCTATATTCTTATTAATGTATTATAAACACCCTTTCAAGGTACATGTACATCATTCTAATGTTTAACAATTAATTTAGTCTAAATTCATATACTGCTTAAATAAGTGGACTAACCACTATAAAATCACTATTATCTAGAGAAACAGAGACAACAAAGGTTCCTAACCTCTTTGACCATCATAATATGAATGTGGAGGATGCAAATTTGCAATAAAACAATATTGTCATGTTTTTTTAATTTCACTCAAAATTTGTGGGTTAACCCCTACGAAAATATTGAGTTTTTCGTTAATTGCTATATAGATTGAAGCTTATACTTTTAGTGTTGTTTAAAAATATTTAACCATATTCTATATTCTTAGTAATGTATTCTAAACCACCTTTCAAGGTAAATGTACATCATTCTAATGTTTAACAATTAATTTAGTCTAAATTCATAGACTGCTTAAATAAGTGGACTAACAACTATAAAATCACTATTATCTAGAGAAACAGAGACAACAAAGGTTCCTAGCCTCTTTGAGCTTCATAATATGTAATGTGGAGGATGCAAATTTTCAATAAAACAATATTGTCATATTTTTTTAATTATCACTCAAAATTTGTGGGTTAACCCCTACGAAAATATTGAGTTTTTCGTTAATTGCTATATATATTGAAGCTTATACTTTTAGTGTTGTTTAAAAATATTTAACCATATTCTATATTCTTATTAATGTATTCTAAACTACCTTTCAAGGTACATGTACATCATTCTAATTGTTAACAATTAATTTAGTCTAAATTCATATAGTGCTTAAATATGTAGGACTAACCACTATAAAATCACTATTATCTAGAGAAACAGAGACAACAAAGGTTCCTAACCTCTTTGACCATCATAATATGAATGTAGAGGATGCAAATTTGCAATAAACCAATATTGTCATGTTTTTTTTATTTCACTCAAAATTTGTGGGTTAACCCCTACGAAAATATTGAGTTTTTCGTTAATTGCTATATATATTGAAGCTTATACTTTTAGTGTTGTTTAAAAATATTTAACCATATTCTATATTCTTATTAATGTATTATAAACACCCTTTCAAGGTACATGTACATCATTCTAATGTTTAACAATTAATTTAGTCTAAATTCATAGACTGCTTAAATAAGTGGACTAACAACGATAAAATCACTATTATCTAGAGAAACAGAGACGACAAAGGTTCCTAGCCACTTTGAGCTTCAAAATATGTAAGTGGAGGATGCAAATTTTCAATAAAACAATATTGTCATATTTTTTTAATATCACTCAAAATTTGTGGGTTAACCCCTACGAAAATATTGAGTTTTTCGTTAATTGCTATATATATTGAAGCTTATACTTTTAGTGTTGTTTAAAAATATTTAACCATATTCTATATTCTTATTAATGTATTATAAACACCCTTTCAAGGTACATGTACATCATTCTAATGTTTAACAATTAATTTAGTCTAAATTCATATACTGCTTAAATAAGTGGACTAACCACTATAAAATCACTACTATCTAGAGAAACAGAGACAACAAAGGTTCCTAACCTCTTTGACCATCATAATATGAATGTAGAGGATGCAAATTTGCAATAAACCAATATTGTCATGTTTTTTTAATTTCACTCAAAATTTGTGGGTTAACCCCTACGAAAATATTGAGTTTTTCGTTAATTGCTATATAGATTGAAGCTTTTACTTTTAGTGTTGTTTAAAAATATTTAACCATATTCTATATTCTTAGTAATGTATTCTAAACACCCTTTCAAGGTAAATGTACATCATTCTAATGTTTAACAATTAATTTAGTCTAAATTCATAGACTGCTTAAATAAGTGGACTAACAACTATAAAATCACTATTATCTAGAGAAACTAGAGACAACAAAGGTTCCTAGCCTCTTTGAGCTTCATAATATGTAAGTGGAGGATGCAAATTTTCAATAAAACAATATTGTCATATTTTTTTAATATCACTCAAAATTTGTGGGTTAACCCCTACGAAAATATTGAGTTTTTCGTTAATTGCTATATATATTGAAGCTTATACTTTTAGTGTTGTTTAAAAATATTTAACCATATTCTATATTCGTATTAATGTATTCTAAACTACCTTTCAAGGTACATGTACATCATTCTAATGTTTAACAATTAATTTAGTCTAAATTCATATACTGCTTAAATAAGTGGACTAACCACTATAAAATCACTATTATCTAGAGAAACAGAGACAACAAAGGTTCCTAGCCTCTTTGAGCTTCATAATATGTAAGTGGAGAATGCAAATTTTCAATAAAACAATATTGTCATATTTTTTTAATATCACTCAAAATTTGTGGGTTAACCCCTACGAAAATATTGAGTTTTTCGTTAATTGCTATATATATTGAAGCTTATACTTTTAGTGTTGTTTAAAAATATTTAACCATATTCTATATTCTTATTAATGTATTATAAACACCTTTCAAGGTACATGTACATCATTCTAATGTTTAACAATTAATTTAGTCTAAATTCATATACTGCTTAAATAAGTGGACTAACCACTATAAAATCACTATTATCTAGAGAAACAGAGACAACAAAGGTTCCTAACCTCTTTAACCATCATAATATGAATGTAGAGGATGCAAATTTGCAATAAAACAATATTGTCATGTTTTTTTAATTTCACTCAAAATTTGTGGGTTAACCCCTACGAAAATATTGAGTTTTTCGTTAATTGCTATATAGATTGAAGCTTTTACTTTTAGTGTTGTTTAAAAATATTTAACCATATTCTATATTCTTATTAATGTATTCTAAACACCCTTTCAAGGTAAATGTACATCATTCTAATGTTTAACAATTAATTTAGTCTAAATTCATAGACTGCTTAAATAAGTGGACTAACAACTATAAAATCACTATTATCTAGAGAAATAGAGACAACAAAGGTTCCTAGCCTCTTTGATGCTTCATAATATGTAATGTGGAGGATGCAAATTTTCAATAAAACAATATTGTCATATTTTTTTAATTATCACTCAAAATTTGTGGGTTAACCCCTACGAAAATATTGAGTTTTTCGTTAATTGCTATATATATTGAAGCTTATATTTTAGTGTTGTTTAAAAATATTTAACCATATTCTATATTCGTATTAATGTATTCTAAACTACCCTTTCAAGGTACATGTACATCATTCTAATGTTTAACAATTAATTTAGTCTAAATTCATATAGCTGCTTAAATATGTAGACTAACCACTATAAAATCACTATTATCTAGAGAAACAGAGACAACAAAGGTTTCTAACCTCTTTGACCCTCATAATATGAATGTGGAGGATCCAACTTTGCAATAAAACAATATTGTCATGTTTTTTTAATTTCACTCAAAATTTGTGGGTTAACCCCTACGAAAATATTGAGTTTTTCGTTAATTGCTATATATATTGAAGCTTATACTTTTAGTGTTGTTTAAAAATATTTAACCATATTCTATATTCTTATTAATGTATTATAAACACCCTTTCAAGGTACATGTACATCATTCTAATGTTTAACAATTAATTTAGTCTAAATTCATATACTGCTTAAATAAGTGGACTAACCACTATAAAATCACTATTATCTAGAGAAACAGAGACAACAAAGGTTCTAACCTCTTTGACCCTCATAATATGAATGTGGAGGATACAACTTTGCAATAAAACAATATTGTCATGTTTTTTTAATTTCACTCAAAATTTGTGGGTTAACCCCTACGAAAATATTGAGTTTTTCGTTAATTGCTATATATATTGAAGCTTATACTTTTAGTGTTGTTTAAAAATATTTAACCATATTCTATATTCTTATTAATGTATTCTAAACCACCTTTCAAGGTAACTGTACATCATTCTAATGTTTAACAATTAATTTAGTCTAAATTCATATACTGCTTAAATAAGTGGACTAACCACTATAAAATCACTATTATCTAGAGAAATCGGAGACAACAAAGGTTCCTAACCTCTTTGAGCTTCATAATATGAATGTGGTGGATGCAACTTTGCAATAAAACAATATTGTCATGTTTTTTTAATTTCACTCAAAATTTGTGGGTTAACCCCTACGAAAATATTGAGTTTTTCGTTAATTGCTATATATATTGAAGCTTATACTTTTAGTGTTGTTTAAAAATATTTAACCATATTCTATATTCTTATTAATGTATTCTAAACCACCTTTCAAGGTAACTGTACATCATTCTAATGTTTAACAATTAATTTAGTCTAAATTCATATACTGCTTAAATAAGTGGACTAACCACTATAAAATCACTATTATCTAGAGAAACGGAGACAACAAAGGTTACTAACCTCTTTGAGCTTCATAATATGAATGTGGAGGATGCAACTTTGCAATAAAACAATATTGTCATGTTTTTTTAATTTCACTCAAAATTTGTGGGTTAACCCCTACGAAAATATTGAGTTTTTCGTTAATTGCTATATATATTGAAGCTTATACTTTTAGTGTTGTTTAAAAATATTTAACCATATTCTATATTCTTATTAATGTATTCTAAACCACCTTTCAAGGTACATGTACATCATTCTAATGTTTAACAATTAATTTAGTATAAATTCATATACTGCTTAAATATGTGGACTAACCACTATAAAATCACTATTATCTAGAGAAACAGAGACAACAAAGGTTCCTAACCTCTTTGACCATCATAATATTAATGTGGAGGATGCAAATTTGCAATAAAACAATATTGTCATGTTTTTTTAATTTCACTCAAAATTTGTGGGTTAATCCCTACGAAAATATTGAGTTTTTCGTTAATTGCTATATAGATTGAATCTTTATACTTTTAGTGTTGTTTAAAAATATTTAACCATATTCTATATTTTTAGTAATGTATTCTAAACCACCTTTAAAGTTAAATGTACATCATTCTAACGTTTAACAATTAATTTAGTCTAAATTCATAGACTGCTTAAATAAGTGGACTAACAACTATAAAATCACTATTATCTAGAGAAATAGAGACAACAAAGGTTCCTAGCCTCTTTGTGCTTCCTAATATGTAAGTGGAGGATGCAAATTTTCAATAAAACAATATTGTCATATTTTTTTAATATCACTCAAAATTTGTGGGTTAACCCCTACGAAAATATTGAGTTTTTCGTTAATTGCTATATATATTGAAGCTTATATTTTTAGTGTTGTTTAAAAATATTTAACCATATTCTATATTCGAATTAATGTATTCTAAACTACCTTTCAAGGTACATGTACATCATTCTAATTTGTAACAATTAATTTAGTATAAATTCATATAGTGCTTAAATATGTAGACTAACCACTATAAAATCACTATTATCTAGAGAAACAAAGACAACAAAGGTTCCTAACCTCTTTGACCATCATAATATGAATGTGGAGGATGCAAATTTGCAATAAAACAATATTATCATGTTTTTTTAATTTCACTCAAAATTTGTGGGTTAACCCCTACGAAAATATTGAGTTTTTCGTTAATTGCTATATATATTGAAGCTTATACTTTTAGTGTTGTTTAAAAATATTTAACCATATTCTATATTCTTTTTAATGTATTTTAAATACCCTTTCAAGGTACATGTATATCATTCTAATGTTTAACAATTAATTTAGTCTAAATTCATAGACTCCTTAAATAAGTGGACTAACAACGATAAAATCACTATTATCTAGAGAAACAGAGACGACAAAGGTTTCTAGCCACTTTGAGCTTCAAAATATGTAAGTGGAGAATGCAAATTTTCAATAAAACAATATTGTCATATTTTTTTAATATCACTCAAAATTTGTGGGTTAACCCCTACGAAAATATTGAGTTTTTCGTTAATTGCTATATATATTGAAGCTTATACTTTTAGTGTTGTTTAAAAATATTTAACCATATTCTATATTCTTATTAATGTATTATAAACACCTTTTCAAGGTACATGTACATCATTCTAATGTTTAACAATTAATTTAGTCAAAATTCATATACTGCTTAAATAAGTGGACTAACCACCTATAAAATCACTATTATCTAGAGAAACAGAGACAACAAAGGTTCCTAACCTCTTTGACCATCATAATATGAATGTAGGAGGATGCAAATTTGCAATAAACAATATTGTCATGTTTTTTTAATTTCACTCAAAATTTGTGGGTTAACCCCTACGAAAATATTGAGTTTTTCGTTAATTGCTATATAGATTGAATCTTTTACTTTTAGTGTTGTTTAAAAATATTTAACCATATTCTATATTCTTAGTAATGTATTCCAAACACCCTTTCAAGGTAAATGTACATCATTCTAATGTTTAACAATTAATTTAGTCTAAATTCATAGACTGCTTAAATAAGTGGACTAACAACTATAAAATCACTATTATCTAGAGAAATAGAGACAACAAAGGTTCCTAGCCTCTTTGAGCTTCCTAATATGTAAGTGGAGGATGCAAATTTTCAATAAAACAATATTGTCATATTTTTTTAATATCACTCAAAATTTGTGGGTTAACCCCTACGAAAATATTGAGTTTTTCGTTAATTGCTATATATATTGAAGCTTATACTTTTAGTGTTGTTTAAAAATATTTAACCATATTCTATATTCGTATTAATGTATTCTAAACTACCTTTCAAGGTACATGTACATCATTCTAATGTTTAACAATTAATTTAGTCTAAATTCATATACTGCTTAAATAAGTGGACTAACCACTATAAAATCACTATTATCTAGAGAAACAGAGACAACAAAGGTTTCCTAGCCATCTTTGAGCTTCATAATATGTAATGTGGAGAATGCAAATTTTCAATAAAACAATATTGTCATATTTTTTTAATATCACTCAAAATTTGTGGGTTAACCCCTACGAAAATATTGAGTTTTTCGTTAATTGCTATATATATTGAAGCTTATACTTTTAGTGTTGTTTAAAAATATTTAACCATATTCTATATTCTTATTAATGTATTATAAACACCTTTTCAAGGTACATGTACATCATTCTAATGTTTAACAATTAATTTAGTCAAAATTCATATACTGCTTAAATATGTGGACTAACCACCATAAAATCACTACTATCTAGAGAAACAGAGACAACAAAGGTTCCTAACCTCTTTGACCATCATAATATGAATGTAGAGGATGCAAATTTGCAATAAACCAATATTGTCATGTTTTTTTAATTTCACTCAAAATTTGTGGGTTAACCCCTACGAAAATATTGAGTTTTTCGTTAATTGCTATATAGATTGAATTTTATACTTTTAGTGTTGTTTAAAAATATTTAACCATATTCTATATTCTTAGTAATGTATTCTAAACCACCTTTAAAGTTAAATGTACATCATTCTAATGTTTAACAATTAATTTAGTCTAAATTCATAGACTGCTTAAATAAGTGGACTAACAACTATAAAATCACTATTATCTAGAGAAATAGAGACAACAAAGGTTCCTAGCCTCTTTGTGCTTCCTAATATGTAAGTGGAGGATGCAAATTTTCAATAAAACAATATTGTCATATTTTTTTAATATCACTCAAAATTTGTGGGTTAACCCCTACGAAAATATTGAGTTTTTCATTAATTGCTATATATATTGAAGCTTATATTTTTAGTGTTGTTTAAAAATATTTAACCATATTCTATATTCGAATTAATGTATTCTAAACTACCTTTCAAGGTACATGTACATCATTCTAATTTGTAACAATTAATTTAGTATAAATTCATATAGTGCTTAAATATGTAGACTAACCACTATAAAATCACTATTATCTAGAGAAACAAAGACAACAAAGGTTCCTAACCTCTTTGACCATCATAATATGAATGTGGAGGATTCAAATTTGCAATAAAACAATATTGTCATGTTTTTTTAATTTCACTCAAAATTTGTAGGTTAATCCCTACGAAAATATTGAGTTTTTCGTTAGTTGCTATATATATATTGAAGCTTATACTTTTAATGTTGTTTAAAAATATTTAACCATATTCTATATTCTTATTAATGTATTCTAAACACCCTTTCAAGGTACATGTACACCATTCTAATGTTTAACAATTAATTTAATCTAAATTCATATACTGCTTAAATAATTGGACTAACCACTATAAAATTACTATTATCTAGAGAAACAGAGTCAACAAAGGTTTCTAACCTCTTTGACCCTCATAATTTGAATGTGGAGGATACAACTTTGCAATAAAGCAATATTTTCTTGTTTTTTTAATTTCACTTAAAATTTGTGGGTTAACCCCTACGAAAATATTGAGTTTTTCGTTAATTGCTATATATATTGAAGTTTATACTTTTAGTGTTCTTTAAAAATATTTAACCATGTTCTATATTCTTATTAATGTATTCTAAACTACCTTTCATGGTAACTGTACATCATTCTAATATTTAACAATTAATTTAGTTTAAATTCATATATTGCTTAAATATGTGGATAACCACTATAAAATAACTATTATCAAGAGAATCGGAGACAACAAAGGTTCCTAACCTCTTTGAGCTTCATAATATGAATGTGGTGGATGCAAATTTGCAATAAAACAATATTGTCTTGTTTTTTTAATTTCACTCAAAATTTGTAGGTTAATCCCTACGAAAATATTGAGTTTTTCGTTAATTGCTATATATATTGAAGCTTATAATTTTAGTGTTGTTTAAAAATATTTAACCATATTTTATATTCTTATTAATGTATTCAAAACCACCTTTCAAGGTAACTGTACATCATTCTACTGTTTAACAATTAATTTAGTCTAAATTCATATACTGCTTAAATAAGTGGACTAACCACTATAAAATCACTATTATCTAGAGAAACGGAGATAACAAAGGTTACTAACCTCTTTGAGCTTCATAATATGAATGTCGTGGATGCAACTTTGCAATAAAACAATATTGTCATGTTTTTTTTATTTCACTCAAAATTTGTGGGTTAACCCCTACGAAAATATTGAGTTTTTCGTTAATTGCTATATATATATTGAAGCTTATCCTTTTAGTGTTGTTTAAAAATATTTAACCATATTTTATATTCGTATTAATGTATTCTAAACCACCTTTCAAGGTACATGTACATCATTCTAATTTGTAACAATTAATTTAGTATAAATTCATATAGTGCTTAAATATGTAGACTAACCACTATAAAATCACTATTATCTAGAGAAACAAAGACAACAAAGGTTCCTAACCTCTTTGACCATCATAATATTAATGTGGAGGATGTAAATTTGCAATAAAACAATATTGTCATGTTTTTTTAATTTCACTCAAAATTTGTGGGTTAACCCCTACGAAAATATTGAGTTTTTCGTTAATTGCTATATATATTGAAGCTTATATTTTTAGTGTTGTTTAAAAATATTTAACCATATTCTATATTCGTATTAATGTATTATAAACACCCTTTCAAGGTATATGTACATCATTCTAATGTTTAACAATTAATTTAGTCAAAATTCATATACTGCTTAAATAAGTGGACTAACCACTATAGAATCACTATTATCTAGAGAAACAGAGACAACAAAGATTCCTAACCTCTTTGACCATCATAATATGAATGTAGAGGATGCAAATTTGCAATAAACCAATATTGTCATGTTTTTTTATTTCACTCAAAATTTGTGGGTTAACCCCTACGAAAATATTGAGTTTTTCGTTAATTGCTATATATATTGAAGCTTATACTTTTAGTGTTGTTTAAAAATATTTAACCATATTCTATATTCTTATTAATGTATTCTAAACACCCTTTCAAGGTACATGTACATCATTCTAATGTTTAACAATTAATTTAGTCTAAATTCTTATACTGCTTAAATAAGTGGACTAACCACTATAAAATGACTATTATCTAGAGAAATAGAGAAAACAAAGGTTCCTAGCCTCTTTGACCATCATAATATGAATGTGGAGGTTGCAACTTTGCAATAAAACAATATTGTCATGTTTTTTTAATATCACTCAAAATTTGTGGGTTAACCTCTACAAAAATATTGAGTTTTTCGTTAATTTCTATATAGATTGAAGCTTATACTTTTAGTGTTGTTTAAAAATATTTAACCATATTCTATATTCTTAGTAATGTATTCTAAACACCCTTTCAAGGTAAATATACATCATTCTAATGTTTAACATATAATTTAGTCTAAATTCATATACTGCTTAAATAAGTGGACTAACAACTATAAAATCACTATTATCTAGAGAAACAGAGACAACAAAGGTTTCTAACCTCTTTGAGCTTCATAATATGAATGTGGATGATACAACTTTGCAATAAAACAATATTGTTACTTTTTTTAATTTCACTCAAAATTTGTGGGTTAACCCCTACGAAAATATTGAGTTTTCATTAATTGCTATATATATATTGAAGCTTATACTTTTAGTGTTGTTTAAAAATATTTAACCATATTCAATATTCGTATTAATGTATTCTAAACACCCTTTCAAGATACATGTACATCATTCTAATGTTTAACAATTAATTTAGTCTAAATTCATATACTGCTTAAATAAGTGGACTAACCACTATAAAATCACTATTATCTAGAGAAACAGAGACAACAAAGGTTCCTAACCTCTTTGACCATCATAATATGAATGTGGAGGATGCAACTTTGCAATAAAACAATATTGTCATGTTTTTTTAATATCACTCAAAATTTGTGGGTTAACCTCTACAAAAATATTGAGTTTTTCGTTAATTTCTATATAGATTGAAGCTTATACTTTTAGTGTTTTTTTAAAATATTTAACCATATTCTATATTCTTAGTAATGTATTCTAAACACCCTTTCAAGGTAAATGTACATCATTCTAATGTTTAACATATAATTTAGTCTAAATTCATATACTACCTAAATAAGTGGACTAACAACTATAAAATCACTATTATCTAGAGAAACAGAGACAACAAATGTTTCTAACCTCTTTGAGCTTCATAATATGAATGTGGAGGATACAACTTTGCAATAAAACAATATTGTCATTTTTTTTAATTTCACTCAAAATTTGTGGGTTAACCCCTACGAAAATATTGAGTTTTTCGTTAATTGCTATATATATATTGAAGCTTATACTTTTAGTGTTGTTTAAAAATATAACCATATTCTATATTCGTATTAATGTATTCTAAACACCCTTTCAAGGTACATGTACACCATTCTAATGTTTAACAATTAATTTAGTCTAAATTCATATACTGCTTAAATAAATGGACTAACCACTATAAAATCACTATTATCTAGAAAAACGGAGACAACAATGGTTCCTAACCTCTTTGACCATCATAATATGAATGTGGTGGATGAAACTTTGCAATAAAACAATATTGTCATGTTTTTTAATTTCACTCATTTGTGGGTTAACCCCCTTCGAAAAAATTGAGTATTTCGTTAATTTCTATATATATTAAAGCTTATACTTTTAGTGTTGTTTAAAAATATTTAACCATATTCTATATTCTTATTAATCTCTTCTAAACCACCTTTCAAGGTACATGTACATCATTCTAATTTTTAACAATTAATTTAGTTTAAATTCATATACTACTTAAATAAGTGGACTAACCACTATAAAATCACTATTCTCTAGAGAAACAGAGACAACAAAGGTTCCTAGCCACTTTGAGCTTCATAATATGTAAGTGGATGATTCAAATTTTCAATAAAAGAATATTTTCATATTTTTTTAATATCATTTAAAATTTGTGGGTTAACCCCTACGAAAATATTGAGTTTTTCGTTAATTGCTATATATATCGAAGCTTATACTTTTAGTGTTGTTTAAAAATAATTTAACCTTATTCTGTATTCTTATTAATGTATTCTAAACCACCTCTAAAGGTACATGTACATCATTCTAATGTTTAACAATTAATTTAGTCTAAATTCATATACTGCTTAAATAAGTGGACTAACCCCTATAAAATCACTATTATCAAGAGAAACAGAGACAACAAAGGTTTCTAACCTCTTTGACCATCATAATATGAATGTGGAGGATGCAACTTTGCAATAAAACAATATTTTCATGTTTTTTTTAATTTCACTTAAAATTTGTGGGTTAACCCCTACGAAAATATTGAGTTTTTCGTTAATTGCTTTATATATTGAAGCTTATACTTTTAGTGTTGTTTAAAAATATTTAACCACATTATACATTCATATTAATTTATTATAAACCACCTTTCATAGTACATACACATTATTCTAATTTTTATTAATTAAGTTAGTCTAAATTCATATACTGCTTAAATAAGTGGACTAACCGCTATAAAATCACTATTATCTAGAGAAACAGAAACAACAAAGGTTACTAACCTCGTTTACCATCATAATATAAATGTGGAGGATGCAACTTTGCAATAAAAAAATATTGTCATATTTTTTTTATTTCACTCAAAATTTGTAGGTTAACCCCTACGGAAATATTGAGTTTTTCGTTAAATGCTATATATATTGAAGCTTATACTTTTATTGTTGTTTAAAAGTATTTAACCACATTCTACATTTGTATTAATGTATTCTAAACCAACTTTCAATGTAAATGTACATCATTCTAATTTTTAACAATTAATTTAGTCTAAATTCATATATTTCTTAAATATGTGGACTATCCACTATAAAATCATTATTATCTAGAGAAACAGAGACAACAAAGGTTCCTAACCTCTTTGAGCTTCATAATATGTAAGTGGATGATGCAAATTTGCAATTAAACAATATTGCCAATTTATTTTAATATCACTCAAAATTTCTGGGTTTTTCGTTAATTACTATATATATTGAAGCTTATACTTTTAGTGTTGTTTAAAAAATACTTAACAATATTCTATATTCTTATTAATGTATTCAAAACAACCTTTCAAGGTACATGTTCATCATTCTAATTTTTAACAATTAATTTAGTCTAAATTCATATACTGCTTAAATAAGTGGACTAACCACTAAAAAATCTTTATTATCTAGAGAAACAACGAAAACAAAGGTTCCTAACCTCTTTGAGCTTCATAATATGTAAGTGGAGGATGCAAATTTTCAATAAAACAATATTGTCATATTTTTTTATTATCACTCAAAATTTGTGGGTTAACCCCTACGAAAATATTGAGTTTTTCGTTAATTGATATATATATTGAAGCTTAAACTTTTAGTGTTGTTTAAAAATATTTAACCATATTTTATATTCTTATTAATATATTCTAAACCACCTTTCAAGGTACATGTACATCATTCTAATGTTTAACAATTAATTTAGTCTAAATTCATATACTGCTTAAATAAGTGGACTAACCACTATAAAATCACTATTATCTAGAGAAACAGAGACCACAAAGGTTCCTAATCTCTTTGAGCTTCATAATATGTAAGTGGAGGATGCATATTTTCAATAAAATAATATTGTCATATTTTTTTAATATCACTCAAAATTTGTGGGTTAACTCTTACGAAAATATTGAGTTTTTCGTTAATTGCTATATATACTGAAGCTTATACTTTAAGTGTTGTTTAAAAATATTTAACCACATTCTACATTTCTATTAATGTATTCTAAAATATCTTTCAAGGTACCAATACATAATTCTACTTTCTAACAGTTAATTTATTCTAAATTCATATACTGCTTAAATAAGTGGACTAACCACTATAAAATCACTATTATCTAGAGAAACGTAGACAAAAAAGGTTTCTAACCTCTTTGACCATCATAATATGTAAGTGGAGGATGCAACTTTGCAATAAAACAATATTGTCATATTTTTTTAATTTCACTCAAAATTTGTAGGTTAGCCCCTACAAAAATATTGAATTTTTCGTTAAATGCTATATATTGAAGCTTATATTTTTAGTGTTGTTTAAAAATATTTAACCACATTCTACATTCATATTAATGTATTCTAAACCAACTTCCAATGTACATGTACATCATTCTAATTTGTAACAATTAATTTAGTCTAAATTCATATACTGCTTAAATAAGTGGACTAACCACTATAAAATCAATATTATCTAGAGAAACAGAGACAACAAAGGTTCCTAACCTCTTTGAGATTCATAATATGTAAGTGGAGGATGTAAATTTGCATTAAAACAATATTGTCATATTTTTTTAATATCACTCAAAATTTGTCGGTTAACCCCTACGAAAATATTGAGTTTTTCGTAATTGCTATATATATTGAAGCTTATACTTTTAGTGTTGTTTAAAAGTATTTAACCACATTTTACATTCATATTAATGTATTCTAAACCACCTTTCAATGTACATGTACATCATTCTAATTTTTAACAATTAATTTAGTCTAAATTCATATACAGCTTAAATAAGTGGACTAACCACTATAAAATCACTATTATATAGAGAAACAGAGACAACAAAGGTTCCTAACCTCTTTGACCATCATAATATGAATGTGGAGGATGCAACTTTGCAATAAAACAATATTGTCATATTTTTTTAATTTCACTTAAAATTTGTAGGTTAACCCCAATGAAAATATTGAGTTTTTCGTTAAATGCTATATAGCTTATACTTTTAGTGTTGTTTAAATTTATTTAAGCACATTCTACATTCGTATTAATGTATTTTAAACCAACTTTCAATGTACATGTACATCTAACTAATTTTAAACAATTAATTTAGTCTAAATTCATATACTGCTTAAATAAGTAGATTAACATGTATGAAATCACTATTATCTAGAGAAATGGAGACAACAAAGATTTCTAACCTCTTTGAGCTTCATAATATGTAAGTAGAGGATGCAAATTTGCAATAAAACAATATTGTCATATTTGTTTTAATTTCACTCAAAATTTGTAGGTTAAATCCCCTACGAAAATATTGAGTTTTTCGTTAATTGCTATATATATTGAAGCTTATACTTTTAGTGTTGTTTAAAAGTATTTAACCACATTCTACTTTTGTATTAATGTATTCTAAACCAACTTTCAATGTACATTTACATCATTCTAATTTTTAACAATTAATTTAGTCTAAATTCATATACTGCTTAAGTAGATTAACCACTATAAAATCACTATTATCTAGAGAAATGGAGACAACAAAGATTCCTAACCTCTTTGACCATCATAATATGTAAGTGGAGAGTGCAAATTTGCAGTAAAACAATATTGTCATATATTTTTAATATCACTCAAAATTTGTGGGTTAACTTTTACGTGTTTAGAAGTAAAACTTTATTATATCTTCTTAAATACATTTTATTCAAATCCACGTTCTTACGTCCGTTTGCTTCACACCAGTCTTTGTTATGGCTTCTAGCTTCTAGCAAACGCAGCACAAATCTATGCTTCAAGGAGAAACTTTTCCTGCAATCACTTTACAATGTAAGAAACAAACTTTTTTTCACAAGTATTGTCAATGGAATTTCCACAATTGTTGTCATTTTCTGCAGGTTGTGGACTCTGTACCAGAAACAAATCCTCTAATCGTATACCTCAGGGACGTTGAGAAGCTTCTTGAGTCAGAAAGAATCTACAAGTTTTTCCTGATTCTCTTGAACAAGATCTCTGGTCCTGTCTTGATTCTTGGCTCAAAGGTATTAGTACCCGAAGATGATATCCAAGAAGTAGGTGAAAGGGTCTCCGCTCTCTTTCCTTACAACATCGATATCAGACCACCTGAGGATGAATCTCAGATCTTGAGCTGGAAGAATCGCTTAGAAGAGGACACGAAGATGGTTCAGCTTCAAGACAACAAGAACCAAAGTATCATCCCTCATGAACCTCAATATCATTGCATCTTTGAAGGGATGTAAGCGTGTGTGCATGTTTGACGCCTTAGCTCTTGCATGCCATAACAAATACGAAAGCTACAGGTCTGAGCCAAAAATTGTGGTGGCCACCAGAAAAAATCCGACACTATTGATCGCATCAAGGAACATGTTGAGGATAAAGAAGGGATCTGTTCAACAAAGGTAACAAATTACTCTTCTTTAAAAAAAAATGAACTGCTAGGGAAGTCACTTGAACATTTTTGTAGCTCTTATGTTCTTCTTGTCTCAGGTTGTTGGAGTTGTTTCCGGTTTAGTCAAAACTGAATCTACAAAACATCTGTTCATGTCTTAGTGACATAGAAAATTGCATCTCCTTTCCAATGTGTTTTCTAATGTCCTTGCCATTAGTTGATTAACTCTGCTTGCAAGCTGATAATCTAAGCAATTACATATAACACTGGTTCTTAGAGTTTTTTTTTCAAGCTCATCTATGCCCGAAAACAGCTAGCTGATGACAAGACGGAAAAAGACTACAACATTCGAAAAAGCTTCGTCAAACAGTTTTCATTTATTTATATCAGTCTATGGTTTTATCAACAAGAAGACAGTGTAAGTATAGCTAATTACAGATGCACATGAATATAATTTTCTCTTTTGTTGCTGAAAAAATATGACGTTAGTTAATTTTTATTTTCCTTGGGTAAAACGGTTTAATCTTTTTACTTACTGGGCATTGCTCCTTGGTTGATCAAAGCTACAAAACTGACTTTTACAGATACTGAGTGTGAACTTCTTCATGTTATTATCGTCTCACACTATAGTGTATTTGCAACACTGTTTGTATGAAGTTACAAGAATATAGTATTTCTAAGAGAGCCATAGAGAAAGGCGTTGCACCATGTACATATACAAACAACCTCACAAAAACAAACTCAAATTCATTTTTTATATTTTATAAAATGTTCTTTAGACTCTACTGGCTTACCTTTAAATTATTTTCATAAAGCTAAAATTGAAAAAAAAAAAATCAAAGGCAATCATAATTACAGGTATATGAATAGAAAAGCTACTAATTCACCGGTCTTCCAGAAGACGTTAAAAATGACAAAATCATAAATTATTAAATGAATTATACAGTAATTCAAAAATAATTGACAATCATTAGACCATTGATTCCAATAAGTAGTAGTTTTTGTGAAATATATGCTTTAAATAAGAGTATTTGTGAAAAAAAAAAGTTTCAGATGGATTAAACAAAATTGCTTCACATTTGTCTCAATTCAAGGAGTGTCTCATTTGTTGATATACGAATATATTAGATCACTTATGCATGTTTTGTGATGTTTCCCAAATTGAATCAGTAAAATATGCTCCATATTATTTTATCGGTTTTAACTTTTAAGGCATCATTTTTGATGATATTAAAATATAACAAATCCCTTATATATGTTATTATATTTTGATTAATAATATTCACTTAGTTTTTCCTTTATTATTATAGTTTCAGTGTACAAAAACAAGTTCACTTTTTACTTCCCCTAAGATCATTGTAAGTCGATGAGATGTGACTATATATCCACTATATATCCACTATCAACGTGTAACTCCTTTCAGAATGTAAGAACATAATATCTTTTTTTTTGTCAAATAAACATAATATCTATTATGATAGTTTTATCACAAAGTAACATATATTCAGACAAAAGGTTGTAAATATTATTCTATAAATGGTTAATTAATTTATGCATAAGTTAAAATTCATTTTCTTTACAATAATTTTAGGACCAAGACGTAGAAAGTGAAATAAATTATATCTACATAATTTTGATAAATATCTTATTTTCTAAGATGGAATAAATCTAAATGTATATATCTACAATAAATGCATATTAACAATTAACTATACATTTAAATTATTGTATCAAAACAATTAATAAATTATATTATAGAAACCCGGTGTGTAGAACCGGTAAACCTCTAGTATAGTATACGTATATTTACTTTGACTAGGAATTACATATTTACTTTGGCTAGAAATTAATATTACATTGACTAGAAATTACATATTAACTGTGATGTTTACCTATAAATTCTAACGTAATCCTAATGGTAAATCATCAGTTAAAGCTTATTATCTTAAATCATCTCAAACCAAAAGAAAACATTAAAAATGAAGATCTCTTTCTCTTTTGTCTTGTTCTTAATTATTTTCGTTTACATCATATTCTTTTCAAGTAAAGTTTTATTATTTGCTTAGGAAATTTCCCTACAAAAATGGAATGACAAACCTTACTATTTGTTTTCTGTTCTATTTTGTAACAGTTAGATTATATAAAGGAAACAAGACAATGGTAGGAGAAGCAGGGGATTGTTATGAATCGTGGACATGTAAAGGAGAAGAGCAATGCAGAGAAAAATGCAAGGATGAATACAAAGGAATTGGAAGGTGTGATGAGTGGAACCCTCGTCTTGCAGTTCTTCGCGGCTGTACGTGCAATTATGATTGCATATATCCCCCAATGTAATTGCTTTCATCCTTGCAAATATCTCTATATATTCAACAAATAATGCTTCTTCTATATTAATCATTCGTAAACCTTTTATCTGTTAAATCTTATGTTCTTAAAAAAAACTTATCTGAAAGGTGAAATCTATGATGTGTTTGTCTATAGTTCAATCCAAATAGTCTAGTGTACTAATTCAACGTATTCTCTCAAAAATAGAATTTGATTGAGCAATAATCGAATAGAATATCGTACAACTGTTTCATTCAAATGTCATACTCTCTGCTTCACGTCTCACAGAGTCGAATAATTCAGTCGATATGTAACGTTCCCAACCGCTAGGAAAAACCACCTGAAAACCGGATAATAACCAATTTCTTTTTCTTATAAACCCGGTCTGACTGTTGGTTAAGGAAGGAAAGACTTATGTAAAGTAATAACTCTGATTCACTTACAACTATGAGCTTCCCAGCGTTTTCTGGACGTTTTGCCACCTTAATGGCGGCGGCTCCAGCAGCAGCTCCAGAAGATATTCCAACCTGTTAGACGATAAATTTTAAACAGAAACGTTGGCTTTATGGTTTATTAAACCGATTAAACCGATAGACTGTACCAGTAATCCTTCTTTCAGGACAATAAGTCTGGCTGTTTCAATTGCTTCCACGCTTGGCACCTGAAACATTACAAAGATATCTCAGACTCTGACACCTCATTACATGCTTTTATCAAGAGACAAAAATTATCACCTAAACATTACTTGAATGATTTCATCAACAATGCCGAAATCCAAATTGTCTGGGATGATTCCAGCACCAATACCTTGGATCAAATGTTGACCTAAAGAAAGCCAAAAACCGTGTCGATCAAGAAAGAGATTAATGATGGTTTTACTTAGGTGTTTTATGTTAAGACTCAAGAAGCAACTCTTACGCGGTTTACATCCACTGAATATCCACCGCGTATACCTGTCGTATCAAACAACTAAAGAAGTGCCCGTAGAACCAACTAAATGTTTCTCATGTTATGATTTTGGACTTGTAAATATATAAGTTTTCTGTAAATATTTGTTGTTGGTAGAAATTTAATCGACATACGTTACTTACATTTACGCACATGCATGAACGTCTAGACTTTTCTTAATTTATTCGGGAAACAATATTACGTCATTTCAAGTCAAACATCAGTTTTAATGTTTGTCAAAAATGACAAAACCGGTATCTTGGTACTTTATTACATAGCCGAACCGAATAACGAATAACGTGGTAGTAGTGGATAAGTCTCTCTCATTCAATTGCCAAATTCTCTGCTTCACCTCTGATCGAGTCGAACATTGGAGTCGATAAGTAACGTTCCCCGCCACTCGGGAAAACCACCTGAATACCGGACGAGATAACCGAGTTATTCATTTTAAAATCCGGTTTGTTTTCGGTTTACTGATAAAAGGTTGGTTTTATAACTCTGTTTCACTTACCACTATGAGCTTCCCTGCGTTTTCTGGCCGTTTTGCCACCTTTATCGCAGCGGCTGCAGCAGCTCCGGATGATATTCCAACCTGACAGACCACAACACTTATCATAAACGCTAGTTTTTATGGTTTAAACAAGAAAGAGAATCAATAAACCGACAGATTATACCAGTAATCCTTCTTTCAGTGCAAGAAGTTTGGCTGTTTCAATTGCTTCCACACTTGTCACCTGAAAATGGATATTGCAAAACTTCTCAGTCTTCTCATGGAGTTCAAGAAGACATACAACAAAAAGATACTGTTAAAGTCTTAGCTACAACATTACTTGAATGACTTCATCAAGAACGCTGAAATCCAAATTGTCTGGGATGAGTCCAGCTCCTATACCTTGGATCCCATGTGGACCTATAAACCGTAGAATATGTGTGTTAAAAAGAGAGGCTAACTCAGCACGTTGCCCACTAATATTAATTTTGATTCTAATATTAATAGGATTAATGTTTGTTTTAATATTAGAGTTGAATGCTCAAGAACAAGAACAAGAGTTGTAAGCATGAGTGCCAAATAGAGAAACAAACTCACCAGGTTGTCCTCCACTGAGTACAGCACTCTCTGCAGGTTCCACCCCATAAACCTGTTGATAAAACAAACGTTCGAGAAGAAGCCTTAGTACCTAACAAATGTTCTTTCATATAAAAGTTTGTGTACCTTTACGTCTTTATTCTTCTCCTTGAGGAACTTCCCTGCTCCAGAGATCGTTCCACCAGTCCCAACACCAACAACCAATATATCTACTTTCTCTGCAGAGTCTCTCCATATCTCTGGACCAGTGGTTTCGTAATGAGACTGCAAAGAAACCAAATTTTTTGATGAAACAAAAAAACAATATGTAGAAATGTGAAAAGGAGAGTCCATAAGTATATAGACATACTTGTGGGTTTGAAGGGTTTCTGAATTGCTCTAGCATGAAACCATCTGGAGTTTTGCTTAATAACTCTTCAGCTTTGACAATGACTCCTATAACGCCTTTGCTCGGATCTGTGAGGTGAAGCTCTGCACCTAATGCTAGAAGAATGATTCTTCTCTCAATGCTCACTGATGCAGGCATTGTAATCACAACTTTGTAACCTCTAGCTGCCCCGACCATTGCTATACCAATCCCGGTGTTACCAGAGGTTGGCTCAATCAATATGTTCTGAAGTAGTAAGTAGTAAATCACAAAGAATATTAAAACTAGAATTTTGATTCTAATGTTAATGAGATTGTATGATCTAAAATGGTTATACCTTTCCGGGAGTAATCAATCCCTTGTCTTCTGCATCTTTAATCATTCCATAAGCAATTCTAGCAAGCAGAAGATATCATTCAGTTAAACAAATTTGGAGCAGATGAGAGAAGTTATTATACATACCTGTCCTTGACACTAGAGCAAGGCTGCATCATCTCAAGCTTAGCGGCGATACGAGCAACACAACCATCTACAATGTTGTTCAGGTACACCATTGGAGTGTTACCTATCAACTGTCACAGCATGAAAAAGACATGGAACTAATCACATCACCTAAACAAAGAAACTTAAAAGACAGAGTTTTCTTTTTTTGGATAAAATGTGTATTAAATTACCAAAAGTAAAGGTTTTTGGTAATTGATTAGATAAAAAACAAATACTAGAAAAGATATGGATTTACTTGAGTCACGTCATCCTTGATTGAGTACTCCATGCTAAGGGGTACTTCCTGCAAGATTTAACTTTCCAGATTTGGGTACTGAAGATCACAAAGAGGCTCTACTACACAGCAAGACAGTGTAATCTCAAACCAATTTCAAGATTTAGGAGTTAAACATGATAATGAATGAGTCTAAAACAAATGAGTGAATGATGCAGAGCAAACAAGTTCTTGTTCTTGAGCTAAAGTCAAACCTGAAGAGACAAACTTATTCAAGATGTTCGCGAGTAGATGAAGAGTTCAAAAGAAACGTAATGAACTTACCAAGCTTGTTTCAAAAAAAAAAACAAAACTCACCAAAGCTCGAGAGAATAAAGACTGTCCCACAAAAGAGATAGAGAGAGAGAAGAGAGAGAAGTGAGATCTACTCCGGCGTACGGCCGGCGCATGAGCGTCCGTGCCGTCGCCGGAGCTTTGTTTTCCTTCTTGGTTTGTGGTCCTTACCGCTCTCTCTTCACAGATCCGTCAACGGTTGCCTTGCCGGAGCTCTGAAGCCGAGGTTTTCCATCAGAGGAGAGTCGGTTTTGGAGTAACGGCGCGGCCGTTTTGAAGGTTCGCGGTGGAGATGGAGCGGCGTGCATGTTGCAGTCGTTCTACCCGGGAGATGGAGGCTAACCTAGATCCATCATCGCCGGTCTTGTCGCGGGTAGGGTGGAGGCTTTCTCAGTTCTACCGACGCCGCTCTAGCTTCCGGGAAGAGGAGGCTCAATCAGCTCCTTTTCGCCGGCTTTTGGTCACGGAAAGTGGAGGCTAACAAAGCTCCGTGCTGCCGTTGTGGAATCCCAGGTCTTTTGGGTTGAGGTTAGGGTTTCGAGTTCTTGAAGGTTGAGGTGTGTCGTGGGTCGCAGCGGTTGAGATCTTAAGAAGAAGAAGATCTCCGGCGACGGTTGTGTTTGTTTGAAGAGGAGGTTAGCGGTGGATCTCGGCGTGCTTGTCTAGGGTTTCCGGTGGTTCATAGGCGGAAGAGATCTCGTTTCAAACGATTAAACTCTCCGACGGGAAGACAAGGCGTCGAAGAAGTCCGATGGCGCGGAGGCTCTGTAGGCGCGGAGCTCCGGCGGAAAAGGTGTGACGGTGGAAATCGTCGGTGGCTGTGCGAGGATGGAGGGTCTAAGTTGAGGCGGGCGTCACGTGGCGGGCGGATGAGCCAGATTCTTACGCGTGTTCGGCTCTGCCTCCTTCCCGGGCATCCAGAGCAAGTCCGGCGTCGCTGGTTGTGGGCCTTTGGGCCATGTCTCTTATTTGGGCTTCGACCGTTTTTTTGTTGCCCATCTGTTATTTGGGTTTTCTGGTTTGTAATCCGGTGAATTTGGGCTTCGGCCGTGGGCTAGGCCCATTTGATCAATATAATTTCAATTTGAGTCAAAAAAAAAGAGAGAAGAGTTAATGGTGGTAGATAGATTGAGAGCGATACTACTACTGCTGTCTATAAAGTAGAGCAATGGTTGCGTATTATGCCGTATAGTAGCGGTGGGCACGGATAGTATATTACCAGTATTTAAGATTTGCTTTGTATCTTACGAATATCTGATTTTCTGATTTGTTTTGCTTCGGAAAAATACGGATATTCGGTTTTACGGATATTCGGAACTTTTTTAAATATTTGCGAATATTTACGGATATCTCATATGTTTTATACACGTAAATCTAACAAAATTACATATGTTTTTTTTTTTATTCTTACATAATATTAAACCAAAAGTGAAAATTAGTGGAATTATATGTTCCATACTTTTTATAATAAAATAATCTTTTTTGATAAAACACATAATTTTAGAAAATTATAATTTTTAGAAAGATTTTATATTGTTTCTTTAATTTAATACATTATATATTTTTATAGATAACACAAATATATGTTGAAGTAAAAATTTATACATACTTAATTATAAATATTCATTTATTTGTATAAAAACCGGAGCGGATCGGATATTCGACTTTAAAATTTTTAATATTTGTGATTTGCTTCGTTTTTAACGGATATTGAATTTTAATATTTTTTTGCTTCGAATACTTACGGATATTCGGATTTTTTGGATCGAATCGAAACAAATAACTAATCGAATCAAATTTAACGGATAAAATGCTCATCCCTACCATATAGTACCACTTTAGCACTAAGTACATAACAAACCAATACCACGTGCTAAACATACAAAATCCACACCTAACCTTCACCTCTTCACGTGTATAACAAATTTTCTGCATTCTAATAATTTTTTAGTACTACTTTAATCTGGATTTTTCTGATAATCTGGTGTCAGTTGTCGTATTGCGTTTCACCCCCAGAAGAATTCGAGAAACAAGAAGTTAAAGTAATTAATTCAAGTCATGTGTCAAATATACTAATAATAATACACTTAAGTAACTGCATCATGATGAAACAAAGGTTATACGAGAAAACTATAAATCTAATACAAAGGTTATACACAAACCCCCACTATGATGATTCATCCCTATTGACAAATAATTTAAAGAAGAACAACAAAAAAAAAAAAATCAAAACCTAGAGTAATATCACAATAATACCTTAAGCAAATTTATAACTGGAAAAATATTCAAATCTCTCATACTAATACTCACCAACACACACTCCAGAAAGGTTAAACTCATATCAAATATCAACCTAACTGGTTATTTTGTCTTGTCTTATTCCCTCTTCTTCTTGTTTCATCATCATACACCACTTGGCATCGTCTTTAACTCATGCAATGTCGCTCTAATCTGCTCTTGAACCAACTCTAATCTCCTCGAGTACACTTCCAGCTCCAGAATCTGTTGCTTCCTCCACCGCTCATCATTCACCGCCTTGTTCCCTCCTCCTCCTCCCTCTACACCATAACCCAACGGCCGTGTAAACATCGGGCTAAACGAGCCACCACCACCTCCCATAGCAGCCATCATCATACTCGTCGTCCCGTTCATCATCTCCTTGATCAGAGGAGAGACACAGTTCTTCACAGTCTCTTCGATCAGAACACCGATGTTTCCTCCAACAACAGCCGTCGCAGGCTCGTTGAGGTTCACATTGCTAGCTGCTGCATTTGCATTTGGTATGTTCCCATCAGAGGGAGTGATCACAGGCTTGCTGTCTTCCTCAATCTTCCCTATTCTCGATCTCGATCGTTTCCTCGATCCACCGCTACTCATCGTCAACCTCCTCTCAACTCCGTTCTCGGAATCAATCTCCACACCACCAGGGCTGTTAAAGTAGTTACCGTTAGTGTTTGTCTCCTCGAAATCCATCACACTGTTGTCCTCAAACCCGATGATCTTCCCAGTCTGGTTCCAAATCTTCCTAGAGATCTCGAAAGTAGACTGATCGTGAGGGCTCTTGAAGAACACCTCTTTCCCGGAGCTAATCTTGCTCATCACGTTACGGTACTTCTTCTTGAGGCGCCTCAGCTTCTCCACGAGCTGGTTCTTGTTGAACTCCAGCTGGAGCTTCGACTTGATCAGCTCGTAGAACGGCGCCGTATCCGGGGGATGCGAGCTGTTGTTCCCCCGGTGCGTCGTCACGTAGTCGAGGAACCCGCGGAGGAGCTCGATCTCGTCCTCGTCGGTCCACAGCCTCTGGAAGAGCCGCCTCGAGTCGTCGATCGGCTGCGGAGGAGGAGGCGGCGGTGGTCTCTGGTGGTGGACGATCTCCGTCACGCGGTGGTGCCATTTCGGATCGGAGTCCACCGGGATCACCGAGACCGGGACGGCGGATCCGGCCGGAAGCGCGACGGTTACGGCGTCTGTGGAGGAGGCGGAGACGACGGCGGTCGTCAGATCTTCCTCCTCGGGATCGTCCGTCTCCGGAATCGCCACGTCATCGTTCTCGCGTAGATCCTCGTCGGTGTCGGACTCTCCACCGTCTCCCGCGCCTCCTTCCTCTAGATCCGGCGATTCGAGGGAGAAAACGGCGTCGCGTTGATCCGATGTCATAACGAAGCGAAAAAAAAAAGAATAAAAACAGATCTGAGGGGGTAGCGTTTGAGCTCCTCGCGATCAGGTTAAGACCAAGGGAGGAACCAGATGCGGGTTGGGGAGAGAGAAGTGGTGGGTTCACGAGGATTGGTTGGTTACGCGCTTGTGATTGGGTGTGGTGGTGGGTGGTAGGGGCATGAGATTCTTCGGCCCAACCAGGGATAGTTTCGGTGTTTCATTACTTTTTTTGGGGAAAACGTTTACGGAACAAGGCAAAGTGGTCACCCACTCCTACACGCACTTTGCCTTATTATTGCGGTCTCTTGTGTCCTGACGTCTCTCGGTCCCAACGAAAAGTCCTAGGAAATTTAAAGAGCTGTTAGGTAAACGTGACTCTGTGTGGTAGAGTAGATCCCATGTCATAAAAAGAGACGTTTAATTAACGTTCCTTCTCTTTTTTTTCATAAGTCTCAAAAAAACTGTAAAGCAAATGCATATATTCTTTTATTCAATAGAAATGTGTTAAAAACAACTTTTACCAACTATCAAATCGCCAAAAGTATGAGTGTGTAGGATCATGAAAGTGCTTTTGTTGATTGAATTTACCTTGGATTCAAATGGTTGAAACTAGACCTAAGAAAAAGCCGGAATCAGATTCGGTACATAAACCTAAGAAAGTGCTTTTGTTGATTGAATTTACCTTGGATTCAAATGGTTGAAACTAGACCTAAGAAAAAGCCGGAATCAGATTCGGTACATAAACCCAATCTAAAGGTAAACGGTTCAGAATTGAATTAACGAATTTTGGTTTAAAGCGGTTTAGTTTTCTTTTCACCATTAGTGGAAACTGGAGAAGAGCTTAGAATAGTATTGAACAAAACCTTCGATTATGTTTAAATGTCTAGTTGCAGAGAATATATCTAACATGAAACAAAGAACAAAAAAGATAACATAAAAGTTGATTATGAAGAACAGAAAATGGTTGATATTGTCTTGTGATCTCTCACTTCTTCTTGGGATCACCAGCCTTGGTCTGCGATGTAAAAGCAAAGAAAAATGAGGAAACAGAGTCATAGTGTGTAACGTGTGAGTAAAGAGTGGGTCATTAGCAACAGTAGTCTCACCTTCTTAACACCACGGATCTTCTTGGCACGATTCTTCCTTTCCTTGATTTGTTTCCTTGATTTCTCGATCTTGGTGTCAAGACCATTCTGCAAATTCCCACATGGAACATTTTTGAGTATATTGAGACTAACTCTAAAGATCAAGAAAAGCACTGACAGTAGTTAGTAACTAATGCTATAGACTAAAAAGCCGAAGATAAACACATTTCAAGACTAGCCGTTGTAATATCATGAAAATGAGAGAGGAAAGAAGAGTATTTACTTACCCTGATAAGTCTGTACTTGGGTTCGAACTTCTTAGCGCTCTCGACATTGTCATAGATCAAACCAAACCCGGATGATTTACCACCTCCAAAATGGGTTCTGAATTTGAAAACAAAGATGGCGTTTGGGTCCTTGACCTCGTACATCCTTGCTAGCTTCTCCTTCAGCTCAGCCTTTTAAATAAAAAAAACAAAAAAAAAACTTTAATGGTCTACTCTATATCGAAAGAAAGCATATTGGCAAGTAAAGATCATACCTTTGAAACATTGGCTCTTCCAGGGTGAAGAACATCAATAACCTACATTCACCAAATCCACCATCATCTTACTAGATTCATCCAAAATATAACTAATTAAATAAGTAACCTCAACACTATATGACTTTTAAGACTAATCTATGCTTCAAGTTACACAACAGATTCAGCTCACAACTATACTAGCAATCAATACTAAAGCGAAATGAAGAAGCTAATTAACACTATTGTTGCATTAGATTACAACTTTAAATCCGATAAAAACCAAAACGCACAAGGCATTGATTAGAGAGATAGAAAAATGAGTTAAAAACGATGGAAACTCACGAACTGCTTCCTTGAGAGAAGTCTGTTGGTCATGAATTTACGGGTTCGGATGGTGACTGCCTTTTCCGCCATTTTTGTCGCGATTTCTCTCCGGGATCAAACGAAGATCTCTCTCTCTCTCTCTGCAAAGCTTTCGAGTTCGTTCGTTCGTTCGTCGGCTCGGGTGAAAGAAAGAGACGCGCAGAGGAAGCTGTAGTGTTTTTATAGTGATGGTTCTTAATTAGGGTTTTTTTTTCTTTCGGGCATTTAATGGGCCTTAACTTTATTGAGTTTACTAAATTCTAGTTTAAAAACCGAAGCCCATATTTGAATTTTGTTTGAGGTTGTTTGATCTATAAAACAAAACATGGAAGAAAAAAAAAAGAGTTCAGTGGGGCTTATCCTTTTTCTCAATGGTCTTAAGTATACATATATATAGCCTAATTTATTTTGATTATCTTTTTGGACAGAGCCTGGTGGTGGTACCTGTGTAACTATTGAACTCAATGCAATAAAATAAAAATATTTTATTTGCAGATTTCTGAAGCTCAATCATGAAACAAATTAGTTGAGTTGAAAAAAACCGTATATCAATCTGATTTTTTTATTACTTCGATACAATTAAGTCGAGCAACTAAAGGAATCATTTTTTTTAAAAGGAAAAAGGGTTAAAACCCGGATCTATTAAAGACACAGATCTAATTTTCGGATGGAGGTATAGTTCACGGATAGACTCTTTCCTGGACGTTCAAATAAGTCGAAAGCAATAACTCATATCCGTGTAGTCCGCGGGATTCGAACCAGGATTCGCCTTATAACTAAAAGAATCATTTATTCAATATAGTAAGAATTGTATTTACTTTTTTAAAAAAATATATTTAGTAGAGAAAGAGTAATTAACTATTTATAAAGATAAGAACTAATAAATAATTTTGTTGGACTTATTAGCCACGCACACACGAATGTTCAGATGAGTTGGCGTTCCACCGCAAAAGATAATTCGACCACAAATTAAATTTTAAAAGGACCGACAGACATAAGTGGAGAAGAGGAAGATACGAGAAGAATGGTTGGCACTGAAGTGGGTTGGGTACGAAATGAGTACGTTTGATCTGTACATATTCAATACCACATGCCATCAATAAAACGATAATTTAAGATTTTGCTTGGTAAGGCTCCTTTTAAAATCAATTATTACTATCTTCAATTGATAGGGTCAACCTAATTCAATTCTTCATATATCATGTCCCTACCATTTTTCATTGTCTTTTGTTTCCCCCCATTGAATTTTATAAACCCTTTAACTAAATTTCAGATTTTGAATTTGGACAGCGCATCATTTTCATGTTTGAGTTATGTTTTGTCGTTCAACACATTGTGGGTTAGGGTCGTTTACTCGTTTAGTCGTCCTTTCTTGTTGATCTAAGTAACTAATCAAAATCTTACAATGTCTTAAATCAAAATTATTATATATGGAAATATTTCTTAAATAGATACGTACGAATGCATATTCACTCGTAATTTTACCTAAATATTATAGGATTCGTCACTTTCTTCAATTATTAAGAAAAAGGATATATATACTGAAAATATTATATTCGTTACTATGAGCTTTGTATCAAAATGGTAATTGTGTACTTGTGATTGTATGGAAAAGTCATAAGAAACCACCAACTTACGTAAAATAATTGAACAATAATCATAACGATCAAGTCTCTCAAAAAAAAAAAAAATCATAACGATCACAATGATCAGCTAACATATCATAGAAGAGTTCATCGTCTACCTATATCTTAGATCTGCAAGATATGGTCTGATGAGCTTCGTATTTTTTTAGTAGAAGATAGTATGTAGATTACCACATGAGTGTCATCATGCGATTGTAAAATAATTGATGCGTGTGATGATATTTCTTTTCAATTTTAAATGTTATTTGTATATACAGAATATCTACAAAAACTGATTGATAATAATATTTTTTGTCATAGAGCTTGCGAGTTACTATTGAAAGAAAGTTCAAACCAAACGTAGAACTTAATTTGGAGAATCGTATTCTAGTGTAGATGGGGACAAAAACAGTCTTATTGAAAACGTCCAACCATTTATATCATACACTACAATCATATAGTATATATATGACAAACAAACCATGTTATATGTATAATTTTAATTAAATTGAAGTGAAAAAATACCAACGCATGTGGATGAACCCACTTTTCTAGTAGATTGGTCGGCATTAGAACATGGCCATGTGCTGCCGTGGGTTTGCACCTGTAGTTTACTATTTTCCCCATCGATTTCACTTTACATTATCCAAAAAATCTTATGAAAACTGTACGCACAGATTTGTCTGTTAGATGGTTTTCATAACGAAAAGTTACTAAATTTAGTAAGTTACGTTTTATTACATTGCTCAATAATTCGCTTCCGTTATGTTTTGTCATTAACTCGAATCCAACCTGTTTTCTATCTCCTCCCCCCCCCCCCCCCCCAGGCAAATAAAAAAAAATGTTCAGAGACTGAATCATTACAATACTATTATTGAGTTTCCAAGAAAATATGTATGTTAGTGCTAAAAAGTTTTTATAAACAACTTGCTAGATATGAAATTTAGCTGTAATTCATCTCTTAGAAATGAGCTAAATAAATAAAATCTTATTGCATATTCATGCATGCATTCACAAACTAAATTCTCGAATGGTGTTATTGTAAGAATAATAACCCCAAAAGAATTTTAAGTATACCGAACAATATGTATACATGAAGAAACCATCAAGCTTCAGTGGCATCAACAGGAAGAGAAGTTGTCTTTTGAAGACACTTTGGTAATAACCTTCCTCCAAACACCTTATCCTTCACCTTATCTTCTTCATCTCCTCCTCTTCCCAAACCCAAAACCGAACCGGAGAATCCATCTTTTAGATTCAGACCCTCTTCTCCTGATTCAGACCACCGGGACTTTAACTGTTCATCCTGCATCTCTCTTATATCCATCTGACACTTAGCCTTAAGCCATCTTAACTCTTGTTGGACCTGACTTTCACTTTTCTCTACCTCATCACAGTATAGAGACGGCAAAAACGAGAACGAACCAGAACCGGTTAGATGGTTTAGCGTGTTACTTGCCTCACAAGGAAACGTGATCTCAGGGTCCTCGTACACTTCCTCTTCCTCTTCCTCTTCCTCTTCTGAGTGGTTCTGCCCCGAGTCTATCGAGCTAAGCTCACGGCTCTCCTGCTGTTGCTGCAGCTTCCAGATCTCTCGAAGCCGAACCTCCGTTTCTCTTATCGTAATCTCTTCAAACCGTCCATGAGTCTCACCACACCCGTTTCTACAACACTGTGCAACGTTTGCTCCAGGGTTTGTCCTCAAGAAATCCATCACCGAGCCCATCGAAGTTCGGTTCGACACGCAGTTGCTGCAAATGTTCGCAGCATTTGCAGCAGCAGCAAGAGATTCTTCAAACTCAGGTCCCGGTCTCCAACTAGGCACAAGCCTAGATATCTCACCGTCAATCATGTTGGCTATCTTTGTGACTCCGTGATCGTCCATATCGAGTTCCGCCACCATCTCCGTCGCAACGCTTAATGCAGTGTCCGTCTCGATGTCAAATGGGAAATAAATGTTTCGGACACGCCCTGCAAACAAATAAAAGCCTTATTAGTTTTCGTAACAGCGGTCACTCGAACCGGGGACTTCTAACATAATGGCCAGTGTTATTTTCAGTTGAGCTAACGACGTTTGGTTGTTGTTACCTTCTTTGTCAGTGATCCTAAAACGCAAGAACAAGCTACCATCATCTTTTCTCTTGCCTTTGATGCTTATATCAACATTACCAGAGCTCTTGTCTTCTTCTCGATCATTTTCATTTCGACACTCAAAGAGCTCGATTCCATGAGTCTCCTCTTGATTATACCCCCATCTGTTCTGATACTCGTGGTAACCATTCGAATACTGACGATTATAGTAGTCAGCAAGATGATGATGAGGCTGCCTAACTAGCGGATGATAATCCATATCAACTGATCTCAAGTCAAACTCACCATCGTCTATGCGGAGAAAAGGGTCATCTAGTAACTCACGAGCAGAGACTCTAAGTGATACAGTAGCCAAGCATTTCTCGACGAAGTACTTAACCTCAGGATCTTTCACCATGTACAATGCATCTGGCTTCTTCCCCTGAAAACCGAACATTTTTTTTTAGCTATTGAAAACAGAAAAAGAGATGAAAACTCTGTGCGGAAAGTCTCTCACTCACCGACATAACTTTCTTGTAGATCTGAGCAGGGTGTGTGCATTCGCTGTAAGGGTAATCAAACGTAACCATCTCCAAAATGCACATACCGAAAGAGTATATATCAACAAGCTCGTTATAAGCTTCTTCGTAGACTTCAGGAGCCATGAACTCAGGCGTCCCTACGCAATGAGCAGCGTGGGACTTTCTTAGAATGGCGGCGAGGCCAAGATCACCGATCTTGACCTCGCCCTGGTTGCCGTTGACGAAAATGTTGTCACATTTGAGGTCTCTGTGGATGATAGGAGGGTCGTGGTTGTGTAGATAATGCAACCCTCTCAAGATCTGTCTGCACCAGTGTTTCACCGCTCTTATGTTCACCCTCTTGTGCCTCAGTCTATACTGTCTCAAGGTGCCGGAAGTGAACAGCTCGGTGACGAAATTGATGTTACGGTTAGAGGTATCGACCCAAGAGGTGTAGAACTTCATGATGTTCTTGTGTTTGAGGGTCTTGAGGAGGTGGATCTCGCAGTAGAGCCTCTCGAGATCTTCGGGGCTCTGTAAGAAGTCGTAGAGCTTGACTTGGTTCCATGCTACTTCGATGCCTTCGTATTCATCAAATGCTCTGTAACTACAAAAATCAAAAAAAAAAAAACGAAAACAATCAAAGAGCAATAAAGAGATCCAAAAGAAGAAACTTTCCTATTTTGGGAAATCTACCGAACTAGAAGTCTGGAGAAAGAAAAAAACTTGACTTTTTTATTTGAAAACCAACAAACAGATAATCGAAAGAAGAAAAGGTTCAAACTTTATGAACAAGAAGAGCAAACATCACCAGATCTAGAGAGAGAGAGAGAGTTGATTAACTTACACAGTCTTTGAAGCTCCTTTACCCAGAACTTCATTATACTACAACAAGAACAATAACATTAAAGTCAACAACAAAGATAGAACACACAATAAGTGAGATTTGGTTGGTTAACAGAGAGAGGAAAGTTTACTCTTCCATATCTTCCGGTAGGATCAACTTCAATAAACTCAGAGTAATCTGGTTCAAGATAACTCACCAGATGATTGTTCATCTCTCAATCAGAAAAAAAAAAAGAAGAAGAAAATTAAAAAGATCTAACCAAGAAATTTCTCTCTCCTTTTTATTTATTTATAAGGGGTGAGTTTCTTCTTATAGCAATTTGTTCTTAATCATCTTGTTCTTCTGACACAAGGAGCTGAACAGAGAAGATATGAAACCCATGTAGATATATCTGTATATACTCTCATCATTACAATAAAATAAATACTCAATAGTGAAAGAGAGAGAGAGAGACAGACAAGCCAAGCTTTCCTTCAATAGTTCAAATGGAAGTTTTATTTCATTTTACTTTTGGTGAGGTTATTTACAAAGAAAATACAAAGCACCTCGTGAGAGATTTAGGCAAAAGACGGTGTGCGTTTCTTGCGGGAAACTGTGGTCCAAAAGGGGTTAAATTATTACAAAAATATCAACAGTTTTTTGTTTGTTATAGAAGTCTCTCTTTTTTTTTCCCTTATATGTCAACTGTTATAAAAGTCTCCACAGTAGCAACTATCAACGGTTTATACGGTCTACGTAGGAGAGAGATCTAGCTGACCATTCTATATTTTGGATGTGTATAATTTATTTTTATTTTTTGTAAACTAATCAGGGGTATTTTTATACAGTTTAAAACTAGCTGAATTAAATAGTTATCGACGACCAAAAAAAAGTGTTATCTATGTTATTGATCGACTGTGGTTTCACTATACGGATTGCAATTGTATTTGTTTATGCATATGGCTAATTATATGTCATCATTTCAACTATAGTTATTATATTTATATTGAAATGATATAATTGTTGTATGATTACAAGGCTCGATGGTGGGGAATGGTAATCCGTAATGCACTACGAATCTTTTGATCAATATTATATATCAAGTGAATTTGTGCTATATTATTTGTTTTGCCTTAAAGTCTCATACTTATTAATCCGAAAGCAACTGGAATAAAATGAAGAAATTAATTCATGTTTTATGTATTATTTTAGGTTTACGTACGCTTATATCTTACGAAAAATTTAAGATATTTCAGAAACGGTGATGAGTGTTTGGGTTAGTTTGAATCGGATTCCATTTTTAAGATCTGTAACGTACGTAATATATTTGAACCACCGTCCATGTTATTTTACTTTATGTATCCCTTCACATGCAGTTAGTTCTAAGTTCTAACACTTTTTTTTTTTGAATTGTAAGTTCTAACACTTGTATTAAGAAAAAAATGTATATCGAGTGAACGAAGAAATAAACATACGTACAGTGCCATATAACTACTAATGCACCATAAAAGAAGTTTGGGAAAATATCAAATTAAAACCTAAAATTGGATTGGACACAGCGAGATAATACATTAGCATGTCCACTTGATGTTCCAGAGGAGGCAACAAAGGCTAGTTCGGCCACGTGTTTAGTTGCTTGTGCTATCACACACTGTCCTTGACCATACATCAATTCATATATAAATAGCACATTGAGCAATAATCATATATGAAACTAAATTCAGACTTATTTATAGTTTTGTCCAAAATATAAATTAGATTATATATGTACTATTTTGAATTTAATATTTCTAATTTTAGCAACTAAAAACATGAAACAGTTATAATATGCTGACCATATACATATTATCTATAATGCCTAGAAATAAACGGTATAAAACGTGTCAAAGAAATATATCATATTTTTTACCCAAAAAAAGATATATAGTCATATGACATATCATAGCAAACACGCATCAATTACATCACAGCCATATCACTCAGAACAGGAATGAACAGTATGTATCATATTTTGAACGTCGAATCATAAATCATGCCTTTGATCATTATTTTTACACCCTTCCACCATTAGACTAAACCCTTTGTTTAAATCGGCAGGAAACGAAATAAATTTACGTATGTATATATTACATCGCCACAAAACTACAGTATCTATTTAATAAACCAAAAAAAAAGATCGATCGGGGGGGCTGGCTATCTATAATATTAGATGAAGAACACACATGTGCTGATGTGCAGCTGTGCTTGTGGGTGAATACAAAGACATGCACGATCACCAGAGCCTTTTAAAACGAAAGAAAAAAAAGAAGCAAATAGGCTTGGTTGTGATAATGAATCAGACCAACCACAAGTCTTATCCATTTGTCCTTTTCCTCACAGAATTAAACTTTATCATTAAGTTCAAAAAAAAAAGAATTAAACTTTATCATAAAGTTTAGTTTGATTGCTATTAATTTTTTAAAAAAATTATACAGATCGACTTTTTCTGTGTTGATTGCAAATATCAATTAGTTATTACTAATTTCTATTAGAATATAATAACAGATAAAAATAATGTGATTACCTTTATAGCGAGTAACTAATAAAATAATTAATGATTAATTGGACCTTTTTTGATTACTTAACATGGCTGGTGATTCCGTAGGTGTCTGTACGGAAATAACTAGTAAGGTAATCCCAAAAGCAATCACAAGTTCACAACGCCTAACCTCAATTAATTACTAACTAATACAGCAAAATTGTTTTTGTAAGATACTGACAGTATTTGCCTCGTTGGCACTTATGATTAAACTAACTATGCATATGGACCCAACTATTCGTCTAACATTCGTAGTATATATACATCATTAATACTTTTTATAAACTGTGACATAAATAATAGACTAGCCGATATAACGTACAAATAATATATAATAACCATTAAAATTACGATTGATTTTCTTATTATCAGCTGGTTACAGATACTTATTTTAAAGAAAAGTTTTGAGTTCTTTCCTGGTGTGTTTAATCTCACTCAAATAGTTATGCGCGTGTTTTCCTCTAGATGTATTTGTTCTGCATATTTGGTGATATATCTTATAAACTTAAAAAACTAGAAAATGCTAAACTTCACATAATAAAAATTTAATAATTGAGTCCCAAGTGTGAAAACTAATAATCAAATCTCAAGTTTCAAATCTAATAATCAAGTCTCAAGTGTGAAAATTTAAAAAACGCCATAATAAATCTCTTCATAGTTCTTTTGTATGTTGTTAGTTTGTAACTTTTTGGTGTTTATATGTTATTGAAAACTAATGCATTAGATGGTTATATACACAAAACACACACATGATCGCTCTAAAGATTGATCTTGTCCATCTATTGTTGTTATGATTTGTTTCGAATTTGGCTTAGCAAATCCGGTAAAATATTTTAAACTAACAGAATAACAAAATGTACATAGATCTCTATAAATTTCAGAAAATATCATCGTCTTTCATAAGTCTGGAATCAGTCATTGACTTTTTATTGGAAACTACATATACTTTAGTATCACACATGACACAAACCGATGTAAGATTTTGGTGAATTTACATTTACAAATATAATAAGAGATAGTAGCCATTATCTGACCATGGCCAAACATACATGAATCTCTAGTGCTTTAGACTCTCAGCTACGAGAGGTAAAAGAGTTGAAGGTGAATATCTGCCGGATTGCTTCAACCGCAGAGACATTCCAGCTCTCGACATGCTTCACAATCTTGCACACACAAACACCAAATGTATCAGACAAAAGACAGAAAGAATCTTGTAAAAGTTTTGGGATCTTTTCTTCTTACTTTGAAGTCTCTATCGAGTTCATAGACCGTACTTCCGTTGATTGATATCAATGGTCTCCATGGAAGTTTCAGGTAAGTTCTGAAACATAGGTCAAGAGATATAAACATTACTAATACGACACACAATTTCGGAACACTTAATTTCATCAGAATACCTTAGCTTCCACGTCGCCCGTATATAGTTTCCTTGAGACAACTCACTCTGTAATGCGTTAAACCGAATTTCAAGAACACTGAGAGCATATATATATCTAACACATTGGGACTAGGATCTAACAAATAGATATACCTTGTCCATATTAATCAGTTCAATGGATGCATCTTCGAGGAAGGGAACCAGTAATTTCAAGTTGCGTTCATACAACTCTGTACCTGCCAAAGCCCAAAACCCAAAAGAGACCACTTTTATTTCTGATATCAAGATTTAAGATGTGATAGATAAAAACAAGCTGAACAACAACACCAGCTTGTTCAACATTTGATCAAGCAGACACAATTATCATTAATCACTAACTGAAATTGCAGAGACAGAATATGAAACTCAGAAGAGGGTTCTGTAATTCCTCACCCCGGAAGCTGATCGTCGGATCCTCAAAGATGCAATCATCCGAGTAAATTCCAGAAGTAAAGATTCCTGTTACCATTATTTCAGACATGAGTTTCACCAGTTAGTGTCTGAGCTTAACAGAGAATCAATCACATACCTGTGACGAAATAGGCATTTCCATAATCTGATCTCAGAACCTCAACCACATCATCAACATCTCGAGCAGTAACTTCGGAATCTGATCTGTAGGTCGTTCCAATCATTATTTTTATAGACCAAACACGAACAGAGAGACATTAACTGAAAGCTCTGAAGATTTACTTATCCTTATTTGTACGAATGGAGGAAGAAGGAGGCGAAGAGAACAGCCGTAGTACTTCAGTGACTCCGCCAACCGTCCACTTCAAGATAGCCGGCGTTCTCTTCTCCGGCGATCCAGAGAAGCATCTCGGACCAACCCTCTGCAAACCACCAATGAACCGTAAATCGCCTAGATGATGATAATAAACAAAATCAACAGAAACCACTCACTCACCCTCAGGGTCGACGAAGATGAGCTGATAAATATCTGGGAAGTCACTCCCGCCATTTTCTTCCTCTAATAACGGTCGTCGTCGGCAGTTATCTACACCGTTTGTTCTCCACCGCATATAGTATTAAAAAGTTTTATAAACCACCCCAAAGGTTTTGTAAACGACAAAATGTACCTAAACTTTTATTTATTACTTTTAAGTACCCATTCCACTACGATTTTGAGGGTCTTTTATGCATTAAAATAAATTAAGGGCTGAAATGTGGATAAATCATATAATATGTCTCGTTTTTTGAATAAATAACTTCAGGAGTAAAATGTGGATAAGCTCTGTTAAGTGTCACTTGTTAAGTGTCAGAGCTCTGCAGAGATGGCCGGAGTTACTACTTCCACCGCCACCGATCTCGTTGAGGGAGATTACCTATTCACTCCCGCTGTTGACGTTCACAGAGTCAAGTATCACGAAGACACTGAGTTCATTGGGATATTTTCCTTGACGAAGACCTCGAGACTGCAAAGAAAGCTATCGAACAAGAAGCTTCTTGAAAGCTTTGCCTCTTTGTGTGTTCTTTGAATGTTATAAAGTAAGAATCTTTGGTTTCAGTAATAATACAAAGGAAACACTATAAGAGTTTTCTACACATTGTTTCTTATTGTACAATCATTAGACAAGACTTAGCTCATCAGAAACTGAAGAAGAAGAAGAAAGCTTCTTGTTTAGCTCAGCTAGTTCTTCACCAGCGTCACAGATGTATGACGAAGCTTGCCTCCCTGACAATGTCGCTCCTTCCATACTATCTATGTAATCCTGCAAGTAAGAGTCCAGAAAAACATAACTTATTGACTTTGTTGTTGGATCTGCCTGAACAGTGTGTTTTAAGTGTGAAAAAGAAGTTACCTGCTTTGTGTATGAACCAGCGAGGAAGAAGTTCTTTACGGGCGTCTTCTGATCAGGTCTGAATGGATCTTTGCCTGGTGCTTCACGGTACAGAGACTGCTGGATTTTAACAACTGATGACCAGGTGATTTCTAGACCCCGTGACGATGGAAACAGCTCTGTGACCTGAACAAAAGATTTGAGAAATCAACAAGCATACAATTTGGTACAAGGTTTCTCATGAGTTTGGAGAGGTATTTATACCTGCATTGCTACTTTCTCTATGATCTTATCGTTCGTTAATCGCATGTATGGATCTCCTGGAGTTAAAACGCACCTGTAAAAAAACAGAGTTCAGGTTCAAGAAACCATGAGAACTTCTAGCTATTTTTGTAGAAAGAAAAGGTTATTGTTTCTTACTGAAGCAGAGAGCCTTGTCCTTCAATGTAATAGTCTGCAGGTGAAGCGAGCGCAAGATCCGCAAAACACGAGAAATCAGCATCAGGTGTGTAGAGAAGGTTATCTAAACCAACCGCTCGTTTCAACTGCCTATAACACCAAAGACAAGACTCTGGTAAGTAAAAAAAAAACTTCAAGAATCAATCAAGTACATAAAAGATTTTTGAGGAATGGAACCTGGAAAGTTCAATGTCTTCTAACTCAGTGACCCAACCATTGTATCTGAGCTGCACCGTACAAACAGGTACTCCCTCTAGTTCGTAAATGTCGTTGAAGAAACGAGATTCTCGCCATTCTTTGGGTAGTAACCTTTTGATTCCCGGCACATCACATGCTGCAACATACACATCAGCTTTCACAACCTTCTTGTCCGTAGCCTGAAAGTATAACAAAAGCTTGTATTCAGACATCTTCGCAGACTGTTAATATCCGATGTCAGGAGTAAAGTTTCACCTTGGAAACTGCTAGTCCTGTGACATAAGTTTCTCCATCTGATGTTTTATCATAAAGTATCTCTCTGCAACCCCACCTTAGATGGATTCTGTTTTAAAAGACAAGATAGAAAAACACAGGATAAGGTGATGAGATGAATCCGTTGTTATAGATAACAGACAGAGACACACACACAAACCTGCCACCTCTATCTGTGATGTATTGTTTGATAGGACCACTCAAGTAAACATCAGGGGAACCTTTGAGCATACGCAACAAAGAAGCTTCTGTTTTGGTGGCGAATAATGAGAATATGGTAAGCATGCATCTTGCACTCATGTTATCACAGTCTATGAAACCGAGTGCATAAGCAACAGGATCCCACATCCTCTGGATACTCGCCCTTGTCCCACCTTTAGAGAGGAACCAATCCGAGAAACTTATCTGCAAAAAGTCTCTCAAAACTAAGAGAGATGAAAATAATAGTAGAAATGAGAACTAACAGAGATTATATCTATCATTGTTTTACACTGTCCAGGTTGCGAATGTCTTTCATTGCTCCATCAGGGTTAACAAGAGCTTTCACGACAGGGCTTAATGCAAGAGCTAGTGAGTTCCTCAGCTTGTCATAAGGCTGCTCGGCCAAAAAAACGAAGAATAAGCCGATTGTCAGCTAAGTCCAACAGTGAACAGAATGAACTGAGGAAGTGTTACTTATACCTTGAGTTGATTTGTGACTAAGAAGGCGCGGATACCGTGAATTGGAGCTCCAACAGGAAACCGAAAATCAAGCTCTACAAATTTTAAGCACATCTCAGAACTGTGAAACCACAGAGGAGAGGAAAGCAAGAGAAGAACAATGAGCTGAGACGTACCTCCTATTTCGCTGCCTTTGTTTATAAATGTATGAGTATGGTCTTTGACAAGAAGGTTCTTATCAGCTCCAACCTTTTTCATCAAGCGGAAGAGATTGTTGTAGCATCCGAAGAACACATGTAGTCCCATTTCGATGTGGTTCCCACGTCTATCTACAAAAGAACCCACTTTGCCACCGATGAATGGCCTTGAATCATATATATCTACCTGAAACAATAAAAAAGTTCAATACATAACCAAATCTAATGTAACATAACAACTAGAGATGCAACAAATACAAAACCTCGTGACCCTGGTCCAGAAGCTCAACAGCAGTTGACATGCCAGCAAGTCCAGCTCCTATGATAGCTACTTTCAGCTTGGGTCCCTTGTAAGGTACAGGCTCTGGAGGAAACAGCCCCTTTGGAGCTGCATTCAAAACCAGTACGTTTAAACTGTAAGAAAAAAAGACTGAAAATCACTGATACTCGTTTTCTATACACAGAAAAATTCTGATCAATTTGATCGATTGGATTAAAGTCCAAAGCCACTGAGTAGTCGTGAGAACTGGAACCTCATCCTCTTCAAAATCAGTGGAATAAAGCTAAAGCCTTTTGAACCCAGATACATGTCAATTTCTCAAAATTCCCACAAAAATCCAAACTTTCGGATTGTTTCAAGAAAAAAAGTAATCCAATTCAACAACCCAGAATCCAAAACATCCAAAGGAATCAACTTTACTGCAGAGAGAGACAGTAAAGGTTCAATTTTTTTAATTGTTAGGTTCTTACCGTTAACACTCATGTCGGAAACATCGGCGTCGAGTGAAGACCTAACATGAAATCTCCGAGACGTCTTCCAAGGAGGAACAGAGGAGAGGAACCCAGTAGCCGGAGTTGCGGCGAAAACGATCGAAGAAGCCATAGAGAATCAACTCTGAGATAAGAGCAGATTTTTTTATTCGGTTAAAGCTTAAATGAAAGAGGAAGAAGGAAGAAGTAAATGGAGTGACGAGGAGAGATGAACAAACAAACTTGTTGGTGTATGATGATGATGATAAGTGCTTTCCTTTTCTCTCCGTATAGACTCTGTGGCCTAACTGTGGCCAGTGGGATAAACTCTTTTTTTTTTTTTTGTTTAAAAATAATCAATCAAACCGGAAATAGCCAATACCGAACCATCTATTCTGGTAAACGTATCCGTCAACTACTTTATTTAAACTTTTGACTAGAACCTATAAAGTGTAACTAGTAAATACCCCTAACAAGAGAATAGAGGCCCAATAAAGCAGAAATGTATGGGCTCGGTTTGGGCAATAAATGGCATTACAAAGTCATGGAACCTCACACGTGTAATATATAACTTGCAAACCTACTTTCCATTCACATAAAAAAATCAAGTCATATTAGACAAACGTAAAAATATATTTTTATTGGAATATCTGCGTTGATTTTAAAATCAGATTTATATACTTTTTAGTTAAATATATAGACATTGGAGACAATCCATTGACAAAGAAAAAGGTTATAAGACATCCAAAATAATAAATATATATATATGATTCAATCTGAGCATAATCAAATGAAATATTGCTTTTATATCTTTAAATTTTTAAGAGTTAAATATAGATAAACTATGTTGCTATAAATTATTAAAATTAATTTTTTATTAAATCATTTATAACCTTTAAAATCTCGTGCCTACCTAGATAAAGGCTTCTAATATATATATAAATAAAAAAAAATTCGTTTGATTAAAATGATAATAAAGGCTTCGTACTAATATATATGAATAAAAATTCGTTAATTACTTGACGTATAAAATAATCACTCGACAGTGAAACACAAAGTCTCCTTTTTGTCTGTTACTGTCTCTGATTGACTCTAGTAAGTAGTAATATATCACACATTCATTCTCCCCCTCTCTCTCCCTCCCGAAGTCTCAGGCTTTCTCTTTAATTCCTCCTCCTTCGATGAACTTTGGTACCATTTGAGAAAACCCATTTCAAATCTATTCCCTTTTTCTCATTTCTATGCATTTTTTTTTGAGATTGGTGTTTCTCTTTCTTTGATCATGAAACTCATCAGCTCCTCCAGGTAAGAAGTTCAGACAGAGAGAGAGACTAAAACCGTTACTCTGTAAGAAAAATGAAGGATTTTGCTTCTTGCTCTGGCGAAAACGGCGTTCAGATTGCTGATTCTTCATCAACCTCCAACGCCGGCAAAACTGCTCAGAATCTCGTCGTCTGTATCTACCGTTGCCGCATCCGAGGTAAGACTTGCTTGATCACTGTCACATGGACTAAAACTCTGTTAGGTCAGTGTGTGACCGTTGGAGTCGATGATTCTTGCAACACAAGTCTCTGTAAAGTCGAGATCAAGCCCTGGCTATTCACAAAACGAAAAGGTTCCAAGAACCTAGAGGCGTGTTCTTGTGATATTCATGTCTTCTGGGATCTCTCCTCTGCTAAGTTTGGATCCAGCCCTGAGCCTCTAGGAGGGTTCTACGTGTGCGTGGTTGTTGACAGAGAGATGGCTCTTCTTCTCGGTGATATGAGGAAAGAAGCTTACAAAAAGACTAACGCTGCAGCTGCTGCACCTTCTTCATCTCTCGGTGGGGCTGTGATTATAGCTAAGAAAGAGCATGTTTTTGGTAAGAGAACGTTTGAGACTAAAGCTCGGTTTTCGAATGATGGCAGAACACATGATCTTGTGATCGAGTGTGACACGAGTGTAGTAGTATCTGATCCTTGCCTCGTTGTTCGTGTTGATGGGAAGACGTTGATGCAGGTGAAGCGGGTTCACTGGAAGTTCCGTGGTAATGGTACGATGGTTGTGGATAGGATCTCTGTGGAAGTTCTCTGGGATGTTCATAGTTGGTTCTTTGGTCTGCCGTCGTCATCACCGGGGAATGCTGTGTTTATGTTCAGGACTTGTAGTCAACCTGTTGAAAAGACTTGGTCGTTGGCACAGGTCCCAACGAGCTCGAAATCTCAGAGTGTTGGGTTCTCGTTGGTTCTGTACGCTTGGAAGAACGAGTAGAGAAAGAAGTTTTGAGAGTTCTTTTGTTTTCTCTTGAGTGCTAACAAAAGATTAAAAAATAGAACTGTTGATTCTTGTCAATTGATTTTATCATATGATCAGTTTCATAATATCGTCATAAGAACTTCATCTTGGTAGATATCAGTTTCTACATGAACACTTGTAAAGACTCATGTGCAAAGACGATTGGTTCGGTCCTGTATCAAGAAACCAACTGTCCATATACTCTGTTTCGTTCTCCAAGTAGCATAATGTTACCTTACTAGAATGGATAGTGTCAACTACATTACTGGTTTCTTTGAGTTATAGTTCTTGTTCTGTTATGATTATCTTCTGAGCATTTGTGGAAAGTACTCCTAGAGATGATTATCAAACCTGTAGATAGTCTTTCTAAGCCTATATAATGGAGCTGTTTTTTTGATTCAATTGTATTAAGCATTTGATCTTCCTTAAATTGTATATAGAACTTTACAAAGTTCCAATGCCGTTATCCAGCCCTTCACCGTTTATGCAGGTAGAAAATTCCAATGCCATTATCAAGGACTCTATGAGAGAGATGGTTTTGTACTTGAAGATTCCTGAAATTTGTGAATCAGTAGCAAAGTCACTGGTTTCCTAATGTTTTCACATTTCAATTATTTTTCCTTGTTTTGGCAGCTTCTCTAGCCATCCATCAAAGCCTGCTGAAAAGTTTCAGAGTTTTAATGCCATCATCTTGTTTGTACATGGTTTTGATACAGGTTCCCACTTGGTTCAACAAAAACAAAACTCTTCAAAGCGGTTCTTGCATCTAAGAAAACTATCTGAATAATGTTATGTTTTAAATACTCTCCAGTACAGTGCTTAACATTAAACCACTGGAAAGTTGTCTTTGACGAAATGTTGTTTAAAAACTGACATTGGAACTGTTTACTGTTAACATTGACCCGTGACATGAGTCTTTTTGCATAATCTTATGAGTGTATGTATATCCACCCAAAAAAAAAAAAGTGTACAGCTTTGCACTCTTGCTTGAAAGAACATCAAAGTTGTCTTGGATTGTCAAGTCAGAGAGAGATCTTTTAGAACAAGCCAAGTTACTTTAGTCTCTTTATACTGTCAATTCAAACTTTTAGATTTGCATATCTCAATGGGTGGAGGGACCCTCCCCAAAAAAGTGTATGCAGTTTTATAGATAGCCTTTGAAACTGCTTGCCGTTTGGCATTGATCACATCTCTCTTTTTTTCTTTGCTCTTTTTGTCTGTGGGGAATCTTGAAAAGTTTTAGTGAGAAAAGAGAGAGAGACATAGATGTGTCCTTTTACAATTGCTTCCTATTGCTTCAACAAAGTTTCTTTTGGGTGTTTGTGGAATCATCACATGTTTGCCTTTCTGTCTAGCTACTGTTATAATAATGCCATGACCATCAGTTTCCTATACCATGCCATCCGGACCCTACCCTACGTTTACTTCCCTTTACTACTGGATTTATTAGTCTAAACTTTTAAGTCTATCTTGTAGAAGAAACATTGTAGTGATGATGATGATGGCTCCGTATAAGAAGAAGCATTGGGTGTGCACAAGCAGGAGCATAGAGACTGTCTTTGAGATAAAAGATGTAGCATAAATTATCAAAAAACTCACAAGTTTACACCAAAAAAGGAAGAAGTTGAGCACAAAGCAATAAAGAAACTAACGTTTAGAGAAAAAAAGATCTCTCTCAAATTCAACATTTATTGGAAAACATCTCTTAAGCTCCAATGATCTCAGTAGGTTCCTCGGCAGCAGTCTCATCGGCCGGCCTGTCAACCTTCACGCCAACATCCTCTGCAGTGTAGTCTCCGTGAACCTACACGGTTTTTAGTAACACAAGCATTTGATTAGTATAATAATCAAAGATGATAAGATTCATCTCAAAATATTTTTATAAAAAAATGTTGTTAGGGTAGTTTCTCCTCACCTCCATGAGCTTTCCAAGGTCGAACTTGGGAGCCTTGAGGATCTTCACTTTACGGATGAATACATTCTGAAGTGGGTAGATTCCCTGAGTTGCCTTCTCAATATCCTTCCCAATGGATTCGGGAATAAACTTGGCAACAAGCTCCTTGAGGTCACAAGACGAAGCTTCCTTGATCATGATCTCCCTCATCTTGCTGCGAATCTGAGCAATACACACAAACAAACAAACAAAGGATTAGGTGGTTAAGCTCAGGAGAGAGGGGAGAGCATAACTAAAGACTTTGATATATGAATATATATACCTGACGGATCTGGCTTGATTGAGCGTAGCAAGTTCTCTTGACTTGGTTAGCACGTCTCTTGGTGAAGGCGATGCAGAAAAGCCTCAGCGTGTAGTTATCAGTGGTCTTAACATCAACATGAGACTCGATCAAAGTTTGCCACTTTTTAACCAAGGACCTGAGTTTGTCGGTCGTGAAGTCCATACCCTAAGGTTTGAAAAAAAAGAAAGAGGTTAAAAAGGAGAAACCACTAGAAAATAAAGACCAAAGCTTTAATCAAGTGTCCCTTACCCAGAACTGGGTCAAGACATTCCTGCCCTGGACATCTTCAGCTCTGAGACGGATCTTCCTGTAAGCTTGGTCCTCATCCTTGTTAAGATCAGCAAGAGACACCTCGAAAACTCTGTGTTTCAGACCCTCCGATGCAATCTGGTATGTTTGGAAAAATACACATAAGGATCATTCATTTCCATAACACACATTACAACAAAATTAAACAAATGTTTTTTTTTTGAAATACACATAAGGATCATTCATTTCCATAACACAAATTACAACATAATTAAACAAATGTATTTTTTTTTTGAAATACACATAAGGATCATTCATTTCCATAATACATATGACAACATAATTAAACAAATTAAAGCTATGATTTTGCAATTACTACAGAACCGAATCATAACATAAACTGTCGCAATCAATCTAAGAACCACTAATTCCGACAAATCTCACTTAACTCTACAAACAATCTCACTAGCTAAAGCGATTAACGAGCTTGTAAGAGAAGAGACAGCTTAAGTGGTGATTACCTTGGTACCCTGAGTTCTGGAAACAAGTGTCTTTCCGACATTTCTGTGAGTGAAGTTAGAGGGAGCCTTGATGTCATACCAATCCTTCTTGGAGAAAGGATCAACACTGCAATTTATTCAATTAGTAAACAACAAATCAATTACAAGACTCAATTAACTTCAGAGGAGCTCAAAGGTTTATAAATACTTACATCTTCTTCTTGCCTCCCTTTCTTCCCTTAGAGATTCGCTTGTTCTTCCCGACGGCCATGACTGAGGATTCGACGACGAAAGCAAAAAGAAGAAGAAGATATAACTTCTACGGCGCTTGTTGCGTTTTAAACTCACATATTAGGGTTTTGCGTTTTTTTTCTTTTTCTTTTGGACACGATGAGATGAGATCAAACAGTTTGGGCTTTTAATAGTAGGCTTGTTACTATATAGATAGCTTGTAAAAAGCCCAAATATATATATTTACTCTCAATGTAAGAAGCCCAAATTGATAATGTGTATGAAAATTCCAAACTTTGTATACAAAAGAAAAATATGAATGTGAAGAAAATAATAACCTTATACAATGATTCAGAAACAACTGCAAAGTAACTTGTGTTTGATAAATGTGTAAATAAATATAGCTGTTAATATATAATTTGTAGACTAAATACATGATTACAAAAATTTCTCATTCTTTCCTTTGTTTTCTTCTTTTGTTTCTTTTGTTAGCCTTGAATAAAATGTAATTAGCTTTGATTGAACACCTCCAGTAAAGCGTGTAGCTGTGACTCGATGTATATAATAAAGCAAGAGCGAAAATGAATAACATTATAGTGAGAGAGTGAACAAAGACAACAAAAACTTTAAACCAAGAAATGCGTTTTTGCTCTTGTGGTCTCTGATGAACCTAAGACATTTTCAAGCTTCTTAACGCAGACGTGAGGAGGTTTAGTTTGGCCGGAGATTTTTGCTTGTACTCTTTCTCCAAAGCAGTAGCAGCCAGAGACTGAAGCTCTGGTGAAGCCATGTCCTTGTCCTCTTTGTTCCTGCCTCTTGAGAGCTGCGCGATCGCTGATCCGCACTGATTTCACATAGATGAAACTGGTGTCACTTGGATACCGAGGTGGATTAAACCGGTGGTGAGAGGAAGAAAGGAGATCTTACCAAGCATATTCCGAGGAGGGCTCTTGTGCTTTTACCACCTGTTAAGTCTGTGGTTGCTGCATAGTACTTTCTTGCTGCGATGAGGTTTTCGAGTCCACCAATCGTATAGAGAACCTGATTTTGGGGATTACAGATAAATTGAATTAACAACACATCACCAGAATCATACATGACCAAAAGGGGCTAACTTATAGTACGAACCAAAAGAACTTTCAGAGTTTTAGGTTCCGAGTTTTGCATTGACATTAGCAGAGGAAATCAAAGATAGACTCACATCAGCGTATGCTAAGTGGTACAATGGAAGAGTAGGCTGAGATAAAATGAGCTCTTCGTAGCAGAAAGCTGCTTGTTTGTACCTGTTACAGATTGTTAAATGTTGCTTAGTGAATTGTTTATCAAAAAGAGTCCAGGACTGAGGATAGAGAGGCGCACATTTGCAACGAAACATAAATTTCTGCAAGTTCTCTCCAGGCATCATGATCAGCCATAAATCTATAGACACATAAAAGCAAATGAAGGTGATCAATTTCACTGATATACTTATATTAATCCAGCTTGGGGTTAGTAAGTACTCACACTTCAAGATATTTGTTAAGATGTTCAATGGCTAAGGAAGGTTTGCCCTGCGCCTTGGCCATAGCCACCTTTCTTTTGTGTATCACCTAGACACAACACTTTAACATCTGGACGCAGCAGCTTGTGGGTAGTTTCACGAAGCAAAGATGTGTGGAAACTTACTTGATCGAGTGGATTATCCTCCAAAAGGATTGAGTAGGCTTTTTCAGCCTCTTCCCACATTCCCTTCGCTTCTATAAGCAACGCCTCCAGCTTTCCTGAAATATAATATACCAAGATGCAGCTCATATTAGGATCAAAGGTAAACTAAGAAACCAGATATCTACAGCACAGATATGCATACAAAGAAGACTCCAAAACAGTCAAAAAACCTGTGAGTAAGGACTAGGGAATAAACAAAGCTTACACATGTCACATGTAGAACCAAATGAATTCAAATTGGCTTAGTTATATACTTAAATTTAGATAAAAATTCATCTTCCGTTTGGGAAAGAAATGCCAGAAAAGGGTTACGGATTCCTAGATGGTTAATGGTTTACCCTAGCAGCTAGCCTAGATTGTGGGATTCGAGCAAACAAAAAACTGCTCAGTTTCTGAAAAAGTTGATATGAACTCTCACCCACACGTTTGCTCTCAGGAAACTTCTTCTGAAGAACCTTGATGCAGTTCTGCCAAAAATACAAAATTCAAATTATATTTTTATCAAATCCTTTTATCTTAAGAATACAACCATGATTTTTTACAATATTGTATATCCGTAAAATGCAAGAAACGAGGCTTAAGCCACAGAAACAGCACACACACACACACACACACACACACACACACACACACATACAACACTGAATAAAATGATGTAAGTCATCAACAAAGGGGTGATCCTAAAAATAGGATCAATCTCAAGGCAACGCGCACCTGTGCAACAGCAAGAGATTGACAGTCCATAGCTGCAATTGCTACCTGCTCATATAGCGTCCATTCTACAGATTAATTACATCAAATATTAGATTTGAGAAGCAAATCAAACAAACACCACTCAAATCTTCAATGAGAACCACATCACAACACACTATTAATAGGAATTATTAACGTGTACCATCTGGACCAAGAGCGGATCGCTTTCCCGAATCGTTCAAGATCGATAGACCGTGCTTGAGCACGATCTCTGATCGGCGAACCTTGAGCTTACGAACGAGGCACAGATACTCCCAGACGCCTCCCCCTCCGTTCTCGACTTGGTTCTCGAGTTGGTTTAGCTCTCTCTCCTCCGTCTTCGTCACCATCTCTCTCTCTCTCTCTCTCTAGATTTGCTCTGTTGTGTGTGTGTGTGTGCCTTTAAAATTATCTGTGGATCTGTTTGTTGTTGTTAGTGGGAAGGTCCATCACGAAAAGTCGCCTTTAATTGATCCTGGTTCGGTTTGTTTTCGTACCGATCTGGTTAACATCATCGGTTTTCAGTGGAAACCGGTTCAAGTTCATGATGATGGAGTATTTTGATCTGGTTTTACTACATTTTATCGGTTTGACATAGAAGTAGAACAATGCCATTTTTTCACAAACATGTGGTGATTGATAGTTGAATCATAAAGAACAGAGAGAGGCAGACATGAGCGATAGAGAGTCAACAAATACTTACTCCGTTTCATTAAGATTTTTACATATGAATAAGAAAATTGTTGAATTTTCTATTTTACCCCTATTTATTGTAATTTTTTGTTTAATTTATTAATTAATAAATTTAAAATAAGGATAAAAATTAGAAACTCTTTTTAAAACATGCATTTAAATTGTGAAACGGCACTTATAATTTGAAACGATTTTAAAAACTAAAATGATAATTAATATATAACAGAGGAAGTATTTTACTAATTGATTTTTCGGTGCTGCTGCATAAATATAGATATTTACAAAATAAAAAATTACCACAATTAATTAAATTCAGCATTCATTTATTTATAAATTTCAAATAATTTTATTATATATTTGAGTTTATTGAACCAGGATAACATCAATCATTTGAATTGTACGATAATGTTTTACAGTAGAAACTCTGTAAATTAACAGATACTATAAATTAATAAATTTCACCGATCTCAAACTAGACTACTGAAAAATTTGAAACAATTCAATAAAAAATAATTTCTTTAATACCCTTATGTAAAAGTCACAATATAAACATAAATTAATAATTAGTGTTCATAACGTTTATATAAATATAATCAATATATTGCATTGTTTATTTTTTCATTCATAGTGTTTATCTTTATTATTTCTTAATTTCTCTAAATATACTAATGTTATTTTGTTATTTTACATTTAAAATGTATTTATATTTACTATATACCCCAAATAATCAAATAAAAACAGTTTAAAACTTGTATCAATAAAATCTAAATACTACATATACCGTAAAATTAAGTATTCTTCATATAAAACCCATTTTAAAATATTTATAAATCTAAAAAAAGAAGAAAACTTTCTGTTAATTAATACCTCTATAAATTAATAAAATATCAAAGTTCCAACATTATTAATTTATAAAGTTTTTACTGTAGTTCCAAATAAATTAAAATTTTGTTTAAATCTATTAATTATGTATATATAGTTGGAGTCATTTTGAAGTTTATATGCATAAAATAATTAAATATTATTATAAATAATGGTATATTGTAATTTTAGTTAGACTTTGATTTTAGGTACAAAATTTTTAATTTGTATACTTATTCATTCTGTGACTCTATTGAATTATATCTATTCATCCAAATTGAACCATGATCTTATTTATTTTAGTTAGGTTAAATTGAAATAGTTTTTTTATCGTATTTAGTTTAGTTTTACAACTTAGATGTGTAAATTATGTACAATTTAATATATGTACATATGATTTAAAAAATACGAAACTAAAATGATGATTAGTTCATAATTGCGTAAATGAAAAAGAAAAACTAAAGTAATAATTGTTGAAACCTCATACAAATATATTATTTAACAAAAGTATGATTAAAAATATTAAATCATTATGTAATATAAGAAGCAAATAAAATATCTCAATTAATGTTGTTTAAAGATTTTTTTTTCAATTTTATGTCTGAGGAAAATAATTTAATTAAAATATTTTTTAAAAGATTAATTATGTTTTTTAAGATTTTTTAAAAAAGTAAATTTCAAGATATCAAGAATGATTTTATGTACTTTCCTTTTATTCAATTACATTTCATATTATTCACGTTTTATTTTTCTAAAAATATTTTATTTTTATTATATATGTTATTTCAAAAATAGAAAAGGAATGTAACTTTTAAGATATCAAGAATATTGTTTGTGAACTTTCTTTTTATGAAATCATTTTATATATTATAACCACGTTTTAAAATTTTATAATATTTCCTTATATTATATATGAGATTTAGAAATTTATATAGAAATTTAATTAAAATTTCACTAAACAAAAAAGGAAATCAAATAATATATAATTATATTGTTTTCTTAATAACTATATTAAGTAAACAAGTGATTACTTAATAAAATTTATTGTTTACTTATTTAAACCATTGTGTAAATTGCCAACCTATTATATATAAAATAAAATAAAGAGAAAATATGAATGGTGATAATTAAAATAATAACTTTAATTTATTATGGGTATTAATGTAATAAATTATTGTAATAGTTAATTTGAAGACAAGCTTTGCCAATCGCAGATACCATCTTTGACTTTTCATTGATGACTTGAGATACACCTTTGATAAACACAGGGCATAGTATATCGATATCATTAATTTTCTCTCATCGCAATCTTATAGGTATCTTAAGGAATAAGCCCTTTGCATCTCTTTTAACTTCATCATACTTGCACAACAAACAGTTCCCTTCAAATCCAATTTCCTTGTTTTAATGAAATCTCACGATTTGCAGTAATAGATTCGGGAAATATTTCAGGTATGGTCCATATGATAGTTCATTCTTCTATTACTACTTCATGACATACACATATAAATCAAGTCCATGAATGGTATTTTTTCTTTTTTCAAAAAAAAAATTTCATTATATTTAAATCACTTTTTCATAAAATATGCTTCCTTTTTCCTTTGTTATTCCTTAATTCTTTTTAAATTAATTAGTTTTGTTTTCTTTAATTTTCTGTATTATTAGTTTTAGCTTAAAAGAAAAATATTTATGTTAGTTTCTCTTGATAATTATTTTTATTAAGCTTGTATTTTTTTCAATATTTAGATTAAAATAACAACTAAAATGAACAAGTTATTTATATAATAAAACTGTAATATTATATTCTAAAATTAAAATATAATCTATGTTTTATTTTACTCTTAATAATTTTTTTTAAGTTTGTATTTTGTTCCTTTCGACACTTAGATTAGAAAATTAAAATGGATAAGCTTTTATAATAAGATTGCAATGTGCAATATATAATTGTATATTAATATTAAAATGAATATTTAACATTATAAAAATGTTTATCTCTTTAACTTAACTCCAATGTTCTTTTAATATGTAAAATGACTAATGTAATTGCTAATTTTCTTACTCTTGATTTGCTAGTTGTCTTACTGAAGACACTAAGCTAGTCACTATTGACTAACACCCTGCGTAGAAACCATCTGCGCAACATCTTTGCTGGTTATCTCACTCTGCTTTTTATCATTTATCAAGGATTGCATCTTCTCTGATACAACTGGTTGTAATTTCTTGAATTAAGCATCAAATCGTCAATGATAGTTGTAATTTCTTGAATTTCAAAGTATCAAACACACAGACGTCACCTACTCATTACAGAACACAGCCTAAGTAGTTAACTGTCGAAAGTGGAAGCTTCTTTTTAACAGTCACAACAAGTTAGAATTAAAAATGAATGAGTTAATCTTCCAACTTAGTAGTTTCCTTGAAGCTCTTGGACAACCAAATCGCTGTCTCTCTGGGTGACACTTTGCCCGGACCAAAGGGTCTCAACAAGACATTCAGCTCATCGTACCTCTCGTCTTGAAGCAACCTCGCACTGAACTCAAGCAAACCCTCAAGTGCCTCGGCCCGTTGCTGATAAGAACTAGGATCAAATCTTTGTCTTCTTGCACCAGACGAGGCCCTGCTTGATGCTCCTGCGGTTGCGTTCTGATCAGATGACTCGCTACTCCCGCTTTCTTGGTATGCATCTTCTGTGTTTTGGCCTGGTTCAAGGGTGAATTTGTCTTTTGTGACTGAGCAGTCTAGTGGTGGCTCTCGAGGTGGGCTGTGTGAACCTCTAGACGATGCTTTCTTCTTCTTCTTCTTGCCACGCACAACGGGGAGAAACGGTTCTTCCTCGTATGATGCTAATGGAAACTCAATCTTGTCGATTCTTGGTGCGTTCATGGACACATTAGGAGACTTTATCTGGTGGAGAGAGTCTTTGATTGCTTTTACAGGTTTTCTTGTGCTAGGCATGGAGGCTCTACGAGTCAAAGCTGCTGATCTTCGGTTTGTATGCTGTGATGAAACAGGAAGCTGCAACATTATGGAAACAAGCGTTCTTTATTCTGACAAAACAATCAGTAAAACCAGTAACTGAGGATAGATCACTTACTTGACCAAGGTCACTCTTAGGCTTTCTTGATCGCACTGGAACATACTTAGAATTTTTAGAAGCCTCTGAGGTTCTACGAACAACCGTTCCATCACCACTTTCTTCATCTGTACACAATGCTTGCGTCGGTTTTTTAACGGAAGAAACAGACTCTTCTTCCTCTTTACCCTTGAACCTGCTAGGACCAAAGCTATGGCTTTTGCGTGGAGGACGCTTTCTCTGCTCATCAGGAAAGCTGCTTCTCCTGTTGGATTCAGATTCTGGCAGCACATTAGGCACTGGATCATTCAGCTTCATTTGAATCTTCTGGATATACGGCTGAAGCAACGGTTGTCTGAGAAGCTCAGCAGCCTATACAGAAGAAGAAGAAGAAGAGAGATGATGTTTACTGGTCAAGTTTGTTCACTTTCCACAAAAGGACAAATGATTAAAACGTTACGTACGCTTGGTCTGACTTCTGGATTTTTCCGAAGCATGCTTTTAACCAGACACCGGCTGAAGAAAATCAATTGCCTAGATCAGTATATTCTAATAGAGATATCACATTGAGACAAAACAAGATCCAACACACTTACAAAGCAGCAGAGTATTGTGCCGGGAGTGGAGGAACGATTGATCTGTTAATCCTGTTTATTAGTCCTTGCATGTCCTGCAACAATCCAAAAAAACTTGTGATGAAAACATAACTTCGAGGAGGAACGAATAATGTAAGGTTTCAGAGCTTACAAAAGCTTTGAATGCAGGCTTCATAGCTGTCATCTCATACATACAACAACCTGAGAGAGAAGAAGACAAAGATTGAGATGAGTATTCACATAGAGCTAAAAGGTTAAGAATCTTAGTCATGGGAGATGATAAAAACTTGCCAAGCGACCAAATATCCGACTTGGATCCATAGGGTATATCAGCTAGTAGCTCAGGGCACATGTAGCTTGGCGTTCCCACCACCTGGTTTTGAAGAATCAAACCTAAGTCCGGAACAAATCAATATGTTAAAAATTTAAGGAAACTATACTTACTGAAGATGCGAGGTCTTCTGATGTTAAGACCTTGGCTAGTCCAAAGTCGCCTGCGAGTATCATTGAGTTGATTTGTCACAAAGCTAGTTAGCAAAATGATTGTAATGTAACAAATTTGCTAAGCATCTTTACCTAGACGTATATCTTGATCCTTTGTCAAGAAGATGTTTGAACACTGGATTGGATAAAAATCATTTAGTTCTGTATCGTTCTAGGGATTAGTTTCTACAAATTGTGTTTGGTCCTGGGACAGAACATCATAACCAACCTTGACATCACGATGGAGGATGTGATTGGCATGCAAGTATTCAAGAGCCAACAAGATCTGAACAAGCCATGTGCAGAGTTTCTGATAACAAACAAAAAGGAGAGATTCAGAAATTGTCTCAATGGCCAGAGAACCATTTATAATTGTCTTCGCACATACCTCTTCAGAGAAGTGTACGCCATTCATTTTCTTTATAGCTTCCGCCCTGTAAGGCAGAGAAGTCAGTAACTGTGTCAAAGAGACTCTTCTCTAGTCAGTAGTCAAGCAAAGAGGAAAAAGCTTTACATGTCTCCTCCTTTGCAATAGCCTATGATAATGCACACATAGCATCCCTAAAAGCACACATCCATAGACCATACAGCTGGTTTAAAGTTTTCAAATTTTGTATTTTTAGAAACGAAAAGATTATGTAAAGATGATATACCTTTTCAACCCAAGAGTCTTTATATTCCACAATGAATGGATTATTTATCTTTCTAATCAACTCCATCTACAAGGAGATAACAGGAGATTTGTAAAGCATAGATGTATGTGAATGTTTCAGAACAGAGAAGATAGATAAAACAAACCTCTTGATGAGCAGATCTTCTTGTCCTACCAGTCTGCCGAGCAAGCCTGATTTTCTTCAGAACATACCTTTTTCGACATCAAAAGGAACAGAACATTATACAGATAAATTCAAATTTCAGACAACACCACGCAATATTACGTGAAGTACTTACAGTTTCTTCTCATGCCTATGTCTCACAAGATGAGCTGATCCAAAAGACCCTTTTCCAATTTGCTCAAGTACCTCGTAATGCTCCATTTGACACAAACTCTGAGATTCCACCTCCTTTGTCTTAAACTCGTCTTTAGAATCTGACGTCAAATGAAGATAAAAAAGACATAATTGTACAATCAGTTTTGTCCTTAAATCATGTTTCTTGTTAAGCAACACAAAACCGTACCTTTTTGAACGTTTTAACAAAAACATTAAATAGAATGAGCAAAAGTACTCAAAAATGGAAAGAGTCAAACTTTCTTTCTTCATTCTTCTAAAAGTTTTGCCCCACAAACTTAAAAAGTAAATTTGACAAGAACGTAGTCTAAAAATTGAATTTTTTTTCGTCGTATAACATGCAGTTATTAAGAAGTTTCTAACGTTTTCTTGTGAAAAAACAAAAACTTTTCTAATAGATAATTGGAATTACAGATCTCTATCCTCGCATTCACAGCTTTTTTTACAGTCTGTAACACAGCGAATAACACAGCATTGTTTGCTAAAAAGAAATTAAAAAACGGTTACTTGGGTGAGAGAGAGAGAGAGAACAAACCTGAAAAACGGCGTCGTCGTGAGATTCAGTCGGCAGATTTAGAAGAAGATTTTGAGAGAAAGAAGTTCCTGCATTACGTGGAGGACCTATAAAACGACACCGTTTCCGGAGAAGGAGCAACGGTAGTGAATAAGAGGAGGCATTATACAAGGTGAAGAAACTGGTTCGCCATGAGACCTGCTCTCTTGAGAGGAAAACGACAGATTTTGCTCGATGGAAGTTAACAGGAGTTTTGTTATTTTATTTCCTTATATAAAGTTTCAGACAACAATATACATTAATATTAATCAATGTTTACAGTATAATATTATATGAATTATATGATCCACCCTTTTATCCATCTGATGTGAACTTTATTTACTTATTTTATTTTTTGAGTGTATATGCATAAAATGACAAATTCGTCTTGAGATAATATATTATTATTTTTTGTAGTTCGTGCATAACGATTTATTAATATTATTTGATCAATAATTGATTAGGTCGGCTTACAAACAAAATTGTATTGAAAGTGCATTTTTTTTTGTTATAGACATAGCTTGTTTCAAAAAAAGAAGAAGTCTATATAGACATAGCTTCTTTTTTTAATAGAGACATAGCTTTTGAGTATGTATTTCTTTTCTTTTTGATAAAATCACAAAAGTATTTCTCTGATATGTTTTCTGTCAACAATTGATTAGGTCGCGTTACAAAAAAAAATTGTATTGAAAAGTTAGTGCTTTTTTGTTATATTATATAGACATATCATCTTTTTAACAGACACATAGCTTTTGAGTAAGTATTTCTTTTCTTTTTGGCAAAATCACAAAAGTATTTCTTGTCTTATGTTTTCTGTCATTTAATTGCCGCCACGTTATATTTGTTCATATGTCTTTGTTATGATAACCCTATTATGTTGACAAAAATAACATTGTTTTGAAAAGTCTCAAACTGAATAACACTAGAATCATTGTAAATTAAAATCTATAACTCTTTATAAAAACACAGTCTTATAACAACCCCCAGTACTAATAGACAACATTTTGAATTTTCCATTGTTATATTGGTATTATTTTATTTTGTTCAGCGCATCTTCATAGATGTTTTGTAGAAAATACTATATTTGTAAACTACATTAATACTGTCTCCGATTTGTCTCAGTGTATATTTTTACTTAGTTTTCAATTACAATTTCAGTATTACATACTTTTTCAACACATACTTTTTCATTAAACATGCATATGTGTTCCTAATTAGATACGAAAATGGGTCTATAAATATGGACATTTTTATTAAACAGTGTACAAATTTACATCACTGGTGTAGAGTAATAATTTAAACGATCAATACATAAACATAGTGGCACCCAACCAACACAAATATTTTTGTCCCTCGAACCTTACTGGCGGAGAAAAAAAAATTAATTATGCAAACATCTTTAGTTGTTTTTATTCATTTTATAAGTCTTTGCAAAAGCTTATATCATCTTACTTCACACCCACTTATATCTTCCTTTCCTTCTCCATGAAACTATTTATTAGAACTTTAGTAGTTTAGGGCAAAGGCAAAAACCGCGTGAGCCGTGAGCATACTGAATTTTAATAATCATGTCAACAACAGATCTATTTTTCTTTTTAAAAGGTTACCAGGTTACATGAATGTAACTCCCGTATTTTGCTTTGTACTCTAGAGTTGTTCTATCAAATTGCAGGGAGGTTCATTGTTCGATCAAGTCAGACTGTAGCTATATCCTCTTGTCCTTTTCACCGTGGTTGTACTGTATAATATATAGTTTAAAAAATCAAATTGCAAACTCATGAGGATAAATCAAAGTTGTATTAGATTTTTTGTTATTGAATTGGAAAATCCAGTTTCAACTTTTGGGATTACATTGATGTATATTTCTAACCTAAATTATCTATAAATAGATCATTTTAAATTTATTACCAATCAAAAGGCATGTGTAAATTCTTTATATTGGTTGACAAAAAAATTATTTATATTGAACAACATTTAATATTAATTTTTTGTGCAAAAAAAACACTTTATTAGTTTTTTTTGAACAATAATATATGATTTTGATAAAAAAAAATTTCAAAAAACCCTTAATATTAGCTAAAAATCTAAATCAGTAATATATTTGATAATGTTTTAGTTGATCTTGCTTTGAATTTGAGAGTTCATTAAAAAAAAACCATAAGTACTAAAACCAGAGGAGGCCTACAAAAGTTATACAGCATGCCTAAATCTATCATTGGGCTTGAAAAGGTTAATTAAAGCCCATCATTCATGAAATGGGGCTTCAATAATTTAGACTCTATCAGTAACTCTACTGGAATCAAAATTCTTCTCTATACAATTTGCAATCACGGATACGAAAATGATGTTGCTGATTCTCTTCTCTTGAGTTCGAAAATATCGAATGACGTTGAATCGAAAATTAAAAAGAGTTTATTTTCAAATTTTACAAAAGGAGAAAAAAAACTTCACTTGTTCATAACTTCAACACCGTTCTTCCCAGCGATAATCACCGACGTAGCCATACCAAGAAACAAACCATGCTCCACCACACCCTCAAACTTCCCGATCTCCCTCCCCGCAGCGAACCCATCCTTCAACGGCTCCTTAAAATACAAATCAATAATATAATTACTATTATCCGTCACGTAAGCCTTCCCATCCCCATCCACTCTCAGCTTCGCATCGCACCCAAACTCCTTGAACAGATCTCTCAGCCTCACCAAATTAAACTTCCAACAGAACTGAACAACCTCCACGGGCATCGCCAGCCCGCTCCCACCTAAACCCGTCACGAGTTTCGTATCGTCAGCAACAACTATGAACCTGTTGTTGACAGATGCGAGAAGATATAGATTAACAGATTAGATGAACATATTAGAGTATATATTGTACCACCGGTATAATGTATACTCTAAGAGAACAGAAAAAAGACACAGAGATTAGATGATCAGAACCTCTCCGCCACAGCCTCCACCATCTTCTCCCTCAGGAGCGCGCCTCCGCGCCCCTTGACGAGATCGAGGTTCGGATCGACCTCGTCCGCTCCGTCGATGGCGAGGTCGATCCGGGGGTGCGTGTCGAGCGCGACGAGGGGGATCCCCAGGGACAGGGCCTGGTCCTCGGTCCGTTTTGAGGTCGGGATGCCGACGATGTCGTGGAGCTCGCCGGAGGAGAGGAGTTTTCCGATCTGGTCGACGGCGAAGGCTGCGGTGGAGCCGGTTCCGAGGCCAAGGACCATCCCGGGTTTGATGGATTCCACGGCTTTCTCTGCGGCTAGTTTTTTGAGGTCGTCTTGGGAGAGTGCGACGGACTGGGCCTTGACGGAGAAGGAGACGGAGGAAGAAGAGTGGGAGCTTCTGCGTGGGGTGAGAGAAGGAGAGCGTAGAGTGAGGTGAGAGGAGGAGACGAAGGATAAGGAAGCCATTGGAGAAGACGAGAAGTGTTTGTTTGGTTGGTTGGAGTAAGGAAGAAACAAAATAGTCAAAAGGTTGGGTTTTTTGAGATTTGAGTGGAAGAGGAAGGTGAGGGCTGTTTTAAGTAGTTTTGTAGTTGGTATAGGGGTATAACTGTCAAATCGTTAATCTCGTTTTGGGTTGGTGAAGCATAACCTGCTAAACGGGTTAGAGGATTACGATACGGCGTCGTTTTGTTTCGTCTACAAAGTCTAATTACTTTCTTCCTCGTTTCTCGATTCCTCAGATTTTCTTTGTCAGAACGAAACGAAAAAGCTTTAACGATGTCCGCCGAATCAGCCAGCGAAATCCCTAAGGGACAGGTGAATTAGGTTTTTATTGCTTTTGTATGCGTATAATATGAATCTCAATTTTTGGTTGAGAAGAATATCTAGAGTTTTGAGGATTTCGAATCTTGGGTGGTTGTGATGTATTTTGAGCAATGGATTCTGTTTTGATTGTTGTGTATTTAATTATTTGCAGGTTGATCTGCTAGATTTCATTGACTGGTCAGGTGTTGAATGCCTCAACCAAAGCTCAAGTCACTCCTTGCCCAATGCTCTCAAGCAGGTTATTTCTTTCTTGGATTGATAGTAATATGATTATGAAATTATTAGTCCTTTTGATTGCTTTTTCGTGACCTGGGATTGATTGTGAAACGTAGGGGTATAGAGAAGATGCGGGTTTGAACCTAGAGAGTGATGCTGATGAACAGCTACTAATCTATATTCCTTTTAACCAAGTTGTCAAACTGCATTCTTTTGCTATCAAAGGCCCTGAAGATGATGGTAATGTTGTTGTTAAAAAAAAAAATTAAACATTTGTTTGTGTTTTTTTTTTTTTTTTTGAGCGTGGCCTTGGGTTTGTTACTTGTTATTAATGCTGTTTTTGCTTGCATATATGAACATCTCAGGTCCTAAAACCGTGAAGTTTTTCTCAAACAAAGAACACATGTGCTTTAGGTAATGTGATTATTTTCCTTACCTCTCTATCTAACTCGGTGTTTAACTCATACCTCTTTGATACAGCAATGTCAATGATTTTCCTCCAAGTGACACCGCTGAGCTAACCGAAGAAAACCTTAAGGTAAGACATTTTTTTTTTAAAAAAAAAATCTAACTTCTATTCATTTAGTGGCATCTTCTGGACATCTATTCTATCTGTGTGTTGAGACCTCTCAATTTTACAGGGAAAACCGGTGGTTCTTAAATATGTTAAGTTTCAGAATGTTCGTAGGTAAAATGGCTTTTACCATGTTTTGTGCTATATTATATACTTGCTTATTGAAATCATTAGCTCGACCTAACCTTTTATGTATTTGATTCAAGCTTAACGATCTTCATTGAAGACAACCAATCGGGTTCTGAGCTCACAAAGGTTCAGAAGATCGCTCTCTACGGCTCAACGTAAGTATCTCAGATATGTTTTATTACTCTAATAGTCTTACAATCCCAAAGAGAATGATAGTCTTATTAGTTGTTCGTATATACTTTTTGTCATATCAAAAAAAAAAAATGCCAAGTATTGGTCTCTTACACCATTGTGTGCAATTACAGGGTTGAGACGACTGATATGAAGGGGTTGAAAAAGATTGAAGATCACTGAGCAAGTAACAGACTTATAATATCATATGATCGTTTTGTCACCTTTGATTCTGTGTTGTTGGTTTCTTTTCTTTTCACTTTACTTTTCGAAGTTAAAGAAAAAAAAATTGAAATAGACTAGAACTTGCGACTATAAGCTGAACCCATAACATTATTAAATAAGATTCCAGTCACATTATTTCATATTCGATTAAGACAGAGCTAGAAAGACATATTGATATTGAAACTAGAACCACCAGGGAGGCTAGAAGCTAGGGCTCAATCATCAGACCTTAACAACAAGAGAATTCTTCAGGGTAGGCCACTGTCCCTCAAACACACATCCACACCACTCAACTCTTCCACATAACTCTCCCTTTTGATCCTTTTCCACTTTGATCTCTGCACACCAGATTTCGTTCTTCTCACCAATATCTATTTGCAAAAACACAACCACCTTTCCACCATATATCACAGTGCATGAAAAATTAACATCCTCATCAGTGATTGGGACGCCCTTCACATCTTTCATATACATATTCATACGTCTTATATCCACCGCACGTAATATTCTCAAACGGGGATCATAGAAGTAGGATACTCCGTCAATAAAGCAGTCATTATCGTACCATTTATATTTGTTTTGATCGTAGACGGAGCGATTCTCTGAAGCCTTGAAGGACACGCTATCCGACGTCATCACACTGCTATAAGTCCACTGGTACATACATACCGAAGTCTGAGGGATCTGGTTCAAGAACATTACCCCGTCAGAACTATTCATTCTCGAACCTACTTTGTATCCTCCGATACATATCTCACCAACACTACTGTACTTATAGACCGAACTACCGATCTGGCTTGGCATGCTTGGGAGGTTGTGTGCCGTGTGAAACCTACAATCGATGAGTAACGTATCAGTAGATGAGAGGCTCTCATCTTCAGGGATCACAAAGATCTTCGAACCCACGGCCACGTAGCTACCACGTGGAGGTATCATAGGGAGTGATGAGACAGGGACCAAGGAATATTTTTTGTCAGGTGAATTGAAGTTATGACGAAGAGTATACAAACGGTCATCATCATCACCATCGTTGTTGTCTGATTTATTAGATATGGTTACGTAGAGACAATACTCGGTTCGTTCTAAGAGGGCACGTCTCGCGTATAGTTCATGCGATGTGATAAGAGATCGAAAGTATTTCGAAACGAGAGAGAGCGTTGGATAGTAACGTCTAGGTACACGAGATATACAATCTATGATGATGTCTTCGGGAAGTGAATTGATCAAAGACATGGCTATTATCGATCGTCTAAATCAACACAAGACCATGAACCCTAGCTCAGGATATAATGTTTTTTTTTTTTTTTTTTTTTGCAAAGGTATATGGAAGCTTATATATGAAGGGAATGATTAGCAAGTGGGTGGGAAGAGATTTAAGAATAGGCAGAATCTATTAATCCTAAATAGTAATGTTACCAAAGTTTATATTTGGATATATATATATATTATATAATAATGTCAAATATACATTATATTTAACAAAAGATAAGAAAATCTAGATGAATTAGTTATTTAATTAGTTGAAAATCAATCCCTCATATGAAAATCCTGATTTAATTAGTTTTGATCACATTTGGCCAAAACTACAGTAATGTTTTTTTCTCTTTTATTTACGCAACTTATAAATTCAATTGTTGTTCAATTGTAAATCTTCTATGCTTACTCATAGGATCTACTCCATTTTTTCTGAAAATAAACATAGTATATATAGTTATGATAATTTTGATTTTTTTTTGTTAATTATAATTTTGGTTTTAATCATTCACTTTTCTTGAATATATCACTTAACATTGTCATATGGGTTTCATGTGATTGGGTAGTAGATGCTTGGTTGGCTAAGCAAATGACAACATTACAATAACCAAAAATGGAATATTAATTATTCTAATTTTGTTAGCCGAAAGTGAAACGGTATCCAAGTATGCGTCTCACGATTAAATATTGAATTGTGTCACCAGATCTCTAACCAAAAGATTTGAACAAAACATAGACCTCTCATCATCATACTTTTGCCGTCCTTCCAGTTCATAATTCACATGCTAACAGTATTGTAACAGATCAACTAGTCTAATTTTATATAATGTTAGGTGCTAGCAATAGCATGCATGATGCATACTACGATATGACTGCCCACAATTAGTACTATTGCAACAAGAAGTAGTTTTATATAAGTCTAGTTTCGGTTGCTTTCACAATATATTATTGTAATGCTTGAAGCTTCCAGAAAAAATACTAACAGTCGAAGCTATGCAAAACGCATTTTAATAGTGCTGCCTATATATTTTGTATAATTGTGTTTTCTTTGTTGATGTGTGCATGTCACTTGCAACTTAAGAAGATAAGATCCTTATTAGCATGGTTTTTGGATGTAACCAGAATAGTAAATGTTCTGTCTAATTTTTATCTTTTTTTTCTTGACGGCTCTAGTTTTTTTTAACCTTCTGTATGTTAGGAAGATGGTGTTATATGTGTCAGCATGCGTTGTCTTTTAAGCGTGACAATATTCAATCTGCATCTTATTTTATCTGTAATTCATAACGGGACCACAAGTTCATGTTCTCATCACTTTCTCAACTCCCCAAATGCTTTCTTTGTTTACCATACTAAACTAATACTTTACTGTCGACAACATATCGCTTTGAAACTGTAAATATTAGTATTTGATATCTTCAGTTTAAAATTCATACTAAAGTTATCTATCTATTTTCACTAAATGAAATATAGATAATATTAAAGATAACGTCAGAAATCTCACAATGTTATTTGGGTGAGAATGTGGTCTTGTTCATTGTATGTGAAATGATTTTACTTTATCTTATTACTATGTACATGTGAAAAAAAAAATGAAAAGACATCTCTAGTAGAGATAATATAATACTACAAAAAGTAGATGAGTTTCGTTGTATTGGTTAACAACCTAACATATGTAAATGTGAAATCATGACCAATTAAGCTTTCTCTCTTTTCCTTAATGCATCATCTGTCTCCTCTATGTACTATGTATGTATACTATTTAATTTATTTAATTGATGGAAAATCAGATTACAGACACGTGTTTGTTACTAATTGTATGTTAACTACGTGCTGAAGAACCAAACACAGAAATTGTTAACTAAATCATCATTAAAAAGCTTTAAATTTACATCAGACCGACTCTTCAAACACAACTAACGTTCAATAAAGTAATAATAATAATATGATAAATATTCAAATAATGATCAATGATTCATTCGCAAATCACACACCCTCTAGCTTCTCGACACTATTTATACCCTTCTTCTCCCTCTCATCACCCACATGAAACAAGAAGCTCACACACACACAACACACAAATCCATGTGTATATGCAAGTAAATTAATATCCCATGCACCAGTAGCAGTTAAGCTGCCAGCATGATCTTGTCTTCCTCTCTTAAGATTCAGCTACAATCAAGCTACGAAAGTATATAATTTTTCTTATTCTTATGAGATTATATGATGATAGCTTAGAGAGAGAGACTAGGTCATGCTGGTAGTTTCACCTGCTATTGACTAGCATGAAGAAGAAGAAAGAAGACATGTGGGAAAAGTCAAAAAGTTTATAGTAATCCTTACGATCCTTCTCATCAATAAACAGGGTCTCATGTAAGTGCAACAATACAGAGTAATTAAACAGGTTATTATAACTTCATTTTTTACACTCGGTAACTTTCTTAATCACTGCGAAAATCTCCTATTGGACCCATTTTTATCATATATCTCTCTGTCTGTTTGTTTGTTTTCTCAAACTTATTAGCATTTGCATTGTTTGTTTTCTCAAACTTATTATCATCATGATAGTTAAGCTAGAAGAATTGTGATTAATTAGTTGAGCTAGAAGAACGTCGTCGTATTGCTCAAATGCTTTTGACTCTCTCTCTCTCTGTTTGTCAAAAGACTCAGGGACAAACGTCACTGAAGTAGCGGGATTCTATCTTGTAATCCTATCCTAGAATCTCTGTATATTCCTCCTCTCTTGCTCCGTTAATGATAAATAATAAATCTAAGAAAATTAATTTAAAATTAAGGATTGCATTTTGAGATTACAAAACGAGTGGTCATGCTCTGTTCCTTCTCTATCCTCCAAAGTCCTCGCCTTTCCCTCTCCTCTTGCATTATCTCCTGTTTCGATTCTCGTCTGATCGCAATTCCACTTCTGGGTTTCTCGTTCCTCCCCTGAATTCCCCAGAAAGTTGGTTCCTTTACTTACATTTGCTCTGTTTTCATGAACCTTAAAACAGATAGAAATGACGCCACTTTCCTCTGAGCTCGTCGGTTTCACCATCCCTTTCTACTCCAAAACCCATAAACACTATCCAAGCTTCGTAACCTGCTCCAACACTAACCTTAACCACGTCAATGCCAAACCTTTCTCAACCAATCTCCAAGCCGCCGCAACAGACGCAAGACAACAAACCCATTCGCAGTCTCTCGGGTTCAGAGACGCCCAGACGCTCAAAATCTTCCACCGCTCGTGCCGTGCGGGCAACTACATCGAATCCCTCCACCTCCTCGAGAGCATGGTCCTTAAAGGCTACAACCCCGACGTGATCCTCTGCACGAAGCTCATCAAAGGCTTCTTCAACCTCCGCAACGTTCCCAAAGCCGTTAGAGTCATGGAGATTCTCGAGAAGTTCGGACAGCCTGATGTCTTTGCTTACAACGCTTTGATCAACGGGTTTTGTAAGATGAACCGTATCGATGATTCGACGAAAGTTCTCGATAGGATGAGGAGCAAGGGGTTTAGTCCTGATACTGTGACTTACAACATAATGATTGGTAGTTTGTGTAGTAGAGGGAAGCTTGATCTTGCCTTGAAGGTTTTGGATCAGTTGGTGAGCGATAGCTGCCAGCCTACGGTGATTACCTACACGATTTTGATCGAAGCGACGATGCTCGAAGGGGGCGTTGATGAGGCCTTGAAGCTGCTGGATGAGATGTTGTCTAGAGGGTTGAAGCCTGATATGTTCACTTACAACACGATCATCAGAGGGATGTGTAAAGAAGGGATGGTGGAGCGCGCTTTCGAGATGATTAGGAACCTGGAGATGAAGGGATGTGAGCCTGATGTGATCTCTTACAACATCTTGCTTCGAGCGGTTTTGAATCAGGGGAAGTGGGAGGAAGGGGAGAAGCTGATGAGTAAGATGTTCTCCGAGAAGTGTGAGCCCAACGTTGTGACTTACAGCATTCTGATCACTACTCTGTGCCGCGATGGAAAGATCGATGAAGCGCTGAATCTCCTCAAGCTTATGAAGGAGAGAGGGTTGACGCCTGACGCTTACAGCTACGACCCTTTGATCGCCGCGTTCTGTAGAGAAGGGAGGTTAGATCTAGCGATCGAGTTCTTGGAAACTATGATCTCCGACGGGTGTTTGCCCGACGTGGTGAACTACAACACCGTGCTGGCTACGTTGTGCAAGAACGGGAAAGCGGATCAAGCGTTGGAGATCTTCGGGAAGCTAGGCGAAGTGGGCTGCTCCCCGAACTCTAGCTCCTACAACACGATGTTCAGCGCGCTGTGGAGCAGCGGAGATAAGATCAGGGCGTTACAAATGATATCAGAGATGCTGAGCCACGGGATCGACCCCGACGAGATCACTTATAACTCGATGATCTCGTGTCTATGCAGAGAAGGGATGGTGGACGAAGCGTTCGAGCTGTTGGTTGACATGAGAAGCTGCGAGTTTCATCCGTCGGTTGTTACCTACAACATTGTTCTGTTGGGATACTGTAAAGCTCATAGGATCGAAGACGCGGTAGATGTTCTTGAATCAATGGTGGAGAATGGGTGTAGGCCTAATGAAACTACTTACACAATGCTTATCGAAGGGATTGGATTTGCTGGATATAGAGCTGAAGCTATGGAGTTGGCTAATGATCTTGTTCGAATCGACGCCATTTCTGAGTTTTCGTTCAAGAGATTGCATAAGACTTTCCCTTTGCTTAATGTTTTACAGAGATCTTCTCAGACATTTGGTCATTAGGATAATAAACCACACATTATGTTAATTGATTTTAATGTTACAAATGAATTAGAAACAAACAATAAACTATGACTCTGTTCGATAAGTTCAAATCTATTTAATATAACTTTGAGATTAGACAAAACTAATATTCCGACAAGGGCAACAGCTTTCTTCTGCTCTTATGTTCGTGCGTAGAGGAGTTCGGTTCTTTGCAACCGAACGTAGAAGCAAGACGACAACATGGGATCCACTTCACTCCCTCGAGCTCAACCACCCATCTCTTGTTCTGCTCGAGAGATGCGATTCAAGGAATCAATTCAAACAGATCTTAGCAAACATCATGCGTGTCAACCTCATACGCGATACGTTTCCCATGAGCCGTCTCATCGTGTTCTCGGCCATCACGTATCCAGACAACATCGACTTGGCTAAGCTTCTGTTTCGAAACTTCACACCGAACCCAAACGTTTTCGTTTACAACACGATGATCTCTTCTTCTGCTGTTTCGAGCTCGAAGAAGGAATGTTTTGCTATTTATGAGTCTATGATTAGACACGGTGTTTGTCCCGACAGGCAGACGTTTCTGTACTTGATGAAAGTAACGAACTTTCTGTCGGAAGTGAAGCAGATACATTGTCATGTAACTGTCTCGGGGGTTTTGTCTGGAGGGGGTAATTACCTGTGGAACTCTCTGGTGAAGCTGTATATGGATTTGGGGGGATTGGGTTTTGCGGAGAAGTTGTTCGATGAAATGCCTGAACCAGATGTTAGTTCTTTTAATACTATGATTGTTGGTTACGCTAAGAAAGGGTATTGTTTAGAGGCGATGAAGGTGTATTATAAGATGGTTGGTGATGGGATTGAGCCTGATGAGTATGCAGTGTTGGGTCTTCTGGTTTGTTGCGGTAGATTATCTGATGTTAGGATTGGGAAAGGAGTTCATTGTTGGATTGAGAGGAGGAAGCCTGGTTCTTCATCGAATTTGATACTGTGGAATGCTCTTTTGGACATGTATTTCAAATGCAAAGAGTCTGGTTTTGCGAAAAGAGTGTTTGATATGATGACGAAGAAGGATATGTGTTCTTGGAACACTATGGTTGGTGGCTTTGTTAAGCTTGAGGACATGGAAGCTGCTCGGGAGGTTTTTGATCAGATGCCTAGAAGAGATCTCGTCTCTTGGAACTCTCTGCTTCTTGGTTACTCTAAGAAGGGGTGTGATCAGAGAGTTGTGAGAGAGTTGGTCTATGCGATGTTGGTAGTGGAGAAGGTTGTTCCAGACCGCGTCACTTTTGTAGGTTTGATAAGTGGTGCAGCAAACAATGGAGAACTTACCCAAGGAAGATGGGTACATGGTTTAGTGATCCGCCTGGGGTTGCAAGTTGACGCCTTTCTTGGTTCGGCTCTGGTAGATATGTACTGCAAATGTGGTAGCATCGAGCGGGCTTTCATGGTTTTCAAGACAGTTGCTGAAAAAGACGTCACGCTATGGACAACAATGATAACTGGGACTGCTTTTCATGGAGATGGCAAGCAAGCTCTGCGACTATTCGAAGAAATGCAAGAAGAAGGCGTGACGCCAAACAAAGTCACTCTCCTCGCTGTCCTAACAGCTTGCAGCCATAGCGGCCTGGTGGAGGAAGGGCTACACGTTTTCAACCACATGAAGGAGGCATTCGGCTTTGACCCTGAAACCGAGCATTACGGAAGCCTTATCGATCTTTTGTGTAGGGCGGGAAGAGTAGAAGAAGCAAAAGACATAGTGCTCAAGAAGATGCCAATGAGACCAAGTCAGTCCATGTGGGGATCAATCTTAAGCGCTTGTCGAGGAGGAGAGGATATTGAAACCGCAGAGATGGCTTTAACAGAGTTGCTTAAGTTGGAGCCTGAAAAAGAAGGTGGATACGTGTTGCTCTCCAACATCTATGCAGCCGCTAGAAGATTTGGATATTCAGACAAGACGAGAGAAGCAATGGAGAGTCGCGGAGTAAAGAAAGTTGCAGGATACAGTAGTGTAGTGGGAGTAGAGGGAGTTCATAGCTTTGTGGCTACAGAGAAGCAGAACCATCCAAGATGGCTTGAGATTAGAGGAATATTACATCATCTATGCGAAGAAATGAGTTCAAATTTGGACTTGTTAGGAACAGAGATGAATTAGCAAATACTTATTGAGGATGCAATCTTGTAATCAAAATGCAGTATTCTTTCTCAAGCAAATTTTTGATTATGGTATTGTCTAAATTCAACCAAAATTTCACAACCACAGGATTGTATGTACACATTAAACCAACAAACTGACAAAAGTTTAACTCCCTATATGGTAAACTCCTTTTGAAGAGTGTTATTACTACTGCCTTCTCTTAGACCTTGAAGGCATAGATGCAACGTTCTCTGGACACTATCTGCAACCAGTTTGAGCTTGCCTTGAGTCACATCTCCTGCAGCAGAACCGTTGACTTCAACCGTACGGCTCACTCTCTGTTTACACTTCTCCCAATCATCAACACGCTGCCAACAAGCCCTACCTCCATGGCTTCCTTCCATCCCAAGAAACGTCACGCTAGGGTTATCCCCAAAGGTGTACCTCAACCTAACCGATACACAGTAAGGCAACCACGCCGCTCCTCCAGCTGCGTTTATGTGAGGTATGTGCGCAGGATCAAGAACCACGGTCAGAGCAAAGTCAACCATGTTCTGAGGCCGGTCGAAATGGATATTGCTTTTAGCCGCACAGCTGTTCTCTGCATCTGCACCGGAATGGTTCTCTAGACACAGCTCGATTCTAGGTCTCTGCGCAGGAGTAACCTCTCCAGCTTGTTGTGATTGTGATAATCCTTTCTTCCAAGCTATCAGTTTTAGAAACTCCCTCAAGACCGGAATGGGTAACGTGAGGAGTGTGATGAACGAGGCAACTCTTGAAGCATCGTAAGGCTCTGATGCAACACGTCGGCTGAAATAGTCACATATTTCTCCAATCTCGGATTGGGTTAGTTCCTCTTGAGCAGCACCTGATGAACCGTTTTGCTGCGGTGGCTGCTGGTGATGGAATCTCCTTACGCTAAGGACTTGAAGAAGAAGCTGAACTCTATGGACACTCACCGCAAATACATAGCCACTACCAAAAGAAAGAACAACTAAGGTTATAGCATAAACAGATTAATATATAAACACACGATATGATTTGTCTAAGTTCTTGGTTTTAGATTATACCCGACAAAGAAGCGTAACGCTGGTTGTTCTTGGTCTAGATTCAAGAGAGCGCCTTCGTTCTCCTTCAGTATTGAACCTAAAATCTCTCTTAAGAGATCTGGTAACTGAGCAAATAGCCACAGTACTCCAAGATATTTAAGGATACCACGCAAAACCTTTTTAAGAGCCACAAGAGGAACCCATCCACCTCCATAGCCACCATCATCACCTAAACCGATAATTGCTGTGTTTAACTCGCCTCTTACATGTGCTGGCACACCACTGCCTGGTGGTCTACGTACAGACAATCCTGAGCCAACCACTAAAGATCCTGAAGCAACACTGCTTACACGACTCATCATGGCTCTTGACATTGCACCAGAAGGGGAAAAGTTAACTCTGCTACCACCGCTACCACTTGGGTTTGTTGCTCCTTGGCTACCTGTCAAATTCGGTTCTAAACCGTTTAATTCTTGAGCAACATGCTCCATGATGAAAGGTCTGAACTGGGGACATGGCAAGGAGCCTCCAATAGAAGCACCACCCTTGGGTGGTGTTGCTGGTTGCAACCAGACTTGATCTCCAGCAAAGCATCTCATGTCCACTGCAAACCGTTTACGGTATATGATCCTTATCCAATAGGGTCCACGGAGTACTACAGAGACATCAATGGGTAAGAGAGAGCTGGGAACGATTCCAGGTCCGCTTCTCCCTGCAGCTGCTAGCATTGCAACTCCAGGGAAATTTCCACCAAGTGGACTTGGAGCAGGAGAAGCAACAGCATTCCCTGAAGCAGCTGAGGCAGACTGGCCAACAGTATTAGAAGCGGCAATGATTCCTTGAGATTGCTGCATCTGATTTGATTGTCTTGGAGTAGCTGTAGCAGGTACGACAGGGACGCCAGTGGCTGTACTAGCTCGGGCAGGGCGAGTAGCAGCAGCTAACGCAGTCAAAGGCCCAGCAGTAAGGCGAATGCAATCCAGAAGAGATTCTACCTCCGCACCATTAATGAAATCCTCCAAGAACTGTACAACAATAACCCAAAATGAGGAAATTAATATATACATATCTCTTAAGAGTAAAAATGATTCCTATGAAGAACTCACCTTAGTATGTGGCCAGTGTTGGTCAGGAGAGACGTGCATGGTGCATTCATCTTTACCTGATTCCCACTCGACAACAAAACGAGCCAAAATGCCTGAACCAAAGCTAAACCACAGGCTTGTTAATCCCACTGCCTCAATCTTGAAAGCCCTCCATCTATCAACTGTCTCACCACTGCCTTTCCCTCCAGCAGGTCCTTTAATAGTGGCATTAGCACCAGTCTCTTCTGTCTTTTCATCTGGCTTTATGCCAAGTAGTTTCCGCATGCCAAGGGAGAACCTTCTAGCATTTGAAAGCCTCTGTATATCGGCCACAAGCTTCTTAATACTATCGGCTTCCACGGACTGATAGGTTAGAACAACGCCTTCAGGGTCATACCGGATATGAGAATCAACATCAGATGAATTCGCAATGTGAACTCCAGATCCCCACGGTGTGGATTTACTTCCCTTCTGAAGTTCCCAGAGATCCCTGAAGTGCTGGTCATTTATTTTCACATCCCAACACATGCTTCCAGGTCTACCAAGCTGCAAGCATATATGTTGCCAGGAATCATTTTGAGCAAATGGAAGCCGGAACCATATATCTGAAAAAGAATCCCTTAGTCCCATTTCCTCAACGTATTGGATATCTAGTGCCTCCATCTGACTAGTTAGTTTGGCATGCTTTATGGACAACGAAGAATGCCTGACCACATGGAGAAGAGCGTAGACAAAAACGCTTGAAGGTGCGTTCCCCTTGTTTGCTTCAGCTATGAGATCCCCATAGCTGCATCCAATAGCTTTTGTTGATGTTACCACGGCAGTAGATAGGGCTTGTGATGCAGGGCTCCAACTCTTCACTAATTCACTCTGCACCAACTCAGAGGTTTTACTTCTCTTGTTGGGATTAGTAACACCTTCCACTCCCTGTAGAGATGGGATCAATCTTAGCAAATCTGAAGCTGAGCGTTTCCGGGACTTCTGGTCTTTTCTCAACAAAGGACCATCAGAGGTAATTGCAAGATCAGCTGTTTGTGCAGCAAATAAAAAGAAATTAGAATCTCAAAATCGAAAAAAATGTATAACAAAAGGCTATGGAAAATGTTCTTACATACGGGAAGAGGTGACAACGAGGATTCACTGACCATTCTACTGCCTGACTCAGAGACTCCGTTCCCAGCAGTTAGGGATGGAGACAATATCATGGACAACTCCTTGTTGGAGTTAGAGCTAGCTATCTTCTTAGATGACAACAAATTAAACGAGCTAGGTTCTAAAGGGCCGTGCATACTGTAGAAGGAATCCGATTGATAGCTAGTCAACAACGGAGCTTTTCCGAGGCCATCACTTGAAACAAGAGCCGATGTCACTCTCTCATGTCCAAACACTTCATCTACGATGCTAGAGAAACTCGACTGGCCTCCACTCATTTCTGCCACAGATTCGTCAGCTAATCCAGGATGATGGTGTCCAGATGCTTGATTTGAGCTCTCAGCATCTGAGAATGAAGATACAAATCTAGCTACATCGGATGTAATCAAGTTAAGATCATCTTCAAGAATCCGTATCTGCCCAATATCAATTTTCTTAACCCGCAGAACATTGCTCAGATCACTGAGAAACTGAGGTTTTCCCGAACCATCCGTTTGAGTTTCCACTAATTTAAACAATGGCGTGAAGTCCTTTTCGAGTTCCATGAGCAAGAGGTGGGAGCTTTCACAGTCAGGGAATCCCAAAGCCAGAATGCTTGACCCATCCGAGAGGTTTTTGGGGGCTTTGTTTACACCAAAACCATGTTCGTAGACCTGTATTAAACAAAACAAAACAAAAAGTCAACACTTCCAGCTCCAAAGATGTTAAACAAGAAGCTGAAGCACACAATAACTACCTCAAGACCCAAAAATTTGCCAATGGCGGCAAAAAAATGCAAAATGCTTTTGCTTCTCAAGTTGATGAAGGCATCAACAGCAGATATACTTCCTTGATTTAACGCATCTTCAAATTCGTCCAGGATGGAGGAGGTCAAGACACTCTTGGATGACTGAAGAAGAAACTTACCGGTCCTGCAATCATCAATTAAAAATGAGAATTGTCAAGCTAAGATAACATCTCTCTCTATGAGAATTGTCAAGCTAAATACATATATAAAAGCAAATGTTATACCTTATATTGATCCCCAGTGTGAAAAATGATGATCCATAGGCTCGGACGCGTAATACCTCTGGCTCTGTTTGTTGCTTAGAATCTACCATGTTACCGCCCTAAAAGGAGGAAGAAAGAAGAGTGTCCCAGTTAAATTCAATTAAAATAAATATTGAGAACACCAATAGCTACACTAACTCCACAGCTAAAAAAAGCTAGGACAGAGGCCATGTGCAGTGCAGAAAATCACTATTCTTAACAACTACAATTTTATCAAAACAAGTACAGATTATCGAAAACCTAAGTTCCACTATCTCTGAAATTTATGCACCCAGTTGATGCTTAATCTCATGTTCTCTAGCATAAAGCCATGGACAAATTAGCAAGGCATTTGTCTGAACACAGTGATAAGCAAACGGGGTACATGTCCTAAAACTTCCAAGGAACAAAACATACAAGATTAAGGTAAAACCAACTCTTAGAACTTTTACCTCACTACCAGGCTCATCCAGGAAGGCCTGCAGGATGACATCACTAGAAGCTCGACAAATACGGTCATTCCTCAAAATCTCTTTCTGAATCTCAAGAAGACGGGTATATCTGTTACAGCATATAGCTTTAAGCAGAAGCTTCTCCACGTCAATGCAGCTCTGATCCAGAGAAAACTCAGCTTCCTTGCCAGTTTGCGGGTCAATCACAAATGTGCTGTGAGAACACTTAATCTGGAGATCTGACCCTGGCTCAATTTTAACGAACGGACCAGAACTTTTATCAGAATCTAGCCAGTACATTAGTTTCACTCCCGGTGTTTTAAGACTAACAGAATCTGCCTCCCCTTCTTGGTTTGCTGGCGCGGTGCCAGTGTCCGAGATTAAGTCAAATCGAATTGCATCTTTCCATCTCCCGTGAAGAAGAGTACGGACCTGCCTTATGACCGTGTCCATGACAATGGCAACGCAAAGCTCATGGAGCACAGCGTATAATATCGTGAATGGATTGTCTGCCACGGACATTCTCCGCTCTAGATCATCACCAAGGATATGCCGTCTTGTCACCTCGAGCTTAATTGGACCACTTCTCTCACCAACAAGCAGGTCCAAATGCAATATCCTCCACATGGACAGGTGTCCTCGGTAACCAAGAGTCACAAGAACCTTAAACTCCCCCTCGACGGATAAGGTAACTGTGCCTTTAGAGACTTTCACCTCTGTTATTTCTTTCGGAAGTGTGATCTCAAGTAGTTTGGAACGCACAAGCACCTCCAGCTTTCTTAGTGCTGGTTTCTGCTGATGCTCATCCAAAGAGCACTGCATCCCCACATCGTCTACGCACTTTGGCAGGCGCTGATAAGAACCCGTCAGCAAAACCTCGATAGCAGAGGGAACATCGTATACAGGAGCACGAGCTTGCTGTAGACCTTCATGCATGAAAAACAGTGAATCCGCAGCTTGTGTGAAGCATATATCATGAGCTGATAATGTGCTCCCAACATCCTGCAAGCGATTTATTAGAGGAACCTGCAGCCAAAGAGGTATGACAAAGATGAATAAGAGAATTAAATAAATTTCTGATTACTTACTCCATAAAAATAGTAAACACAAACAAGCATCAACAATCATATGAAATATTAATGGAACGTTGATCTAAAGTAGATGCTTAGGAAATTCCATGGAATTTTTCACTCACTAGCACAAACCTATTAGTTAAATATAGTCTTAACATTTCTTAACCAGATTCACCAATGATAACAAATGACCTTAGTCCTAATGTACTAATCCGTATCATAAACAGTCCAGTGATGGTGATAATACAAAAAAAAACTAAACTCAAACCGAGGCATAGTGCTCAGCTTTTTCTACACTAAGTAAGCGGATAAAAATGAAAGTAACACTATACATCCACATTAGCCGAACCACAAAATCCAAAACTTTGATTCTTTTATTGAAGTTGCTCCGAGAAGTAAGAAAGACTGAAACTTTAGCAAACACTTAGGCTGCTTAATACGCCAGAGTAATCAAAAGACATAACTTCATACAGTTGCAATGAGAAACAAAGATGTCTGAGAGGCATCAATGGACTTGTAGAGAACAATATAAGCTTTAGCAGAGAAGTAACAAGTAACAACAAAACCCATCAAACTAACAAAACTTCAAAGATCTTGAAACAGACAAACAATACCCTAATCGTGCAATAATCCCAATTCAAGAAAAGCTTCGAACTTTCACTTCGAAAACGGCAAAAAGAAACAAACTTTAACAATCAGGAGGAAAGACAAGAACCTGTTTACACCACTTGGCGAGGGCATTGAGCCGAAGCATCCGCTGCTGAGTCTTGACGACATACTTGAGGAGGCTAAGCTTCTTATCAGTATCGGAGAGCTCCGTGGACTTAGCCTTCTCAACGAGTTCCGTGAGAGAGAGGAACGATTCCTCCGCGGCTCGACCAACGAGAGCGGAGAAATCCACCGTCTGTTGCCCTAATTCCGCCATCGCGCGGCACAGAGAAAGACGAAATCTCCCAACCGCCCGATTCAGAAACTTGGGTGATTCGAGATGGAAGAATCGCCCCAAAGGTCTTACCTTTTCACAGTAACCGGATTTGATTCGGACAAGAGAGAGAAAGGGGTTTGGATTGAAGAAGGAAGATGAAAAGAAGAGAAAAAAAAAAAAAACGATTTTTAATGGAATTTAAACAAACAAGAAAATATATTTTCTGTATGGGTCCCACTTATTCCACGTAAGCAGGAAGTCACAGGATAGTAAAGTTTAATTTACTGCTCTTTTCACCACACCACCAACTTTTTTAAAAAATAATAAAGTTTAATTTTTATTTTCGTAAACTAATGTTTAATTTTCTTAGAATCGAGACCGATACCAGTGTTCTAAAAATGGGTTTATGCGCGCTTTAACGTCTGTTAAGTCAGGAAAAATCGGTCTAAAATAATATTTAAAAAAAAAACGATTTAAATGTCTATTTAATTAAATAATCCATATAAAACGTCTAAATACCATCCAGTAATTCTTCAACATTTTTCGAGACCGATAAATCAAGCAACGTATTATTCTAGGTTGTTTATTAAGAAAAACTGAAATCGGAAATCATTATAGTTTGTTTACGCAAACGATATGGCAATGAAGATTAAAATTTATCATCAGCTAAGTTCATTTTCATCAACGGTAGACATGTGTAGAGACTGAAGTAACAAACAGCAAAAACTATCGAATTATAAAATTAATTTTATTGATTGATCCAGTTACAGGAATCTATTGATGTGTTTTGGTTTCGTAGATTTAAACATACAATCGTCTAATACAACTAGATACTGATTGTTGGAGGATGTGGCGGGACATCTCTACATCTTCCATCTTTCGGACATCCCCGGTTGTATGGATTTGCTGGTTGTCGGGGTCGACATGTGCCAGGGTATTTAGGATTACAGCGAGGACTATCGCCACCACTTATTGGTGGATATCGAATATATGTTCCAGCCGCTGTGTTGCTGCTCATAAACACACATGCTGCTATGAGTATTGCAACGACCATAACCCTGCTTGTTCCTTTTAGATTACTCATGATTTATGTGCAAATTAAATGTGTAAAGAATAGCTAATGTGTGTTGTGCTAATTGGTATGAAGAGGGTATTTATAGTGCGTAAATTTTCTGAAAGATAGTACATCTCAGTAAATATTACAGCTGATACTTGTGTCACTAGATGATACAATTCCATATACTATAATACTAATCTTTTACATCTGTATATATAAAGTTTGGTGATGCATTTTTCCAATGAGTCACAAATGTAACATTAGTAGTTATCTACATAATATCTCTATAGATTAATTGAGGGACTCACATGTCAACACTATAGAATGATTCTTAGAATTTTTAGAGCAATAGGTTAGTCTATCTAGACATATATTATACCTTTTTTATTAAATTAACTATCAAATTGATTAGTAATGTATAAAAATATTCTTCATTCTTTCCTTAAATAAAAGTTACGAAATTACTTTTATGATTAACATATATATGAAATTAATGATTTAAATAATAAATATCTGATAACAATTTTGTATCCTCCATCATTTTTTAATTATTATATTATTAAAAGAAATTAAAGAAGCACATTAACCACATAAAATTTTAGAATTTTTCTATATCTTATATTTTGAAACTAAGATATTTTGAATTTTTTAAAATGGCTATAAATTACTAAAAATTTTAAAAATTCCACACTAAAAGTTTTGTCAGCAATGAATTAACTTTTTGTTATAACAAGATACAAATAATCATAATATCATATGATTTAACCACATAAAAATTAGTTTTTTCTATATCTTATATTTTGAAACTTTCAAAATGGCTATAAATTAATGAAATTTTTAAAAATTCCGCATTGAAATTTTTGTGAGCAATGATTTAACTTTTTGTTATAACAAGATACAAATGATCATAAGATCATATTATATTAACTACATAAAAATTTAGATTTTTCTATATCTTATATTTTTAATTAACGTATTTTGAATTTTTTAAAATGGATATATATTACTAATTTTTTTTACAAGTTCCACCTTAAAAATTTTGTGAGCAATGATTTAAATTTTTGTTATAACAAGTTAAAAATTATCATAAGATCATATGAATATTTATTTCTATATCATTTAAATTAAACTTTATACCATATAAAAATACATAAATATGTTAATTTATAAATTTGCATTGAAAAAGTATTGAGATTTTAATATTTTAATTTCAAAAGTGGTATTAAATTCTTAAATTATTATAAATTACTAAAACTATTAAAAATCCTGCATTGAAAATTTGTGATTAATGATTTTATTTTTTGTTACAGAAAATATACAAATATTAATAAAATCATACGACTACGAAGCCTCAATTAATAAATATTCATATTAAGATATACTATATATACACGTCAATATCATTCAAATTTAATTATATACTATATAAAATAAATAAAAATGATTATTTTGATTTATTTATCAATAAAAATTATTGTAAATAAATAAGAATGATTTTTTAATTTATTTGTTGACTCCAATTTAGTTATATACACAATATCTACTTTATTTCCAATTAATAAATATATTTATTATCTCATAATATGTAAATGAATACAAAATAAATAATATATGTTAAAATAATTTGTGTATATAATGTTTCGCAGGCGCAAGGTGCATATATTAACATAGTTAGTCATTAATATGTATTATGTTGTATGAAAGTTGAATCAAATACCAAACGCGTCGTCTGAAAAGAGTTGTCCCTTTCGGGACATCCGATAGAATTGGAACGATACAGAAAAGATTAGCATAGATCATGCGCAAGGATGACACGCACAAATCGAGAAATGGTCCAAACAGTTAAAAAAAAAAAAGAGTTGGAACACAGAACCAACGGACATGGACGTCAGAAAAATCGTTACCTTCTGTATATGATTAAGAAGTTATATAATGGAAAATTTACACATTGTAAGAGTAAAAAAAAACACTAACAATTTAGCAATATAACAAATGGCAAGCATAACGGAAATACGATAAAGCATAATTATTCTCTTACCATTATTTATTTGTAATCTAGTTAGCTAGTCCGTCCGGACTTGAGACTACTGGATTTAATTAGGAAAAACATACGATAGTTCTTAAGCAAAAAAAAAAAAAAAAAAGAACATACGATAGTTCCGTGATTTTGTCCAGTATTATGACATACCGCTTCATTTGATTCAACATTTGAAGATGTAGCCCAAAGCGCAAATTATAAACCCGTGGACATTATTCTTCTTACCACTTTTATTTCTTTCTTCAAATCAAATTCAGTCATCTAAAATAGTTCAGAGAAGGGAGTTCAAAAACCAGCTCCTACGGCATTAACTAAGACTTCAGATTAAAGCTTTATAATATGGACAAAGTACTTGTCTTCACAAACTACACTAGAACATAACACTGGCTTGTTTTTCTCACTTCTTCAGACTTTACATAAAACTATTACCATAATAATGCGTGACCAGTTTTGTTTTTCACTCATTTGGAAGCTAACAATGTGTTATATATTAAAATTCTGTAGATTTGCTACCTGGTTGTCAATCCCATATCCTTTGTAATCTCTTTTTAAAGCAAATAACTTGATACCATGCATACGAAGAGTCAGACCAACTAAACTCAAGTTTGTGACATTACTAGTAATCTCTTTTTAAAAGCACATTACTTTCTTGATGTATTTTGATGTATCCCGACAGAGACTAAAGTTAATTTGAATTAACACTTCTTCTGTTGCTTTCATCCAGAATATAGATTCAAAATTAATAAAATTAGTAACTTATCCTGATTTTCTTACGCATTTCTTTCATCCAAAACTATCTCTTCTCTTAGACATTATTTGCAAAGTGATTTTGACACATGTATTTTTTACAATCATATAATTTTCACTAAATAAATATGATACGACAAAGTAGAAATGATGGCATAGTTTATAACTAGTTATGATATGGACAATTACATAATACTTAATTATATTTTTGGTAAATTTTTTAATATATGATAGTAAATTATACATAATAATTAAAGTAAATTTATTCAAATATGACATTAAATAATAATAATATAAATATACTGATATTTTAAAAATTTCGAAATATTTTTTATTTTTATTTTTATTTTCTTATAATTATAAATATTAATTACTAAAAAGGATTTTCAAATTATTTTACAATTTTGAAAAAATTAAATTTTTAATCGCTTCTTTTATATATCTATTTTTTAGAAATGTTGTTTAGTTGTATTTTTTTAATAATTATACAACTTTATATGAATTTTTATTAATTTTATACAAGTGGATTTGATATATTTTATCTAAAATAAATAGATAAAAATCTTAAATTTTAATTTTAAATATATACATATCTATTCTTGAATATATCATGAAATAAAAAAAATTCTTATTTTATCTTAATTAGAGATAAAAAGAGTTTAGACTCAAGAAGAAGAGGAAAGAAAATGATTTTATTTTGATGAAAATTAAACAAAGGAGAAAATCTATTTTATGTGTGGGTCCCACTTATATCTATGTAAGCAGGAAGTCCAATATGGTATATTTATTACTTATTTTCACTATACACTCTAAAAAGTATAACGGTATAACTCAATAATATTTAATCAATTCAAATATTTTAACTATTATTTCTTAAAACTATAAAAATGTTTTAAAATATAAAAATTCTATATTTGCAGACCAAAAAAAAATCCAAAAATCTTACTTTTATGAATGGAGGGAGTACTATTTCTGCCACCATTTTTCGGAAAAAAAGTTTAATTTTATTTTTAACTGATGTTTAATTATATATTCTCAGAATCCGAGACCAATGTCCTAAAAATTAGTGTAGGTGGCAAATCAAAAATCAGTGTAAATATCCACATAATCAATAATCTCGTATAAACGTTTAACTACAGCCTAAAATTTTCTTGAGCATTGTCCGAAACCAAATAAACCAAGCCATATATTGTTCTAGGTTGTTTATCAAGAAAATCTGAAATCGAAAATCCGTATAGTGTATGCAAACTATATGGCAATGAAGATCAACATTTATCATTAGTTGATTCATTTTCATCAACGGTAGACATGTTTAACTGAAGTAACAAACATCGATTATAAAATTAATTTCATTGATTGATGCAGTTACACGAATGTATTGTTGTGTTTTGTTTTTGTAGATTTAGACATACAATCGTCTAATACAACTAGATATTGATTGTTGGAGGATGTGGTGGGACTCGTCTACATCTTGCCCCTATCTGACATCCCGGTTTGTACGGATTTACTGGTTGCGGGGGTTGACATGCGCGAGGGTATTTAGGATCACAGCCAGGAGGACTATCGCCATGACGTATTGGTGGATATCCAATATATTTTCCAGAAGCTACGTTGCTGATCATAAACACACATGCTGCTATAAGTATTGCAACGACCATAACCTTGCTTGTTCCTTTCAGATTGCTCATGATTTGTGTGGAAATGAAATCTGTAAAGAATAGCTAATGGTGTAGTGTACTAATTGGTATGAAGAGGGTATTTATAGTGTAATTTTTTTAAAAGATACATCCCGCTAGATATTACAGCTGTTACTTGTGTCACTGGAAGATATATTCCATGTACTGTCGATAGCACTAGTCTTTTACTTCTATATATAAAAGGTTAGGTGATTTGAGTCACAAATCGAACATTGATAGTTATCTGGATGATATTAGTCATTAATATACATTCTGTTGTATGAAAGTTGAATCTACGTACCAAATGCATCGTCCGAAAAGAGTTGGAACATGAAACCCACGGATATGGACGTCAAAACGTTACATAATGAAAAATTTACACATTTATAAGAGTAAAAAAACTAACAATTGGCAATATAACAAATGGCAAGCACAACAAATAACAATAGATGAAGCGTAGTTACTCATACCGCTCTTGATTTGTAATACTGTTAGTTAGTCCGTCCGGACTCAAGAATATTAGATTTAATTAGGACCAGTATTATGAAATATCGCATTCAGTAATTTGATTCAACATTAGAAGATGTAGTTAAAGCGCAAATTATAAAACCGTGGACACCACTTTTTTTGGGCAAACCTTAAACTTCATTAGACAGAAAAACAGAGTCACTCCATGGTGGAGGCATTACACCACTTTTATTCTTCATTCCCCAAATCAAATTCAGTCATCTAAAATAGTTTAGGGAACGGAGTTCACGAACCAGATCCTAGAGCTCGAACTAGAGCTTTCTAATCTAGTCAAAGTACTTATATATCTTCACAATCTGGCTAGAACATAACACTGAGTTGTTTTTCTTACTTCTTCAGACTTTACACGAAACTAGCTTTTACCATTAAACATGGATTAATTGACTACTTTATTTATTTTTTTAACACAATCGACTACTTTATTTAGTTCTTCTTTTTTTAAAAAAAAAAAATCAAGAGTTCGAGGTTAGGATGGGAAGATGTTGCGGCGTCAAGGCGATCAAAGGAACTCACTATCTAGTATCTACATTATCCAATAGTTCATGCATTTAATACCTATAGAAGTCACACGGATGAAACGCTGAACATGATTTCTCACTGGGTCCAGCCCACACGAGGGTATATCTCTGTCTCTTTTATCTAGGGTTGGTGTTTTCGGCCAACATGGACCCGTTTATTTCCTCGACCACACCTCTACTCTACAAGAATTTATACGGAGGAGGGATATATAAACAGCAGCGTTTTTTTTTGTGATTATCAATTTGAATCAACTAGCCAACTGAAATTTAGCTTAGGAATTGACAAATTAAAGCACGAATGTGGAGTTTTATTTTTGGAATGTTTTCCGGTGTTATTCGAACACATCATTAATATTTTGTAATTTATGATTCACTGTCACTAAAATATTATTGTGCTGGTTATGCAATAATATTAGCTTAGTGTAAATTAACATGGTTTTCAGTATACTATATATAGGCCTCAGTTTTCTCACAGAAAATGTATATCATAAACGAACGTTTTATTTATCCTGGTTTTCTTACATATTTCATTTATATTATTACAGTGTAATGTTACTAAATCAAGTAACATCATATGTTAATTAAAAAGATCATTACGTTCAAACGAGTCACTATCTGGATTCAAATCTTTCCGTGTCATATTTTTCTAAACACTAAATGACCAACTACATCATCGTATAATCTCTAATTCTATTAGATATGATAATTAACAATTTGCAACATATGTGATATTGATGAATAACTCTACGGATAATGATTCTACAATGAATTTCTCCCTGAAACAATTGGATCGACGGATGGTTCTTCATGTATGACATTCTCGATAAACAAATTCTCTTGTAGCAGATGACCACAACGAACAGCTTCGATAAGTTTGCATCCTATAATCTGTAAAAAAATTAGATAGTATAAGGTTCAAAACAAAGATCTGGAAGCAGAAATTTTTAAACCTTAACCACTATACTAGCGTACTTCTATATATTTTTTTATAAACAAGCTTAATATATAACTAGAATATTTGAACGATATAAATTATTGAAGTATAACGTGTGGTATAAATTTCATCTATTTATTTTTCATTTTTATACTATATAATAAGAAATGGTACGTTGTGAGTATTTGTTTGTTTAATAAATTTTACTTATTACATATATTTATATAACCACGTATATATGTATATAGTACTTTCCCTCTAGATCAAGATGAAGTCATTGTCAACTTGACTTTCAATTTTTAGGTCAGATTCTTCAATCCTAATCATGCATATGGGCATGATGATGTTTAGCAATAAACGATGTTGATGATCATTATGCTTTTATGATTTGAATGAGAAATTGTTTTCTAATCAAGCTAATATTATTTTGCCCCTTCTTGAATATGCTAATAACCATATTTTAACCACCCCCCCCCCCCCCCCCCCCCCCCCCCTCCCAAAAAAAAAAAACGTTGACGACATGGGTGTATGACATGTTTTTTGTCATATCACATGGTTGACCATTTAAAAAATAACAATACTATATATATAGCAAAAATAATTTTGGAATTTATATGTGATTTTGAAGGTTTTTTTTTCCTGTTTCCGTGATCGGGTGTAGTAAAATAAAACACGAGTACATTTTTCTTTTTGAACATACACGAGTATATTTTATTTTATTTTTTTTTTTTTTTTTTACACGAGTGCATATTTGTGTTGACGTATATCGAGATTTAAATGTGATGTGCACATTTCAAAACCTTTTTAATCTAGACATTGTAAAGAAACCATATCTAATACCTCAACATATTACCGTATTTAAATATTTGCGACAGAATAACCGATTGATGTCTGATGAGAAACTGATGTGTTTTATCGACTAATCACCAAAACAGTGAAGTTTAGAGGGATTATATATGTTTCCCTACAAAATTGTAATCAAATGTTGTAAGATATCCTGTTACAAAAGAAAAAAGTTGTGAAGATATTGTGTCTAGCTTTCTTTCACTAAACCAATAAATCGGTTCATAGACATTTCGCCTCGTAGAAACAGAGATTTCCAATGTCATTTGCCGTCGATTTGCTACGTCTTAGTTCTGTGATTTTCATAAAAGATCAACTGTCTTGAGTTACTCATGTTTAATATAGCACTAGATTAATCCCAACATTATATCATATCCCTAAGCATCGATCAGAAGGGAATGTTTGCTTATTACATCTATATAGTGAATAGTCATCTGACAATGGTAAATGAATATTCACATTTACATGAATAAACGTACCTTAATCTGTAGTTTTCTTTTGACTTCATAATAGTTTACAAACAAGACAGAATCACATGGAGGAACCATACTACGAAAACGCTATGGCAGACCAAGACTTTAGTTTGATTAAAATTTCTTAAATTTTAATTATTTCAATTGTTTTTGTCGGCACTATTATATCAAAAATTATTAATTAAAATTAAAATAAGGCAAGCATATCGCTTGTGAATGGCGGGGCCCATATGAAGGACAACGAATCCATGGAATCAAAACACATGTTTGAAGCTGACAACTTTCCCATCAATGGGTCCCACACTGTCTTAGCTGTCATTTTATTCTAAATTTAATTCAAATTGTAAAAATAATTTCCGACAAAACACTGTTTTGTTAAAATTGTTGGTTTATCTTTTATTCTGTATTGTTTCAACAAGATCGATTGCAATTTAAAAGTAATTATATAATCTAAACGGATCAACTGAAGCATTAAAAAGAGAGAAATACGTACAAAATAAAATAAAAACCTAAAAATATGGAACAGAAAGAAGGAAAACTGCGCCAACTTGGCCTTTGTCCACTGGCTTGGCCGCAATTATTCCGGGAATGTGACGCCACTCATGACATCATTATCTCTCGACAACACTCTTTACGGTCCAACCAATCCCAGCATTCACGTGGCAGCATCTCACCCGTTCAAATAATAAACCACAAACAATGAATTCGATATATATTTTATACCACACACGATCCAATATTTAGCCCTTTGTTTCAAACACATTTCACATCCTTCTATCTCTCTCTCTTCAAACGTTTTAAGTTTTTGAAAGAATAAATCAAAAGAACTAAAAATCCTAGAAACAAGACAATCTTTGTTCTAATACTCGTTTTCTGATCACCTAATCTATTAACTTGTTGCTAATCATTCATCAAGCAAGATGATCAATTTTGAGGCGACGGAGCTGAGGTTAGGGCTGCCGGGTGGCAATCACGGAGGAGACATGGCCATGAAAAATAATGGGAAAAGAGGATTTTCTGAGACCGTTGATCTCAAGCTGAATCTTTCATCAACGGCTATGGATTCAGTTTCTGGAGTTGATTTGAATACTATGAAGGAGAAGGTCGTTAAACCACCAGCCAAGTAAGAAACTAAATTTTAATCTATATGCTTATTAATATCTGTATTTACGATTCTTTTTAAGTATAAGCAATGATAATACGAACCGGTTATGGGTTAGCTAAGAGATGGATACGCTTTAACACGATAAATGATTACGCTACTTAGAAAAGCTATGCAAATTATTCTCCAGAGATCTGCAAATTTTTTTTAGTTTTGATCCATGTTTTCAACAGTTTTACATAATGTTATTTATATGTAAGTAATAAATATAGCTAGGTTGATGAGTGTTGTTCTGTTTGAAGGTTTGGTCGGGAAGAATTAAGAAAAATACAAAACATAAGGAATCTTTACTTTATCTACGTAAACTAAATTAATATTTGGACAACTACGTCCACCTAACATCCGACACGTGTTAAGCAAGTAGATGATTTTTACATACTTTTTATTAAATACGCTGGTTAATATAATTGAAATTAACAACTAATAAAATTATGGAATTTCAGGGCACAAGTTGTGGGATGGCCACCGGTACGATCTTTCCGGAAGAACGTCATGTCAGGCCAAAAGCCAACCGCCGGAGATGCTGCAGAGGGAGATGAAAAGACTTCCGGCAGCAACGGAGCCACCTCCTCTGCCTCCTTTGGTGCTACCGCAGCTTACGTGAAGGTTAGCATGGACGGCGCACCGTACCTAAGAAAAATTGATTTGAAACTCTACAAAACCTACCAAGATCTCTCCGGGGCATTAAGTAAAATGTTCAGCTCTTTTACCATAGGTACAGATAAAAGGACAATCTCTATTTTTATATATATATTACAAACTTCGAATCTTTGTTTAGTATATCATTAATTTTTTTTGTTTCAGGCAACTATGGACCACAAGGGATGAAAGATTTTATGAACGAGAGTAAATTGATTGATCTTCTGAATGGATCAGATTACGTTCCAACTTATGAAGATAAAGATGGAGACTGGATGCTTGTAGGAGACGTGCCGTGGGAGTGAGTATTATTAGTTAGTATATTTTAAAATAAAAACGTATTTTAGTAACTTTTGTTGCAACTAGACACAAATATTTATTTACTTTCGGTTTTTTTTTTGTAGGATGTTTGTTGATTCATGCAAACGCATAAGAATAATGAAGGGATCAGAAGCAATCGGACTTGGTTAGTATTTTTAATCCAAAAGTGATTGCATACTATAAGATTATATGCACTTTTTGTTAATACTATTATCGATTGATTGCAGCTCCAAGGGCATTAGAAAAGTGCAAGAACAGAAGCTGATAGCTCTAAGGAAAAGACCGGTTCGATCCGGTTGGATATCTCAATCCGAGAAAAGCCAAACCGGCTCGAAACTACTGTTACGAGCAGGGAGTTTGCGTATAATATTCATAAATAATAATAATATTGTGGTGTATTACATTTTATAAATTTAAATCGTTTTTGTTATATGTATAATATTATATACATATATAAATATGTATATTAGGTGGCAGCTATATATTTCCGTTTTGAACAACTTTGTTTTTACGCATTACTGTATTGTCTATATGGTTGGTTACGTATCCGTAAGACACCTTAATGTGTTACTTTGACGTGACAAATTATCATTCACGTTTAGTTGTTTACATTATTTGTTTCTTTTTCCGACTGTGAAGTCATTATTTTATTTTGGACCATCTTTCTACTCCCTTTCTTAGTTGTTTCTAGTAAACAGTTCGTTAAATGACATGAAAAAAGTTAAATGAGACTTGGTTATATTGACGATAATCAATAAGCGAATCGATCATGTGACTTTGAGATTTGTGTTATATTTTTGTCTAACAAGACTTGGTTGGTTGGTTATTGAAGTTCTTGAACATTTTCTATTAAAAAATGTTCTTGAATATTACATTTTATCATTTTTGGTATTTCTTCGTTGAACCATACATGAAAAAACTTTAAATAGATCAAGGTAATTTGCGATAGTGGACTGGGCAAAAGCATGTGGATATTTCGATAATGTAGAGTTGTTGGGGGACAATATATTAATGAATCACAAATAAAATAAACAATGTCTTTAATATGCATGCTCCATTATTGATGATGTATTGTACGTTGTCATCCATCACCTCAACAAACAATAAGTGACAACGATGATATTTCTTTATATATGTAATTTCTTGATAACTTTATCTTACCATGGATTATAAGACACCAAGAACAAATAGTAATTTAGTTGTAAAACTAACCACATAAATTTATTCATTTGTAGAATTAGTTTCCCAAAGAGCTGTTTCATAATAGCTACTCACAGTTTGGTTCAAAAAAAAAAGCTACTCACAGAAAAAAAAAAGATGAGACTAATCAACAAGAGAATTAGGTTATATAAAAAGTAATGTGAAGATGGATTAGGTTAGAAGATCAAGAAGCTTTTGTTAGATGAAGAAAGAACGGCTGTCAAACGAAGTAGAAAGAATCAAGGCTTCGATGAAACTTTGGTAAAGTTTAAGAGAGTTTTTTTTTTTTTGCTAACAGAATATACAAATTTTATTATGAAAAGATACAATAGTCAAGTTCCTGAAACAACACAACTCTTCAAAGAATGAACATGTCTTTTGCTTAGTTTCGCTAAGAGAGTTCGTAGCGTATAAATCAGATTTTTTTTTATACAACCTTGTAACTAATACTATTATAGCCTTTGTCTTTTTAAAAAAAAAAAAAAACTATTATAGCTTTTAGCTTTTTAAATATACAATAAACTTCCAGAGTTCATAGTGTATGAATTGGGATCAATACATCATGTGTATTGTGATAGATCGCGCATATTCTTCATTCGAGAGAAAGGAAGAGATTAGGTTAAACTATGAATTGCATATGTAAAGAAAAGCAGAGATAATTCTCAATTGGGCAGATCTGGATCTGAGTTACATATATTTTAATTTCGTAAAAACACTATAGATGATAAGGTTATGATACACATTTATATATTTAAAATTGTATGCATTAGACAACGACAAATAAAAACTGATCGATCATGAAAATCGGACTGACCATAACCATCATACTGTTATTGTACATGGTGGCTACAGTGGCCGGAAAACAATGCGACCACCAAACCTATAGTCAGGCTTGGGGAAGTGGGCTTAGCAGCCAAAGAGAAAGCGCATCGTACGTATGCGCCACCTACCATTTCTAGTATCTACAATCCGGAGCAGATCATAACTGGGATTTGATGGCCGTGAGTGCTTACTGCTCCACGTGGGATGCTGATAAAACTTACTCGTGGTGGAGCAAGTATGGCTGGACCGCCTTCTGCGGACCGGCTGGTTCTCGTAGTCAAGCTTCCTGCGGCAAGTGCTCAAAGACTCATTATGATTTTTCTTGTAAGTGATTTGTCACATGTACTTTATACAATAATTTTCATAAAATATAATTATAATATGACTATTAAAATTGATGACATAGCTTAAAGCTAAATATGGCATAGACAATTACATTAATTATAGATTTATATTTTTGGTAAACCTTTTAAAATACGGTAATAAATCATAAATTATATTTAGTGTTGACTTCTATTTTTGGTAAAAAATTTTAGAATATAGTAATAGCCAATAACTTTTTGTCAACAATAATAATCCATATGTCATCATTAAAATAAATTTATTCCAATATGACATTAAAAATTTTGAAATATTATTTATTCTTTTTTATAATTATGAAATTTTAATTACTAATTTATTTGAAATTTTCTGCTTAAAAAACTATAAATTTTAATCGTAAAATCATTAGTTTCTTTTATATATCTAAATTTTTTATAAATACTGTTTAGTTTTAATTTTTTATAGTTATACAATTTCTATATCAAATTTTTAGTTAATCTTATGTAAGTTTATTTAATATATTTAACTAAAAGAAATAAATAAAATATATCTAATATTAAAATTTAAAATATATAAATATATGCTTAAATAAAATTTAAAATAAACAAAATTATTTTTAACTTTATTTTATATTTAATTAAATCAAATTTATATTAAAATATTGGTAAGAAAATAATAAATTTACAAAATTAATAAAATTTTATTTTAAATATAATTTAAATTAAAAAATTATTACTGCAAATGGTGTATGAAAACATCTACTTTTCTATATTCTACAAGTTGTAGATGCGACTGTTTCAACCCGGTTTGCTTTTGGTCACAACCAAATCAAAGTTGGAACCCAGACCAATATATTTCTAGTGTGAATAAAGTTATTCTTACACACTCCAAATAGATTTTTTTTAGAAATATTAGATACTTATGCGTCACAGAATCATGAACATTGCTATGAAATTGTTCGCTACAAATCAGAAAAAGTAACAAAACAGTAGTTTTGCGAAAAAGGTAACAAAACACTTAATTCATGTAGAACTTTTTGACTGCCAGAATACAGAAGATTGAACCATGTTGTGGTCAACGACTGGACCATTTACAACACATCTAGAGTAACAAACATCTTGTATGGAAGATGTATCTTGTAAGATTCCACAAATAGTGTCTAGTCAGATTCATCATCATCTTCCAATACACCACCATCCTAAAAATCACAGGTCAAATAATTAACTACCAAAATTCTCCTTTTTTAAATATATAGTTAATTTACGAGTTTCTTCTTTTATGCTTCAGTCAGTTCCTCAATCTTGTGCTCTCCTCTAAGTAGTCATCACTTCAGGTCATCAAAGATGTTAACATAATGAAACAGAGCATGAATCATTTGAGAGAAATGATTGTGATGATTACGAGAAAGTGTAGAAGGCACTCTTTTGATCCTTGGCAGTTTCTTCATGAATTACTGTTAAAACTCATTCAAATGACTACCAAACTTTAGGATAAGACACTCAATTGACAACTGATTTACCATTCCGGCTCGGCCTTATCAAATTCTTCTTGAGTTAGTATTAAACCCCTACAACATTTTGTTGTACCAATTAAGCTTTCTAATTGACATTAGATTCACAAGTGTGTTACCAATTTCTTTCTATATGATTTCATCAGGTCCTCATCCCAGAGCTTCCTAGCCCTAGCTATGTAGCATGAGGTCTTTTGAATCATAGTATCATACTTTCTTTGAGTTTCATAAAACAGAAACTAATTAAATAAGGCATTTAGAGAACTTACACAAGACGTTGAGTCGACTAAAGCACTCTTTTTATCGGTTGATGATGTGACACAACTGCATGTGCACAAAGATTGCATTTTGTGTCTCATGTTCACATTTGCGTTTGTTAAAAAGCTTAATTTTGGACTCCACACCTTAATTGGTTTTTATTATTGTCCTGTTTAACCCATCATTAATCCATTTCTTGTATTTCTCACTTACATCACATGTTTAGGCATACTATAATAGATAAATTCAATTTCTTTTTTATTGCTTCATTGATATGATCATCTGACATGCTTTTCGTTCTCAACTCTACTGCATTCAATTCATTTCTCTCAGCTTCAAGCTTCAATTGGAAAATAAAGTAACTATCAAATGGTGCTAGCACTTTCAGTTTGGTCCATCTTACTTTTTCAGGGTACCTACAACGTAGTCTGTGATCTGAGTGGTGATACAATCAACATGGATACCACCCTTTATAGTGGCAATATAGTTCAGTTTCGTCCATCTTCCTTGGGGAAAAAAGTTGTGATCTGAGTGCTGAAACGTAGTTTGTGATCTGAGTGCTGAAACTTTCCCTCACTTAAAATCACACAAACAACACATCGCGTATTGACTTCAACTTTTTCAACAACCAGGCTAGTCACATAAAAATTCATTTAAAATATGAAAATGAAATCCAAGACACACAATTAGTTTTATAAGTGGAAATGTGACAAACCTTGATTTATTGGATGCGTAAAGACGAGCATAAGATTCGAATTTAAAGGTATATCCCAACAAATAGTAAATTATGAAAGAACTATGGTGAGCAGAAGAATGAAGAGTTCATATATAAATTTTTAAAAAGTTTTCTATTATAAAATATTTCAATGGTTAAATTACTGAAAATATACAAATTTTATTATGAAAAGATACAATAGTCAAGTTCCTGAAACAACACAACTCTTCAAAGAATGAACATGTCTTTTGCTTAAGTGAATCTATGAAATCATATTCAGATTCTAAGTGACAACGTAGCACTTAGATTAAATATTAGATAAACTTCACCGTTAGATTTTGAATTTTTTTCAATAATACACGACGTTACGTGTGCATCTCATTGAAGTATTATAGACTGAAGAGTTATAGACTGAAGTATTAAACTTAAAACCATTTCTTTTTAATAACTCATATTGTAGAGATGGTATAAAACATGGCCATTATGTTTGATTGGAAAACCAAATTACCATTCTCAACGAAAAACTAACCGACCTTGCTATATTACCATTTTGCTAAAGCTATGTACGTGATTTGACTGTTAATATTCAAAAAGATATAACTCTTCAATGAATAAACATGTATCTATTAGAAAAGAGTTCAATGATTAAGCTTTTGAAAATATACAATTTTTCTGTAATGAAAGAGATTCAATGAAAAAAGTCAATAGTTAAAATTTTGGAAAGATTCAATTCTTTAAGAAATGAACACGTTTTTTTTTGCTTAAATAAAAGCTATGATATCATACTCAATATCCTAAAAGAAATTGTAGCCATTATCCCTTGATGTTAGCAGACTAATTAATTATATTTTTAAATATCACAAAAATTTCCACAATAGAGCATTCAATCTTGAATTTTGCTTGTTAAGAGATTTGTTTTTGAAAATGATACATATATGTATATATATATATATATATTTTTTTTTTTTTTCCTCTCTTGTCCATAACATATAGTATGAAAATTTAATGACATCAATATTAGTGTGTTAGTGAATTAGAAGGTATCATGTATAAGCCCGATTTTATTATTACAAGAGATATGCGGAGGATCAGTTCACTGTATGCACTCGAAAAACCTTGGAAGAAATCTCATACGTTCCTCGTATCTCTCTCCTTCACTACGGACGGTGGCCATGGCGATGGCGGTGAGTTTCAGCAGAATAGCTCCAGGGTCAAGATATCTGATCGAGATATCAAGTTCATACATTACGTGTGAAGTGTTATTTCTTTCCTAGAGTTGGATTCTATTGGTTTTCTGATTTATCATGACTTTTGTCTTAGATTTGACTTGACCAAGCACCGTGGCTGTCTCGCCACAAAACTACAACTTTGTTGACACCGTTGCAGACCGCTTAAAGGTGCACTCTTTTTGTTTTGATATATGATCGCATTAAGATAGACAAGTAGATTGCTATTAGCAAAAAGCCATAGGTGTTAAGAGTAATGTCTCCTGTTTCTCGTCGCTAATGACCATTGGCAGTGTCTATAACCAAGTTTTAGTGTGAACTTAGACTAGCATATATTGGCACAAAACGTTTCCCGACAGTGCTGAATTGGCTCGACAGTGAAACATAGATGTAATATATATTCACAACTTTTGTATGACGAGGCTCCTACAATGTTATATTGTTTTCTAGAGTCAGCTTGTCGGACACCAATATAACGTTGTGCAATGTGCAATACGAATGATAAATTGAGTAGAATTTCCAATTAGGCTAGCTCTTATGCCTCATGCACAGGCTTCTAGAGATATTATATATTCTATAATCTATACACAAGCCTTTTGCATGAGTCTAAAACACATGCTTTGTTCAGGACCTTCAGGTGTATAATGTGATTATGAGATTTTTTTAATGTTTTTTTTAATGATTGCTTCAGATTTGATAAGAGAAGATTAAAAAAAAAACTTCAAGATTGTGGTGTTTTAGTTGTTTGTGCCGTCCATTATTGTGTACTGAGGTCATGGTGAATTTTGAAAGGAATACAATTTGGTCTAGGGGAAGTCAGAACATGGATTTTCATTGGCTTATCATGGCAAAGGTCCTTCCTTAGTAGTATATATAAAAATAAGGGATGCAGTCCTGTAGTCTGAGAGTAAAGTTCAGAAGAAGACTGCTTTTTAAAAGTTGAGTCCATGGAAGTGAAGAAAGGCGTATCCACCGACATTCCGGTTAATATGTAGTTTGATGCATTTTCAACTCTGTTTAACGACGAAAATATAGATGACGAGTTATATAACCAATGAGTCTGGTTATCTTTTATTTTGTTCACAGTTCAAGTCAATTATGCAGTGTAACTTTCAAAGTGGATTCCAAGGCCAAGAAAGAGGCAGCCAGAGCAATGTGATTTTTTATGTAGTTTTTTTTTCTCAAACTCGACGAACCCCGTAAGTGATAATATCCCTGTTGGAAATTGCGCTAGGCGCTATACGTGCGGCAGGGTGGCACCTAGCGCTGAATCAATTATTCGGGGAATATACGGGATTACTCGGGGATTAGTTTTAGGGTTTTATACTAGTTATTGTATGTATATAATATTTTGTAGCTAGATACATGAGATTTATTGTTGGTGCAGTGGTTAAAGAGGTCCATTTTGAGTCTTTAGTGACGGGTTCGATTCCCAAGAAAGAGGAATTTTGGATTTTTTCTACTTTGACGTTAATGAAGGGCCTTATGGACATTTTCTTTTCCTCTTCTTAGTTAGGTTATAGCGACCTGTAACTCAATATTCATGGCGGCCAGATTTTTCTTTCTCAAATTTTCATCTTTTTCTTTCGTTTATCTTGCTATTTACACTCAAAACTCATAAATCTACTATAGAAACTCGATTTCTGGAACTCCAGTGAACGAAAAAGTGAGTTTTTCAAATTTTCCGTTTTTAAGCCAATTATATCAAAATTGGTGCGGCTCTCATCCGCCGAACGTTTATCCGCCGCCGATACGGCCGCCAAGAACGAGTTTTAGAACAGGGGATAATATAAGTGTGCATAATATTTTTTTTTTTAAAACATAAGTCGAATAAGATTGAAAGAGAGTCGAACTATAAGAAGAGAATTCAGATATATAACGCTGAAAGTCAAGACAATATCCATAAGCAACATTCAAGACTGAGAAACATTCACAGAGTCTAAAATACAAATCAGAAATGATCAAATAAGGAAACACTTAGAACCAAACCCGGAATCAGCCCCAAAGTTATTACAGAATCATAACACTTTCAACATAGTTTGTAACACTTAAGTGGGCGTAAAGATCAATACCCTTCAATACCTTATCTTCAATATTAATTTCAACTCTTCTGACACTCTTGCTATCCAGGTTGTAAAAGAAAACATATAATGGTTTTTTCCAACGACTTATCACCCAAGCGATTTCACCGGCATCAGTAGCCCATGTTGACTTTACTCCCACAAAATCTGTATCTGGGGAAACAAAGCTATGCTTGGACCATTTCTCTTTCTGGGTATCGTCTAGAACCCATAACTCACCATGACTACTACTGTAGACCACAGCACACAACTTTCCCTTGAAATTCACCAGCGCTGAAATGTAAGTTAACTCATAACCCTCTGGCATATTTATTAATCCAAATTCTTCAGACCTAACATCAAAGGATGCTATCAAACAAGTCTTGTCCGACCGAGCTACGTAATACAGAATCCCGTTAATGCATATCCCATCTCTCTCACGTTCGGGATAATGCGGAAACAAGCATTTGATCTTTCTCCAGGATAGTCCTCCCTCCCCTATCGCCAGAACTTGATGCTCCTTGGAGTTAACTTGTTTTCTGTATCTTGTCACGGTCATGCACAAAACCTTGAACTGTTTATTGATGGGATCATACCCAAAAAAGGTTCTCAAATCAGAATTCTTCGCTTTAACTTTGGGTAAAGTTAGGTGTTGACGTGTGCAAGGGTTACATATCACAGGAACCCTTTCGTTCTCTCCCGGTCGATCAATAAGACACGTAAATCCCTGGACAGATTGACACCTTTCGGGTCCCGAACATCCATTTAATGTCATATGATGATCTGCTTCTACAACACTTAACTTCTTATCAAGATCTCGAGGCTGAGGAGTTGAATAGAAATGCCACTCATGGTTACATTTAAAGGTTAGCAAAATACGCGGCTGCGCTGATGAAATGGCCAGAAAAGAATCTGTGAAAGCTGGAGTACGAAATAAGGATTTCCATTCTTTGCAGACGCAGCGACAAAATGGGATGGCTTTCGCGGGTACTCTTGAGAGTATCTCGATGATGAGTTCATCGGGAATAGTGTTTATGGACAGATGGGTGTGGAGACGGACGATTTTAAGGTTGATATTCACCGGACCGTCCATAGAAGATTTTTTGCAATATTGATTTGGAAATGTTTTTTGTTCTTTTCACTTTTCTTTATCAATTGAATTTGGTTGTAACAACATTGTGCTTTTTATAGGCATACCATTAAAGTTTCTTTAAACACCGATAATTGTTTCTTTTCCTATGGGGAAATGTAAAAAATAATCTATAATATATTTTAAACTAAAAGCCAATTTTCATTTAGTGAAATATTTATCAAAATTTATTGGTCAAACTGATTTAATTTACTGTTTTAATTTACGACCAACCTATTTTTTGTCGGTACATAATTTTCATTTAGTGAAATATTTATCAAAATTTATTGGTCAAACTGTTTTAATTTACCACCAACCTTTTTTCGTCGGTGCATAATCAATGATAACCATTGACCGTCTTTTTGTACCAAATGGTTTAGTGAATAAAAACTAATTGGTTTTCGATAAAATCATCTAAATGACTAAAACAGTCTTAATATATTTCTTACCAAAAATGTTAAAAATGTTAAATATATTTATTTATAAAGAAGATAAGGTTTATCCTATTGATTTTGTCTTATTCTCTTAGCCTTTAAAATAACTGACTATACATTTCTTACATACAGTAACATTGCATGTAAAATATGAGTTATATATTATAGGAATATATATATAAGAATAATATATAAGAATCTTACAAATTAGGGGTAAGTTCGAGTCAAATATTTGGACTTTTAAGGTATTCATGATCTGATTTGTTTTGTCAGAGTAATCAGTTATTCTATGCGATTCGATATAGCTACCTGAATATTCGGTGTCCCGTATATCCAGAATGTTTGCCGTATATTCAGAAAATTTGTATTTTTAAACGATTTGATCTATAAAAATAAATTAAAATTTAATAATAATTTAAAAATCCAAAGGTAATATAAAATAATAATATTTATTCATTACATATTTACTTTCAAAAATTCTAATAACTAATATATTAATTAGATATTATATTATAATCATACCATAAATGCTTCTTCAGATATTGATAGTTAATTTATTTTCTTATGGGGAAACGCAAAAAAAAATCTATAATATATTACAAACTAAAGGTCAATTTTCATTTAGTGAAATATTTATCAAAATGTATTGGTCAAACTGTTTTAATGTATGACCAACCTATTTCTTGTCGGTACGTAACTAATGATAAACTTTGACCAACTTTTTGTACAAAATGGTTTAGTGAACGAAAAAAAATTTCGATATCATAATCTCATTGATGAAAACAGTCTTAATTATTACCGGAACTGTTTAAAAAATTAAATAGTGCTTATTAATTAAAGAGGATATGACTTATTATCCTATTGTCTTTGTCTTATTCTCTTAGCGTTTAAATAAATGACTATACTTTTCTTACATACAGTAACATCCCTTGTAAAATATGAGATATATAATATAGGAAGAGTAATAAGAATCTTACAAACTAGAGGTGGGTATCCGATCCAATTCTATCTATATCTACCTGAATATTCGGTGTCCCACATATCTAGATATTTGATATTTTAATCGAATATCCAATTTGGTTTGTACAAAAAACAAAACTTTAAAATAAATTTAAAATCCAAAGAGAATATAAATATAATATTTATTAAAAATAAAATATTATTTAATTTTAAAAATTCTAATAACTAACGTAATAAATAAGAATATAGTATAGCTTACATAAAAAAAAAATATATATATATATATATAATTTGTATATAATTATTTAAATATATGTATATATGCATATAACATATCATATCCTCAAGCTAATTCTGTTTGCTGGCTTTGTAAATTGGAGATGGAGTCAAGAAATCACCTATTTTTTGAATGCTCTTATTCAAAGGAAGTTTGGAAGGGGACAGTTAAAGACTTGGCAGGTATTGGAAATCTATATCATTGGGATAGAGTGATTCGAGCAGTGGTTCTAGGATCTCATGAGAAGAGTATAACGTACCTAATGAGATACTGCGTTCAAGTTGTAGTCTATGCTATATGGCATGAACGTAATGTGCGAAGAGTAGGTGAACCTGCCCAGCCTGCTCCTTTTCTTATTATGAGACTGGATAAGATTATCAGAAACAGAGTATCTTCGTTGAGAAGAAAAGCTGGTGGGAGGCATTAGAAGACAATGCAGATTTGGTTTGGTAGAAGCAATTGAAGTTGGAGAAGTAGCTTTATTTCAAATTTTGTAAACAAATTTGCAGAATTTTTCTGTACAACAGTTTTTTTTTATTTGAATAAATTTAAAATTCTTTCAAAAAAAAAAACATATCATATCGAATAACCATTCCTAAAAATATTAGTATTTGTGATTTGATTCTTATAAACACTGCATATTAGTTTTTTCTTTGCTTCATATAGTTAAGGAGTAGAGTTACGGATATCCGAATTTTGAATTTCAATCGAAACACATAACGAATCGAATCAAAATTTATAGATATTTTTCCCATCCTTATTACAAATCTCTCTCTTTGCCGTTGTTATTTCCCCTACCACACATAAAATAATATATTAATAACATAAAAAATATAAACACAAATATATATATTTCATAAATATACTTTCATCTAAGTTACAACACGTTATCATCATTAGCGTTCTTATCATGTAAGAGCTGAATTTTAATTTATATTTCAATATATTTTAATTTATTTAATTTTATTATTTCAGAGGGATAGACTATGCATTCTCCATTTATTATTTGTATTAGGATAATAGGTGTTGCCTTCCTCGATTTCTCGTTATAATAGGCTATGCATTCATGATCAAGAGATCACGAGGTATGTTTGTTCCGTGAATATGAATGATTAACATGGTAGACTATGTCTCCTAGAACATATATGAAGGATTTGACTCCATAAATATAAATGATCAATATCGTAGATTGTGTCTTCTCGTATCATTTGGAAGGTTTTGCTATGTAACTTATAAACTGATCAGTATGATAGACTATATTTACTCTGATCATATGAAAGGCTTTTCCTTCTTATATTTTTAAAATGATCAGTATGATATACTATGTCTACTCGGATCATATAGACAATGCCTCCTATATTATTTAATTATGTCATTTAAATTTCTGCATTGAAACTATACCTTAAATTTCTAATTTTAAATTATGCATCTAAATTCTGATTTATTATATTTTTATATCTTTTTATGAATACAATAATAATGTATAACTATATTTTGACCATCCCCTCGAAAGCGTGGATTTATGGATTATAAAAAAAGTTTGATATGAATGAATATTTTGGGATTGTTGTACATTATTATGTTATAAAGTCGTATTAAATCAAAACATGGATTTTTCAAATTATATAATTATACATTATTTTATTTGATATTTTTATGTACATTCTTTGTAACTCTCTCTAAGTCTAGGCATTTTATCCGGATATAAAAAAACCGAATTGATACTGACCTAAAAATAAATGTTTGGTTTGGGTCCGACTCCATAGAAAAATACCTATTATGTACTTTTTGGACCTAGGAGACTTGATCGGATACCCAAAATACCTAAATGTTTTAAATATATTAGGATATTTGGGTATTCTGGATATATTTTCGGTATTACTGATATTCTTTTAAGTTTCAGGTTTGGGTTTTTGGTAATAGTTTCGGGTAAAATTTCAAATTTTAATATAATATATTTCAGGTATTCGAATAAAAGTTTACGTATTTTTTGTTCCTCAAGTCAGATTTCAGGTAAAATTTTAGGTTTTTGGGTATTTAAAAAATTTAGGGTATTTGTTTGGGTTTTGGGTATTTTCTTGGGTTTCTGGTATTGTTCAGGTTTTCGAGTATTTCAAATCTTTTTGGGTTTTAAATACCCAAACCAACCCCGATCTGCTACGTAGCCAAAAATTACAGGTATTTGAATTATGGACCTGAACCAACTCAAACCTGAATGAAAACGACCAAAACAAAGTTATTTTAAAATATTTAGTTGAGTCCAAATGTTGGGGACACGAGATCCGGATTCCAAAGGAACTGATCCATACCCAACCCGAAGACCAGACTGTTCATCCATACTCTTTCTCATTATATACGCATTTTATAAGAGTTACATTTGTTTAATTAGTGAGACGTAAGATTTACTTAACAGATTTTAGCTAATTTAATATTATAGATTTATAGGATTTTAATAGTTTGTAAACATATCTTAAATAAAAAATTATTATAAATATTTTTATCAAAATTAAATTAAAATAATGTATATAATATTGTTTTCTCAGATGATTTTCTTAAGTATTTTTATCAAATATGATTTTGTAAATATTTGGAACTATATAATGTAAGATGACATGTTATAAATTTTTTGATGTATGCTAACTCATTTTAATAATTCATGTCTAATGTATGTCTGTTATTAAGCATAAAATATGGTATATATATAACATTATTGCATAACAATCATAATGTTGGGTGATAAAATTTTTTGTAGAGAAGTGTATCACATAAAAAAGAGTAATAATAGAATTTATTTAAATTATTTTATTGTTAATGTAATTAATGATAGGATTAAAAACTAATAAATAGTTATACATAAGTCCAATAACTTTTTTATACTTTTAGAAGGACTAGGGACGAAACCCCGCGCGCGCAAGTGCAGAGATGTTGACAATTAAATGTGTTGTAATACTTTAAAAATATTATAGGAAGTGTTGGGGAAGATCTCGTGAAAGCAGGATGGATGGTTCGTAATTCCAACGGTGAAATATCATTTGAGCAGTTCGTGTTTGGGAATGGCATCTTCTATATTGGAAGGCTGAAGCACTTTCACTACTGCTTTCGTACAACTACTATATCTCTCTATTTTCAACCAAAAAAAAATATTATTATTTCTAAAGAGATTTTGCTTCGATAGTATTTGAATGTGATTTTCTTAACTTGGTCAAGATGATAAATAATCAGGATATCTTGTACAATATAGCTGTTATGGTCCAGAATATCAAGTTGTGGGCACAAAAGATTCGCAATGCTTCCTCGTAAAAATCGTCAAGAAGAGCAAATTGTATATTAGATGCATTGGCAAAAGAAGGAAAAGCTTTTCAAGAAAATACTGTAGATCAGATGAGCAGGAGAACCACCCGAGCGACAACAAAGTTGATGGATTCAGCGATTAAGGTTTCATGAGGTCTGTCATGTATTCCAGTTAAGATGTATAGTTTCCAGCAAAAAACAAAAAAAAAGAAGAAGAAATACTGTCTCAAATCCATGGTGTTGTCTTATATAAAATATATTGACTGCAATTTTTCAAACACCATCTGAAGCACATGATGACCAGTGTCTCATTCTATGTAATATGTGCCCTCATCAAAAGCTCATACCTTCGATATATGTTAATGTAAGATCAAGCAACAGAAGTTTGATCTGAAGAGAAAAGACAAAGCAACAATAGATATGTAGTCGCACACTGTCATAGTGTATAGTTCATCATCAAAGACGATTCTTCCATAGTATTTTTTAATCTTATTTTGTAGAACAAAAAAGAAAACAAATGAACAATTTTTAAAGAAAAAACCTGACAGAGATTAGTCCAAGAGATTAGAAGACACTTGGAGTTCTTCTCTCAAGGCTTGAGGGCGAGAGCAAATCCAACCTTGGCACTCTTCTCAATCGCCCTAGAGTCTACCTCTCCAGAGATGGTGGTGAACGACTTTGGACGTCCCTCGTGTTGGATCAGCGCGTTGGCTATACCTGCATTGTTCACGCGTGCCTTCACTGTGGTCAATGGGTCAAGAGCGTGTTGAGCTCCCACGGTTATGGAGTTCACTTGGCTCTTCAAGTTGTGGTTAACCTCAGCTCCAACCACTGTGTTCTTCAACGGGTTCATAACGTGGTAGTACGATGCATTCAGTCTCTCACCTTTTTCATTCCTTCAAGGAAAAACAATTCAAGAAAAGATCGGTATACAGTTTGTGAACAAGAAAGGCTTTATTGTTTCTTATCTTTTGTTCCCTTTACACAAAGTATATACACACCCATAAAGGATTCTTGTACTTCCTATCTCTCAAAAGAAAATCTGAGTGATTGAGCTTACAATCACATATACACTTATCAATATGTCTGCATTACAGAACATGCAACTGCTTGTGCCCAATGTCTCAATCTCTGCTTCACTTGTTGAGGATTGTCTCCTGCCAAAAACATCCACAAAAAAAAAACACTCAGTTTCATGACTTTGATCATAATGTTTTAGCTTTCTTTTTTTTACCTGGACACACGATCTTTAATGAATCTGCAGAATCAGTTTTCTTTGGGCTACAAGGTATACTCATCGAGAAAGCTGATGCACATGCACTACTGCTACGGCTGCTTCTAGGTGAAGGGAGAGGTGAGAGCTGACGATTCACTGCAAAGTAAAGATCAAGAGCTGGTAATGTATTACATAGCTTTTGTCCTGCTTCTTCATTGAAACCGAAACCTAGCTCAATGGATCCTTTAAGCTCGTTTAAATCCTCATCGGTTAGTTTCTTCTGTTCGCTAAGATGGTCCGAAACGCCTTTATGAAGCATCTTCTTCTCTTGAATCATTATCATCTGACGTTTTCTTCTTTCCCAAGCAATGTCTCGTGGTGACTCACACATAGACAGTTGTTTCGTTAACCGTTGTTTTGGTTTCTGTGAGGCTACTGGCGTTGTTGTTGCCGTTCTGATCTCACGAAGCGCTGGTGTTGAGACTGACAATGTGAGGTTTTCTCTTATTCTCACCATTTTGCATATATATATCACTTGACGTGTGCATAAAGCTAATGTGTCACGAAGATGTGGCTTGTGTCTACAAACCAGGGTTCTTGGTTCTTGTGGGTTTTGTTTAATGTATGTTCTTTGTGAGATGGCCGCGTGCGAACATGTTACGCGGCCAACAAAGAGGTTAACGTGGGTCGGGTTGATCAGATATGTCTTTCTTTTTTATGCCCTTCTCTTGTTAGGTTTTGCCCAACCCGACCAGATAAACTTTGAGGAGACTCGAGGTGCTCTAATGTAGGATATAGCAAGTTAGTTTCCACCATTGATCTATGTAATGGATAGAGTCCAAAAGTTATTTTCCTCCGTTGTTTTAGTTTAGGGACTTCTTTGTTTAGAACAATGACCATATTACCAAGAAAAGCGTTTTAGACATTATCTTAGTCTATCTCAATCATGTCAGAACTCTCAAAACTTATTTAAATTTTTTTAATTTGAATCGATATGGTATATAAGTTTCTATTTTTAGATAAATGAATTCATGTTGTATTGTGTTTTTTAATATCTCTAACCATATGCTAAGCATAGTTGTTCAAGTAATGTTCTCCTCCGTTTATGTATTCTCGTACTACTTCTGCTTCTCTTTCAGAAAGAACGAGAAAACACCAACACTGCTAATAACCTCATTGCGTAGAAGACAAGCCAGACAAAACGATAACATAGAAAGCGAAGAAGAGCGTTTACTCAAGCTGCATTCATCTTTTTTCTTTATTTGTGCTTTGATACCTTATAGAATATCTATGCAATGGAATTGATGGTAAGTTCCTAACAAGAATCGGATCCAAAGAATATTAGGATGTTCTGTCTACTCAAGGTGAATATTAACCTGTTATGCGATACTCCAAGGAATATATGATGTAAAGGTTTAGTATGGCAAGAGTATTTGATTACCATTTTTGAACTACTAAAGTTTATCAGGAAGGAATCTTGATAAAAGATAACCCATCCAGGTTTTGTAAAAACCATATGCGATAAGATCTTTTGTTCTTTAATAGCCTCATATTTGTACCACCTACACATAATCATTTGACTAAAAGTATTTACTAGACTTATCACTGTGATGATCACACAACAAGCACAAGAAAAAACAGTAAAAAATCAAAAAATTAAGAATAGAAAAGTACTGAAATCTATACCGTTACACGTTAAAAACAGAAACTCCTAAGCATTTGACTATTGTATTCACTAGACTTATCATTGTGATGATCACAAAACAAGGAAAAAAAAACAGTAAGAAACAAAATATTATAATAGAGACGTGTTGAAATCTGTACCGTTACTTTGCCTTTAATTTTTAATTTAAAATGAATAAAGCAGTTGTGAACATTGTACAGAGGGCTCTGTTTTTTTTCTCTCCTCTGAGCCTGCGACGACCACCTCTCTGCTCTAATGTCTATGCTGTAATTATATAACATTGTTTACACAACTTTAGCTTTTGTCTGTTTGAAGATTTTGAACTTCTTTTATATTTTAAAATGTGTAATGGGTGTGGTGGTGGGAGAATTTTTTAAGAAAAAAAAAAAAGAAAAGTCTTAACTCTTCCCCACCCACAAAGGGGAGAAAGCAAAAGTCATAACCTTTGACACTTTTTCTCAACCCATCTCTATCTATCCCTCTCTCTCACAAACCAACAAACAACACAGGAACAATCTTTCTCTTTTGTTTTATCCTAATCTCTCCTGGGTCATTTCTTCTTGCTCATTATCTAATTTTATCTTCAGGGTGTCCCAAAAGGTTCTGCTCTTCCTGTGAAGTGATTTGGAAAGATTGAGCCATTTAAGGAAGGAACTTATGGTGATTGGTTTTATCATAGAGTGTTTAGGTGTTGAGTTCTTGATTTGGTCTAATTAGCTTTAAATGTTACATTCTTTTTCATGTCTTGTCTGTTTAGATTCACTAGGATTTGGAATTCAGGATCTTTTGTTATAAGTTGTAAACTCCGTCTAGGTTTGATGTATGAGTCTCTTAGCTCTCTAGTTAGATTTTGGTGTGAAAACTAGTTTGTGAACTGAGGAACCAGGGTTTCTTGTTCTATCATCTTAAGCTTGGGTGGAAGGAAAAAAAGAAATGGAGGAAGTTGAAAATGCTAGCAAATTAGCTATAGAAAGCTGTTATGGAGTCTTGAATCTCTTGCCACAACAGCAAACAACAAGTTGTGATTCCAAATCTCTCATGGTTGAAACAAGAGAAGTAGTTTCCAAGTTCAAGAGAGTAGCCTCTCTTTTAACCAGTGGTTCAGGTCATGGAAAGTTTAGAAGAACCAACAACAAGTTTAGTCCATCTTTTCCTCAGCATATCTTCTTGGAGAGCCCTGTTTGCTGTGGCATCGATATGAGTAGTGATTACACTCAAGTTCTTGCGCCAGAGCCTCTTCAGATGGTTCCAGCTTCTGTTTCTTACAATGAGATTGACCCAAGACACCAACTGGGTCACCCACTTAGCCACAGAATGTGTTTTGAGAAGCCGTTCCTAGAGTTAAAGCCACCGCCCTTTCGAGCTCCTTATCAGTTAATCCACAACCACCAGCAAATAGCTTACTCTAGGAGCAATAGCGGTGTAAACCTGACGTTTGATGGGTCTGGTAGTAGCTGCTATACCCCGAGTGTATCAAACGGATCAAGATCGTTTTTATCATCTCTTAGTATGGATACTAGTGTGGTGGACTACGACAGGAACTCGTTCCAGTTAACTGGATTATCCAGGAAGATGTGCTCTGGTAGTTTGAAATGCGGAAGTCGAAGCAAATGCCATTGTTCCAAGAAGAGGTTCGTCATGCTCTTTGTTGCAATGTGACTTTGGTAACTGTGTTGTATCTCTTTTGTAATGGTTTTAGAGTTTATTTACAGGAAACATAGGGTGAAAAGATCCATCAAGGTACCTGCAATCAGCAACAAGATTGCAGATATTCCTCCAGATGAGTATTCATGGAGGAAGTATGGTCAGAAACCAATCAAGGGTTCACCACATCCACGGTATATATATATGTTCATCTTAATTTTTTGGTGGAAGGTGCCTCTATATACTCATTTGATTCATTTGCAGGGGATACTACAAGTGCAGCAGTGTGAGAGGTTGTCCAGCGAGGAAGCATGTGGAGCGATGTATAGATGAAACTTCGATGTTAATCGTGACTTACGAAGGGGAGCATAACCATTCAAGGATACTGTCTTCACAATCAGCTCACACATGATGAAAAAGAGACAGTCAGTGCCTGTCCTTTTTTTTTTGCGTCTACTCTTGGATTTGAAGAACAATGATTTGGATTCAAGAAACTGGTCTTTGTAGTGTTAGCTGTGATTTGCAATTTGTATATTGTACTTGACATGTGCGTTGTAATAGCATTTTGTGAACTCTCGGATTCTGTGACAGTACCAACAAGCATCAACGATTTGGCTTCAGCCTAGCCTTTTCTTATACAGATGGTGGTGCAAACAATATATATATAGGTTGATAACTTCTTAGATCAGTCATGGTTTAGCCCTCCAACAAAGTAATACTGTTGGCTATCTTACAAAGGGACTTTTGAGCCAAAACCAAACTTTCATACGCACACAGATTGAGCATATCAAAACCGGTAATGGTTTAGCCGCTAACAATGAGGAAGAAGGCTGAAACTGTAAGTGGGGGCACTGTAAGCTTTACAATATGTGTTCTGCTTCTTGAAATCTTTGATTAAGTAGAAAATACTAGTCTGACGTATCCACAGAAGTTGACATGCTTTTAGCTTCTTGCTTCTCTGATCTCTCCCACCTCATGTTAAAACCAGAAAACTGCCCAATATCATGGGCCAGCAAGAGGACTTAGCCTATCATGTAACCGATAGCAAACTCTTCCAGGTTAGAGCTTCAGCATTCTGCAGCAAACATGCAAAAAAAATATATATATATATATAAAAACGTTACAAGACTAAGAAGACAGAGTGATTAAAGAAGTGACCATGGCTTCCACAAGATAACTTAATTTAAGAAGGGCAAATTGTTTTTTTGGGCTAAAAAAATGGTATCTATATCCATTAGGCTAATCTTGTATAGTTTATGTCCTATTATGCTAAATATTTTCATAATGGCAATAATACCATTAATTTCAATTATAAATTTGAAACTACAATTAATAAAACAATTGATAAATATCAGAATATTTGTAAAAATCGTTTTGCCCAAAAAAATATTTATATGAAAACAAAATATTTCAAAATATATTTTCATAACCGAAATATTTCATAAAAAAAATATTTATATGGAAACAAAATATTTCAAAAAAATATTTATATGGAAACAAAATATTTCAAAAAAATATTATATGGAAACAAAATATTTCAAAAAAATATTATATGGAAACAAAATATTTCAAAATATTTCAAAATATATTTTCATAACAAAATATTTCAAAAATAAAAAATATATATTTATATGGAAACAAAAATATTTATATGGAAACAAAATATTTCAAAATATATTTTTTCCAGATTTTCATAACTGATTATTCTTATCCGTAGAATTCAGTAAATTTGTAGAAATCGGTTTCTACAGGTTTTTAGATTTATAGCAATGTGTAGAAACTCCGTTTCTACAAGTTTTAGATTTATAGTAATGTGTAGATTTCGAATTCTACATGTTTTAGATTTTTGTAAAGTGTAGATTTCGATTTCTACTGATTTTAGAGTTGTAGGTTATGCGCGGAACATGTATTCTAAATATTTTTAGAATATTATTATTTACGTAGATCACGTATTCAAAACGTAGTAGATTCAATGAAAATAGTGGATTTCATTTTCTACTTTGTAAAATGTCAATTCTACTTTTTCTAGAACAGAAAATGAATTTATGATTTAAACATTTTTAAAACTAGAAAAAATATCACTAACTTGATATAAGTATTTCATCACTAGTTTTTATTTTTCCAATTTTTTTTTGTTTCTAAAACTATTTATTTAATTTATTTTAGAAAAAAAAAGTAAAGGATATTAAAGGAAAAAATGGTACAAAATAGAAATTAGTCTAATAGGACATAGATATCATTTTTGGCCAAAAAAAAACAAATTTTCCATTTAAAAAAGGTACCTTCAAAAAGAAAAATAATCGCTAAATTACCGTTATACCCTTTTCATTACAACCTGTATAAATTAAGAAGAAACCACGGACGCGGAAGAAAAGCAGAAGAGACAGCAATTATGGGTTGTAGGAAGAAAGCATCTTTGCTTCTGTACTTTCTATTTTTGGTCCATCTCCACCACAACTCCTTTCACGCGATCTCCGCTGCTCCAAGCCATGTATCTAAGCCGGACAGTGAAGCTTTCGCTGGCAAAACGGCAGAATTAGCTGTCGTTGTTAAAAAGGGAGGCGGCGGAGGCGGCATAGGAGGCGGCGGCGGAGGTGGTCGCAGTTTCGGTGGAGGTGGAAGAAGTTTCGGCGGTGGTGGAGGTGGAAGAAGTTTCGGCGGTGGTGGAGGTAGCAAAGGGGGAAGAGGAGTGGTTCCGTTAGTTGGAGGTGCTGCTGCTGCTTCCCACCACCGAGGTAACCATTCAAGCGGCGGTCGGGAAAGTGCTAGCGTTTGGTTTGGTTTACTGGCTTTACTCGGTTTGGTTTTGGCTTCTTATTTTTGATTGCCGGTTTAGGTTAAATGTTTGGTGCCGGTTTTGCTTTCTACTGTGGTTTTGCTCTCTGGATATATACACCACTCGGTTTGGTTTTGTTTTTTTTAGGTTTTGTTACCGGTTTAGGGTTAAATGTTTGATGCCGTGGTTTGCTCTTTGGATATATGACAAGTTTGTTAGAAATTCTGTTAATAGACACATCATCTGAAGGAAAAACTAGAAAATTTCTCTTAACCGGTAATCAAGCCATCAATTATCGATTGTATAAGATTTTGTTTGATTAAATCGAAAAGCACTCAAAATTATTCAAATTTTCAACAATAGGAGTTTTCTTCAACAATCAAACATCAAAGTTTCACGTTACAAGTAAAAAAAACCGAGAAAGACGGTTACATTGTGAACCAACCACATATACCGGATATAACCGAAAAAACAAAGAGTCTTTGTTTTGAATTTTAAATTTTCTCCCGGTGAGATCAAAGTTAGATAGAGAATTAAAACACAGACCAACAACACAAAGGCATCAATCGTGATCATCTCAAGCCTCACAAGCTTCTTCCAAGGACTCGTTGACTGGTTTAAGCCCACTTTTACCCTTGCCTGATCTGAAACGAGGGCTGTCGTGGACATCATTGGTGTTCTTGTTCTGAACTGTTCCGGTGCTGTGTCTGTTCCGGTTAGATGCTGTCTTCGGAACCTCTTCACGGGACGACGACGACGAGCTGACTGCGTCGCTGCAGCTTTTTCTCCGAGAAAGGATGAGTTTTGGCGACTTGGGACGTGTCAAAGGAAGCTACAAAGATAGAAAACATTAAGCTACAATTGTCACAAGAACAAAGAGATACGAGTTTTGGTTCTTAAGTATACCTTCTTGAGCTCAGGTTTGGCAGGAGGGGCCTCGTAGTAGAAGTTGGGGACAGGTTTAGCCTTGAACTTGAGATTCTTTCTAAGTTTTTTCAAGGCTGCTTCTTGTTCTTCCTGCAAAAACATTGAATTTTACCATTTTAGAATCAGAAAGACTGAATCAACTGGAAATGTATGGACTTTTTTTACCTTTTGCCTTTGTTCAAGCTCGTTCCTTTCGGCTTCAAGCGCTTGGTTCTTCTCCTCAAGCTTTTGGTAATACTAAACAACACAAACCCCACAAGAAAAGATCATTCAGTAAACATAAAAAAAGTAGACTTTATATGAGTGAATGGCCATGTTTAGTGCTTATTTGATTCGCAACAGAGATGTGAAGCGAGAGAATGGTGGAAAATTAGTTACCTCTTTGCGCTGCTCAGCACGCTGAGCACTCCTAAACGTTGGAGCGCTACCATGAGTCACTCCGGACTTAGCTCTCCTCAAAGAAGATGCCATGCTGTGAGTTAATATCGTTAAGGAAAACATCAAATGTTTTGGTCAAGTATCAAGTACGTACATACATATGCAAGATTAAGATCAAGTGATAGAGACAAGAAAGGATACGAAGAAGCAACTGAGCAATTATCATCTTCTTCTATATGCTTCTTGTTCTCAGGTTGCAACGGCTTCCTCGCTGCAAGAAGAGGAACATCACGCTGCAGAACAAAAAACATTAAACAAACAGGTAAAAGTCACATCATTTACACCTTTGAAATTAGTTTTTACCTTTGAAATTTTAGGGGTTTTTGGCGAGTTTTGAGTTTTAGTTCTCTCAGCGGCAGTTTCCACATTTGGTGTATTCTCAGAGAGAGAATCCTCCTCGGTGCATTCCTTGACTTCGAACTCTTCCTCAGTCTCAGACCCAGCTGCTGCTGCTGCTATCTTAGGAGCAACGTGAACCCTACCGCTTGACACGCCGGCGTTTCGGTCCATAAGCACCTCAACAACTTCTCTTCCCATTCCACTGCTTATATCATCCACGGAACACAAAAACAAAACAAAAGAGTCTCTTCTTTTACACAGATTCTCAAAAATAAAATCTCAATGTTTATAAAGGTTACAGCTTTATGAAAGTTAGATTGGTAAGGAACAAGGATTGGTTTGAGAGAGTCACAGAAGAACAATTCAACAGTGGAAACCAACACGCATCAACAAAACCCAGATGGAGAAATAGTCAAATTTTCAAAAAAAATGTCATTTTGAAATCAGATGGGTAAACAATAGTAGGAGATTCTTAAGATTTTGAGAACAATTTAATAGAAAAGAATCAAACTTTCAAGGAAGAACAGGTTTACACAAAAACAGATGAGAAGAGATTGTTCTTACGAAGTCTTGTTGTAGGACGGGGGGAGGGATTCTTGTGCACCACCTCTGTCTCCTCTCTCTCTCTCTCTCCGAATGCCCCGTGAGGATTTTGCAGACAAATTTTGAAATGAATGTCTTTATCCAGACCAAACTTGTCTCCCTCTCTTTCTCTCTCTCGAGGAAAAAAAGATTTTTTTTTTTTGGGCGGTGACTATTTTTGAGATGTGTTTGATTTGTTAAGCTGTTTGGTTATTTATTGGTTCAAAATTTATTTATTTTATTAAAGAAAATGAATTTATTTTTGGCGCTTTACATCACTTTGATAATTAGCTTCTATATATTACCGTAAGATTAGTTCATTTTCATGCCAATGTTTGAAGATATATATTCACCCTAAATATTGAATATCTACTAGGAAATGTAGATGAGTCTTCATCTTAAAATAGTTTATGGTAATAAATAGAACCTTACTCAGTTGATTATTTTAAAATGTATAGTTAGTCGTATACACATTCTCTATATTCAATACTCATCTATATAAAAATTAATCACTATATTATTTGTTTAATTCCATAAGTTAATTTCTTTTAAGGATATCTGATAAAGCTGTGATCACTTGGCAAAAAAAAATGGAAATGAAATTCAAACAAATCATACAGTAACTATAACGGCCTTCAAGTCACAAGAAGGAATAAATGCCAATGTGACAAGTTACTCGTTCGAAAAAAAATTGCTTCCTGTCCTTTCGAGTTCAAACTTCAAGAGTAGTCCATACTTTCCCTCGTTGCTCTGTTTAAATTATGCAGCTTTGTTAAAGTGTTGAGGTTGAATATAGTCTGGCGTCTACCATTGTACGTCGTAGACCATACACTATGTTCTTAGACTTTTGAATGCTCATAAAATATGCGTATACATGTTCTTATAATCTAATCATTTCAATGCTCATAATAACAAAACTTTTTTATACAAAAATAAACTAAATGAGTTTAAGTTTCACCTGTTTGATATTTTTGTTAGATAAAATAAACTTTATGTTGGTTTATATTAATTATTCATTTGAATGACGTAGGACCCACGTCGCATTAGAAAAACGTAGGACCCTCAATGTCGCAACTCAAAAATCAGATTATCCTTTGGCGGCAAAATTCATACTGGGAAAATATAAAAGAAAAGACAAATCGGTCGGTTGGTCCAACAGATTGGTCCCGAATAAGATTTTGCCTATGAAAATGCTAGCAACCAACGAGTTTGGTCTGTGCATTGTGGATATGGACCACCTCGTTACCAATGATGCTGGAGACTATCATAAACAAAGACACTATGCATGCTCGTCAGACAAGAATGAGCATGCGAGTGTGTGTAACCAAATCATTCACACTCGATAATCCAGTTATTAAATAACATAAGGCCCACTAGGGTTAGCATATAACAGGCCCATTTAGTGAAGATGCAAACCGCTAAATACCTCACAAACATCGGGGGCAATCTCGTCATTTAAACAGTCGGATGCAGATGAACCAATCCGTCTTTCGCTCTTACTCGGTCAACCAACCACTCGAAGACGAACACGTGTCACATTTTCGTTGGCTCACAGAGAGCGCATCAGGTGCTATATAAATGCCGTTACGCCTCGGAACGGTTTTTCTAATCTTTCCCGAGTAACCAACCGAAGCGATTAAGAGATAACTTTTCCCGCCAGCGAGAGAGATAAGAGTGAAAGAAGAAAGATGGCGATGGAATTAGCGACACCGGCTCCGGCACCGATCACAGCACCGGAGAGAAACATCATCCTCGCGCCGGCTACTGTTGAGACTCACAAGAAGAACAGGATTCAAGTCTCCAACACGAAGAAACCATTGTTCTTCTACGTTAATCTCGCCAAGGTATGCTGATTTTCTCACCGGATCTACGATTTGATTGCAGAAGCGTGAGATCCGCTTGATTATAGATCGTACACTGATTAGTATATCATCTCTTCGCCTGGAATTTGAGTTTGCTTTCCAGATCTTGTTTCTAATCTGTTTACTGAATTAGTTGTAGTGATGATTCATGATCGATCTTGCAACTATTGATCGATCTTTGATTACTGTTTTCCAAGTGTTTGTTCGTATTCCAGAGAGAGAAGTTGATTCGTTTGATCCTTTATTATTACTTGATGCAGAGGTACATGCAGCAACACAATGAGGTCGAACTCTCTGCACTTGGAATGGGTATTGATTTTTAACCATGACTTTAGTTTCTTAGACGGACCTCTCTATGCGTATTGAACTGTTTGCTTTTTGTACATAGCAATCACAACTGTGGTGACAATCTCTGAGATCTTGAAGAACAATGGATTGGCTACAGAGAAGAGTAAGTAGAAACTCTTTTGAGCATCTTCTCTAGGGAAAAAAAGAGATTTCATCTAATTCAAGATTCTGTTTTCGTCTTTGTACAGAATTGTTGACATCTACCGTGGGAATGAAAGACGAGACTAAAGGAAAGATGGTTCAGAAGGCAAAGGCTAGTCTCTCTTCTTTAGCATCAATCTTCAAGAACTTTTGATTCCTTGTTTTACAATCTTTCGAGGTTTGTCGTTGTTGTGTGTTGCGCAGATTGAAATTGTGTTGGGAAAATCTGACAAGTTTGATTCATTGGTGCCACCTGTGACCAACGGCAAAACTCCAGAGGAGGTAGCTAAAGCAGAGACGGAGGCTGCTGTTGAAGTACAAGAAGAAGCTGCAGCCACCGAGGCCTAGGACGGAGCAGGCTCAGTAACACCACATATGAAAGATCGATTATCACTTTTGTTATGCTTTGTTGTTTTTGTTTCTTTTGTGACATATCGAACATAATACTCTAGATATGATAGTAGTTCTTTGTTTTAGGAAAAAAAAAACACTCTTTTGTATGAGAAATATATTTTTCTCCCAAACATTCCAATGATATATATGTTCTCATTTTTTCCTCTAAATAGTAGTCATGAATTGAATCCTACAAAGATAGCACCTTAATTTTGCATCCAGTATTTATATATCAAATGTTTGTTTGGGCCTATATATAATGCAGCAGATGATGCACATAAGAGGAATGGTTCTGCTAGACACGGTGCAGGGGTAAAACTAGAAGAGATTCCTTTGCTTTGTGGTGAATTTATACTAAAGCTGATTCTAATAAAACAGAAGGATCTTTTGTTTGCTCCTTGATGCAGTGATCTGCTATGTATGCACCCGCAGCAGCAGTAGCATCAGACAAACATGCTTCAAAAACAATTGAATGTGCCGTGAATAATAATTCTGTTCCTTGTATCATTATTGTCTATTTTTTGATGCCTTGTTTCAGTCTTCTTATTTTTGTAATTTGTATTTCACTACTGTCTTCTTCACCCGTTGCTCTATCAACCAATTACACACACCTTGCAGAATATAACTCTGCTCTGTTTCTTGTAGCATTATAGCTCTTCATCTTTAATAGAGAATTGGGTGGTGTTACCATGAAGTTTCTTATCTCACATTTCCATATGAAGCTAGAGTGCTTGGTTTACAGTCTTTAACAGATTTCTCTCACAAAACCCGAGCTTATACCAAAACACGCTGCTTCTGTTGCAGGAGTTAGGAATCATTCGTGCTTTAGACCCGTCTCCATAAGCTACACACTGACTTCAGAGTATCTGTCTCCCCAAAACTAAATACTGTAGCTCTTTAACCACGGCTATCATTGAATTCTATTTATGTTGGTTTACTATGAGCAGATTCAATTAAAATAATATTATTTATATTTTTTGGTTCACTTAATAGCAAATTCAAATATTAATTTTGGTCCAACGGCTAAAATTTCTTGGGTTCTGGGAGACACAACGGCTACAATTTCTTGGATTCTTCATCAGATTTCCTTTATTTATTTCACTTCTCCAACCAGAGATGGAATGCGTAAGTTTATAGGGAGGGTTCGTACGTTAGAGACTTTCTTTGAAGGGTACGATTAGTTCCCCCCCCCCATGGAAAGAGAGTGTGCACGATTACGCTTTTTGGTGCTTCTTGCACAGAAACACAACAACCATTGTCTCACCCGGTGGAAATGAGTCGAGTCTATTATTGGATTTGATGTTGTCTCGCGAGTTCACCGTCACAGCCGTCTGGTCTTTCTTCGTGGGAAACTTATTTGTAAGGTATGAAATTTCTTTAATTAACAACACTAAACTTGATTTTTTAAAAAGTAAAATTTTGTCAAAGCAATGTTTTTTTTTCTACAAATTTTTTTTTTTAAACTTTCAAACTTTGAAGAGGGGAAATTCTTTACTACTTAGATTGGTAATGAAAAACTTTTGTGTAATTTGTGAAAACAAATAGAAATTACATCCAGTTAGTGATTTTTACATCCGGTCAGTGATTGTATGCTTTATTTGGCTTGACACTTAGAAAAACAATTAGTTCTTCCTAATCAGTCTCTGCAGTGTAGCAGTTTTCCCTCTTCATTGGCTTTCTTGTTTTCTGCCTGCTTAGATTCCTTATTACTACTAGCCTCTCTTTTTTTGTTTCATTGATTCTCTTTTGCTTGTTTAACATTCTTCTTGTGTTCTTTGCTTTGGTAAATGGTGGAGGGGATGCTTGAAGAACATACTTGAAGGAGACAACTCCCAGAGTCTACACGTGGTACGCTTTTTTGTCAAATTATTGTTTTCTCTATAATTTTTAGAGGGGAAATTTTCTATATTACTTGATTGGGGGATAGAAGAAACTTATGTGTAATTTGTGAAAACAATTAGAACAAGCATCCAGTCATTGTGCGTTTTATTTGCGTGATGATGATCACTTAGTTCCTTCTAATGAATCTTGTAACTAAGCAGTTTCCCCTCTCGTTTTTTTTTTTGTTTTCTAAAAATCAACATCTCATTTGTTTTCTGCCTATTTCTTTCTTTATAGCTTGTTTTAATTTCTTCTGGTGTTCTTTTCTTTGATATATTGGAGGAGGAGATAAGAAGTCTGATTTGTTTACTCTGGGAAGCTTTTTATTGGATGAGTGACAAATATCTGTTTTGAGGGAAAGATGCAACAGAGATACAACAACCATCCACGGACGTCTTTTAACCATAAAAGGTGATAGGGCCTTTGGTTTGAGGTTCTAACATTGACCATGAGTTTTCTAACATATATGTGTTAGATGAGCATCTGATTCCGAGGATGATTCAACCGTCTTCTTCAACAAGATGTAAGATAATAATGTGTATGAGTCTGTATGTCATTTTGATGAATAAATCTGCAAACTTTTTGTTTTGTATACTGATGAAATGAGTATTCATTTGACATGAGTTTATTGCTATTGTTTCTTGTTTGTAGTTTTTTGATAAGTTACTGTTCATTGCTATTGTTTGATTTATCTGTGTGTTGTATCAGACTTGAAATGGAACATTTTTCTCTAGTGTTTACTACCATCTTATGCCTTCTCTTACACTGGTCCTTCCTGTTTCTTATGGTTCACACTGTCGTAATTATGCAATTGCAATGCTATGAATGATACTTGATCCTCAGATATTGTGTAATGTTCTTTTTCACCGGAATGTCTATGCTGTTGAGCATTCTGATTTCACAAGCTATGATGTGGGATCAGTCGCACAAAGTCTTTATGTGTTTATTGTGTAGTGGTGTACTTCATTGGATTGGGTTTTCTCTGTTGGCCTTGATTTTCTACGTCTTTCTACTGCGAGATCATGAACTCACCTGAAAGGTTTTGGAGTGTGTAAACTACTAAGAATATACATGACTAAAGTTGATTCTTATTTAAAAAAAAAAAGAATCTTGTTTTCTCTTGATGCAGTGATCTAATAGTATGTGTGTATTGATGCCTGTGGCTGTCTCATCAGACGATGTCTTCTTATTTTGTAATTTGTCATTAATTCACTACTGTCACTTTATACTCACTGATCTTCTTCTCTTACTACCATATGTCCCTTCATTTCTGCTTCTTTCTTCCTTTGGTTGAGTCAACCACACATGCAGAACAACTCTGCTCTGTTTTTTGCATAGCTCTTCACTGTTAATAGAGAATCTAGCATCTATACCACAAGCCGGACGTGAATTGATAAAATGAAGAACGAATTACAGTACCAGGTCCATGATGAGACCCTTGGTCATCAACTATACCAGGTTCAAGATCCTGCTCTTGAATTAGAGTACGAAGATTACCAGGTGCAGGACCAGGTTAATGAAGAAGACCAAGAACAGCCACAAGATCAGGAGGAGTATCAGTATCAGGTAGAAGGTGAGGCACAAGATCACAATGGGGATGGAGGGCAAGATCAAGTTGAAGGTGAGGAAGGAATTCATGAGCATGTTGAGACTGTAAAGAAACCAGAGCGTGAAGGAGATGCAACAGTTGGAGGAGGTGAGGAGAAGAGGTGGCCGGGATGGCCTGGGGAGACGGTGTTCCGAATATTGGTTCCTGCACAGAAAGTGGGTAGCATCATTGGTCGCAAAGGTGATGTTATTAAGAAAATAGTTGTGGAGACAAGGGCTCGTATAAAGATTCTCGATGGTCCTCCAGGCACAACCGAAAGAGCTGTGAGTCTCTAAATCCTTTTTAATGGATCTTACATATCATGCTATATTGAAACAGAATCAAAATCGTAATAATAAGAGACTAATATAGTAGAAGATGCACACTTGATTGGCGCGTATAATTCACTGATCTAAAATATTTAGGGGCTAACTTCTGTTGAAAATGGAAAAGGCCATAAACTAAGTTGAAAAGACAGCACTTGAGCATACTTTCGCCTTGTTCTTAATAAGGATGTAAGTAAACAGATAGGAAACTGGACACCCAACTGAAAGAAGTTATAAACAATGTCATCCTAGAAATATGTTTTAGTTTGGCTGATTGATGAGGTTTGGAGCTGCTGAAAACTTGTTGAAGAATGTAGTGCATCAAGAGAAACCACTTTAGTAAGTAAATTAAGCCTTAAAATCGAGAACGGTAATCAGCAGGCCTGCTTAGCATTTCCTTCAAGTGAAAGGAGGAAAATCGACGAAGTTGATAGGATATGAGTAGGGTTCCCTTTATTGCTGTGACCTCCATGAATCTTTGCAGGTTTCATCTTGCAAATTTTATGGCAACAGATCAATCACCGGTAAGGTCTCAAAAATGAAGAACCAAAGCCAGATGGCAAGGAAGTCAGCCTTGATGCACTACAAAGTGCTGATAAGTGTATCCGAATAAGCAAGGTTCTTCTTGTATGAATCTTAGTGCCTTGAGTCTCTACGTTCTTTCTGGTAAATTCAGAACCTGGATGGTTGATGTCTTGCTGCAGACTTTCTGCAGCAAGCAAGGACCTGCTTAACCAGATGTAACAATATGTGGACGATGAGATTATGGTTTAGGCAACAATTAAGTTAAGAGAACTTTTAAAAGTTGCATTAAAAAGTTCTATAAAATCCTCTATAAGTCTAGAAGATTGGTATAGCTGCTAGGCATCTTAAAAAGGCTATAACCTAATTACTATGAGTAAAAATTTGAAATGAAGATTGTAACTGTACCATCTAACTAGTCAGAGGCATATGAGTCTGTACTTCTTTGGAATTTTCTTTACGCTTTGAGAATGAAGGCACCAAAATGGATAATTGGCATAGAGATTAAGACTGCTGTGTGTGCCTGTTTTAAGTTGTTTGGTAACATTGTCTATTTGTTGACAGGTTATGGTTTCTGGAAAAGAAGAGCCAGAATCATCTCTACCTCCTTCTATGGATGGCCTTCTGAGAGTCCACATGCGGATAGTTGATGGTCTGGATGGTGAAGTTTCTCAGGTCCCTCCGCCTGCAAAGGTTTCGACAAGATTACTAGTTCCAGCATCTCAGGCTGGAAGTCTGATTGGAAAACAGGGAGCAACAGTTAAAGCCATTCAAGAAGCAGCTGGTTGTGTAGTTAGAGTCCTCGGATCAGGTTCCTTCTCTTCACATTTTACATACTGAAATCATGTTTTTTGCTTTGTGATTTTGGCTTCAATCAGCGTTCATACATGCAATAATTTTATTTTTCTTTTAGATATTTGACACCTAAGCAAATAGATATAACATGAAGCAATATACATCCTTATTTGAACCTCTCTAGTGATTCTATGCTCCTATGTTTCAGTAACCATTCAGGAAACCAGAGGAGTACCTGGTGAAATGACTGTTGAGGTTAGCGGAACTGGCTCACAAGTCCTGACCGCTATGCAGCTTATCCAGGTACCACCTATTCTTTCACACACTCGTCGGATCTCTTGACCATAGTTACCATTATCAACATTCCGTAGAAAACAAAACAAGAAAGTTCACTAGGATATTGTTGACTTAATTTTCATTTGTTTGTTTTCCAGTCGTTTTACCTTTCACTATCGTCTTTACTCTTTTATTTAATTTCAACCAATAAGCAGATATATGGTCAATAACACCAATGCCTTGTGAATAAATGTCAAGTTTTACAAACCCAAGTTTGCTTGTTACCTTCCTATTGTTATTGAATCTTAAATAATACTATGTACAATGAAAATTTTTGATGACCATGATAGAATTATCGATGAAGTTTTCATAAACTATTGATTCCAACCTTAGTCCGTAAGTTTTAGTCAGTGGACTTATTGTATAGGGAAAGAATAATATAAAGCTACAAGCTTTGTATCTATGTTTGTTTTGAAATTCAGATAAAGAATATGAAAAAGTGCAGGTTTTCATTTCCCCGTTGTCGTGTTTTGATGTAAGAGGCACTTGATTCTTTGCTTCTCTTAATTGTTATTGTTTATATATATATATATGATGATGATGATGATGTCTTCCTATCCCATATCTGATCAAACAAAACCTCTTTGGCTCACATACAACATGGACACAACAACATCCACACATAAACTACCCGTTCACAAGCACCCTCTTTTACTTTCAGCTCGGTTTTTTTCTTGCTGAATGTGGTGGCTGCCATGTGACAGAAACCTTGTACGGCGGCTACTTTTGCAATGAGGCTTTATGTAATCGTTGGTTCCATAAAGAGTGTGCGGAAGCCCCACTAGAGATCAATCATCACCCTTCCCATCCAGAGCATCCTCTCCTACTCACTATCGACTCTCCAGCCAGAGGTGATGATACTCCATGTGATTCTTGTGGGCAAAAGATTTTGTCCCCATGTTACACTTGTCCCACATGTGGATTCAGAGTGGATTTAATATGTGGGATTAAACCTTCGCCGTCTGTTATCGAACACCCGGTGAGTCATGACCATCCACTCTCTTTTTTTAAGAAACGAGAGGAGAAAGAAGTCCCTTGTGAAGTATGCAATGAATCTATTGGTGGACCTTTTTATTCATGTCTTGAATGCAATGATGTATATTTTCACTTGGATTGCGTGCATCTCTCAAAAGAGGTACATCATCCTTGTCACTCAAGTCATCCTCTTACGATCATCACAGCTGAGTCAATTTGTGGTTTCGTACTAGGTTGTGCTTTATGTTCCACTAGCTCAGTAAAGTATTATCATTGTTATATTTGCAATCTTTCTGTGTGCCTTGGTTGTGCCAAACGTCCACCACCTCTGGTTGTCGATCATACCAAGACTCACAAGCATTCGCTTAGGCTGTTATTAAGCAAAATTACGTTTACATGCAAGCTTTGTGGAGTTGAAGACTCCAATACTGTGCTTTATGTATGTCTTGAGTGTGATTTCCTTGTCCATAAACATTGTGTTGGCTTACCCCAAGTCATAAACATCAATCGTCATGATCATCGTATCTCTTTCACGCATCATCTTGGCTATGAGCGTGCACATTGTGGAGTATGTAGGGAAATGTTAACACAGTACTACGGAGCTTATTCTTGCTCGATTTGCCCTAACTATGCAGTTCACGTACGATGCGCAATTGATTCAACTGTATGCAATGGTTTGGAACTGGAAGGTATACCTGAGACTAGCGAAGATATTTCTCCATTTAAAGTGGTGGGTGATAATTTGATACGCCATTTTATTCATGGAAACCATAATTTACTGCTCTGGAAGGATTATGTCATGGTTCGTGAATACTACGAGTGGTTACGATGTGATGCATGTGTCGGTCCGATCGGGTTTGGCCCATTCTACAAATGCCTTGAGTGTCCTTTCTTTCTACATGAAAAATGTGCTAATCTTCCTATGAAGAAAAAACTTGTCTTTGACCCTACAACGTACAAGTTGGAACATGTTGGCAGATCTGTATACTGTCTCTTGTGCGGTATATTATCTAGTGGTTTTGTGTTCAAGTTGCAAGGATTAAACAGGGAATATCAATATGTGGATGTACTCTGTGGTTCCATTTCTGAGCCGTTCAACCACGATTGGCATGTGGATCCCCTGTATTTTGGTAAAACAAAAGGGAGGTATTGCCACGGCTGTTCAAGAGTTCTAGATGACAACATGCTCACTTGTGGTTATTGTTACTTACACTTGTGTTTGTATTGTGCTAACTTGCCAGGGAAGATATGGCATATGAGCGATGAGCACCCACTCACTTTAGATTATAGGAAAGGCCCTCTCATTAGATATTATTATGACATATGCATGGGACAAAGGTGGTGCGAAGTTTGTGAGATGGAGTTAGCTTCAGGTAAATGGTGCTTTATATGCTCTGATTGTAGCGTCACTTTGCATGTTCAATGTGTAATGGGAGATTTCTCACATCTCAAGCCAAATTGGTGCATTACCATCAAGAGAAGAAAATATAAGGTGGTCCTTAACAACCACAGCACTCGGCCATTTTGCAGACAATGCCGCGATCGATGTAAGGTGTCACACATCTTAAAAGAGGATGATGAACAAAAGAGTGGATACATCTGCTCCATTTCATGTTTATCAAGCTTCTCTGGTGCTGACTTTCATGAAGATTATGGGTTGTCGTTATCAAAACGAAAGTTAAATTTGTTTTTCAACTTCTCTACTTTCACAGCATAACTTTTAGTTTTCCCTCGACCATACGACTGATTGTAAATTCTGCAACATTCCACCTATCAAATAAAACTGAACAGTTTAAAGTCTGTGATGTGAGTTGTCAGCAGAGCAGCCAAAAAGTGTTTTCTAATCGAGTAACTCGAACATGCTTGGGAGAGGGTCTTATGGCCATCAACACATCCACCATCTAATTATTATTGTATAGGATTTTCAAAATAAACAAAACATAGTGACAAAAAAAAAAAAAAAAACGAAAATAATCCTAAATTCTTGGAACATTACTTTCAGATAATCCGATCAAGACAGATACAAAAAAGTTATCTGATTCTCTATTTCAGTCAGAAACTATAAGTATTGACCAGAAAGCCACCGTCGACGCGCTCATGAAAAGAAGTAGTGTCCTCTCAGCTTTGATCAACGACGTGATTGACATCTCTCCTAAAGATTACGGGAAGTCTCCATTAGAGGTTAAAAAGGGCTTCAGCTACATTCTTTGACTAAATGTTTAAGCGTTTACAAAGGTTATATATGGTTCAGCTATGGCAATGAGGCATATCGTGATGATGTGAACAGAAACGTAACCAAGAGGCTTTTATAGACAAACTTGGACGTGAAGTCACAGCTGTTTCGTCTGGATTTGAGTGTTTGAGTGCTTTGTCAAACGTGGTAATGTCGTATTGGGTTGTGATTTTGGATCTGCAGATGCCTGAGATGGATGTCTGAAAATATGGAAAGCTATTTTTTTTCTGTTGATGATGAATTCTGACCGATGATTGTGTTGATGACAGAACTTCATGGCTGAAGCTGGAGCACCGGCACCAGCACCAGCGCAACCGCAAGCTGTAGTAGCACCAGAGCTAACCCCTACGCAACCCATGGCTCAGTCTATGCAGCGGCTCCTACGAACCCGCCTGGAGGATACTCTACGGATTACAGTTCAGGGGCTTCAGGCTATAGTTACTCATCAAGGAAGTTACTTTTGTTAGAATGTTTTTACTAGTTTCAAACAAGTGAGTGCGCTAGATTATGTAATGTTTGTTATAAGCGAGCGAGCGCTCCCTGGTTGTTGAATCAATTGTCATTTCCTATTTCCGGACATGGTGGTGTTGTGTTTATACCCTTTCACTATTGTGTGTGTTTATTGATTTCAACCAGTAGACATATTTGATCAATTGATTTCAAGACACTGGTGTCCCCTGAAAGTTTCCCAATGGTAACAATAGAGAGCTAATAACATTTTTGATATAGAACATGTTTTGTAGTCATGGACAAGCACAAACGTTGTCGGATTTTAAAGACTAGATGGTCTATTTCTCTGTCTTGAAATATTGAACTTGATCAAGTTAAGAGACATCCACACAGAAACCAGATCCATGAATCCAATTAAGATCACAAATCTAGGGCTTCGAATAAAAGAAGCCGTTGGAGAAAGGAAGTTAAATTTGGCGGGTAAAAACTGTAAACAAAACCTTAATATGATTTAAAAGGTGACTTCTTACCCGCCCGCCAACATAGCAGAGCCCGCAAAACATGGCTCAGTCTATGCAACGGCTCCGACAAACCCACCTGGAGAGCATACGCTACGGATTACAGCTCAGGCTATGGTTATTAAAGTTACAGATTAGTATCAGGGAGTATTATTTAAGTTACTTTTGCAAGCAAGTGAGAATGCTAGTCGCTAGATGATGCGTAATCGACAATGTTTTGAAAACCGGACCGGATACCGACTCGGTGCAGCTACTGGTTAACTGGTTGAACCGGTTCAACCGGTCGAACCGGGTTTTATATTTTTTAAAAAATCAAATGTAAATAATCATATATTTACACTATATGGATCTAAAAATTACTTCTACATATAACATGTTTCTCTATTCATTTTTATTAAATGAAAAATAAACAGTAAACATAAATCTAGCTATATATAAAGTGAACAAGTGAATATTATGTAAATTGAAATTGATAAAATTAAATGGTTTACAATTAAAAATTACCATATTTATTTATTTTTACAAGTAAAATCTCAATCTTTATGAATATGGGAAAATCAGAATAGTTATGAGACCCAAAAAGAAATTTTTCATATTTTTTTCTTAAGAAAATTGAATTAAATAAAAAAATATTTTAAATAATGATAATTAAACATCAGTTATGAAATATTAAATTTTAAAAGCAATTGAAAAAAACATTATTTATATGTTAATTTTTTAGAACCGGGTTTTAAAGTTGACCCGGGTCACCGGTTTTACCGGGTTTTAACCGGTTTTACCGGTTTTCTCAAATCCGGGTTTTAAACTGAACCGGAACCGGTTTCTTTAGCGAGTCACGGTCGAACCGGTTCGACCGGCCGGTCTGGTCCGGTTTTCAAAACACTGGTAATCGAGGAGTATTATTGGCTCCCTCTCTCTTCATCTACCCTTCCGATATTCTGCTATTTACGGATTTACCATCAAAACTTAAGAGAATTGGGTCCAACCAAGAATGGTCCAGCAAAACTATTTGCTTTTCTTTGTTGGGTCAAGAATATAAACTTTTGGATTCTCTACTTTCTTGTCACAAAAGTTATTCTTAAATATCAAATAAATTGAAATATTGTGTGTTTAGTATATAAATAAATATAGATAAACCAAAAGTATCATTATTCTCCCATTTCATCCGTAGACTAAAGGAGAATGTAAAAGAAAGAATTATTTGACGTAAAAAGCTACAAGTTTTATTTGTTTGGGTTTGAGATTCAGGAAAAGAATATCGAACATAAAAGGTTTTAGTTATGATACGACATTGCTTCTTGTCTTGTTTTGATGGAAGAAGCATTTGATTCTTTCCTAGCTTCCATTGAAAAGGTATAGGGGTTTCGCAAATAACCCTTGACAATTGCAAAACTATTACAATAATATATATACATGATGTCTTCCGGTTCCACTTTAATATATCTGACAAAAAATCTCTTTAATCCACATACAACATGGATACAACAAGATCGATATATAAGCTACCCATTCACGAACATCCTCTTTTCCCATCAACTCAGTTTATTTTTAGAGATTGTGATGGCTGCTATGTAAAAGGATTCATGTACGGCCACTACTTTTGCAACGAGGCTTCATGTTATCGTTGGTTCCATAAAGAGTGCGCAGAAGCCCCACTAGAGATCCATAATCACATTTCCCACCCAGAGCATCCTCTCTTGCTCACTAACCACTCTCGAACAACTGATGATACATGTGATTCTTGTGGAATAAAGCTTTTGTCCACATGTTATACTTGTTCCACATGTGAAATCAAACTGGATTTAATTTGTGGGATTAAACCCTCACCATCTGCTATCGAACACCCAGTGAGTCATGCCCATCCACTCGTTCTTTTTAAAAGAAGAGGAGAGGACGAGATCCCATGTGAAGTATGCAAGGAATCCATTGGTGGACCTTTCTATTCATGTCTTGAATGCAATAACGTATTCATTCATGTTGATTGCGTTCATCTCTCAAAAGAGGTAAATCACCCTTGTCACTTTAATCATCCTCTTAAGATCATCACACGTGAGTCACTAATAGATGATGATGCCGAAAAATATTGTCATTTATGTTTCATGCAACCAAAATATATGCTTTATCATTGTTCTATCTGTAACTTTATTGCGTGCCTTGGTTGCACCAAACTTCCACCACCTGTTGTTGTTGATCATGCCAAGACACACAAGCATCCACTTAGGCTCTTATCAAGCAAAGTTGTGTTTACTTGCAAGCTCTGTGGAGTTGAAGGATGTGAAAGTGGGCCTTATATATGTATCGAGTGTAATTTTCTTGTCCATGGATGTTGTGTGGACTTACCCCAAGTCATAAACATCAATCGTCATGATCATCGCATCTCTTTCAGCCATCATCTACGCCACGGGCGTACAAAATGTGGAGTATGTCGGCAAAGTGTAAGGCCTTACTACGGAGCTTATTCTTGCCTGATTTGCTCTAACTATGTAGTTCACTCACGATGTGCAATTAGTTTAACTTTATGGAACGGTGTGGAACTGGAAGGGATACCTGAGATCAACGAAGATATTGCACCATTTAAGGTGGTGGGTGACAATTTGATACGTCATTTCATTCATGGGAACCATAATTTACTGTTCTTGAAGGACTATGTCATGGTTCGTGATTATTACGAGTGGTTACGATGTGAAGCATGCGTCTATCCTTTAGGGTTTGATCCAATCTACGCTTGTGAGGAATGTGTGTTTGTTATCCATGAAAAGTGTGCTAATCTTTCTACGAAGAGAAAACTTGTCTTTGACCCCACACCATACAAGTTGGAATATGGTGGATCTGCATATTGTAAATTATGTGGTATATTCTCTGGTGGTTTTAAGTATAGATCGCAAGGACATATGGCGATAAATACCTATGTAGATGTACATTGTGGTTCCATTTCTGAGCCATTCGTCCATGGTGGACATCTGCATCCCTTGTATTTTGGTAAAACAGAAAATCATCATTGCGACGCCTGTAAGAGAGTTCTAAATGACAACATGCTCACTTGTGATGCTTGTAACTTTGACTTATGTTTGTATTGTGCTACTTTGCCAGAGAAGATATGGCATATGAGCGATGAGCACCCTCTCACTTTATATTATGGTGGAAAGGCCAATGGCACAAACTGGTGCCAGATTTGTGAGATGGAGTTAGATCCAAGTATATGGTTCTTTACATGCTCTGATTGTGGAGTCACTTTGCATGTTCAATGTGTACTAGGAGATTTCTCACGTTTCAAGCCAGGCGAGAGCATTACCATCAAGGGGGACAAATATAAGGCGGTCCTTAACAATCACAACAGTCGGCCATTTTGCAGACATTGCCATGAACGATGCAAGGTCTCCATCATCCTAAAAGAGGATGATGAACAGAAGAATGGCTACATCTGCTCCTCTTCATGTTTACTGAGCTTTTTCGGTATTACACTCTAAAATTACTTTGTTTAAAGATGCTTGTTATAATCAATATGAAAACGAATATAATATTTGGTTTTCAACTTCTTTGCTTTTCGCAACATTACTAAGTTTTCCTCGTGGCCGATCGGGAAACTGGTTAACAATATAACTAATATACTCTCTGTGGAAACACTCTTAGTCCATTATTTTAACTTAATGTTATTTAGTACTTCCACATCAAAAAGTTCAGGTTTTGAATTTCATAAAAATTGAAATTTATACAGAATTATAAAGAAAAGATTTACATGAGATCTTCAACACGGTGTAAGAAATATCGCCAAGCGTGGTTCTCATAAGACGACGGTTCAAATGGTACAGACGTGAATCCTCATAATGCAAGTAGAATTATCAGAAAACTAGTTAATAATATTTTTCTTTTATGTTTATATATCTAAATTATTGAAAGTAATAAATGATATTATATATTCATTTTAAACATATTTATATTTTATATTTAAATTTAGATTTTAGCTTTAAATATTAAATTATATGGTTTACATGTAGATAATGATTTGTCATTACAGAGAAGAGACATGTAATTAAAAAATGATTATAAAAGTTATAAACTGTTAAATGGTTTGTTAACTATTTTTAATAATAATAATAATGAAATTTGTGTAGAAATTTATAAAAACTTAAAATATATAATGAAGTGTCAAGTTTTGGTGCATCATCAATCACTTAGGTGGCTTCATGAGAAAATAGAAAAACCTACTTTTATATATATATATAGGATTCTTCAATCTTTGTAATGATCTAATTACAAGAGCTAGAGGCAAGTGTAACTATTAGAGTCCTATATCCCAAGTTAAAAAACAATACTCCCTCTGTTTCTAAAAGATGTATATTCTGGAAAAAAAATTTGTTTCAAAAAGATGTATTTTTTATGTTTCCTATACAAAAATTACAAATTTCAATAAAATTAATTGAATTTATTGAAAGACTATTGGTTAAAATGCATTGGAATTTGATAATTTCTAAAAACAATGCATGATTAATGTATTTTCTTAATATGTGTGAAAACACCAAAACATACATCTTTAAGAAACAGAGGGAGTACTAAATTATAAAGAATTACCGGATAAATTAGTTACTATCAATTGATTTTAAATTAGAAACTCAAGCTTCAAATTGTGACAGACGAGAAACCACACCGTAATTAATAATAATAATAATAATAATAATAATAATAATAATAATAATAATAATAATATACATATACATATATATCTATAATTTTGTTCCTATTAGAACCACACCGCAGAGTGTTTCACATATTACCATTTAGACCTTCAATAAATATACATAGACCAAAACTATTTTTATATAAAAAAATTTGTTCTCTATATTTTTGTCTATAGCTAGACAAAGATAAACTCCAACAATGTGATTTCATTTCAATAAGCCTCTAAAAATTATACCATCCATACAAATTTGGTGTTTTGTTAACAGTTCATCACACCAAATCCTAAAATATGTACTTTAATTTATTGCGTTTCATTTAATAATATAGTTCAACTAATATTATTAATTAATTTAAATTAATAATTAAAAATAAGTATATATAATTATCTTAAACAAACCATAAATAAATAAATATCTAAATTAATTACAACAAAATATTTATATAAATCTAAATAAACTTTGAAAACATAAAGTTATAATATTTTAAAAAATAAATATAAAATTAAAATTTAATAAATAATAATTAGTCATTATAAATAAGTAAAGTATTAAAATTAAAAATTAATATATAATATTGTTTTGGTGTAAAATTCGGTGTTATGGTTGAAAATAAAAATTAAAGTAGAACATCAAAACATTAAATTTGGTGTTTATTTAGAGTTATGCTCTAAAGTAAAATATAAAAGGAACTAATTATATGACCATAAGCTATATTTTTTTATGTAATTGGGTTTGCAATTTAGGAAAAGCACAGGAAAGAGTATAGAGATAAGGATGATAAGTTAGAGATGAAGACAAACTCATGTTAGAGTTATCTACATATTCACGTTCCTATCAATCATATGAGTTGTTTACTTTGTATATATATACACAACATTGTACATCAACTCATCAATACAGCTGACGCTTTCTACTCATTACATGGTATCACAGCCCAGCCCAGATCCTATGACCGGGTAAAAAAGTCTAATTAACCGATTATCTCGACCGAGTATAACTGCTTTCTACTCACTACAAAGACTATAACGTTTTAGTTATGATATGCCATTCCTGTCGTGTTTTGATGGGAAAATATCTGATTCTTTGCTTCTTCTTTTTTTATAAAGGGCATAATTCTTTGCTTCTTCTGAGAAGATGGGTATTGCAAATAACTCTTAGCAGTTACGTTTTAGTTATGATATGCCATTCCTGTCGTGTTTTGATGGAAAAAGATCTGATTCTTTCCGGTTCCACTTTTGTATATATTATTAAACAAAACCTCTTTAGTCCAGTGCACAAAGAAAAACCCTCTTCAGTCCACTGTCCACATACAACATGGATACAACAAGAACGATGTACAAGCAACCCATTCACGAGCATCCTCTTTTCCTTTCAGCTCAATTTGTTTCTGTTCCGTGTGATGGGTGTCATGTAAAAGGATACAAGTATGGCAGCTACAAATGCAGTGAGGCTTCCTGTAATTGTTGGTTCCACAAAGAGTGCGCTGAAGCTCCACCAGAGATCAATCATCACCCTTCCCACCCGGAGCATCCTCTTTTTCTCACTAATCACTCTCCTACTAGAGATGATACTCCATGTGAAGCTTGTGGACAAAAGATTTTGTCCCCATGTTACACTTGTCCCACGTGTGAAATCAAAGTGGATTTAATTTGTGGGATAAAACCCTTGGCGTCTGCTATTGAGTACCCGGTGAGTCATGACCATCCACTAGTTTTCTTCAAGAAACGAGAGGAGGACAAGGGCCCCTGTGATGTATGCAAGGAATCTATTGGTGGACCTTTCTATTCATGTCTTGAATGCAATAACATATTCTTTCATGTTGATTGCGTTCATCTCTCAAAAGAGGTAAATTATCCTTGTCACTCTACTCATCCTCTTAAGATCATCACACCTGAGTCACTTGAAGATGATGATGCCGGAAGAAGATGTCATTTCTGTGTCACTCAACCAGAGAAAAGGCTCTATCATTGTTCTGTTTGCAACTTTACTCTATGCCTTGGTTGTACTAAACTTCCACCACCTCTTGTCGTTGATCATGCCAATACTCACACACATCCACTGAGGCTCTTTTCAAGCACAATTGGATTTTCTTGCAAGGTTTGTGGAGTTCAAGGATACGACAATATGCTTTATTTATGTCTCAAGTGTGATTTCCTTGTCCACATACATTGTATTGGCTTACCTCAAGTCATAAACATCAATCGTCATGATCATCGGATCTCTTTCACGCATCATCTTGGCCTTGGACGTGCAAAATGTGGAGTATGTAGGCAAAGTGTAAAGCAGTACTACGGAGCTTATTCTTGCTCGATTTGCCCTAACTATGCAGTCCACTCACAATGTGCAGTTGATTTAACTGTATGGAATGGTTTGGAATTGGAAGGGATACCTGAGGCCAGCGAAGATCTCGCACCATTTAAGGTGGCGGGAGATAATTCGATATGTCACTTCAGCCATAGAAAACACAATCTACTGCTCGTAAAGGACTTTGTCTTGGTTCGTGATTATTACGAGTGGTTTCGATGTGATGCATGCATCTGTCCGATCGAGTTTGGCCCATTCTATATATGTCTGGAATGTCGTTTTTTTCTGCATGCAACGTGTGCTAATCTTCCTATGAAGAAAAAACTTGTCTTTGACCCCACACCATACAAGTTGGAATATGTTGGCGTGTCTTTATACTGCAACCTATGCGGTATAATATCTTGTGGTTTTGTGTACATATCGCAAGGATTTATCACAAAATATCGGTATGTAGATATACATTGTGGTTCCATTTCTGAGCCGTTCGTCCATAATGGACATTTTCATCCCTTATATTTTGTTACGACGAAGAAGGATCGACATTGCAATGCATGTAAAAGAGCTCCTGATGGCTACATGCTCACTTGTGGGGCTTGTGGCTTTGACTTGTGTTTGTATTGTGCTACTTTGCCAGAGAAGATATGGCATAGGAGCGATGAGCATCCTCTTGCATTATATTATGGTGGAAGTGCCAATGGCAAAACCTGGTGCGAAGTTTGTGAGATGGAGTTAGATCCGAGTATATGGTTCTTTACTTGCTACGTCGACTGTGAAGTCGCTTTGCATGTTCAATGTGCACTCGGAGATTTCTCACGTCTCAAGCCAAATTGGCGCTTTATCAATAAGGGAAAAATATATAAGGTGGTGCTTAACAATCACAGCAGTCGGCCACTTTGCAGCAATTGCCACGATCGGTGCAAGGTCCCCCACATCTTAAAAGAAGATGATGAACAGAAGAACGGCTACGTCTGTTCCCTTTCATGTCTTCAAGGACTTGAATAGAGAGTGACTTTGTTTTCTAGCAAAGACGCTGGTATGTTATAATATTAATTTACGTGTAAACTTCTTTACCTTCGCAACATAACTGAGTCTTATCTCGAGCCGTCTCGAGTGAAATTAAAAACTTGTTGACAGTATGACTAAGGAATTTATTTTTCTTCGTTAATGAATAAAAAAACGACCCTCATTGTTTATTCCACTAGCTTGAATCTCTGTTTCATGTTCTGATCATTCCTCCTCGATAATATTGAGTCGCGGTTGCTCTCTCACACGCCTCGGTTCTTGAATAATCAAAGCTAATGAGAGAGAAACTCGGCATTTCAAAACCGAGCTTTACTTTGAGCTAAACAGAACGCAATGATGGCGAGTCAAGGGAGGAACACTTGCCAGAAAGTGATGAGTCATGGCATGAGGAGACCAATGCACACAATTCTCGGTCTCCTCTCCATGTTCCAGTCTGAAACTATTTCATTCAAATTTATTTATATCTTATAATATGTAATTTTAACATTATTTTGTAGATAAAAAACACATACGTTTGTTTTCATATCAGTGTGAGATTGATCCTATAAACATAAGATTGATAATAACAAATTTAATAAACTAAATGTACAAATTTAATAAACTAAATGTACTTTGATATTTGTCAAATTTGTATGATACCATTTCTTAATAGAATTTGTATTATTAAATATTTTACATATTAAAGGTTATCTTCTTTAAATAATTTATGTTCACACTTTACACACCAGGTGTTTGATTGTTATAGAAATACGATTACCAAAGTTAGTGTTATTTAATGCTTTTTGTAGGCTGAAGAAGAAACATCACGTAACGCTATAAATTATATTCGACAGATATGATGTCCGATTTTTAAAATATACTCCTGTACTATTATTTGGATTTTGTGTTGAAATATACTACTATAAACAATCCATGACGACAAAAAAAAGTCCCATTTCCAACTTTCTTTTGGAAATTTAAATCTTGTACATTGTGTTGGCTTACCTCAAGTAATAAACATCAATCGTCATGATCATCGTATCTCTTTCACGCAGCTTCTTGCCTATGATCGTGTATACTGTGGAGTATGCAGGTTAATGGTAACACAGTATTACGGAGCTTATTCTTGCTCGATTTGCCCTAACTATGCAGTTCACTTAGGATGTGCAGTTGGTTCAACTGTATGGAATGGTTTGGAACTGGAAGGGGTACATGAGACTAGCGAAGATACTTCTCCATTTGAGGTGGTGGGTGATAATTTGATACGTCATTTCATCCATGGAAACCATAATTTACTGCTCTTGAAGGATTATGTCATGGTTCGTGAGTACTACGAGTGGTTACGATGTGATGCATGTGTCTGTCCGATCGGGTTTGGCCCATTCTACAAATGCCAGGAATGTCCTTTCTTTCTACATGAAAAATGTGCTAATCTTCCTATGAAGAAAAACCTTGTCTTTGACCCTACAACGTACAAGTTGGAACATGTTGGCAGATCTGTATACTGTCTCTTGTGCGGTATATTATCTAGTGGTTTGGTGTTCAAGTTGCAAGGATTAGACAGGAAATATCAATATGTGGATGTACTCTGTGGTTCCATTTCTGAGCCGTTCAACCACGATGGGCATGTGCATCATCCCCTGTATTTTGGTAAAACAGAAGGGGAGTATTGCGACGGCTGCGATGGAGTTCTAGATGACAACATGCTCACTTGTGGTTATTGTTACTTTCACTTGTGTTTGTATTGTGCTAACTTGCCAGGGAAGATATGGCATATGAGCGATGAGCACCCACTCACTTTAGATTATGGCAGGGAATATGTAAAAAACACTTGGTGCGATGTTTGTGAGGTGGAGTTAAATCAATATAAATGGTTCTTTACATGCTCTGATTGTAGACTCAATTTGCATGTTCAATGTGTAATGGGAGATTTCTCACATCTCAAGCCAAATTGGTGCATTACCATCAAGAGAAGAAAATATAAGGTGGTCCTTAACAACCACAGCACTCGGCCATTTTGCAGACAATGCCGCGATCGATGTAAGGTGTCACACATCTTAAAAGAGGATGATGAACAAAAGAGTGGATACATCTGCTCCATTTCATGTTTATCAAGCTTCTCTGGTGCTGACTTTCATGTAGATTATGGGTTGTCGTTATCAAAACCAAAGTTAAATTTGTTTTTCAACTTCTCTACTTTCACAGCATAACTTTTAGTTTTCTCTCGACCATACGACTGATTGTAAATTCTGCAACATTTCTATCAAATAAAACTGAACAATTTAAATTATGTGATGTGAGTTGCAGCAGAACAGCCAAAAAGCGTGTTCTAATTGAGTAACTCGAACATGCTTGGGAGAGGGTCTCACGGCCATGAACACATCCACTATCTGATTATTATTGTATAGGATTGTCAACGACGTCGTTGACATTTCTCCTAAAGACAACGGGAAGTCTCCATTAGAGGTCAAAAGGTTTCAGCTACATTCTTTGATAAAAGAAGCAGCTTGCGTTGCTAAATGCTTGAGCGTTTTACAAAGGGTATGGTTTTGAGATGGATGTTCAAACGCGTTTGCCTAATTTAGTAGTTGGTGATGAGAAGAGGATGTTTCAGGTTGTGATGTATATGCTTGGCTATATCTTGGGTATGGCTGATGGAGGCAAAACGGTCACGTTAGGGTCGTATCTGAAGGTACTGGAAGTAGTCAGGACAAGAACAAAGGAGAGAGTAGTAGGATGTGGAAGTCACATTTGAGTGATGATTCACTTGGTGTGAAGTTTGAAGTTGAGATTAATGAGATTCAGAATCTTCCTAATTTGAATGGTTCAGCTATGGCCATGACGCATATTTCGAAAAGAAGGTACCATAGTAATGGGATTAAAAAAGGCTTGACTCTTGACTTTTGAGCTTAGGCATTTGTAGAAAACTTGCACAGGTTAGTGATCACTTTAAGAGGCTATAGCCCTGCGGATTTAAGCCGAACAGTAACAGGCCGAACCTAACTTGTCGGCTTTCGTTTCACTTTCAGTTTTGAATTCGGTTTGGTGGGGACTGCTTTTGAGAATCAATTCGGTTAACCGATTTTATTTTTATTTTTAACAAAAAATGAAGAAAAAACATCTCCATTTTTTTAAAACTAAGAATGAGCAAGAATCAAGAATCTAAGGAAGAAATGAAGAAAACCCAAAGTGATGATTGAAGATGTGAAGTGTTTTTTGTTGTTCTCTTGTTCTAATATGATGAGAAGCCTAGTTTGGAGATCGGTTGGTAGGAAACTATTTATACATAATGCTTTCGCATTTTAAACTACGATATATTTCATTTCAAATTTATTTATATCTAATAATATGTAATTTTACACATTATTTTTAGTGGTTCTCTTTATAAAACAAACATACGTTTCTTTTCATCTCAATATGTGATTGATCCTATAAAAATGAGATTGATAATAAACAATTTAACAAACTAAATGTAATTTGATATTTGTCAAATTTGTATAATACTATTTCTTAATAGAATTTGTATTATTAAATCTTTTACATATTAAATGTTTTCTTTAAATAATTTATGTTCACACTTTACACTCCCAGCTCAACTGCTTAGACAACCACACCAAGTGTTTGATTGTTATAGAAATACGATTACCAAAGTTAGTGTTATTTAATGCTTTGTGTAGGCTGAAGAAGAAACATCACGTAACGCTATAAATTATATTCGACAGATAAGATGTCCGATTTTTAAAATTTACTCCTGTACTATTATTTGGATTTTGGGTTGGAATATACTACTATAAACAATCCATAACGACAAAAAAGTCCCATTCCAACTTTCTTTTGGAAATTTAAATCTTGTTTCTCTCAAACAAGATAATTAACAACAACAACAAAAGTCGAAACAGTAAAGTATTATGAGAATATTAAGTTACGTTCTAGTGAACTTATAGATGATAAACATCAATTCATATCACTTGAAGAACATTAGAATATAATATAATAGATAATAAAAGAAATATTTAAGTTATTCTCTCCATTGCTATTTTAAAAACTTACAATATAATATTCTGATAAGATCTAAAAGAGTTTCCAATAACTGCTCATGATGTATAACATTAAATATATCACGGAAATGTATCACGGCTTGCGCATTATCTTAATGTTAGAAATACATTTTATACTTATTTCAATGAAGCAGTACCTCCGAGCTATGCTTTATCTTAGGGGTGGACATTTTACCCGATACCCGAATCTGTACCCGAACCCGATCGAAAAAACCTGAATCGAAATCGAAGTAGCAAAATACTCGAACGGATATTAAATTATGAGTGAATGGGTATTCGAATCCGAACGGATATCCGAAGATAACCGAACTTATGTATATTTAACCTTAAATTTATAGTTTACTTATCTAATTTTATTTAAAATATTTATAGTGATGCTACACATACTTTAAGATCATATAGTATACATATATTTACAGATAAAATAATTTGCTATTCACTTAAAATGCATGTCAAACTTTTCGTTACATATATTAACAAAAGTTACACCCAAAATTTTAAAACAATAACTAAATTAGTGTCTTTTTATTTTTTAAAATTTTATTTCTAAATTTATTAATCATTCAATCTGTTAAAAATAAAATAAAAATTAGTTAAAGTTATATTTTTAAATACAAAAAACTTCAGAAATGAAGAAATTTTTTTTCTTTCAAAAACTAAATATCCGAACCTGATCGAAAATAACCGAATCCGATTTAAAAATACCCGAACCCAACCCGAAATAAAGAAATATCCAAACGAGTTTTATACCCCTTTACCAAAATACCCGGAAATCCAAAATACCCCACCCTAACCCGAACGGATATCTGAACGCCCACCCCTACTTTATCTTGTGGTCTTTGTTATGCTTTTAATAATGCTCGTTTATGGATTCCTTTTCAAAGTATTAGTTGTTAATTGCTTTTGTTTTAGACTTTTTCTAATTAACTATAATTACCTTTTCAGTGCGGAGCTTCTTCCCTTTTTGATAAAGTACCACAAAAAACTTCTGATGTGAAAAAAAAAAACTATATCACAAAAATTTGGGTAAACTAATAGCTTGGGTTGATAATAATAATTTTGTGTAATTTACTTATCTAAATGCAGCGATTCACTCATTTACAGAGAAAAAGACAAATTTGTTGGACTCAGACATGAATAAGGCTTTATGCCTGAGCTTCCATTAGTTTTTATTAAGTAAATTTGTCACAGATCAATATCAAACACTAGTTTTGGATTATAAATATAAGAGCTGAAGATGGTGATTACTGTATGTGTTCACCTGCTTATGCATGGGTCGTTGCGCTTTAATTTGTTGTGAGCTTGTAATTGTTTTTTTCTGTTAATCTACTGAGATGACCAAAGGAAGAAGAAAGAAAAGTGGAGATCCATGTATGCTAATTATAAGAAAAACACATGATAATTATTCATTATTTTATGTTATATATTGTTTATGTGGTGGACTACTTAGATCTTGATAAATAGCTATGCCAAAAATTCATGAATAAAAGAAACTAGTATGAATAAATCAAAATTCAAAAGCACTTTAATTAATCATTTTTAGTAGTATCATGCATTTATGATGGTTTCAAGATTTAACACCTTCCACTTTATCTTTTAACATTCTACATTATCTTCTCTTTCTTCTATCTCATAATTCAAACACATTCAAAACTATTACAATGGTTTTTGTTTAATAAAATTCAACATTCTATTTTACAAATTAGTGATTATTTTTTTAAATATCCAAATTAAATAAACTTAGTTTCTATTGATGGAGAATTTTTAAGATGATAAATTTTTGTAATAAAAATATAAATAAATTATTTAATTTGTAATAAGATTATTGGTTTTTAAATAATAAAGAAGATATGAGAATGTAAAATCTTAAAATAATGATATTTGTCGCTAGTGGACTGTATTCTTTTTTTATTCAATATGTTAAATCTTTTAACACAGTTTAATCTACATCATCAAATTTCATTTCTCAATACATTCATTATAGTGATTCAACTGTTCAATCTTTTATTCTAATGTATATTCAACATCCTATTGTACATAGTCAAGAAAGTACGGATGTGAATATATATAAAAGACAGGTCCATTAGGGTTTTACGTTTTGCAAGAGGAAGGCATGTGGTGCCATGTGAATAGGCTCCTCTATTCTCATACTTTTGTTTATGATTTTTAATTAAAAGATGGTCAAGAAAGCCTAAAATTCTGGTTAAGTGACGACACTTATAAGCTGACAGCAATGGGGGCTATTAATACACACACCCCCACACTTAGTCGTATTAAAATAAGAAAGACGGTATAATAGTTGCATTATACTCTTTTTCCCTGGTTACGTATATTAAATAGTTGCATCGAACTTGCAGTGTAGAATGTGTAGTTTTCCTATGTAAACATGGAGTATATAGAACAATTAATTTTTGTAGTCGACTGGTTTAGTTATATTAGTTGAGGTTGACTATCGCTTCTAATTTGTATATATTTGACCGTTGCAGATTCACAAAACCATTAGTTATAGTTTAGCAAAAAAAAACCCTTAGTTATAAGTCTGGTTTCAATCCAGACGATTTGATTTTTAGAAAAAAACACATGCATTTATATTTTATTAGAACATCTTATCGTCCATTTGAAATAACTTTTTAATAGCTCGTGAACTTATTAGATATAGCATATATATATATATATATATAATTTTTGGTTGGATGCATCATCTTTTACACTAGTGCATGGTAAGATAATATACTAATAATAAAAAAAGAAGATAATAATACTAATCTGAATTTATCCATGTTACTAGTAAACCCTTTCTCAAAAAAAAAAAAATTATGCATGTTACTATATATATTTATCTAATAGTGTTTTTTTTAAAATGTCATTTGATCATTTGACCAACCGTAGCATCCGACTAATCATGATGTGAACATGTTTTTCGTAAATATATTATATATGTGTCTATCATCAAATGAATATTACTGCACCTGAAAGATCATAACCAAAGTAGAATAAGATAATCTGTTATGTATGTGGAATCGAAACCAACTCCTGAAACCGGAGTTAACTGATCGTTTTCGGTAATTCTTTAATTTTCTTGTAGACATATGATATATAAATGTTGATGTGTTTAATTAGTTTAAAGAAATGCTTCTACGTGATCGTGTTACTTTTACTCGAGTTAGAATAGGATGTTCTGTTCAGAAGCTTGACATATGCATATTACGCTATAGATTAAGATGTGATCTGATTAATCATTTTCTATATAAACTGTAGCAAACTTAATTTAACTTATGCTATATTGTTAATGGTCGGCAGGTGAATGTGAGGCTTGTAGCTAATTCCCAAGTAGGTGTCCAATAAAGGCATGCAGATATACAAAAACCAGTGATAGCATGTATAATAAGGCTACTCATACAGTATATGGGCAAAAATGGTCAACCCTAAAGAGTTCAAATTAAGTGAGAGGATCGATCAATATACATATGCACACATACCTCAATAGAAAAAGAATCCAACAAGGAGAAAAAAAAACTTTTAATAAAAGATCAGAAACACACACATGAAATTTAGCAAATAATAATCGTAGTCAAGTTGAACATAATATAATGTACGCACACACTACATAGCTCACTAGTAGCAACTGACTAGTTTTGATCATCATTATCATAATAGACATCATCATCATTCTTATTGTTAACTTTTGTAAATAAAAAAAAAGGCATTTTAACGTACGTTAAAATCCTGACCTAGCTTGAGCCCATCCGTAAGCTTCTTGACCGCTCATCTGCCCTCCCCCTCCACTTCCACCGCCGCTAGAAACAAGATTTTCAGGCATATTGTACACCGGAAGTCCTTGGTTTCCATCCCCTCGACCGCCACCGCTACTCAGCGGGGAACCTACGCCCCCAAGCTGCCCTGGAACCACTCCTCCGCCGCCTCCCTCAGCCGCATCTTCCTCATCCAAAGGCAATCTCTCGTAAGTCGCATTAGAAAACGTGGCAGCAATTAGCATCACCGGACCAGCCGCCATCAATGGTCCCACCACGCTTCCTCCAACAATCTGACCTTGACCACCGGCTAAGTAAATCGTTAAACCGGTGGATCCAGGTGGAGCCGGTCCAGGCAAGAAAGAACCGGTTAAAGAAAGAATCTCAAACCTCCCTTGTAACGCCAAAACAGCCGCACCACCAGGGGGGCCTGCAACGGTAGCTGCTGAGGGTTGTCGGAGTGTAACGTTAGCCACCGTGCCGTTACCGCTCAAGATGCAGATGCCACGTTGGCGCCGCCTAGCGAAAGTAGATAGGGTTTCGATGACGTCAGTCCCACTAGCGATCTCCATGACATGGCTCTTGAGAGCGTTAGGGGAATCGCGCGTGACGAAGATCGGTGGCTTTGGTTTGTTCTTGGAACCAGCTGGACGTCCACGTGGACGCCGCGTGGGGGCTTCCACGGCTCCTTCACGTGGCTCGTGGTCGTCGCCGCTCAAGTTGTCTCTATCGTCGTCGTTGTTGTTGTTGCTGGTGTCGACTTCTTGGAGATGATGATGATGGTTGTTATGACCTGAGTCCATGGCCATGTTCATGGAGATGTGGAGATCTGGTTTCTTTAACTGAGATGAACTAGGCGGCGTCGTTTCGAGTCCAGAGAGGTTCACTTGTCCTGTCCACCATGGATTCGCCATTAATTAAAACCCTAAAGAGATGATATCTGATTATATATTAAAAGAAGTGAAGCCCTATGGAAATATAAGTGAGCTTTTAGATCAAGAGAAGATGAGCAATTCTAGAAGAGGAGATATATTTTCCAGATCTTGGTTTTAAAACCCTTCTACAAGTTTTTGTGTCGTGAGAGACACAAGACACAAAGTAAGGGTTGATTGAAGGAACACGACAAAGAATGATACTAAGCAAGAAAGAGAAAAGATGTAATATAAGCTAACTTATAAAATAAGTGGAAGCATATGTAGATATATAATATAATGCATATATACGTATATTTATATAATCGACTATATACAACAACAAAAAATCACCCAACCCAAGGCTCGAGGACGTGATTTCGAACTGATACAATTATTGTTCTAATGTATATTGTTTATGAATCACAAAGATTATAGAATAACTCTTTATTACCTTAGGAAAATCTCTCCGAACTTAAACTTTCACAAGAATTTCTAAAATTCATAAGTTTATGCCACAACTCAACATCTTCTTCTTATATAAAGGTATAGAATTCCTAAACCCATTAGTAAAACTTAATATCCTAAACATAACTAGAATATGATTAGTTTTTTTTTTTTTGTAACACAAATAGAATATGATTAGTATAACTCGAATTCGAAATTATCTTCAAGTTTATTTCCAACAACAATGAATATGCATTCTAGGTTTTATTACGAAGTCCTTTTAGTACATATTTGTTTAATAAGATTATCATCACTTGACACCTTTTTGAGAATTTAGTTACTTGACAGTTTGACAGTAAAGTTTCGTCAAAATACCACCAGAATTTTAACATCTCGATCGTCATGAAAATACAACATAAACCGCAGTAGATCGTTAAATACATATATACCTTTTTAATCAGTTACCACCGTATTCAGACATTAAATATTTAATTGATTAAGATAATTTTCTTTAAACCTGTAATTTTATATTTTGTCTTTTTATTTAGCGTTATAATTGATGCGTGGGGTCGAGCGCCGAGGTTGAACAAATGGGGCGCACGATCGTTTTCCACTACAAGTTTTTTATTCGAAAGTTGAAATGTTGAATCAGAAGGTTTTCTCGAATATAAAACAGTAGTATAATATAATCCCTAAGCAGTATACATTGGTTCGAAATAAGAATAGTTTTATCAAGAAATAAAATAGCTAATCAAACCTGTACACCGAATATCTAAGCAATGACACAGAAGAAATTTATAAACATTTGCTAACTATGTTATTAAAAATAACATTTGCTAACTATTTAAATGGCAAGATACTCGTGTCACAAATAAAAAGTGGATAGTTGAAGAGATTGACGAATTAGAAAGTTCACTGGCTGAATGTGTGCGTTAGTATATGTGATTTACCAAAACACCTTAATAAGATCACTTTAAAAGACTACATATACTTTTTTGTCAAGACATACATATATATATATATATATATATATATACTATAACAATACATTTTATAGTTCTTTCAAATTTCAAGAGTGAATAACGTAGAATTTAGAATTGAATAGACTTTTTCAAGGGAAAACACTCTTGAATATAGTTTTTAAATGTTTCAATCATATTCGTTATATAATATTATAAGAGTAAGTAGTCGTTCAACTCGTTGAATAATCGTTAGCTTATGTATTTGATAGAGTGTAATTTCTTATATACATACATGCACGCAACTTAAATTATAAATTAATCAAAGCTTACTAACTGAATGTCACTTCTTACTAGTTGTAGGCTTGTAGCCATATTAGTAAAGAGTTATGTGTCTATATTTCTATGACTCAACATGGCAAAACCACAGTTCAAAAAAAAAAAAAAACATGGCAAAACCTTCTAGTAAAAAAAAGCAAAAAAATAATGGCAAAACTAAACAGTATATCTTCACGGCCAGCGCCTTGCATATTATCCATTGTCTAATGTAAAGGTCAATCGCCTTGTAATTTAAACTTTATTACATTTGATCAAATTATATTACATCCTAAAGAAAACACATAAGTAATTGTCTAAACTCAAAAAAGTCGTTTATTTAGTCTATTATACTGTTCGTTTTTTTGTTATACTCAACAACTCTCAACTAAAACAATATTTATAATTTTCTATATAAACATAACTAAAATATTATTTATTGATTAGTCTAATTGAGGTTAGACAAAAAGCCAAAGGGTAGTTGAACTCCTCGGGACTACGTACACAATATTGAAATAAGAAAAGAAAGCATTGGTTGTGTAAAATATAAATTGTAACAATTGGAGTATGATGTGTGTGTGTATTTTTTATTTATAAACTTTCACAAGTCTTAACTCTTTCACCCATTAACATATACAAATAATTGAGTACTTTAGTTAACACTTGTAGTTCACTCTTTTGATTTGAAAGGTCTTTACTATATGCGGTATGAAGTTTAATTACAAGAGACTACAAAACATTGAATATGGATTTTGTTATTCCATGAGAAGATAGTGTCCAACAATTAACGAAAATTTTAGAAACTCGGAAAAGATAGGAAACTGTCGTATATTGCATTATCCATTTCAAACCATAATTTTCCCTTTCATTCCCACATACATATAAGGCTTACAAGAAAAATTAACAAATTGTAACAATTTCATGAATTACGTAAATATATTTAATTTAAACATATTATTAAAGCCCAAAACATATGGGCCGAGAATGTGTAGCTATAGTTTTTAAGGCCCATAATGCGAACCCAATTAAATCCCGGTGCTGGCTCTAGCTTCCCCCACGCGACCGTCTTCTTCTCCGTCGACGAATCGAAAGAGAGAAAGAGAGAGGGAGAGAGAGAGATTACGAGATGACGGACAATATCTTCGAAGGTCTACCTCCTCCGTCTTCTTCAAATCCAGACTCGTCGAAAGACGAAAGCCCCTCCCCAGCTCCGACTCTTGTTCTCAAGAGCTCCCTGAAGCGATCTAAACCGGCGGAATCAGCACCCGATGTCTCATGTAAGTTTAATTCGATTCATTGTGTAACCTTAATTGAACTCATAAAGATCACGCCTTTGAACTTAAAAATCAAAACTTTGTTAGTGTTGTTGTTGTCACTGATCTGACTATAAATGCTCAAATCACACAGCTCCACCTGTTCTCAAGAGCGCTCTAAAACGTTCCAAACCAGCAGAATCTACCCCTGAACCAGAACCTGAAGGTAGTAACAACATTTGTTTCAATGTAGATTCGCTATGAAAGAACCATCATCTTGTGATGTTTTGAGTTTCAGCACCTAAGAAGCGTCTACAGTTCAAGACATCGACCGATGCATCAGAAGAGCAAGTGGTGGAAGCGATGCAGAAGATAACATCTCACATCAAGAACCCTTCCAAGTTCTCCAAAGCCTCGAAGCTTGCGATACGTCTGATCCAAGCCGGAAGTGTGAAGCCTGAAACGAGCGGTTACTTCGTTGGGATGCTGGAAGCTGCGATGTCGTCGAAAACTCCTTGTACGGATCGATTGGTGAGAGGAGATTATCATGCGTTGTTCTCAGCAGCTCAGGATGTCGCCGAGGTAAAACATATCTTAGATAAGATATTTAGATTGGGAAGGTGTGTAACTATCTTTGGTTCTTATGTAGTGCCTTGATAAAAGCCAGAAGAATCTGTTGACCATATGGACGATTAAAGCAGTTGTGGCTAATGACCTCTTTACTGATGACAGCTTCATGGTAAGACTCTAAAAAATCTTCTTTCAATAGATTGCCTCATCACTGTGTTGTGACGTGTAATGTGTATTACATTTGTTTTTTCTGTTTTAGTTTTCCAAGACGGCTACTCAAATAAAGGAGGCTATATCTGATCTTCCTGTGGCAACTGCGGAAGATGACGCGGAAGAAGCAGCTGCTCTTGAACAAGAGGCTGTGAAGGACAGTGGAGATGGGGAGACAGCACAGGACGTGGATGAAGCTGCTTCAGCTGGAGGTCAAGAGGATGTGGAGTCTGATCCCTTTGGGCTGGATGCATGGATTCCCAGTGGTGTGAAGAAAAACGGTAAAACGAAGATGACAAAAGAAGATACAGATGCCTTGGAGAACAAGAAATTTCTCAGGTCGAAAAGAGAAGCTTTGATTACATGCCTGGAGATAGCTGCACGCCGTTACAAAGTTCCATGGTAAAGAATGCTTCCCTTTTTGAACTTGTTTTTGTGTCGAATTTGAGGAATGATTGGGATTCGTTTTTTCAGGTGCCAGACAGTTATAGACATATTAGTGAAACATGCGTTTGAGAACGTGTCGAGGTTCACATCACAGCAGAGACAAGCAGTGGAGAAACTCTGGGCTTCTGTTAGAGAACAGCATCTCCGTAGGAAACAAGGTAAATCAGTGACGGGAAAACTTGACGTTACTGCTTTCGAAAGTCTTCAGGATAAGTACGCCAACGAGAAGATGAGCATCCGGCGATCTGTTGGAGCTAACGGTGAACGCCGTGCACAGCAATGGCTTGGTTAATAAACATGTTACCAAAAAAAACAAAAAGTGTAATTTGTATGATTTTTACTCTTAAGACAGGAAGTAGTAGTAGAAAGCAAATATTTTCTCTGTTTCTTCTGATTGTGCCGTGAAACAAAAAGTTTCCACCTTTATCCAAATTATTCTATTACGGGACATGGGGTATTGATTCTATATTCAGTCCTAGTTTTCCTTACTCGTCTGCCAATCATCATCATCCTCTCTCATCGGCCTCACCACCAAAAGAACCGTCTCTAAACTCTTTCTGCACATTTTCCGCCTTCGACACTGATCAGCTCTCTATCCTCAGTCCATTCTCAGTCATCACTAGATTGTATCCTTCACTAGTCTCTGTAAATCATTTATAATTAGCCTGAAAATGGACCCATAATTTGATGCACTAACCCAATAACGCTGAAGAAAAGCAGCTGTGAAGGACAGTGGAGATGGAGAGACAACACAGGACGTGGCTGAAGCTGTTTCAGCTGGAGGTCAAGAGGATGTTGATTTCCCAGTTGTGTGAAGAAAAGTGGCAAAACGAAGATGACAAAAGAAGATACAGATGCCTTGCAGAATAAGAAATTTATCAGTGGCCCAACCACTGAGCCCAATGAAAGGTCCATATCCTTATCCACAATGGCCCAACCATAACCCTCGTTATCATGCATGATCTCTCAAAATTTCGACGTAAATGGCACCACGATCTCTCTCAAGGTCATTTTTATTCCGAGTCGTTACAAAATGTTTCCAGGCTACATTCTCTAAACCGAAGCTTAAACAGTAGGTTTATTAAAACACGGCTACGTACGTTTGACCTATACTCAAATGGATCATATACACATATCGATATCACCACTCTTTTAACTCTAATCAAAATCTTCGAAACCATAGAGAGCTTCAGTTAATTGCTTTGGATGTTTCCAACGTTCACGATCCATGCATGACCTGCAAATTTCATTTTTTTTTTCAAAATATTATTTTAAAGGATTTAACAATATTTTGAAATTTTGAAAAACGACGTCTTACGAAGAGCATCTTCCGCTGAAAATCTCCGCGACACATCGCGACAGATCATTCTCCTCAACAGATCCTTAGCTTCTCCTGATACCGATCCGAACATCTTCCGCGGAAACCTCAGATTCCCTCTCAGTATCGTCTCGAAGATCTCCTCCGCCGTCTCTCCCTTAAACGGCGGCTCTCCAGCCAACATAGTGTAGATCACAACACCGACGCTCCACACATCCACCTTCTCGTCGTACCTCCTCCCCATCACGACCTCCGGCGCCAAATAATACGGCGTCCCAACCACTCCCTCCGCCGTCTCCGTCTCCTCTCCGCCTAACCACACCGCCGATCCGAAATCGCAGAGCTTAACGCCGCCGTTTCCGAGATCGACCAGCACGTTGTCAGGCTTCACGTCGCGGTGAACCACGCCGCGGCGGTGGCAGTGAGCAACCGCGCGGAGGATCTTCCTCGCGTACGAGGCGGCTTCCGGCTCGGATAGCCTTCCTCCGACGGCGGAGATCAGCCGATCGTAGATCGTCGTCGGTGGATCGACGAGCTCCATGACGATCGCGAGAGTGTCGTCCGTCTCGAAGAGGTCGTGGATCCTGACGATGTTCGGATGCGGCGGGAGCATCGCCATGATCCTCGGCTCCGTCGTGATACACTCGCGATCGAGAGCGTCCACGAGCACGCGCTTGTCGATCGTTTTGCACGCGTAGAACTCTTTGGTCGCCGGCGAGAAACAGCGGGTGATTGTTCCGAATCGTCCTCGGCCGATCTCGTCGCAGATCTGGTAACTGTTTTCGAGCTCGAATTCTCCGGTCATCGGAATATTCTGTGATGATTCTCTTCGTATCTCTGCTGGTTTCGTGAGAGAGGAGATGGTTGGTTATATATTGGAAGAGAATCTGAATACTAAATGGAGTATATTCCGTTTACGGCGGTTAAACTGCATTCTGTTTTAAACGTTTGAGTCAAAGTCAAGCAAGTAAATAACAGACTGTAGTTAACTAACGGCGGCGTTAACACCTCCACGTGTCATTTTTCTCTTTTCACTAGAAATGATAATCTGTTTATTAAATTATTTATTGGAGAAAAATTGAAGTAAAAACCTCTAATGTGTGTGATTTGTATCAAATATTTGTTTATGGGACGCAGAAAATCATGATCATCAAGTCTTTATTATAAAGAATCATTTAATATATAGTCTATAACCGACGGAATAAACAAAAGTCGTATTCTTGATGTGATTATGCGGATACATAAGTTAAGACCTGAAGTAGTTTTCAGATAAAATTTATGATAAGCTCAACAATAATTAAATGCCGATCCATTATAGAATGTGCATGTGGCGTGCTTCTAGGACTCTAGCTAATAGTTGTGTTATTTGATTGAATAGATCGTTATTTCTTTATTTAACGCATTGTTGGTCCATCATCTGAAGGTTGGTAAGATTCCTGGTTTGGTAGAGTTTGGTTACTTCTTCTTTGTGATGGTGTGATTTGTGTCGTCTTCACGATTTCTTTAAGCCTATAGGTTTGTCCACATTTTAAATAATGATATATCTAGATGTTAGACAAATATTTGTTAGGCCAATATATATTAAACAATATGTACTTGTAGAGATGAGGGAAATGAAACAGCCTTGTTGAGAACACAGATATATCGTTATCAGTATAATAGAAATCATTGTGTTAATCATAATGCTGAATGCCAATAGCTTATATGCTCTGAAGGTAACCAACTCACGTTGACACCCCCTTCCAGAAAATAACTTTTACATCCAGTATGTTTTCAAATTAAATGGTTAAAATAGTTGACTTTTCAATTATATATAGTTGACTAGTCACTAGTCAGCTAAACGAATAACCGTAAATAATTTTATTTTGTAATACATGGGCACGTAAACACTAAAAATATTGATATATGTTACATAAATTGATGGTACTACTGTAGTCTGTTTTGAAAAATCGAATAGAAATACATTCTTCATTTTTGTTATTCCGGTAAACGTATTCATCTATCCTGCACCCAAAAGCATTCCGACATGAAACATTAAAAAATTAACATACCATCACAGCATCACTAAGCAAAACATAATTGATTGATTGATTGATAAATAAAAGAGATTACTAATACTTGATTTTATAATTTGATTACGTATGTAAACACTATATGATGTTGATCTCGTGCTAACAAAAAACACTTGTCTCGCTCTAATTAGTAACTAGTTATGACTTATGCAATCATCTTGATATAAATATAAGATTGATTTGGAGGATGTGGATGCCGCCGCCAGACTTTCCAGTACAGCTGACGCATACAATTTCAGTGACCGAAACCGTTCGTGATGGGAACTGCTTATGTATGTTAGAATAATGATGATATTTTTTATATTTATAACCTAGAAAACATCTTACAATACATATTTAAGTAGATAATTTTGTATATGCTGATATGTTATTTCGAAAGGATTCCATATATTTTTAATTGAGTGATTTAATCAATTGATCTATGCATATATATAATAACACATATTAGTTACTTATCTTTTCAATGTATTTTTCCGAAACAAAAATTTATCAAAAAGTTGTATTGAATTAATAACAACAAGAATCTAAAATTATTATAATGAATACCATAACACTTTTTTTACAAAATTAAGAGAAATTTTCTAGGATACCCCTAAAAAGTTTTTTGTCACAAATATAACATCTAAGGATCAAAATGACCAAAATATTTTATTAAAGAAGTAAATATATACTTATATACATAGAGTTAACTTATCTAAACCTTAGGATTTAGAGTTAAGGGGTTGGATTTTATGACTGAGGTTTAAAATTTTATAAAATAAAATATAAATACTAAAAGTTTGAAAATAAAAAATATAAATAATAGTTTCAAAAAATATTTTCGAATTTCAAAAAAAAATTGAAAAAAAAGAAAATCTAAAAAAGTTTGAATTTGAAAACATATAATTTGAAACTATAAAGACATATGATTTGAAACTATAAAAAAATGAAAAAAAAAATTAATGACTTTTGGTCATTTTCTTCCTCGGTGGTTATTTTTGTGACAAAAACATTAAAATGTCTACTTAGGAGAATTGCCCCAAAACTAATATGGTTGTTGGTCTGAGAAGTAATTAAACAAATATTTAATAAAATCACATTTCTAGTTAAATAATTGGAAAATTACAAAATTCTATGTATCCTTGACGTATGTATCCAACACATATTTTTATAACCTATAAACTTTTACTTTTACGTTAAATATTAAACAGAGATGCCAGAACAAAAAAGTAGTATGCAACAAGAAAAAAAAAGATTAGGCAGGAATTTTACTAACTTTACTTTACCAGTTTGTCATTATGCATCCAGCAGGTGTTTTGGTTGGACAGATCTTCTTTGTTTCAGATTCCCTGTCTTCATTCCGTAATCGATTAGATCACTCACTCACTCTCTAACTTGAGCCACTAGCTCGGAAACGAATGCATATACCTTATCATCTCTTGACCAAGAACAAAAAGTATAGACCTATTATTTCTGTTATTTATTCGAGTCCAAGTCTAATAAATTTTTGTTTTCAGTCACCAAGATGGTAACGCCAGTTATAAGAACCGTTGATCTCCGATCCGACACGGTGACTAAGCCAACTGAGTCAATGCGTTCAGCGATGGCAAAGGCGGAAGTAGACGACGACGTTTTGGGGAACGATCCAACTGCTTTGGTTCTGGAAAGAGAGGTGGCTGAGATTGCCGGAAAAGAGGCGGCCATGTTTGTTCCATCAGGAACAATGGGGAATCTGATAAGCGTGTTGGTCCATTGTGATGAGAGAGGGAGTGAAGTGATTCTTGGAGATGACTCTCACATTCATATTTATGAAAACGGTGGCGTTTCAAGCCTTGGTGGAGTGCACCCAAGAACGGTGAAGAATGAAGAGGATGGGACGATGGAGATTAGCTCTATTGAAGCTGCCGTGAGGAGTCCCAAAGGAGATCTCCATTATCCAGTTACTAAGCTTATATGTCTTGAGAACACTCAAGCAAAGTAAGTTTTTCTTAGTAACTTACTTTGCGTGTGTGTTTATTGTTTAAAGTAACTATTTGTAGCCAAGTGGTTTCCTACTCGCTCAAGGATGTTAAATCTAAGGTTTAGTTTAGGTTTCATTTAGGTTCCAGTTAACTGTAAAACCGGTTTGATTCTTTAATTAATTTAGACATTATGGTTTGATAGAACCGGTATTTGTTGATGCAGTTGTGGAGGTAGATGCTTGCCTATAGAATACATAGACAAGGTCGGAGAGTTAGCCAAGAAACATGGCTTGAAGCTTCACATCGATGGAGCTCGTATCTTCAACGCCTCTGTTGTTAGTATACAAACATTTCAATATATAATTCATTTTATATGTATTTTTGTTGAAGTTTACAGATTCATAATTTTAATCTTGATTAGGCTCTGGAAGTACCCGTGAAGAGGATTGTTCAAGCCGCGGACTCTGTCTCGGTAATATTCATCAAAACCGTGCTACGTAACGTTATGGATTTTTTTTTCTCTCAACACGTGATCCTTCTGTCTTTGTAAAAGATGTATTTAAAATACTGTTGAGCTCTAAACCGGTCATGATTTTGGTGCGACTAGATTTGTCTGTCGAAAGGCATAGGTGCACCGGTTGGTTCGGTAATCGTGGGAAGCAAAAGTTTCATCACTAAAGTAAGTTGTAGCTATTAATCAATCAGATTGAGATGGTTAAATAGCAATTGTAGTTCCGGTTCAAGTACTAACTTGTTTAATCGCATGCAGGCAAGGTGGTTAAGGAAAACATTAGGTGGAGGAATGAGACAGATCGGTGTGCTCTGTGCCGCCGCATTGGTGGCTCTCCGTGAAAACGTCGCCAAGCTCGAAGATGACCACAAGAAAGCCAAGATCTTGGCAGGTGATTATTCCCCCGATTATTTCTTAACCGAAAACTTAAATTTTATGGAGAGTATTAACCGATTGTTTTTTGGATTCCTACATTACCAGAAGGACTGAACCGGATTGAACGGTTAAAAGTGAACGTTGCGGCAGTGGAAACTAACATCGTAAGTGATGAAATGAATGGTTAATTACTTAATTATATTTCGTGGCCGGTTATTCTAGCCCAAAACTGAACTCGTTAAGCTGTAAGGTTAGTTAACTAATTCACCATTCGGGGTAAAACCAAGACTTTACTGGTTTGGCAATGTAAGTAAAACTAGTTTCATGGTAATTTGATAGTTTTTTCTACGAGATCTTCGAAACTAAGCATGTATATCATTTATACACCAGATTTCCAAATGAACATATAATGCATTCAGTGTACTCTTATTTTTGAACCCGAATGTTTTAAGTTTTTTTTCTTCTTTTTTCGTTATAACACCGTTTTATTGGCAGATATATGTAGATCTACCAAAAGATCCTAAATTTGGAGCTGAAGACGCATGTAAGAGTTTGGAAGTTCTCGGTGTGCTTGTTATACCTCAAACTACATTCAGGTACATAATTATACTTTGTATGTACTTGTTATATAACTCTTTTTGGTTGGACATATTGTTTTTGTTTGTCTGAGTCTGTCTCTGTTGAAAAAAGCAATGGGTAAATAGCATTTGTCGCCAAAAAATGGTGAATAACTTTGAGTTTATGTTCTGTGTATACAGAATCAGGATTGTTCTACACCACCAAATCTCAGATGGCGACTTGGAATATGTGCTCTCTTGTTTTGAGGTAGTTTGCTTTCAAAATCCTGTTATGTGCTTCGATATATTTCATTTCTGTCACGCGGTTTTTAGTTCTTTGACTAATTGCTTCTAATCATTTTTTTTTTCAGAAACTGTTTAGCTCGGTGCCAGAAGAGGAGGTTTGATTTGAAGTAATTCACGTGTTGGAGTATGTCATATTACTTGAATCTATTTTCTTGCTTTACAAATCGAAACCTTTTGGTCAAGCAAATAGACAGCAATCTTTATTATAATTCAAGTTATCGAACATTTTATGAAAGTAAACTACTTTTACCTCCTTCTTTAATAAATTCGAAATGTTAAGATTGATGATGAAATACTGAATTATGTCACTAACAACAAGAACAGAAAGTTGTTACTTTATATTCATTGGTCCACCATTTCTTCACGAGCATCTCGGAAACATCTTCTAGATAAAATAGTTATTATAGACAAATAATTAAATTAATAAATTAAATACGTTTTCTTTCCTTGTTGTAAAAACAAGTTTTTGACTGAAAAAAATGAAAAGGTTTTCTATACAAAAAACGTGATGTCAATATCAAATCATTCTACTACTAGGTTTTGCCAGTAAGCCAACCCTGTATATGTATATTTATCTTTAGTTTCCTGTAATTTAATTTTTCAATATGTAGACAAAGAATGAGGATAAATTGTCGGAGACATGAGCAAACGATTTTTTAATAAAAATATGTTAACAGTAAAATTAACTTTGATGTAAAAAATACCAATTCTTGATTCGCGAGGTTTATAATTTAAAATAACTGTTAAAATGCATTGAGACTCGTCAATCATAGGTTACTAAACAATAAAATAAAAATGACTATGTTATTAACAAATTTGGGAAAAAATTGACCATATGATTTTTTTTCTAACTTGCTATCAAAAATATCATTCTGCAGCAAATATCCACTTATAATAAAGATAAATATATTCATATATAACTGGATCATGTATAATTGTATATGCAAGTATAGTCATATATTGCTCAAAAATACATCTTATCCTTGACAATAGCTAGACACTAATAGTTTGAGCCAAAATAACAGCTAGACAGTAGACACTAGTAGTATTGTTTTGATGATTGAATATATATATATATATATATATATATATATATATAGTTATATACTATGTAGCCAAAATTTTATTTTCTGGTACCTCAATTGAAATAGAAAGTTATTGGGAAATTCAGTCAAGTAAGTGTATCATCTATTAATGCTTTTGTTATGTCGTTTTCAGAAGTACGTTCTTCGATTTCAATAGCTTCTATACAAAAAGATTAATGCAAACACGTTTTACTATTAGTTAACACGTTGGTAATAGTCATATTTGCATTTCATTATTTGGTCGAGGATTATCCACCAAACTGCGCTTCGAATTTGTTAGTCAAGTAAATCAAAGCTGTTTTGCCAGTTTATTTTATTTTTTGAAAGGATTTAAGACGATCTATAAATCAAAGACGTATAATATGTCCGAAACAACAATAAAATCCATCTTAATAATAATCATGATTTGATGAGTGGGAAAATAAGTTATTAAACCGGTCCTTTCTAAAAATATGTATAGAATAATAAACAATATAAATTCGGCACATATAGACTTTTTCAACTGAATCATATGTTTAGTAACCAATTAGTTTGGAACCATATCATATATTTTAGAGAAATTACCTTGTGAAGCTATATATTAATTACCAATCAAAATACAGCATGCAAGAGAATAGGACTATAGAAGTAATATAATATATAAAATTAGTTGTAATTAACCACTAAATTATATGTTGTAGTAAAAGTGTTACTTTTTCTTTCCAGAAAACAAATGTGAAACTTAGATAAGAGATATAAAAAATTATTCCACATGTGAACTTTGGTCCGGAATCAATTAATAAAAAGTATTGAAAATATGGACATAAGAAAATCGAGAAAACCCATTGGTCTCCGTCTCTCTCTCTTACCTGTTGAGTTATCTTTTTACACACTGTGTAACACTAGGTCCTCTTCTCCTATTTCTCTTCCTTTTGTGTCTTAAATGGAAAATTTATGATCTCTGATGAGTGATGACCAGTCTCCCAACTTATGTCTATTTCTCTCTCTCTCTATAAATGAACCAATGATGTTTATGCAGATATATGGACAACTGTGAATTCATTTTGCTATCCAACTTCCCTCTGTATGGTAAAGAGAAAAAAAAAAACACAAAACAATAGTAGAAAAGAATAATTAAGAAAAGGAAAGAGATCCCTTTTCTAAAAAATCTCTTTTCCAATTATATCTCTCTTTTTCAAAAGAAGCAAGATAAAGATCTCTTCATTTGATTGTTCCTCTTTGCCTCACCATTTCTGCACAAAATCCACTATCATTTTATAACATCTAGTACAAGGAGGTATCTAAGTCTTCTCTCTTCTCCCTTTAATTATTTTTTAATTAATTAGCCAAGAAGTTAGATCCATCGACGCATCTTAATTGCAAAATACAAAAACCTATTTCTGCTTCTCTAAATCTTTCAAAATCCAGAAAAAAGTCTCTCCAACCCTAGTTTATATTTTTTTTCTTTTCAAGCTATGGATTTGATCTCTCAAAACCACAATAATAAGAACCCTAATACAACTCTCTCGACACAACATGCTTCTTCTCCACCACCTTCCTCTAGCCGCTACGAGAACCAGAAACGCCGTGATTGGAACACTTTCTGCCAATACCTTAGAAACCATCGTCCACCGCTCTCTCCACCGTCTTGCAGTGGCGCACATGTCCTCGAGTTCTTGCGTTACCTTGACCAGTTCGGGAAAACCAAAGTCCACCACCAAAACTGCGCCTTCTTTGGCCTCCCAAACCCTCCGGCTCCATGTCCTTGTCCCTTACGACAAGCCTGGGGCTCACTTGACGCTCTTATCGGTCGTCTTCGTGCTGCCTACGAGGAGAACGGTGGAGCCCCCGACACTAGCCCTTTTGGCTCACGTTCAGTCAGGATTTTCCTCAGGGAGGTTAGAGATTTTCAGGCTAAATCACGTGGCGTTAGCTACGAGAAGAAGAGGAAAAGGGTCAACAACAAACAAATAACTCAGTCGCCTTCGCAGCCACCTCTACCGCCGCCGCAGCCACAACAGCAGCAGCAAGGTCTATCTATGATGGCTAATTACCACCACGGTGCAACTTGAGGATATCGTACAACTTCGATACATGTACGTATGCTCGTATCTATACGTATGCTCGTATCTATCTATTTATATGTACCAACCTTTGTATTTGTATAATGTTATATCCCTACTTTACTCCATCCACCGTCGTCTACTGTTTCTTGAACTATTATTTGGTCCTTTTTATAACCAATAAATGGAACCAAGTTGGATTGTATTGTATTTGGTCTTGTATCGTTTTAAACTTAGGTTATGAGTATTTTAATTAGTTAAAGGCCTCTTTGTGAGAATGATTTCGATACACAACCGAAACGTTAATTTTATATACTCTAGGCACCTAAATTGTGGGTTTTTTCGAACATGAAGCAGGGACTAAGTGATAATATATGACGACTTTTGGTTAGGTTTTATATTACAACGATAACTATACTGCGCACGTTTTGATATTTTTTATATAAATAATAGTATAGACTCTTAGGGTTTAATTTATAGTTTTATACTATGCATGAACATACGCATAAGATTCGATTCTTGTCTCTTAAACGTAAAGTTGAATGTACCATTATTTTCCTGATAAAGAAAAACTGCACCAAACGTTGTAAAAGAGAAGTAGAGAATGGCTACTTTTCATTTTAATGCTAATATAGACTCCTAACCTACTTGCGGGTCTTATTTTACCTTTAAAACATAAATATGAATCATGAGCCTTAGTATACTCAACCTTTGTTATATGGTACTCACAGCTCACAGTCATCTTTCTGTTCATATAAATCACAAAAAAAAAAGAACTTCCTGTTCATTTATACTGAGGTCTAGTATCCATTTACTGACGACTTAATTACTTATTACATATTATCGTATATGACTAATCAACGAGATAAATTAGTTAGCTAATGTATATACACTCATCGGCGTTCGAACCTGTGCTAGAACTTTGATGCAGATATAGAGAACTAGCGAGTTGGATTTACAGTGACGTGTAGATAAAATTTGGCAACAAATTTTATACAAAAATATAGAATGGATGTTTCGTTCTTAGCCATTTCATGGCGATTGTATACATATATAAATATAGAAATGTTTCCAAACAATTTTACATATTCATATGTGCATTTTGTTATTTTTTTGTCCAATTTGAAATTTACTGAACATGAGTGTATGGAGAGAATGTTGCATACAATATAGGTTTTAAAGGTAACCTAAAGCCGATCTATTATTACTAAAAGACAAATTAAGATCATATTGTCAATTATTGAAGACAGCTAATCTTGTGACAAAAAATTCTTATTAGCCGACCTTGGATTTGACACTTTTAGAATATTTTTGAAAAAATTATATTTTTATTTTTAATCCTAATAGTTCATGTGTGTTTCTGCAAAAACTATAATAATTGGTGTTACTCTTTACCCAATTTTATTAATTTCATAATTATTTTAAAAAAAATTTATCGTGGACATATCTCTTTTAAAGCCAATTCACAAAAAAAAATTATTGTTCTATGATTTTTTTGGTGACATGTGCCATTCCGAAATTTTTCGTTTATTTTAAAAACATTGTTTGCTAACTACGTATTTGTAACAAAACTAGTTAGTCTTATATGGTCGAATCGCTCATATATAAGCAATATTACACTGGTGATGAAAACAAACATGGTTCAAACAGTCTTTAATCGAGCATCAAAATTACATGTATAGGGAAATTATAGTTATGCTCAAGCATTATCAAATATATACTGAGTTTCGAATTAGAACTGCAAACTGCAATGACAAAAACAACTGAAAACAATGAGACAAGATATAAAAATTTTATTTTTTTTAAAATGATATAAATTTTTTATTAATTACCAAACATCTGATGTTTTCTTTCACTCAACAATCAATCGAACGGTCAAGACCAAAAGGGTAAGAGAACCTGTAACCTGTTTGCGTCACGTGTGTGTGTATCCCTGACATTAGTAAAAGCTTCGTAGAATAGTCAGTTGCGTCGAGCCATCAGAGATAAAAAAAATCGTATAGACTCGTTTCCGCGAGATTGGCTATAGCTATTGAACCACATGGACGAATGAAATTAATGCTTCCGTACGAGGTAGGGTTTGTAGATGTAAGAAAATAGCATTAAATGAAAATTATTATTTTTGCTTTATTTGGCAAAACCTGTGGATTTTTCCAGGGAGGGGCCACGTCTTAATAGTGTTTTAGATCCACTTGCATTTTTATTTCAGAGTCTTGCACATTTGTACAGATTCAGTCCGTATATAAATAAATATATATAGTACTTCAATTAAATGCCACTACAATTTTGGATTGTTGACCATATTTTTTCTGGTGGTCTTTTCAGAATTTGTGGTTAAAAAACCAACAAGGAATATGTTTGGTAAAAAAAAATTTTTTGCTCAACCAGGTGAAAATGGCTTATACTGGTAAAAATAGTTGGTAAAAATGACTTGGCATCCTAGAAAATTATTACCAAAAGAGTCTATTAGCCATATAGCATTAATTGAATTAAATTATAGAATAAGTAAAACTAAACCAATAATAATGTGTCACATTCTTTAAGAATTTTCTCATGTTTATTTGATAGTCTCTCAACCAAAAGAGAGCTTGTTTTCCTTTTTTTTTACTTTCTAAAGTTTTGGTTATGAAAGAGTATTAGAAACCACATGCTCTAAAGCATACATAGATAGAGGTTTAAACCGTTTTAAGTACTTACATAACTGATGGTCTTCTATTTATGAAGAAAATAATGGCCTCGGCCCATATATCTAAGCCCATCTCCAGAATTTTCTAGTTGGACCTATACATGCACAAAAAAAAAAAAATTTTTGAAAAAACAAATTTGTGTCGATCCTCTTCGTCTTGGAAACGTTTCTGTTGCTGCGATTCATCGGCGTTTTCTTTACCCTCGACGATCTCTCCGATGTCAATCCCGCCGTCTTCAGCTTCTTCTTCATCGTCTTCAGCCTCTCAGTTCACATACACTGCAAATTCGTACTATTCCGCACCCTACCAGCCTCCACAGCCCTTCGTGGCGCCGTCGCCTGCTCCAGCTCCTCCGGTTGCTACCATTCCCGGAGCTACGGTCTATCCTCAGCCAATTGGCCCCGTTCCCGCCGTATACTCTTACCCTCAGTACCAGGTAGAGTTTGAGGATTCAGGATTTTGTTAGATTCATCGAATTTTGCGGATTTGAGATTTGGGGGTTTTAATTAGGGTTTACGAAATTCCTCAACTTTGAATTTAATTTGTTGTTGTTTAGATAGCATCTCCTTGTATGATTGTGTGATGTACGAATCTCACATGATTTACGGTTAAAGCTTTGATCTTTTGTTGTTTAAGGTTGTTTGATTTGGTTGTGTGTGTATTATTGATAGGCGCATCAGTTGTTCCAGAGAGATGCACAAACTATCACACCAGAAGCGCTTGAGAATGTGAAAGCCGCTTTGGCAAGTAGCGAAACAGAACACAAAGCGGAGACTAAGAAGAGAGCTATTCCTCGTAAAGCTGCTGGGCAGTCTTGGGAGGATCCTACTCTTGCAGAGTGGCCTGAAAGTAACCACTGCTCTTCTTCTAATTTTTATTTTCCCCTTGAGTTCTCTGATTGTTCTTTTAGTTTGAAGATTGTATCAGAGTTGTTCAGAGATAGGGTTTGGGTGTTTTTTCCTCTTATTTAGAATTGATTTCTTACGACTCTCTGTTTCGGATTTTCCAGATGACTATCGCTTGTTTTGTGGTGATCTTGGGAATGAAGTTAATGATGATGTTCTTTCCAAGGCATTTGCTCGATTCCCCACCTTCAATATGGCCAAGGTAAGTGTGTATATCTCTCTCTTTTCCGTTTCTGTTTTTCTGTGATGATTCTTCTTTGTTTTGATATGAATATATATTGAGAAAGAGGTCAGTTGATAGCGGTAATTTTTATTTCCTCTAGTTGGTTGGTTGGACTGCTAAGAATGTCAACTGTGATGCATTTGTGATTTGTACAGAACATAATCGACCTTAGATGTAGGGATCATGACTACTTAATTCACAAAGAGAAGTATTCAGTGCGAGTTTTTTTTGTGTGGTTAAAAGCTTTTATAGAACATAAGAACCTGATCTACTATGACAGGTCATCAGAGATAAGCGGACTGGTAAAACCAAGGGTTATGGGTTTGTGAGTTTCTTAAATCCTGCGGATCTTGCTGCAGCCCTAAAAGAAATGAATGGTGAGCATCTGGTTTTAGTATCTTGCTTCATCTTAATATCTCATTTCATTTTTTTTTCTTGTTATATGATTCTGTTTCATAATCACTGCCACTGAAAAATTTATTGATTTCCCATGAACGCACAGGTAAGTATGTTGGAAACCGTCCAATAAAATTAAGAAAGAGCAGCTGGAAAGAGAGAACAGATCAGGAGGCTGCAGAAAGACAAAAGGTAAGTCTTTCGATAAACTGGCAAACGACTTTTTTTTTTAATAAGCAACTTGATTCTTGATTTTAAACATGATGGTTCTCTCTTTTTTTCCCGATACTAAATGCAGCATCACAGCAATAAGAAGCAAAAGACAGTGAAGAAGAAGAGCGTACTCCACAAGTGAACAGTCCATCGCATTGTAAGGCTTACATGCCAAGAAAAAAAACAGAGGGTGTTTGAATTTTATCTTTGATATTAACCTGTTGAGTTGCATCTACTTTAATCATCTATTTCTTCAGAATCATGAAATTCAAGTACAGTTAACTCCACCTCAGTTCATCATGAAATTTTAATGTTAGCTACAAACTTATTTATTTATGTTTGTTTAAATGAAAAGTTTTTTTTTTAAAAAAATGTTTCTCTAACATATATAGTTTAAAATAGTAGTAATTTTTTTGAACAATACTATGGGAGACACCTTAAAATTCTTTCAAATATGATAAAAATAAAAATGATATAGTTGGCAATTTTGGGATGCTAATATATAACAATATTCTGAAAGGACGATTCCAATACAAAATCACCAAAGAACACGAAGAAAGTATACATAATCTTTTTATATAGTAATATCTAGCTAATATAAACCAGAAAAAAAAATCATCAGATCATATTTAAACTAAATTGACAAGGAATGAAAAGAAAAAACATTTCTTTATAAATGGTAAAATAAATTAGGAATATTAAGGAATGTAATATTCTTTTTTATTCCTTGGTCACCAGTTATACTCTTAGTTATCCAGTACACGCTACACGTAAAGCAGAAATTCACCAAACACATTTAAGATAACACTAGAACTTGACCCACACATCCGTGCGAGTATATATTTTCACTTATACATATAAATATTATATAACTGTTAACCATATTTTAAAATGTTTTAAACACAAAATTAAATAGTTAAAATGTTACAAAAAATATTGACCCGTACACCAAAAAAATATTGAGAGCTTAAATTTTTACATGTTATAAAAAATATTGGTACATACACTATACTAAACCTTCGACAAATATTGACTAATAGATATGCCCAAATAATATTTCCTTTTAACATGAAATCAATTTCCAAATGTAAAAATATTTTAAATATTTGGATTAGATATTAGTTATATGGCGAGATTTATATATATTAAGGAGGAATATTTGGTTATAAACACTAAATATTGTTCTACACGTAATTCAAAAATATTCAAATCTTAGTACAGATAAATTTTATTGTTGAAAATAATTAATAGTAACCGAAATGGTTAAACATATATTTAAAAAAAATCAATATATATATATATTTTAGGCGAGATTTGGATATATTAAAATATGAATATTTGGTTATAAACATTCCATATTGTTCTAAAAATAATTCAAAAAAAAATTTAATTCTCAGCATAAATAGACTTAACTATTTTAAACAATTTCAGAAATATTCAAAATAAATGTATCTTAGGCACTACAAGCTAAATTTGTGGGATTATATGATACTTGAAAAATATTACATAATATTGTTAAATCATATTAGGAAATATGTTTAACACGAAAGTTTAGCTAAACTTAATTTAAGAAATGGTATAATTGAATTTGGAAAAGACATTTATAGCTTAAACTTAAGGTTATTGTTAAAAATTAAAATGACGTCATGTACCTTGAAAGATAGTTTAGAATACATTAATACAAATGTACAATGTGGTTAAATATTTTTAAACAATACTAAAGAGTATAAGTTTCAGTATATAGAGCATTTAACGAAAAATTTATTATTTTCGTAGGGGTGTATAGTTGCTTTATTGCACAGTTGCATCGTTCACTTACATATTATGATGGCCAAAGAGGTTAGGAACCTTGTTGTCTCCGTTTCTTAAGATAATAGTGATTTAATAGTGATTAGTCCATTTATTTAAGCAGTATATGAATTTAAACTAAATTACTAGTTAAAAATGGATGTCATGTACATTGAAAGATGGTTTAGAATACATTAATACAAATGTAGAATGTGGTAAAATATTTTTAAACAAAACTAAAGAGTATTAGCTTCAGTATATAGAGTATTTAACGAAAATCTCAATATTTTCGTAGGGGTTACCTACATATTTTGAGTGAAATTAAAAAAATATAACAATATTTTTTTATTACATAGTTGCATCGTTCACTTACATATTATGATGGTCAAAGAGTATAAGCTTATACTCTTTGGTGTTGCTTAAAAATTGCTAACCACATTCTACATTTTTATTAATGTATTCTAAACTCTTTTTTATGGTTCATGGGCATCATTCTAATTGTTTTATAACTAATTTAGTAAAACTCCATATATTGCTTAAATTAGTGGACTAACCATTCTAAAATCTTTAATAACTAGATAAGTAGAGACAACAAACGTTCCAAACCTCTTTGACCATCATCATATATCAATGGAGGATGCCAATATGCCCTAAAAATATATTGTCATATTTTTTTAATTTTACTCAAAATATGTAGGTTTACCCCTATGAAAATATTGAATTTTTCCTTAAATGCTCTATATAGTGAAGCTTATACTCTTAGGTGTTGCTTAAAAATTTCTAACCACATTCTACATTTTTATTAACGTATTCTAAACTCTCTTTTATGGTTCATTGGCATTATTCTAATTTTTTTATAATTAATTTAGTAAAACACCATATATTGCTTAAATTAGTGGACTAACCACTCTAAAATCATTAATAACTAGAGAAACGGAGACAACAAACGTTCCAAACCTCTTTGACCATCATCATATATCAATGGAGGATGCAAATATGCCCTAAAAAAATATTGTCATATTTTTTTTAATTTTACTCAAAATATGTAGGTTTACCCCAATGAAAATATTGAATTTTTCGTTAAATGCTCTATATAGTGAAGCTTATACTCTTTGGTGTTGCTTAAAAATTTCTAACCACATTCTACGTTTTTATTAATGTATTCTAAACTCTCTTTTATGGTTCATGGGCATCATTCTGTTTTTTTTTATAATTAATATAGTAAAACTCCATATATTGCTTAAATTAATGGACTAACCACTCTAAAATCATAAATAACTAGAGTAATGGAGACAACAAACGTTCCAAACCTCTTTGACCATCATTATATGTCAATGGAGGATGCAAATATGCCCTAAAACAATATTGTCTTATTTTTTTAATTTTACTTAAAATATGTAGGTTTACCCCAATGAAAATATTGAATTCTTCGTTAAATGCTCTATATAGTGAAGCTTATACACTTTGGTGTTGCTTAAAAATTTCTAACCACATTCTACGTTTTTATTAATGTATTCTAAACTCTCTTTTATGGTTCATGGGCATCATTCTAATTTTTTTATAATTAATTTAGTAAAACTCAATATATTGCTTAAATTAGTGGACTAACCACTATAAAATCATTAATAACTAGAGAAATGGAGACAATAAACGTTCCAAACCTCTTTGACCATCCTTATATGTCAATGGAGGATGCAAATATGCCCTAAAAAAATATTTTCATATTTTCAAATTTTACTCAAAATATGTAGGTTTACCCCTATGAAAATAAAGAATTTTTCGTTAAATGTTCCATATAGTGAAGCTTATACTCTTTGGTGTTGCTTAAAAACTGCTAACCACATTCTACATTTTTATTAATGTATTCTAAACTCTTTTTTATGGTTCATGGGCATCATTCTAATTGTTTTATAACTAATTTAGTAAAACTCCATATATTGCTTAAATTAGTGGACTAACCATTCTAAAATCTTTAATAACTAGATAAATAGAGACAACAAACGTTCCAAACCTCTTTGACCATCATTATATATCAATGGAGGATGCCAATATGCCATAAAAAAATATTTTCATATTTTTTTTAATTTTACTCAAAATATGTAGGTTTACTCCTATGAAAATATTGAATTTTTCCTTAAATGCGCTATATAGTGAAGCTTACACTCATAGGTGTTGCTTAAAAATTTCTAACCACATTCTACATTTTTATTAACGTATTCTAAACTCTCTTTTATGGTTCATTGGCATCATTCTAATTTTTTTATAATTAATTTAGTAAAACACCATATATTGCTTAAATTAGTGGATTAACCACTCTAAAATCATTAATAACTAGAGAAATGGAGACAACAAACGTTCCAAACCTCTTTGACCATCCTTATATGTCAATGGAGGATGCAAATATGCCCTAAAACAATATTTTCATATTTTTTAATTTTACTCAAAATATGTAGGTTTACCCCTACGAAAATATTGAATTTTTCCTTAAATGCTCTATATAATGAAGCTTATACACTTTGGTGTTGCTTAAAAATTTCTAACCACATTCTACATTTTTATTAATGTATTCTAAACTCTCTTTTATGGTTCATGGGCACCATTCTAATTTTTCTTTATAATTAATTTAATAAAACTCCATATATTGCTTAAATTTGTGGACTAACCACTCTAAAATCATTAATAACTAGAGAAATGGAGACAACAAACGTTCCATACCTCTTTGACCATCATAATATATCAACGGAGGATGCAAATATGCCCTAAAACAATATTGTCATATTTTTTTAAGTTTACTCAAGATATGTAGGTTTACTACCACTATGAAAATATTGAATTTTTCGATAAATGCTCTATATAGGGAAGCTTATACTCTTTGGTGTTGCTTAAAAATTTCTAACCACATTCTACATTTTTATTACTGTATTCTAAACTCTGTTTTATGGTTCATGAGAATCATTCTAATATTTTTTAATTAATTTAGTAAAACTCCATATAATTTAGTGGACTAACCACTCTAAAATAATTAATAACTAGAGAAATGGAGACAACAAACATTCCAAACCTCTTTGACCATCATTATATATCAATGGAGGATGCAAATATGCCATAAAACAATATTGTCATATTTTTTTAATTTTACTCAAAATATGTAGGTTTACCCCTATGAAAATATTGAATTTTTCCTTAAATGCTCTATATAGTGAAGCTTATACTCTTTTGTGTTGCTTAAAAATTTCTAGCCACATTCTACATTTTTATTAATGTATTCTAAACTCTCTTTTATGGTTCATGGGCATCATTCTAATTTTTTTACAATTAATTTAGTAAAACTCCATATAATACTTAAATTAGTGGACTAACCACTCTAAAATCATTAATAACTAGAGAAATGGAGACAACAAACGTTCAAAACCTCTTTTACCATCATTATATGTCAATGGAGGATGAAAATATGCCCTAAAACAATATTGTCATATTTTTTTAATTTTACCCCTATGAAAATATTAAATTTTTCCTTAAATGCTCTATATAGTGAAGCTTATACTCTTTGGTGTTTCTTAAAAATTTTTAGCCACATTCTACATTTTTATTAATGTATTCTAAACTCTCTTTTATGGTTCATGGGCATCATTCTAATTTTTTTACAATTAATTTAGTAAAACTCCATATATTGCTTAAATTAGTAGACTAACCACTATAAAATCATTAACAACTAGAGAAATGGAGACAACGAACGTTCCAAACCTCTTTGATCATCATTATATGTCAATGGAGGATGCAAATATGCCCTAAAACAATATTGTCATATTTCTAAATTTTACTCAAAATATGTAGGTTTACCCCTATGAAAATATTGAATTTTTCGTTAAATGCTCTATATAGTGAAGCTTATACACTTTGGTGTTGCTTAAAAATTTCTAACCACATTCTACGTTTTTATTAATGTATTCTAAACTCTCTTTTATGGTTCATGGGAATCATTCTGTTTTTTTATAATTAATATAGTAAAACTCCATATATTGCTTAAATTAATGGACTAACCACTCTAAAATCATAAATAACTAGAGAAATGGAGACAACAAACGTTCCTGACCTCTTTGACCATCCTTATATGTCAATGGAGGATGCAAATATGCCCTAAAACAATATTTTCATATTTTTTAATTTTACTCAAAATATGTAGGTTTACCCCTATGAAAATATTGAATTTTTCGTTAAATGCTCAATATAGTGAAGCTAATACTCTTTGGTGTTGCTTAAAAATTTCTAACCACATTCTACATTTTTATTAATGTATTCTAAACTCTCTTTTATTGTTCATGGGCATCATTCTAATTTTTTTATAACTAATTTAGTGAAACTCCATATATTGCTTAAATTAGTAGACTAACCATTCTAAAATCTTTAATAACTAGATAAATGGAGACAACAAACGTTCCAAACCTCTTTGACCATCGTTATATATCAATGGAGGATGCAAATATGCCCTAAAACAATATTGTCATATTTTTTTAATTTTACTCAAAATATTTAGGTTTACCCCTATGAAAGTATTGCATTTTTGCTTAAATGCTCTATATAGTGAAGCTTATACTTTTAGGTGTTGCTTAAAAATTTCTTACCACATTCTACATTTTTATTAATGTATTCAAAACTCTCTTTTATGGTTCATGGGCATCAGTCTAATTTATTTTTATAATTATTTAAGTAAACCTCCATATATTGCTTAAATTAGTGGACTAACCACTCTAAAATCATTAATAACTAGAGAAATGGAGACAACAAACGTTCCAAACCTCTTTGACCATCATTATATATCAATGGAGGATGCAAATATACCCTAAAACAATATTGTCATATTTTTTTAATTTTACTCAAAATATGTAGGTTTACCCCTATAAAAATTTTGAATTTTTCCTTAAATGCTCTATATAGTGAAACTTATACTCTTTTGTGTTGCTTAAAAATTTCTAGCCACATTCTACATTTTTATTAATGTATTCTAAACTCTCTTTTATGGTTCATGGGCATCATTCTAACTTCTTTACAATTAATTTAGTAAAACTCCATATATTGCTTAAATTAGTGGACTAACCACTCTAAAATCATTAATAACTAGAGAAACGGAGACAACAAACGTTCCAAACCTCTTTGATCATCATTATATGTCATTGGAGGATGAAAATATGCCCTAAAACAATATTTTCATATTTTTTAATTTTATTCAAAATATGTAGGTTTACCCCTATGAAATATTGAATTTTTTATTAAATGCTCTATATGGTGAGGCTTATACTCTTTGGTGTTGCTTAAAAATTTCTAACCACATTCTACATTTTTATTAATGTATTCTAAACTCTCTTTTATGGTTCATGGGGATCATTCTAATTTTTTTTAATTAATTTAGTAAACCTCCATATATTGCTTAAATTTGTGGACTAACTACTCTAAAATCATTAATAACTAGAGGAATGGAGACAACAAACGTTCAAAACCTCTGGAACCATCATTATATATCAATGGAGGATGCAAATATGCCGAAAAACAATATTGTAATATTTTTTTTAATTTTACTCAGAATATGTAGGTTTACCCTTATGAAAATATTGATTTTCTCGTTAAATGCTCTATATAGTGAAGCTTATACTCTTTGGTGTTGCTTAAAAATTTCTAACCACATTCTACATTTTTATTACACTATTCTAAACTCTCTTTTATGGTTCATGGGAATCATTCTAATATTTTTTTAATTAATTTAGTAAAACTCCATATAATTTAGTGGACTAACCACTCTAAAATAATTAATAACTAGAGAAATGGAGACAACAAACGTTCCAAACCTCTTTGACCATCATCATATATCAATGGAGGATGCAAATATGCCCTAAAACAATATTGTCATATTTGTTTTTAATTTTACTCAAAATATGTAGGTTTACCCCTATGAAAATGTTAAATTTTTCGTTAAATGCTCTATATAATGAAGCTTATACACTTTGGTGTTGCTTAAAAATTTCTAACCACATTCTACGTTTTTATTAATGTATTCTAAACTCTCTTTTATGGTTCATGGGCATCATTCTGTTTTTTTTTTTTTATAATTAATATTGTAAAACTCCATATATTGCTTAAATTAATGGATTAACCACTCTAAAATCATAAATAACTAGAGTAATGGAGACAACAAACGTTCCAAACCTCTTTGACCATCCTTATATGTCAATGGAGGATGCAAATATGCCCTAAAACAATATTTTCATATTTTTTAATTTTACTCAAAATATGTAGGTTTACCCCTATGAAAATATTGAATTTTTTGTTAAATGCTTAATATAGTGAAGCTTATACTCTTTGGTGTTGCTTAAAAATTTCTAACCACATTCTACATTTTTATTAATGTATTCTAAACTCTCTTTTATTGTCATCATTCTAATTTTCTTATAACTAATTTAGTGAAACTCCATATATTGCTTAAATTAGTAGACTAACCATTCTAAAATCTTTAATAACTAGATAAATGGAGACAACAAACGTTCCAAACCTCTTTGACCATCATTATATATCAATGGAGGATGCAAATATGCCCTAAAACAATATTGTCATATTTTTTTAATTTTACTCAAAATATTTAGGTTTACCCCTATGAAAGTATTGAATTTTTGCTTAAATGCTCTATATAGTGAAGCTTATACTTTTAGGTGTTGCTTAAAAATTTCTTACCACATTCTACATTTTTATTAATGTATTCAAAACTCTCTTTTATGGTTCATGGGCATCATTCTAATTTATTTTTATAATTAATTAAGTAAACCTCCATATATTGCTTAAATTAGTGGACTCACCACTCTAAAATCATTAATAACTAGAGAAATGGAGACAACAAACGTTCCAAACCTCTTTGACCATCATTATATATCAATGGAGGATGCAAATATACTCTAAAACAATATTGTCATATTTTTTTAATTTTACTCAAAATATGTAGGTTTACCTATGAAAATATTTAATTTTTTCTTAAATGCTCTATATAGTGAAGCTTATACTCTTTTGTGTTGCTTAAAAATTTCTAGCCACATTCTACATTTTTATTAATGTATTCTAAACTCTCTTTTATGGTTCATGGGCATCATTCTGTTTTTTTTTTTTATAATTAATATAGTAAAACTCCATATATTGCTTAAATTAGTGGACTAACCATTCTAAAATCTTTAATAACTAGATAAATAGAGACAACAAACGTTCCAAACCTCTTTGACTATCATTATATATCAATGGAGGATGCAAATATGCCCTAAAAAAATATTGTCATATTTTTTTTAATTTTACTCAAAATATGTAGGTTTACTCCTATGAAAATATTGAATTTTTCCTTAAATGCTCTATATAGTGAAGCTTATACTCTTAGGTGTTGCTTAAAAATTTCTAACCACATTCTACATTTTTATTAACGTATTCTAAACTCTCTTTTATGGTTCATTGGCATCATTCTAATTTTTTTTATAATTAATTTAGCAAAATTCCATATATTGCTTAAATTAGTGGACTAACCACTTTAAAATCATTAATAACTAGAGAAATGGAGACAACAAACGTTCCATACCTCTTTGACCATCATAATATATCAATGGAGGATGCAAATATGCCCTAAAACAATATTGTCATATTTTTTAATTTTACTCAAAATATGTAGGTTTACTACCCCTATGAAAATATTGATTTTTTCGATAAATGCTCTATATAGTGAAGCTTATACTCTTTGGTGTTGCTTAAAAATTTCTAACCACATTATACATTTTTATTACTGTATTCGAAACTCTCTTTTATGGTTCATGGGAATCATTCTAATATTTTTTTAATTAATTTAGTAAAACTCCATATAATTTAGTGGACTAACCACTCTAAAATAATTAATAACTAGAGAAATGGAGACAACAAACGTTCCAAACCTCTTTGACCATCATTATATATCAATGGAGGATGCAAATATGCCCTAAAACAATTTTGTCACATTTGTTTTAATTTTACTCAAAATATGTAGGTTTACCACTATAAAAATATTGAATTTTTCGTTAAATGCTCTATATAGTGAAGCTTATACACTTTGGTGTTGCTTAAAAATTTCTAACCACATTCTACATTTTTATTAATGTATTCTAAACTCTCTTTTTATTGTTCATGGGCATCATTCTAATTTTTTCATAACTAATTTAGTGAAACTCCATATATTGCTTAAATTAGTGGACTAACCATTCTAAAATCTTTAATAACTAGATAAATAGAGACATCAAACGTTCCAAACCTCTTTGACTATCATTATATATCAATGGAGGATGCAAATATGCCCTAAAAAAATATTGTCATATTTTTTTAATTTTACTCAAAATATGTAGGTTTACCCCTATGAAAATATTGAATTTTTCCTTAAATGCTCTATATAGTGAAGCTTATACTCTTAGGTGTTGCTTAAAAATTTCTAACCACATTCTACATTTTTATTAACGTATTCTAAACTCTCTTTTATGGTTCATTGGCATCATTCTAATTTTTTTATAATTAATTTAGTAAAACTCCATATATTGCTTAAATTAGTGGACTAACCACTTTAAAATCATTAATAACTAGAGAAATGGAGACAACAAACGTTCCATACCTCTTTGACCATCATAATATATCAATGGAGGATGCAAATATGCCCTAAAACAATATTGTCATATTTTTTAATTTTACTCAAAATATGTAGGTTTACTACCCCTATGAAAATATTGAATTTTTCGATAAATGCTCTATATAGTGAAGCTTATACTCTTTGGTGTAGCTTAAAAATTTCTAACCACATTATACATTTTTATTACTGTATTCTAAACTCTCTTTTATGGTTCATGGGAATCATTCTAATATTTTTTAATTAATTTAGTAAAACTCCATATAATTTAGTGGACTCACCACTCTAAAATCATTAATAACTAGAGAAATAGAGACAACAAACGTTCCAAACCTCTTTGACCATCATTATATATCAATGGAGGATGCAAATATACCCTAAAACAATATTGTCATATTTTTTTAATTTTACTCAAAATAAGTAGGTTTACCCCTATGAAAATATTGAATTTTTCCTTAAATGCTCTATATAGTGAAGCTTATACTCTTTTGTGTTGCTTAAAATTTTCTAGCCACATTCTACATTTTTATTAATGTATTCTGTACTCTCTTTTATGGTTCATGGGCATCATTCTAATTTTTTAACAATTAATTTAGTAAAACATCATATATTGCTTAAATTAGTGGACTAACCACTCTAAAATCATTAATAACTAGAGAAATGGAGACAACAAACGTTCCAAACCTCTTTGACCATCATTATATGTCAATGGAGGATGAAAATATGCCCTAAAACAATATTTCATATTTTTTTAATTTTACTCAAAATATGTAGGTTTACCCCTATGAAAATATTGAATTTTTCCTTAAATGCTCTATATAGTGAATCTTATACTCTTTGTTGTTGCTTAAAAATTTTTAGCCACATTCTACGTTTTATTAATGTATTCTAAACTCTCTTTTATGGTTCAAGGGCAACATTCTAATATTTTTACAATTAATTTAGTAAATCTCCATATATTGCTTAAATTAGTGGACTAACCAGTGTAAAATCATAAATAACTAGAGAAATGGAGACAAGAAACGTTCCAAACCTCTTTGACCATCCTTATATGTCAATGGAGGATTTAAATATGCCCTAAAACAATATTTTCATATTTTTTTAATTTTACTCAAAATATGTAGGTTTACCCCTATGAAAATATTGACTATTTCGTTAAATGCTCCATATAGTGAAGCTTATACTCTTTGGTGTTGCTTAAAAATTTCTAACCACATTATACATTTTTATTAATGTATTCTAAACTCTCTTTTATGGTTCTAGGGAATCATTCTAATTTTTTAACAATTAATTTAGTAAAATTCCATATATTGCTTAAATTAGTGGACTAACCACTCTAAAATATTTAATAACTAGAGAAATGTAGACAACAAACGTTCAAAACCTCTGGAACCATCATTATATATTAATGGAGGATGCAAATATGCCGAAAAACAATATTGTAATATTTTTTTAATTTTACTCAAAATATGTAGGTTTACCCCTATGAAAATATTGAATTTCTCGTTAAATGCTCTATATAGTGAAGCTTATACTCTTTGGTGTTGCTTAAAAAATTCTAACCACATTCTACATTTTTATTACTCTATTCTAAACTCTCTTTTATGGTTCATGGGAATCATTCTAATATTTTTTTAATTAATTTAGTAAAACTCCATATAATTTAGTGGACTAACCACTCTAAAATAATTAATAACTAGAGAAATGGAGACAACAAACGTTCCAAACCTCTTTGACCATCATTATATATCAATGGAGGATGCAAATATGCCCTAAAACAATATTGTCATATTTTTTTTTAATTTTACTCAAAATATGTAGGTTTACCCCTATAAAAATATTGAATTTTTCGTTAAATGCTCTATATAGTGAAGCTTATACACTTTGGTGTTGCTTAAAAATTTCTAACCACATTCCACATTTTTATTAATGTATTCTAAACTCTCTTTTATTGTTCATGGGCATCATTCTAATTTTTTTATAACTAATTTAGTGAAACTCCATATATTGCTTAAATTAGTGGACTAACCATTCTAAAATCTTTAATAACTAGATAAATAGAGACAACAAACGTTCCAAACCTCTTTGACTATCATTATATATCAATGGAGGATGCAAATATGCCCTAAAAAAATATTGTCATATTTTTTAATTTTACTCAAAATATGTAGGTTTACCCCTATGAAAATATTGAATTTTTCCTTAAATGCTCTATATAGTGAAGCTTATACTCTTAGGTGTTGCTTAAAAATTTCTAACCACATTCTACATTTTTATTAACGTATTCTAAACTCTCTTTTATGGTTCATTGGCATCATTCTAATTTTTTTATAATTAATTTAGTAAAACTCCATATATTGCTTAAATTAGTGGACTAACCACTTTAAAATCATTAATAACTAGAGAAACGGAGACAACAAACGTTCCATACCTCTTTGACCATCATAATATATCAATGGAGGATGCAAATATGCCCTAAAACAAAAATGTCATATTTTTTAGTTTTACTCAAAATATGTAGGTTTACTACCCCTATGAAAATATTGAATTTTTCGATAAATGCTCTATATAGTGAAGCTTATACTCTTTGGTGTTGCTTAAAAATTTCTAACGACATTATACATTTTTATTGCTGTATTCTAAACTCTCTTTTATGGTTCATGGGAATCATTCTAATATTTTTTAATTAATTTAGTAAAACTCCATATAATTTAGTGGACTCACCACTCTAAAATCATTAATAACTAGAGAAATGGAGACAACAAACGTTCCAAACCTCTTTGACCATCATTATATATCAATGGAGGATGCAAATATGCCATAAAACAATATTGTCATATTTTTTTAATTTTACTCAAAATATGTAGGTTTACCCCTATGAAAATATTGAATTTTTCCTTAAATGCTCTATATAGTGAAGCTTATACTCTTTTGTGTTGCGTAAAAATTTCTAGCCACATTCTACATTTTTATTAATGTATTCTAAACTCTCTTTTATGGTTCATGGGCATCATTCTAATATTCTTACAATTAATTTAGTAAAACTCCATATATTGCTTAAATTAGTGGACTAACCACTCTAAAATCATTAATAACTAGAGAAATGGAGACAACAAACGCTCCAAACCTCTTTGACCATCATTATATGTCAATGGAGGATGCAAATATGCTCTAAAACAATATTGTCATATTTTTTTAATTTTACTCAAAATATGTAGGTTTACCCCTATGAAAATATTAAATTTTTCCTTAAATGCTTAATATAGTGAAGCTTATACACTTTGGTGTTGCTTAAAAATTTCTAACCACATTATACATTTTTATTAATGTATTCTAAACTCTCTTTTATGGTTCAAGGGAATCATTCTAATTTTTTAACAATTAATTTAGTAAAATTCCATATATTGCTTAAATTAGTGGACTAACCACTCTAAAATATTTAATAACTAGAGAAATGGAGACAACAAACGTCCAAAACCTCTGGAACCATCATTATATATTAATGGAGGATGCAAATATGCCGAAAAACAATATTGTAATATTTTTTTAATTTTACTCAAAATATGTAGGTTTACCCCTCTGAAAATATTGAATTTCTCGTTAAATGCTCTATATAGTGAAGCTTATACTCTTTGGTGTTGCTTAAAAAATTCTAACCACATTCTACATTTTTATTACTCTATTCTAAACTCTCTTTTATGGTTCATGGGAATCATTCTAATATTTTTTTAATTAATTTAGTAAAACTCCATATAATTTAGTGGACTAACCACTCTAAAATAATTAATAACTAGAGAAATGGAGACAGCAAACGTTCCAAACCTCTTTGACCATCATTATATATCAATGGAGGATGCAAATATGCCATAAAACAATATTGTCATATTTTTTTTAATTTTACTCAAAATATGTAGGTTTACCCCTATGAAAATATTGAATTTTTCGTTAAATGCTCTATATAGTGAAACTTATACACTTTGGTGTTGCTTAAAAATTTCTAACCACATTCTACGTTTTTATTAATGTATTCTAAACTCTCTTTTATGGTTCATGGGCATCATTCTGTTTTTTTTTTATAATTAATATAGTAAAACTCCATATATTGCTTAAATTAGTGGACTAACCATTCTAAAATCTTTAATAACTAGATAAATAGAGACAACAAACGTTCCAAACCTCTTTGACTATCATTATATATCAATGGAGGATGCAAATATGCCCTAAAAAAATATTGTCATATTTTTTTTAATTTTACTCAAAATATGTAGGTTTACCCCTATGAAATATTGAATTTTTCCTTAAATGCTCTATATAGTGAAGCTTATACTCTTAGGTGTTGCTTAAAAATTTCTACCACATTCTACATTTTTATTAACGTATTCTAAACTCTCTTTTATGGTTCATTGGCATCATTCTAATTTTTTTATAATTAATTTAGCAAATTCCATATATTGCTTAAATTAGTGGACTAACCACTTTAAAATCATTAATAACTAGAGAGATGGAGACAACAAACGTTCCATACCTCTTTGACCATCATAATATATCAATGGAGGATGCAAATATGCCCTAAAACAATATTGTCATATTTTTTTAATTTTACTCAAAATATGTAGGTTTACTACCCCTATGAAAATATTGAATTTTTCGATAAATGCTCTATATAGTGAAGCTTATACTCTTTGGTGTTGCTTAAAAATTTCTAACCACATTATACATTTTTATTACTGTATTCTAAACTCTCTTTTATGGTTCATGGGAATCATTCTAATATTTTTTTAATTAATTTAGTAAAACTCCATATAATTTAGTGGACTAACCACTCTAAAATAATTAATAACTAGAGAAATGGAGACAACAAACGTTCCAAACCTCTTTGACCATCATTATATATCAATGGAGGATGCAAATATGCCCTAAAACAATATTGTCATATTTTTTTAATTTTACTCAAAATATGTAGGTAACCCCTATGAAAAATATTGAATTTTTCGTTAAATGCTCTATATAGTGAAGCTTATACTCTTGGGTGTTGCTTAAAAATTTCTATCCACATTCTACATTTTATTAATGTATTCTAAACTCTCTTTATTGTTCATGGGCATCATTCTAATTTTTTTATAACTAATTTAGTGAAAACTCCATATATTGCTTAAATTAGTGGACTAACCATTCTAAAATCTTTAATAACTAGATAAATAGAGACAACAAACGTTCCAAACCTCTTTGACTATCATTATATATCAATGGAGGATGCAAATATGCCCTAAAAAAATATTGTCATATTTTTTAATTTTACTCAAATATGTAGGTTTACCCCTATGAAAATATTGAATTTTTCCTTAAATGCTCTATATAGTGAAGCTTATACTCTTAGGTGTTGCTTAAAAATTTCTAACCACATTCTACATTTTTATTAACGTATTCTAAACTCTCTTTTATGGTTCATTGGCATCATTCTAATTTTTTTATAATTAATTTAGTAAAACTCCATATATTGCTTAAATTAGTGGACTAACCACTTTAAAATCATTAATAACTAGAGAAATGGAGACAACAAACGTTCCATACCTCTTTGACCATCATAATATATCAATGGAGGATGCAAATATGCCCTAAAACAATATTGTCATATTTTTTAATTTTACTCAAAAATATGTAGGTTACTACCCCTATGAAAATATTGAATTTTCGATAAATGCTCTATATAGTGAAGCTTATACTCTTTGGTGTGCTTAAAATTTCTAACCACATTATACATTTTTATTACTGTATTCTAAACTCTCTTTTATGGTTCATGGGAATCATTCTAATATTTTTAATTAATTTAGTAAAACTCCATATAATTTAGTGGACTCACCACTCTAAAATCATTAATAACTAGAGAAATAGAGACAACAAACGTTCCAAACCTCTTTGACCATCATTATATATCAATGGAGGATGCAAATATACCCTAAAACAATATTGTCATATTTTTTTTAATTTTACTCAAATAAGTAGGTTTACCCCTATGAAAATATTGAATTTTCCTTAAATGCTCTATATAGTGAAGCTTATACTCTTTTGTGTTGCTTAAAATTTCTAGCCACATTCTACATTTTTATTAATGTATTCTGTATCTCCTTTTTATGGTTCATGGGCATCATTCTAATTTTTTAAACAATTAATTTAGTAAAACATCATATATTGCTTAAATTAGTGACTAACACCTCTAAATCATTAATAACTAGAGAAATGAAGACAACAAACGTTCCAAACCTCTTTGATCATCATTATAGGTCAATGGAGGATGAAAATATGCCCTAAAACAATATTGTCATATTTTTTTAATTTTACTCAAATATGTAGGTTTACCCCTATGAAAATATTGAATTTTTCCTTAAATGCTCTATATAGTGAATCTTATACTCTTTGGTGTTGCTTAAAAATTTCTAACCACATCTACATTTTTATTAATGTATTCTGTACTCTCTTTATGGTTTCAAGGGCAACATTCTAATATTTTTACAATTAATTTAGTAAATCTCCATATATTGCTTAAATTAGTGGACTACCAGTGTAAAATCATAAAAATAACTAGAGAAATGGAGACAAGAACGTTCCAAACCTCTTTGACCATCCTTATATGTCAATGGAGGATTTAAATATGCCCTAAAACAATATTTTCATATTTTTTTAATTTTACCTCAAAATAGGTAGGTTTACCCCTATGAAATATTGACTATTTCGTTAAAATGCTCCATATAGGGAAGCTTATACTCTTTGGTGTTGCTTAAAAAATTTCTAACCACATTATACATGTTTATTAATGTATTCAACTAAACTCTCTTTATGGTTCTAGGGAATCATTCTAATTTTTTAAACAATTAATTTAGTAAAATTCCATATATTGCTTAAATGTAGTGGGGACTAACCACTCTAAAAATATTTAATAACTAGAGAAATGTAGACAAACAAACGTCAATCAAAAACCTCTGGAACCATCATTATATATATTATGGAGGATGCAATATGCCGAAAAAACCAATATTGTTAATATTTTTTAAATTTTACTACTCAAAATATGTAGGTTTTACCCCTATGAAAATATTAATTTTCTCGTTAAATGCTCTATATAGTGAAGCTTATACTCTTTGGTGTTGCCTTAAAAAAAATTCTAACCACATTCTACATTTTATTACTCTATTTAAACTCTCTTTTAATTGGTTCAATGGGCAATTCTAATATTTTTTATTAATATTTAGTAAAAACTCCTATAATTAGTGGACTAACCACTCTAAAATAATTAATACTAGAAATGGAGACAACAAACGTTCCAAACCTCTTGACCATCCTATATATCAATGGAGGATGCAATATGCCCTAAAACAATATTGTTATTTTTTAATTTTACTCACTCAAATATGTAGGTTTAACCCTATGAAAACTATTGAATTTTTTTTGTTAAATGCTCTATATATTGAAGCTTATACCTTTGGTGTTGCTTAAAATTTCTAACAACACATTCTCCACATTTTTATTATGTATTCTAAACTCTCTTTTAGGTTTTATGGTTCATGAATCATTCTAATATTTTTTAATTTAGATTTAGTAAACTCTCCTATAATTTAGTGGACTAACCACTCTAAAATATTAATAACTAGGAAATGGCGACAACAAACATTCCAAACCTCTTTGACATCATTAATATCAATTGAGATCAAATATGCCATAAAACACTATTGTCATATTTTTTTTAATTTTACTAACTCAAAATTGTAGGTTTACAACCCCTATAAAATATTGAATTTTTCCTTAAATCTCCTATATAGTGAAGGGCTTAAACTCTTTTGTTTTGCTTAAAAAATTTTAGCCACATTCTACATTTTTATTATGTATCTAAACTCCTTTATTGGTTCATGCATCATTCTAATTTTTTTTACTTAATTTAGTAAAACTCCATATAATACTTAAATTAGTGGACTAACCACTCTAAAATCATTAATAACTAGAGAATGGAGACACAAAACGTTCAAAACCTCTTTTACCATCTTATATGTCAATTGAGATGAAAATATGCCCCCCTAAAACCTATTGTCATATTTTTTTTAATTTTTAACCCCCTATGAAAAATTAAATTTTTTCCTTAACTGCTCTATATAGTGACGCTTTATACCTTTGGTGTTGCTCTTAAAAATTTTTAGCCACATGTCTCTTTTTATTAATGTATTCTAAACTCTCTTTTATTTGGTTCATGGGCCATTCTAATTTTTTTTTGTACAATTAATTTTAGTAAAACTCCCCCCATATAATGCTTAATTAGTAGAACTAACCCCTAATAAATCATTACACCAACTAGAGAAATGGAGACAAACGAACCCAAAACCCTCTTTGATCGCATTATATGTCATGGAGATGCAAAATGCCCTAAAACATCTTGTCATATTTCTAAATTTTACAACTCAATATGGTAGGTTTACCCCTATTGAACTATGATGTTTTTTTCGTTTAAATGCTCTATATAGTGAAGCTTATACACTTTTGTTTGCTTAAAAATTTCTATTGTTTCTCAACGGTTCACCTTCTACGTTTTTATTAATGTATTCTGTGAACTCTCTTTTATGGTTCATGGGAATCATTCTGTTTTTTTATAATTAATATAGTAAAAACTCCATATATTTTGCTTAATTTAATGGACTAATTGTCGGCACCTAAAATCATAACTAACTAGGAAAGAAATGGAGACACCAAACGTCCTGACCTCTTTGACCATCCTTTATATGTCAATGGAGGATGCAAATATGCCCTAAAACAATATTTCATATTTTATTTTTAAATTTTACCTACTCAAAATATGTAGTTACCCCTAGAAAATATTGAATTTTCGTTAAATGCTTCATAAGTGGACGCTAATACTCTTTGGGTGTTCTTAAAATTGTAACCACATCTACATTTTTATTATGTAATTCTAAACTCTCTTTTATTGTTCATGGGCATCATTCTATTTTGTTTTTATAACTAATTTTTTAAAAGTGAAACTCCATATATTGGTAAATTAGGTAGACTAACCATTCTAAATCTGTTAATTAACTAGATAAATGGAGGACAAACACGTTCGCAAACCCTTTTGATTAACCATCGTTATATATCAATGGAGGATGCCAATATGGCCCTAAAACAATATTGGTCATATTTTTTTTAATTTTACTCAAAATATGTAGGTTTACCCCTATGAAGAAGTATTGCATTTTTGCTTAAATGCTCATATAGTGAAGCTTACTTTTAGGTGTTGCTTAAAAATTTCTTACCACATTCTACTTTTTATTAATGTATTCAAAACTCTCTTTGTATGGTTCATGGGCCATTCTCAGTCCTAATTTATTTTTCTAATTATTTAAAGTACAGCCACCTCCATAATTGCTTAATTAGTGGACTAACCACTTTCGTCCTAAAATCATTAATAACTAGAGAATGGAGACAACAAACGTTCCACCTCTTTGCCATCTATATATCAATGGCAGGATGCAAATATACCTAAAACAATATGTCATATTTTTTTTTAATTTTACTCAAAATATGTAAGGTTTACCCCTATAAACATTTTGAAATTTTTCCTTAAATTCTCTATATAGTGAAACTTAGACTCTTTTTGTGTTGCTTAAAAATTTCTTTCTAGCCACATCTACATTTTTAGTAATGTATTCTAAATCTTTGCCGCTTTTAATATGGTGTCATGGGCACTTTCTAACTTCTTTACAATTAATTTAGTAAAACTCCATATATTGCGTAATTAGTGGACTAACACTCTAAAATCAATTAATAACTAGAGAACGGAGACACAACGTTCCAAACCTCTTTGATCACATTATATGTCATTGGAGGATGAAAATAAATGCCCTAAAACAATATTTTATATTTTTTAATTTTATTCCAAAATATGTGGTTTTAACCCCCTATGAAATATTGACTTTTTTATTAAATGCTCTATATGGTGAGGCTTTATACTCTTGGTGTTGCTTAAAATTTCAATTAAACCACATTCTACAGTTTTATTAATTTATTCTACACTCTCTTTTTATGGTTCATGGGGATCATTTCTAATTTTTTTTAATTAATTTTAGTAACCCCCAGATAATTGCTTAAATTTTGTTGACTAACTACTCGTAAAATCTTAATAACTAGAGGATGGCGACAACAAACGTTCAAAAAAACCTCTGGAACCATCATTATATATCAATGGAGGATGCAAATATGCCAAAAAACATATTTTATATTTTTTTAATTGACTATTTTACTCAGCATATGTAGGGTTTAACCCTTATGAAATATTGATTTTCTTTCTCTCGTTAAATGCTCTAAGAGTGAACTTATACTCTTTGGTGTTCCTAAAATTTCTGAACCACATTCTATACCATTTTTTATTACACTATTCTAAACTCTCTTTATGGTCATGGAATCATTCTAATATTTTTTAATTAATTTAGTAAAACTCCATATAATTTAGTGGACTAACACTCTAAAAATAATAAACTATAGAGAAATGGAGACAACAAACGTTCCAAAAACCAAAAACCTCTTGTGAGACTTTGAAACCATCATCATATATCAATGGAGGATGCAATATGCCCAAAACAATATTGGTCATATTTTGTTTTAATTTTACTCAAAATATGTAGTTTACCCCTATGAAAATTGTTAAATTTTTCGTTAAATGCTCTATATAATGAAGCTTATACACTTTGTGTTGCTTAAAAATTTCTAACCACATTCTATCTACGTTTTTAGTAATGTATTCTAAACCTCTCCTAAACTCTCTTTATGTTCATGGGCAATCATTCTGTTTTTTTTTTTTTTTTATACTTACTAATCTGTAAAACTCACATATATTGCTTAAATTAATGGATTATCAACCACTCTAAAATCATAAATAACTAGGAGTAATGGAGACAACAAACGTTCCAAGAGGCCTCTTGAACCATCCTTATATGTCAATGGAAGGATGCAAATATGGCCTACAACAATATTTTCATCATATGTTTTAATTTTACACCTCAAAATAATGTAAGGTTTACCCCTATGCAACATATTGGAATTTTTTTTGTTAAATGTTAATATAGTGAAGCTTATACTCTTTGGTGTTGCTTAAAATTTCTAACCACATTCTACATTTTTTATTAATGTATCTAAACTCCTCTTTTATTGTCTCATTCTAATTTTCTTATAACTAAATTTAGTGAAACTCCATATATTGCTTAACTTGAGTAACTAACCATTCTAAAATCTTTAATAACTAGATTAATGAGACACAACAAACGTTCGCAAACCTCTTTGACCATATTATATCAATGGAGGATGCAAAATATGCCCTAAAAAACAATATTGTTCATATTTTTTAATTTTACCTCAAAATATTAGGTTACCCCTATGAAAGATTGAATTTTTTTTGCTTAAATAAATGTGTCTATATAGTGAAGCTTATACTTTAGGTGTTGCTTAAAATCTCTTTACCACATTCTATACATTTTATTAATGTAGTCAAAACTCTCTTTTTTTGGTTCAATGGGATCATCTAATTTTATTTTTATAATTAATTAGTAACCCTCCATAGATTGCTTAAATAGTGGACTCACACTCTAAAAGGGTTGTCTAATAATAGGAAATTGAGAAACACACGTCCCAAACCTCTTTGAACCATCATTATATAATATATCAATGGAGGAGCAAATATACCTAAACAAATTGTCATATTTTTTAATTTTACTAAAATATGTAGGTTTACCTATGAAAATATTTATTTTTTCTTAAATGCTCTTATAGTGAAGCTTCTACTCTTTTGTGTTGCTTAAAAATTCTAGCCACATTCTACACTTTTTATTAATTGTTTCTAAACTCTCCTTTTATGGTTCATGGGCATTAATCATTTCTGTTTTTTTTTTTTATATTATAATATAGTAAACTCCATATATTGCTTACAATGTTAGGGACTAACCATTCTAAAATCCTTAATTTAATAACTAGATTAAATAGACAACAAAAGTTCCAAACCTCTTGACTATCTGATATATCAATGGGGATCAAATTATGCCCTAAAAAACTATTGCAATATTTTTTTTAATGTTTACTCAAAATATGTAGGTTTAGCTCTCCTATGAAAATATTGAATTTTTCTCTAAATGCTCTATAATAGTGAAGGCTTATATACTCTTAGGTGTTGCTTAAAAAATTCTAACCACATTCTTTCTCTACAATTTTTTTATTAACCTATTTCGGTAAACTTGCTCTTTTATGGTTCATTGGCAAATCATCTACTTTTTTTTTATAATTAATATTTAGCAAATTCCATAATATTGCTGTTTAAATTAGTGATAAAAAAATAACCACTTTAAAAAAATTTAATAACTAGAGAAATGGGAGACACAAACGTTCCATACCTCTTTGACCATCATACTATATCAATGGAGGATAGAAATTCCTAAACAATATTGTCATATTTTTTAATTTTTACACTCAAAATATGTAGGTTTATACTACCGACCACCCCTATGAAAATAATTGATTTTTTCGATAAATCTCTATATAGTGAAGCTATACTCTTTGTTTGCTTAAAATTCTAACCACATTATTACATTTTATTACTGTAAATTCGAAACTCTCTTTTATGGTTCATTATGGGACTCATTCTACTCTTTTTTTTTATTACTTATTACACCCCCTTACCAACCTACAAACAAAATACTCCATATAACTTTATTGACGAAACCACTCTAAATCCTAAAATAATTAATAACTAGAAATGGAGACAAAACGTTCCAACCTCTTTTGACCATCTTATTTATCATGGAGGATGCAAATAGCCCTAAAACCATTTTTTTTTTTTTTTTGTCAATTTGTTTTTATTTAACACCTAACTCCAAAATATGTAGTTTACCTATAAAAATATTGATTTTTTCGTTAAATAAATGCTCTTAAATAGTGGAAGCTTATTATACACTTTGGTGTTTCTTAAAAATTTCTAAAACCACATTCCTACATTTTTATTATGTCTCTAAACTCTCTTTTATTGTTCATTGGGCATCATTCTAATTTTTTCATACTAATGTAGTGAAACTCCATATATTGCTAAATTAGTGGACTCACCATCTAAAATCTTTAATAACTAATAAATTAGAGACAAATCAAAAAACTTTTCCAAACCCTGACTATCATTAATACATGTAGGAGCAAATTGCCCTTCCCTAAAACAATATTGTTCATATTTTTTTTATTTTTACCACTACACTCAAAATTGTGGTTTATTAACCCCTCTGAAAATGTTGATTTTTCCTTAAAAATAAAAAATGCCTCTATATAGTGGAAGCTTATACTCTTAGGTGTTGCTTAAAATTTCTAACCACATTCGAACATTTTATTAACGTACTAATCAAACTTCTCTTTTATATGGTTCATTGGCAATCATTCTAATTTTTTTTAATAATAATTTAGTAAAACTCCATATAATTGCTTAAATTAGTGGACTATTAACCACTTTAAAATCATTAATAACTAAGAGAAATGGAGACAACAAACGTCCATACCCTCTTTGACCAGTCATAATATAATCAATGGAGATGCAAATATCCCTCAAAACAATATTGGTCATATTTTTGTTTTTTTAATTTTACTCAAAATATGTAGGTTTACTACCCCTTGACAATATTGCATTTTTCGTGAAAAATTGATGCTCTATTAGTGAAGCTTATAACTCTTCTTTGGTTTAGCTTAAAAATTTTCTAACTAACCACATTATAACATTTTTAAATAATTACTGTATTGTCTAAACTCTCTTTATATGGTTCATGGGAACATTCCTAATATTTTTAAAATAATTTAGTAACTACTTCTACTCCATTTAATTTAGTGGACTCACCACTCTAAATATTAATAACTAGAGAATAGAGACAACAAACGTCCAAACACCCTCTTTTGACCATCATTATATCAGAATGGAGGATGCAAATATAACCCTAAACAAAAATATTGTTCATATTTTTTTTAATTTTACTCAAATAAGTAGGTTTACTACTATTTTTTTTTTTTTTTAATACCCTATACGGCTTACCCCTATGAAAATATTGAATTTTTCCTTAAATGCTCTATATAGTGAAGCTTATCTCTTTTGTGTTGCTTAACAATTTTCTAGGCCAAGAATAGCCACATTCTTTCTTCTTTTTAGTAATGTATTCGTACTCTCTTTTTATGGTTTCTGGCATATTCTAATTTTGTTAACAATAATTTTAGTAAAACATCATATATTGCTTAAATAGTGGACTAACCACTCTAAAATCATTAATAACTAGAGAATTGACAACAACTTCCAAAACCTCTTGAACCATCATTATATGTCAATGGAGATGAAACTATGCACTAAAACAATATTTCATATTTTTTTAATTTTATACTCAAATATGTAGGTTACCCCTAATGAAATATTGAATTTTTCCTTAATGCTCTATATAGTGAATCTTATACTCTTTGTTGTTCTTAAACATTTTAGCCACATTCTCGTTTTTCTTAATGTATTCTAACTCACTCTCTTTTAGGTTTCAAGGGCAACATTCTAATATTTTTGACAATTAATTTAGTAAATCATCCATATATTGCTTAAATTAGTGGCAACCAGTTAAAATCATAATTAAACTAGAGAAATGGAGACAAGAAACGTTCAAACTCTTTGACCCTCCTTATATGTCAATGGAGGATTTAAATATCCTAAACAAGATTTTCTCATATTTTTTTAAATTGTTACTCAAATTATGTAGGTTTCCCCACCTATGAAAATAGTGACTATTTAGTTAAATGCTCCATATAGTGAGCTTCTACTCTTTGGTGTTGCTTAAACTTTCAACCCCTTATACATTTTTATTAATGTATTCTAAACTCTCTCTCTTTTATGGTGTTCTAAGTGAATCATTCTAATTTTTTAACATTAATTTAGGTAAAATTCCATTATTGCTTAAATTAGTGGACTACCACACTCTAAAAATTTATAACTAGAGAAATGTAGACAACAAACGTTCAAAACCTCTGGAACCATCATTTAATATTATGGAGGATCAAATAATGCCGAAAACACAATATTGGTAATATTTTTTTTAATTTTAACTACTCAAAAATGTAGGTTACCCCTATGAAAATATTTGAATTTCTCGTAAATGGCTCTATAAGTGAAGCTTAACTTTTGGTGTTGCTTAAAAAAATTCTACTAACCACATTCTTCTAAACATTTTTATTACTCCATCTAAAACTACTCTTTATGGGTCAATTGTGGGGGGAAATCATTCTAATATTTTTTTAATTAATTTAGTAAAACTCATATAATATATTGGACAACCACTGGGGTTAAACTCGATTAATAACTAAGAAATTTAGACACCAACGTCCAAACGCAAACCTCTTTGAACCATCATTATATAGCATGGAGGATGCAATATGCCCTAAAACATAGTGTCATATGTTTTTTTAATTTTTTACTCAAATATGTAGGTTTACCCCTATAACATATTGAATGTTTCGTTAAATAAAAGAATGCTCTATATATGAAGTTATACACGTTGGTGTTGCTTTAAAAATTTCTAAAACCACATTCCCATTTTTATTTGTTTCTAACTCTCTTTTCTTTGTTAATGCATCATTCTAATTTTTTTATACTAATTTAGTGACACTCCATATATTTGTTAAATTAGTGGACGAACCTTCTAAAATCTTTAATAACTAGATAAATAAGCAACAAACGTTCAAAAACCTCTTTACTATCATTATAGGTATCAATGGAGGATGCAAATTGCCCTAAAAAAATATTGTCATATTTTTTTTAATTTACTACTCCAAATATGTAGGTTTTACCCCTATGAACATAATTGATTTTTCCTTACATGCTCTATATAGTGAAGCTTATTACTCTAGGTGTTTCTTAAAAATTTCTAACCACATTCTATACATTTTTATTAACGTATTCGAAACTCTCTTTTATGGTTGCACATTGGCATCATTCTAATTTTTTTATAATTAATTTATAAACATCCATATATTGCTTAAATTAGTGACTAACCACTTGAAAATCATTAATAACTAGAGAAACGGAGACAAAAAAACAAACGTTCCAGTACCTCTTTGCCATCTATATATCATGGAGGATGCCATATGCCCTAAAACAAAATGTCATATTTTTTAGTTTTACTCAAATATGTAGTTTACTTACCCCTATGAAAATATTGAAATTTTTTTCGATAAATGCTCTATATAGTAAGGCTTAACTCTTTGGTGTTCTTAAAATTTCTAACGACATTATCACTTTTTATTGCTGTATTCTAAACTTCTTTATGGTTCATGGAATCCTTCTAATATTTTTTTAATTAATTTAGTAAAAATCCATAGAATTTAGTGGGACTCACCAGCTCTAAAATCATTAATAACTAGGAAATTGGAGACGACAACAAACGTTCCAAACCAAACCTCTTTGAACCATCATTAATATCAATGGAGGATTCAAATATGCCATAAGAACAATATGTCATATTTTTTTTTAATTTTTACTCAAAATATGTAGGTTTACTCCCTATGAAACTATTGAATTTTTTCCTTAAATGCTCTATAAGTGAGCTTATAACTCTTTTGTGTTGCGTAAAAATTTCTAAGCCACATTCTAACATTTTTATTAATGTATTCTCACTCTCTTTTGGTTCATGGGCATCCTTCTAATATTCTTACAAAATTAATTTAGTAAAACTCCTATATTGCTCTAAATTAGTTGAGCTAACTCACTCTAAAATCCTTAATAACTATGAGAAAATGGAGACAACAAACGTCCAAAACCTCGTTGACCACATTATATGTCAAATGTAGGTGCAAATAGGCTCTAAACAATAGTTGTCATATTTTTTTTAAATTTACCAAAATATGTAGGTTTACCCCTATGAAAATATTAAATTTTTCCTTAAATGCTATATAGTGAAAGCTTATACACTTTGGTGTTGCTTAAAAATTTCTAACCACATTATAAACATTTTATTATGTATCCGAACTCTCTTTTATGTTCAAGGGAATCAATTCTAATTTTTTGATTTTTAACAATTAAATTTAGTAAACTTCCAGATATGCTTAAATTAGTGGACTAACCACTCTAAACAAAATAAATTTTAAATAACTAGGAAGAAATGGAGACAACAAACGTCCAAACCTCTGGAAAGAACCATCATTATATATATGGAGGATGCAAATATGGCCGAAAAACAATATTGAATAATTTTTTTAATTTTACTCACTTACACTCAAAATATGTAGGGGTTTACCCCTCTGAAAATAATTGAATTTCCTCGTTAATGCTCTATATAGTGAAGCTTAATACTCTTTTGTGTTGCTTAAAAAAAAAATCTAACTAAAAAAAACTTCTAACCAATTCTATTCTATCTATCTAAAATCTAAACAATTTTTATTATTATTTACTATCTATTCCTAAACTCTCTTTTATGGTTCATGGAATATTCTAATATGTTTTTTTAATTTAATTATAGTAAAACTCCATATATTTAGTGGACAACCACTCTAAAAAAATAATTAAATAACAGAGAATGGAGACAGCAAACGTTCCCACCTCTTTGATGTGACCATCATATATTCAATGGAGGATCAATATGCCATAAAACAATATTGTCATATTTTTTTTATTTTACTACCACTCAAAATATGATGTAGGTTTTAATAAACCCCTATGAAAATTGAATGTTTCGTTATGCTCTATAAAGTAAACTTATCACTTTGGTTGGTTCTTAAAAATTTTCTAACACATTTACATTCCAATTCTAATCTAAAGTTTTTATTAATGTATTCTAAACTCAAACTCTCTTTATTTATGGTTCATGGGCAATCATTCTGGTTTTTTGTTTTTATAATGTAATTAGTGTAAACTCCATCTATTGCTCTAAATTAGTGGACTAACCATTTCTAAATCTTTCTAACTAGGATAAATAGAGACAACAAACGTTCCAAACCTCTTTGAACTATCATTATATATCAATGGAGGATGCAAATATGCCTAAAAAAATATTGTCCAATTTTTTTTAATTTTACTACTCAAATATGTAGTTTACCCCTATGAACATATGAAGTTTCCTTAATGCTCTATATAGAGTGAAGCTTATATATCTCTTAAGTGTTGCTTAAAAATTTCTAACCACCTTCTACATTTTTTTATTAACTATTCTAAACTCTCTTTTTATGGTTCATTGGCATCATTCTAATTTTTTTTATAATTAATGTTAGCAAAATTCCTATATTGCTTAACATTAGTGACTAATAACCACTTTAAAAAAATCATTAATAACTAAGAATGGAGACAAAAAACGTTCCATAAACCTCTTTGACCACATAATATATCAATGGAGGATGCATGCCTAAAACAATATTGTCATATTTTTTAATTTACTCAAAATTGTAGGTTTACTCTACCCCCTATGAAAATTGAATTTTTCGATAAATGCCTCTATAATCGTGAAGCTTATACTCTTGGTGTTGCTTAAAAATTTCTAACCACATTATACATTTTTTTACTGATTTCTAAACTCCTTTGTATATGTTCATGGGAATCATTCTAATTTTTTAATTAATTAGTAAAACCCATCTCATTTATTGGATATAACCACTCTAAAATAATTAATAACTAGAGAAATGGAGACAACAACGTTCCAAACCTTTGTTTTTGACCATCATTATAATATCATGTGAGGATGCAAATATGCGCCCTAAAACAATTTGCACATTGTTTTAATTTTACACTCAAATATGTAGGTTTACCACTATAAAAATAGTGAATTTTTCGTTAATGCTCTATATAGGCAGCTTATACACTTTGGGTGTTGCTTTAAAAATTTCTATCCACATTCTATTCTACATTTTTATTAATGTATTCTAACTCTCTTTAATTGTTCAATGGGTCTCATTCTAATTTTTTATAACTATTTACGTGAACTCCTATATTGGCTTAAATTGTGGAAACCATCTAAAAATCTTTAATAACTAAGATAAATAGAGACAACAAAAACGTTTCCAAACCTCTTTGCTATCATTATATATCATGGAGGATGCAAATATTGCCCTAAAAAATATTGTCATATTTTCTTAATTTTTACTCAAAATAGTAGGTTTCCCCTAATGAATATTGAATTTTGTCCTAAAATTTTAAATGCTCTATATATGAAGCTCATACTCTTAGTAGGTTTTGCTTAAAAAAAATTTCTAAAACTTTCTAACCACATTCTATCTAACATTTTTATTGAACGTATTCTAACTCTCTTATGGTTCATTGGCAATCATTCTAATTTTTTAAATTAATTTAGTAAACTCCATATATTGCTTAAATTAGTGGACAACCACTTTAAAATCATTAATAACAGAAGAAATGGATCGAACAACGTTCCACATACCTCTTGACCATCAGAATATAATCATGGAGGATGCAAATATGCCCTAAAACAATATTGTCATATTTTTTTAATTTTATTACTCAAAAATAGGTAGGTTTTACTACCAACTAACCGCCTATGAAATATGAATTTTTCGATAATGCTCTATATCGTGAACGTATAATCCTTTGGTGTAGCTTAGAATTTCTAACCACCTTAAACATTTTTTATATTACTGTAATTCTTAAACTCTCCTTTATGGGTTCATGGTAACATTCTAATTTTGTTAATTACTTAGTAAAACTCCATATAATTTAGTGACTCTCACCACTCTAAATCATTAATAAACTAGAGAAATAGAGAACAGGAACAAACGTTTCCAAACCTCTTTGACCATCATTAATATATCAATGGAGGATGCAATATACCCTAAAACAATATTGTATATTTTTTTAATTTTACTCAAAATAAGTAGTTCCCCTATGAAAATATTGAATTTTTCCTTAAATGCGCTATATAGTGAAGCTATACTCTTTTGTGTGCTTAAAATTTTCTAGCCCACATTCTACATTTTTATTTATTAATGTATCCTGTACTCTCTTTAATGGTTCAGGGATCCATTCTAATTTTTTACAATTATTTAGTAAAACATCATATAATGCTTAAATTATTGGACTAAACCACTCTAAAAAAATCATTATAACAGATAACTGAAGACATAACAAACGTTCCAACCTCTTTGATATCATTATATGTCAATGGAGGATGAAAATATGCCCTAAAACAATATTGTCATATTTTTTTAATTTTACTCAAAATATGTAGGATTTATTACGACCCCGATGAAAATATGATTTTTCCTTAAAGGCTTATAATAGTGAATCTATACTCTTGGTGTTGCGTAAAAATTTCTAACCACATTCTTTCTACATTTTTATAATGTATTCTGTACTCCTCTGTTATGGTTCAAAGGCAACATTTTCTATATTTTACAATTAATTTATTAAAATCTCCATATCTTGCTTAATTAGTGGACTAACCACGTAAAAATTCATAAATAACTAGAGAAATGGAGACAAGCAAACGTTTCCAAAAACCTCTTGAGTGACCATCCTATATGTCAATGGAGGATTTAATTGCCCTAACAAAACAATATTTCATATTTTTTTAATTTTACTCAAAATATGTAGTTTAATATACCCTTGAAAATTTTTATTGACTATTTCGTTAAATGCTCCATATAGTGAAGCTTATAATCTTTGGTGTTGCTTAAAAATTTCTAACCACATTATCTTTTTATTAGTTATCTAAACTCTCTTTATGGTTCTATGGATCATTCTAATTTTTTAACAATTAATTTAGTAAAATTCATATATTGCTTAAATTAGTGGACTAAACCCACTCTAAATATTTATAACTAAGAAATGTAGACAACAAACGTTTCAAAACCGTCTGGAAACCATCTTATATATTAATGGAGGATGCAAATATGCCGAAAAACAATATTGTAATATTTTTTAATTTTACACTTACTCACAATGATTTAGGGTTTACCCCCTATAAAAGTTGCTGTGTGTGGCTCAATTTCTCGTTGCAATAATGCTCTATATAGTGAAGCTTATATACTCTTTGGTGTTGCTTAAAAAATTTCTAAACCACTTCTAACATTTTTATACTCTATTTAAACTCTCTTTTATTACTGGTGCCATGGGAACTTCTAATATTTTTTTGTAAATATTTAGTAAACTTTCAACTAAACACCCATATAATTTAGTGGACTAACCCTCTAAAAAATAATTAATAACTAGAAATGGAGACAACAAACGTTCCAAACCTCTTTGATGAAGATTTGACCATCATATATATCGAAATGGAGGAAAGCAATATGCCCTAAAACGAATATTGTTATTTTTTTTTAATTTTACACTACGTTTACTCAAAATATGTAGGTTAACCCTATAAAACTATTGATTTTTTTTGTTAAATGCTCTATTATATTGGAGCTTATACCACTTTGGTGTTGCTAAAAAAATTCTTAAACAACCACATTTCCACATTTTTTATTATTGTATTCTAAACTCCTCTTTTATGTTCATGGGCATCATTTCTTCATTCTCATTTTTTTTATAACTAATTTAGTGAACTCCAGATATTGCTTTAAATGTAGTGCTACCTCTAAAATCTTTAATAACTAAGATAATAGAGACAAAAACAAACTTCCCAAACCTCTTATGATTCCACCAAACCTCTTTGACTATATCATTATATATAATGGAGGATTCAAATATGGCCCTAAAAAATAATTGTCATATTTTTTTTAATTTCAAACTCAACATAATGTAGGTTTAAACCTTAACCCCTATGTAAAATTGAATTTTTTTTCCTTAATGAATGCTCTAATAGTGAAGCCGTATAACTCTTAGGTGTTGCTTTAAACAATTTCTAAACCTTCTACTAACCACATTCTACACATTTTAGTAACGTATTCTAAACTCTAAACTCTCCTTTAATGGTGTCTCATTATATTCCATCATTGGCATCATTCTCATTTTTTTTTATAATTACCTTCACCCTTCGTTAACCCACTCATATTTTGCTTAATTAGTGGACTAACCACGTAATTAAAAAATCATTAATAATAATAGAGGAAACGGAGACAACAAACGTTCCATCCACCTCGTTTGACCATCATAATAATATCAATGGAGTAGAATCTGCCCATCAAATCAAAATGTCTAATTTTTAATTTTAAACTACAACACTTTAACACTTACTCAAAATATGTCGGGTAGTTACTACCCTATGAAAATATTGAATTTTCGATACATGCTCTAATATATTGAAGCTTATAACTCTTGGTGTTGCTAAAAATTTCTTAACCACATTATAACAATAAAAATTTTTTAATTACTGTCGAATTCTAAACTCTCTTTTATATGGTTCATGTGTGAATATTCTCTCTTTTTACTTCCTTTAGTTCCACACCCCTCCTATCCTTGTCTTTCTTTGACTCAACCACTCTAAAAAAAATCATTACTAACTAGAGAAATGTTGAGACAACCAACGTTCCAAACCCTCTTTGAATTGAACCATCCATTATTATCATGGAGATGCAAATATAAATACCTAATAATAATAAATCCCTCTGAAAAAAACAAATATTGTCATATTTTTTTTAATTACTCAAAAACTAGTAGTTTATATTATAGTATTTAAACTAATATATACCATACCCCTATGAAAAGATTGAATTTTTCCTTACATAAATGGAATGCTCTATATAGTGAAGCTTATACTCTTTTTGTGTGTTGCTTAAAAATTTTCTAGCCACATTCTAACATTTTATTAATGTATTCTGTACTCTCTTTTATGGTCAATTGTATCATTCTAATTTTTTAACAATATTTAGTAAACATCAATATTATGCTTAAATTATTGGACTAACCACTCTAAAATAAAATCATTAATAGCTAGACAATTGAGACAACAAACGTTCGCAAACCTCTTTGATTTGAACGACCAGCATTCTATGTTCAATGGAGGATGAAAATATTATGCCCTAAATAATAAAAAAAACAATATTGTCATATGTTTTTAATTTTTACTTCAAAAATAGGAGGGTTTACCCCTATGAAATCTTGAAATTTTCCTTAAATGCCTATATAGTGAATCTTATACTCTTTGGTGTTGCTGTTGCTTAAAAATTTTTAGTAAGGCCAATCTAAACGTTTTAATTAATTTTTCCAATTCTAAACTCTCCCTTTTATGTTCAAGGGAAGGGCAACAGTCTAATATTTTTTACAATGAATTTATTAATCTTCCATATATGCTTAATTAATTAGTGGACTTACCCAGTGTAAAATCATAATAACTAAGAGAAATGGAGACAAAAGAGAAACGTTCACCAACAACCTCTTTGACCATCCTTATAATGTCAATGCAGATTTAAATATGATATGCCCTAAAACAAAATCTTTCCAATTTTTTTTTAATTTTACTTACAACACTCAAAATTCTGTAGGTTTAAACCCCCTATGAAATATTGACTATTTCGTAAAATGCTCCATATAGTGAAAGCTTATACTCTTTGGTGTTGCTTAAAAATTTCTAACCCTCACATTCATAAAAGCTTTTTATTAAGTATTCTAGAATTCTAAACCTCTCTTTTATGGTTCTACTACTAGGGAATCATTCTAATTTTTTTAACAACAATTAATTTAGTAAAATTCCATAGTATTGCTAAAGTATGACTAAACCCCCTCTAAAATATATTTAATAACTAGAGATGTAGACAACAACTTTTCAAAACCTCTGGAACCATCCTTATATATTAATGGAGGAATGCAATATGCCGAAAAAAAAAAACAATCTTGTAAAATATTTTTTTTATTTGACCCTCACAAATGTAGGTTTATTACTAACTACCCCTATGACAATATTGGAATTTCCCCGTTTCTCGTTAAAAAAATCCTCTATATAGTGAAGCTTAATAACTCTGGGTGTTGCTTGCTTACAAAAAAAATTTTCTAACCACATTCTAATTTTTAATTACTCTATTCTAAAACTCTCTTTTATGGTTTCATGGGAATCCATTCTACTATTTTTTTTTTTAATTAATTTATTAAAACTCCATATAATTTAGTGACTAACCACTCTAACTAAAATAATTAATAACTAGAGAAATGGAGAAAAACAAACGTTCCAAAACCTCTTTGACAACTCATCCTTATATATCAATGGGATGGAGGATGCAAATAATGCCTAAAACAAGATTGTCAATTTTTTTAATTTTACTACTACTCAAAATATGGAGGGTTTAACTCAAAGATATGAGGAGTAGAACTAAGAAAAAGGAAAATGAGGAGGCCACGAGGAGAGGGGAGAAAAAGTTAGCGCAAAGAGATAAAAAAGGAGGTACAGGGAACAAAGAAGGGGGAGAGGCCTCGCAGTCGGGGGGGCGGAAAAGGAGAAGCAGTACAGATGGAAAAGGAAGGCCCTCGCCCCTCTCGTAAAAATATTGAATTTTTCCGTTAAATGCTCTATATAGTGAAGCTTTATACACTTTGATACACACTTTGGTGTGCTTTAAAATTTTCAACCACATTCCATTCCACATTTTTAATTAAGTGTATTCTAAACTCTCTTTTAATTTAATTGTTCATCGGTGCATCATTCTCCTTTTTTATTCCCTAAACAAACCCTTTTTAGCTTGCATAAACGGTCTTACCATGAATCAATTGCGCATTTAAAATTAGCAAACTTACAATGGGTGTCGACCTATTGCCATCATAGATAATACCACTACCTTTTAATCTCAAACAAAGATTCTATTTATGTAAACACAGATAGCTATCCAGCATATTCCCACGTACATGGCTTTAATACGCAAATACGCTAATCCCATTCACATCCCGATCAATCGCTATCTAAACACAACCTCTTATGGACTATCTATAATATATTCAATGAGTGGATGCAAAATATGTTACCGCATGGGGTTCCCTAAAGTGGTTGACAAAAATAAAATTGTCATATTTTTTTAAATTTTACTTTTACTAAATAATGTAGTTGTTTAAAATACTATATACAATTATTTACTACCCTATGAAATATTAATTTTTCCTTAAAAATAATAACTGTCTATAATAGTGAAGCTTATAAACTATACTCTAGGGTGTTGCTTAAAAATTTCTACCAACTCTACATTTTTTTATTTACGTATCCTAAACTCTCTTTTATGGTTCATTGGCAATCATTCTAATTTTTTTATAATTAAGTTAGTAAACTACTCCATTATGCTTTTAATATCAACCAGTGGTCACGCCTTAGTAAATCCACTTTATAACATCATTAATTAAACCCCTCTATGAGACACCCGGAGTACACGCCACAAACTCTTCCAATATCCCTTCTTTGCCATCATAAGTATCATCAATGGAGGATGCAAATAATGCCCTAAACAACCCAAAATGTCATATTTTTTTTAATTTTACTCAAATTTAGGTTTACTACCCCTAAATGAAAATTTGAATTTTTTCGATAAATGAGCCTCTCTATAGTGAAGCTTATACTCTTTGGTGTTGCTTAAAATAAAATGTGTGCGTAACCACATATACATTTTTATTACTGTATGCTAAACTCTCTTTAATGATGGTTCATGGGACTCATTCTAATATTTTTTTAATTAATTTTTAGAAAACGCCATAATTTGTGGACCTCAACACTCTAAAATCATTAATACTAGAGAAATGAGAACAACAAACGTTTCAACCTCTTGACCATCATTATATAATCATGGAGGATGCACACTATACCCTAAAACACTATTGTCATTTTTTTTAATTTTACACTCAAAATAAGTAGGTTTACCCCACTATGAACATATTGAATTTTTCTTAAATGCTCTATATAGTGAAGCTTATACTCTTTTGTGTTTGCTCTTAAATTTTTCTATCCACATTCTAACATTTTTATTAATGTTATTCTGTACTCTCCTTTATGGTTCATGGGATCATTCTAATTTTTTTAACAATTAATTTAGTAAAACCTCAATAATTGCTAAAATTCGTGGCTAACACTCTAAAACATTAATAGCTAGAGAAATGGAGACAACAACGTTCCAACCTCTTTGACCATCATTATATGTAATGGCGGAATGAAAATATGCCCCTAAAACAATTTGTCATCTTTTTTTTTTAATTTTACCCCTCAAAATATGTAGGTTTACCCTAATGAAATATTGAATTTTTTCCTCCTGTTAAATGCCTCTATATATGTAATCCTAACTCTTTTGGTGTTTCTTAAACTTTTTAGCCACATTCTAAATGGTTTTATTAATGTTATTCTAAACCCTCTCTTTATGGTTGCAAGGGCAACATTCTAAATATTTTTTACAATTAATTTGAGTAAATCTCCATTATTGCTTAAATTAGTGGACTAACACAGGGTAAAATCAATAAATAACTAGAGAATGGAGACAAGAAAAAACCGTTCTTAACCTCTTTGACCATCCTATATGTCAATGATATATAGAGCATTTAACAAAAAATTCAATATTTTCATAGGGTGTAAACCTACATATTTTGAGTTAAAATTAAAAAAAATATGACAATATTGTTTTAGGGCATATTCGAATCCTCCATTGAATATAATGATGGTCAAAAGAGAGTTGGAACATTTGTTGTCTCCGTTTCTCTAGTTAATAAAGATTTTAGAGTGGTTAGTCCACTAATTTAAGCAATATAATGGAGTTTTACTAAATTAATTATTAAAAATTAGAATGATCCCATGAACCATAAAAGAGAGTTTAGAATACATTAATATAAATGTAGAATGTGGTTAGAAAATTTTAAGCAACACCAAAGAGTATAAGCTTCACTATATAGAACATTTAACGAAAAATTCAATATTTTCATAGGGGTAAACCTACATATTTTGAGTAAATTAAAAAAAATATGACAATATTGTTTTAGGGCATATTCGAATCCTCCATTGACATATAATGATGGTCAAAGAGATTTGGAACATTTGTTGTCTCCGTTTCTCTAGTTAATAAAGATTTTAGAGTGGTTAGTCCACTAATTTAAGCAATATATGGAGTTTTACTAAATTAATTATTAAAAAATTAGAATGATGCCCATGAACCATAAAAGAGAGTTTAGAATACATTAATAAAATGTAGAATGTGGTTAGAAATTTTTAAGCAACACCAAAGAGTATAAGCTTCACTATATAGAGCATTTAACGAAAAATTCAATATTTTCATAGGGGTAAACCTACATATTTTGAGTAAAATTAAAAAAATATGACAATATTGTTTTAGGGCATATTCGAATCCTCCATTGACATATAATGATGGTCAAAGAGATTTGGAACATTTGTTGTCTCCGTTTCTCTAGTTAATAAAGATTTTAGAGTGGTTAGTCCACTAATTTAAGCAATATATGGAGTTTTACTAAATTAATTATTAAAAAATTAGAATGATGCCCATGAACCATAAAAGAGAGTTTAGAATACATTAATAAAATGTAGAATGTGGTTAGAAATTTTTAAGCAACACCAAAGAGTATAAGCTTCACTATATAGAGCATTTAACGAAAAATTCAATATTTTCATAGGGGTAAACCTACATATTTTGAGTAAAATTAAAAAAATATGACAATATTGTTTTAGGGCATATTCGAATCCTCCATTGACATATAATGATGGTCAAAGAGATTTGGAACATTTGTTGTCTCCGTTTCTCTAGTTAATAAAGATTTTAGAGTGGTTAGTCCACTAATTTAAGCAATATATGGAGTTTTACTAAATTAATTATTAAAAAATTAGAATGATGCCCATGAACCATAAAAGAGAGTTTAGAATACATTAATAAAAATGTAGAATGTGGTTAGAAATTTTTAAGCAACACCAAAGAGTATAAGCTTCACTATATAGAGCATTTAACGAAAAATTCAATATTTTCATAGGGGTAAACCTACATATTTTGAGTAAAATTAAAAAAATATGACAATATTGTTTTAGGGCATATTCGAATCCTCCATTGACATATAATGATGGTCAAAGAGATTTGGAACATTTGTTGTCTCCGTTTCTCTAGATAATAAAGATTTTAGAGTGGTTAGTCCACTAATTTAAGCAATATATGGAGTTTTACTAAATTAATTATTAAAAAATATGAATGATGCCCATGAACCATAAAAGAGAGTTTAGAATACATTAATAAAAATGTAGAATGTGGTTAGAAATTTTTAAGCAACACCAAAGAGTATAAGCTTCACTATATAGAGCATTTAACGAAAAATTCAATATTTTCATAGGGGTAAACCTACATATTTTGAGTAAAATTAAAAAAATATGACAATATTGTTTTAGGGCATATTCGAATCCTCCATTGACATATAATGATGGTCAAAGAGATTTGGAACATTTGTTGTCTCCGTTTCTCTAGTTAATAAAGATTTTAGAGTTGTTAGTCCACTAATTTAAGCAATATATGGAGTTTTACTAAATTAATTATTAAAAAATTAAAACGATGCCCATGAACCATAAAAGAGAGTTTAGAATACATTAATATAAATGTAGAATGTGGTTAGAAATTTTTAAGCAACACCAAAGAGTATAAGCTTCACTATATAGAGCATTTAACGAAAAATTCAATATTTTCATAGGGGTAAACCTACATATTTTGAGTAAAATTAAAAAAATATGACAATATTGTTTTAGGGCATATTCGAATCCTCCATTGACATATAATGATGGTCAAAGAGATTTGGAACATTTGTTGTCTCCGTTTCTCTAGTTAATAAAGATTTTAGAGTGGTTAGTCCACTAATTTAAGCAATATATGGAGTTTTACTAAATTAATTATTAAAAAATTAGAATGATGCCCATGAACCATAAAAGAGAGTTTAGAATACATTAATAAAAATGTAGAATGTGGTTAGAAATTTTTAAGCAACACCAAAGAGTATAAGCTTCACTATATAGAGCATTTAACGAAAAATTCAATATTTTCATAGGGGTAAACCTACATATTTTGAGTAAAATTAAAAAAATATGACAATATTGTTTTAGGGCATATTCGAATCCTCCATTGACATATAATGATGGTCAAAGAGATTTGGAACATTTGTTGTCTCCGTTTCTCTAGTTAATAAAGATTTTAGAGTGGTTAGTCCACTAATTTAAGCAATATATGGAGTTTTACTAAATTAATTATTAAAAAATTAGAATGATGCCCATGAACCATAAAAGAGAGTTTAGAATACATTAATAAAAATGTAGAATGTGGTTAGAAATTTTTAAGCAACACCAAAGAGTATAAGCTTCACTATATAGAGCATTTAACGAAAAATTCAATATTTTCATAGGGGTAAACCTACATATTTTGAGTAAAATTAAAAAAATATGACAATATTGTTTTAGGGCATATTCGAATCCTCCATTGACATATAATGATGGTCAAAGAGATTTGGAACATTTGTTGTCTCCGTTTCTCTAGTTAATAAAGATTTTAGAGTGGTTAGTCCACTAATTTAAGCAATATATGGAGTTTTACTAAATTAATTATTAAAAAAATTAGAATGATGCCCATGAACCATAAAAGAGAGTTTAGAATACATTAATAAAAATGTAGAATGTGGTTAGAAATTTTTAAGCAACACCAAAGAGTATAAGCTTCACTATATAGAGCATTTAACGAAAAATTCAATATTTTCATAGGGGTAAACCTACATATTTTGAGTAAAATTAAAAAAATATGACAATATTGTTTTAGGGCATATTCGAATCCTCCATTGACATATAATGATGGTCAAAGAGATTTGGAACATTTGTTGTCTCCGTTTCTCTAGTTAATAAAGATTTTAGAGTGGTTAGTCCACTAATTTAAGCAATATATGGAGTTTTACTAAATTAATTATTAAAAAATTAGAATGATGCCCATGAACCATAAAAGAGAGTTTAGAATACATTAATAAAAATGTAGAATGTGGTTAGAAATTTTTAAGCAACACCAAAGAGTATAAGCTTCACTATATAGAGCATTTAACGAAAAATTCAATATTTTCATAGGGGTAAACCTACATATTTTGAGTAAAATTAAAAAAATATGACAATATTGTTTTAGGGCATATTCGAATCCTCCATTGACATATAATGATGGTCAAAGAGATTTGGAACATTTGTTGTCTCCGTTTCTCTAGTTAATAAAGATTTTAGAGTGGTTAGTCCACTAATTTAAGCAATATATGGAGTTTTACTAAATTAATTATTAAAAAATTAGAATGATGCCCATGAACCATAAAAGAGAGTTTAGAATACATTAATAAAAATGTAGAATGTGGTTAGAAATTTTTAAGCAACACCAAAGAGTATAAGCTTCACTATATAGAGCATTTAACGAAAAATTCAATATTTTCATAGGGGTAAACCTACATATTTTGAGTAAAATTAAAAAAATATGACAATATTGTTTTAGGGCATATTCGAATCCTCCATTGACATATAATGATGGTCAAAGAGATTTGGAACATTTGTTGTCTCCGTTTCTCTAGTTAATAAAGATTTTAGAGTGGTTAGTCCACTAATTTAAGCAATATATGGAGTTTTACTAAATTAATTATTAAAAAATTAGAATGATGCCCATGAACCATAAAAGAGAGTTTAGAATACATTAATAAAATGTAGAATGTGGTTAGAAATTTTTAAGCAACACCAAAGAGTATAAGCTTCACTATATAGAGCATTTAACGAAAAATTCAATATTTTCATAGGGGTAAACCTACATATTTTGAGTAAAATTAAAAAAATATGACAATATTGTTTTAGGGCATATTCGAATCCTCCATTGACATATAATGATGGTCAAAGAGATTTGGAACATTTGTTGTCTCCGTTTCTCTAGTTAATAAAGATTTTAGAGTGGTTAGTCCACTAATTTAAGCAATATATGGAGTTTTACTAAATTAATTATTAAAAAATTAGAATGATGCCCATGAACCATAAAAGAGAGTTTAGAATACATTAATAAAAATGTAGAATGTGGTTAGAAATTTTTAAGCAACACCAAAGAGTATAAGCTTCACTATATAGAGCATTTAACGAAAAATTCAATATTTTCATAGGGGTAAACCTACATATTTTGAGTAAAATTAAAAAAATATGACAATATTGTTTTAGGGCATATTCGAATCCTCCATTGACATATAATGATGGTCAAAGAGATTTGGAACATTTGTTGTCTCCGTTTCTCTAGTTAATAAAGATTTTAGAGTGGTTAGTCCACTAATTTAAGCAATATATGGAGTTTTACTAAATTAATTATTAAAAAATTAGAATGATGCCCATGAACCATAAAAGAGAGTTTAGAATACATTAATAAAAATGTAGAATGTGGTTAGAAATTTTTAAGCAACACCAAAGAGTATAAGCTTCACTATATAGAGCATTTAACGAAAAATTCAATATTTTCATAGGGGTAAACCTACATATTTTGAGTAAAATTAAAAAAATATGACAATATTGTTTTAGGGCATATTCGAATCCTCCATTGACATATAATGATGGTCAAAGAGATTTGGAACATTTGTTGTCTCCGTTTCTCTAGTTAATAAAGATTTTAGAGTGGTTAGTCCACTAATTTAAGCAATATATGGAGTTTTACTAAATTAATTATTAAAAAATTAGAATGATGCCCATGAACCATAAAAGAGAGTTTAGAATACATTAATAAAAATGTAGAATGTGGTTAGAAATTTTTAAGCAACACCAAAGAGTATAAGCTTCACTATATAGAGCATTTAACGAAAAATTCAATATTTTCATAGGGGTAAACCTACATATTTTGAGTAAAATTAAAAAAATATGACAATATTGTTTTAGGGCATATTCGAATCCTCCATTGACATATAATGATGGTCAAAGAGATTTGGAACATTTGTTGTCTCCGTTTCTCTAGTTAATAAAGATTTTAGAGTGGTTAGTCCACTAATTTAAGCAATATATGGAGTTTTACTAAATTAATTATTAAAAAATTAGAATGATGCCCATGAACCATAAAAGAGAGTTTAGAATACATTAATAAAATGTAGAATGTGGTTAGAAATTTTTAAGCAACACCAAAGAGTATAAGCTTCACTATATAGAGCATTTAACGAAAAATTCAATATTTTCATAGGGGTAAACCTACATATTTTGAGTAAAATTAAAAAAATATGACAATATTGTTTTAGGGCATATTCGAATCCTCCATTGACATATAATGATGGTCAAAGAGATTTGGAACATTTGTTGTCTCCGTTTCTCTAGTTAATAAAGATTTTAGAGTGGTTAGTCCACTAATTTAAGCAATATATGGAGTTTTACTAAATTAATTATTAAAAAATTAGAATGATGCCCATGAACCATAAAAGAGAGTTTAGAATACATTAATAAAATGTAGAATGTGGTTAGAAATTTTTAAGCAACACCAAAGAGTATAAGCTTCACTATATAGAGCATTTAACGAAAAATTCAATATTTTCATAGGGGTAAACCTACATATTTTGAGTAAAATTAAAAAAATATGACAATATTGTTTTAGGGCATATTCGAATCCTCCATTGACATATAATGATGGTCAAAGAGATTTGGAACATTTGTTGTCTCCGTTTCTCTAGTTAATAAAGATTTTAGAGTGGTTAGTCCACTAATTTAAGCAATATATGGAGTTTTACTAAATTAATTATTAAAAAATTAGAATGATGCCCATGAACCATAAAAGAGAGTTTAGAATACATTAATAAAAATGTAGAATGTGGTTAGAAATTTTTAAGCAACACCAAAGAGTATAAGCTTCACTATATAGAGCATTTAACGAAAAATTCAATATTTTCATAGGGGTAAACCTACATATTTTGAGTAAAATTAAAAAAATATGACAATATTGTTTTAGGGCATATTCGAATCCTCCATTGACATATAATGATGGTCAAAGAGATTTGGAACATTTGTTGTCTCCGTTTCTCTAGTTAATAAAGATTTTAGAGTGGTTAGTCCACTAATTTAAGCAATATATGGAGTTTTACTAAATTAATTATTAAAAAATTATGAATGATGCCCATGAACCATAAAAGAGAGTTTAGAATACATTAATAAAAATGTAGAATGTGGTTAGAAATTTTTAAGCAACACCAAAGAGTATAAGCTTCACTATATAGAGCATTTAACGAAAAATTCAATATTTTCATAGGGGTAAACCTACATATTTTGAGTAAAATTAAAAAAATATGACAATATTGTTTTAGGGCATATTCGAATCCTCCATTGACATATAATGATGGTCAAAGAGATTTGGAACATTTGTTGTCTCCGTTTCTCTAGTTAATAAAGATTTTAGAGTGGTTAGTCCACTAATTTAAGCAATATATGGAGTTTTACTAAATTAATTATTAAAAAATTAGAATGATGCCCATGAACCATAAAAGAGAGTTTAGAATACATTAATAAAAATGTAGAATGTGGTTAGAAATTTTTAAGCAACACCAAAGAGTATAAGCTTCACTATATAGAGCATTTAACGAAAAATTCAATATTTTCATAGGGGTAAACCTACATATTTTGAGTAAAATTAAAAAAATATGACAATATTGTTTTAGGGCATATTCGAATCCTCCATTGACATATAATGATGGTCAAAGAGATTTGGAACATTTGTTGTCTCCGTTTCTCTAGTTAATAAAGATTTTAGAGTGGTTAGTCCACTAATTTAAGCAATATATGGAGTTTTACTAAATTAATTATTAAAAAATTAGAATGATGCCCATGAACCATAAAAGAGAGTTTAGAATACATTAATATAAATGTAGAATGTGGTTAGAAATTTTTAAGCAACACCAAAGAGTATAAGCTTCACTATATAGAGCATTTAACGAAAAATTCAATATTTTCATAGGGGTAAACCTACATATTTTGAGTAAAATTAAAAAAATATGACAATATTGTTTTAGGGCATATTCGAATCCTCCATTGACATATAATGATGGTCAAAGAGATTTGGAACATTTGTTGTCTCCGTTTCTCTAGTTAATAAAGATTTTAGAGTGGTTAGTCCACTAATTTAAGCAATATATGGAGTTTTACTAAATTAATTATTAAAAAATTAGAATGATGCCCATGAACCATAAAAGAGAGTTTAGAATACATTAATAAAAATGTAGAATGTGGTTAGAAATTTTTAAGCAACACCAAAGAGTATAAGCTTCACTATATAGAGCATTTAACGAAAAATTCAATATTTTCATAGGGGTAAACCTACATATTTTGAGTAAAATTAAAAAAATATGACAATATTGTTTTAGGGCATATTCGAATCCTCCATTGACATATAATGATGGTCAAAGAGATTTGGAACATTTGTTGTCTCCGTTTCTCTAGTTAATAAAGATTTTAGAGTGGTTAGTCCACTAATTTAAGCAATATATGGAGTTTTACTAAATTAATTATTAAAAAATTAGAATGATGCCCATGAACCATAAAAGAGAGTTTAGAATACATTAATATAAATGTAGAATGTGGTTAGAAATTTTTAAGCAACACCAAAGAGTATAAGCTTCACTATATAGAGCATTTAACGAAAAATTCAATATTTTCATAGGGGTAAACCTACATATTTTGAGTAAAATTAAAAAAATATGACAATATTGTTTTAGGGCATATTCGAATCCTCCATTGACATATAATGATGGTCAAAGAGATTTGGAACATTTGTTGTCTCCGTTTCTCTAGTTAATAAAGATTTTAGAGTGGTTAGTCCACTAATTTAAGCAATATATGGAGTTTTACTAAATTAATTATTAAAAAATTAGAATGATGCCCATGAACCATAAAAGAGAGTTTAGAATACATTAATATAAATGTAGAATGTGGTTAGAAATTTTTAAGCAACACCAAAGAGTATAAGCTTCACTATATAGAGCATTTAACGAAAAATTCAATATTTTCATAGGGGTAAACCTACATATTTTGAGTAAAATTAAAAAAATATGACAATATTGTTTTAGGGCATATTCGAATCCTCCATTGACATATAATGATGGTCAAAGAGATTTGGAACATTTGTTGTCTCCGTTTCTCTAGTTAATAAAGATTTTAGAGTGGTTAGTCCACTAATTTAAGCAATATATGGAGTTTTACTAAATTAATTATTAAAAAATTAGAATGATGCCCATGAACCATAAAAGAGAGTTTAGAATACATTAATAAAAATGTAGAATGTGGTTAGAAATTTTTAAGCAACACCAAAGAGTATAAGCTTCACTATATAGAGCATTTAACGAAAAATTCAATATTTTCATAGGGGTAAACCTACATATTTTGAGTAAAATTAAAAAAATATGACAATATTGTTTTAGGGCATATTCGAATCCTCCATTGACATATAATGATGGTCAAAGAGATTTGGAACATTTGTTGTCTCCGTTTCTCTAGTTAATAAAGATTTTAGAGTGGTTAGTCCACTAATTTAAGCAATATATGGAGTTTTACTAAATTAATTATTAAAAAATTAGAATGATGCCCATGAACCATAAAAGAGAGTTTAGAATACATTAATAAAAATGTAGAATGTGGTTAGAAATTTTTAAGCAACACCAAAGAGTATAAGCTTCACTATATAGAGCATTTAACGAAAAATTCAATATTTTCATAGGGGTAAACCTACATATTTTGAGTAAAATTAAAAAAATATGACAATATTGTTTTAGGGCATATTCGAATCCTCCATTGACATATAATGATGGTCAAAGAGATTTGGAACATTTGTTGTCTCCGTTTCTCTAGTTAATAAAGATTTTAGAGTGGTTAGTCCACTAATTTAAGCAATATATGGAGTTTTACTAAATTAATTATTAAAAAATTAGAATGATGCCCATGAACCATAAAAGAGAGTTTAGAATACATTAATATAAATGTAGAATGTGGTTAGAAATTTTTAAGCAACACCAAAGAGTATAAGCTTCACTATATAGAGCATTTAACGAAAAATTCAATATTTTCATAGGGGTAAACCTACATATTTTGAGTAAAATTAAAAAAATATGACAATATTGTTTTAGGGCATATTCGAATCCTCCATTGACATATAATGATGGTCAAAGAGATTTGGAACATTTGTTGTCTCCGTTTCTCTAGTTAATAAAGATTTTAGAGTGGTTAGTCCACTAATTTAAGCAATATATGGAGTTTTACTAAATTAATTATTAAAAAATTAGAATGATGCCCATGAACCATAAAAGAGAGTTTAGAATACATTAATATAAATGTAGAATGTGGTTAGAAATTTTTAAGCAACACCAAAGAGTATAAGCTTCACTATATAGAGCATTTAACGAAAAATTCAATATTTTCATAGGGGTAAACCTACATATTTTGAGTAAAATTAAAAAAATATGACAATATTGTTTTAGGGCATATTCGAATCCTCCATTGACATATAATGATGGTCAAAGAGATTTGGAACATTTGTTGTCTCCGTTTCTCTAGTTAATAAAGATTTTAGAGTGGTTAGTCCACTAATTTAAGCAATATATGGAGTTTTACTAAATTAATTATTAAAAAATTAGAATGATGCCCATGAACCATAAAAGAGAGTTTAGAATACATTAATATAAATGTAGAATGTGGTTAGAAATTTTTAAGCAACACCAAAGAGTATAAGCTTCACTATATAGAGCATTTAACGAAAAATTCAATATTTTCATAGGGGTAAACCTACATATTTTGAGTAAAATTAAAAAAATATGACAATATTGTTTTAGGGCATATTCGAATCCTCCATTGACATATAATGATGGTCAAAGAGATTTGGAACATTTGTTGTCTCCGTTTCTCTAGTTAATAAAGATTTTAGAGTGGTTAGTCCACTAATTTAAGCAATATATGGAGTTTTACTAAATTAATTATTAAAAAATTAGAATGATGCCCATGAACCATAAAAGAGAGTTTAGAATACATTAATATAAATGTAGAATGTGGTTAGAAATTTTTAAGCAACACCAAAGAGTATAAGCTTCACTATATAGAGCATTTAACGAAAAATTCAATATTTTCATAGGGGTAAACCTACATATTTTGAGTAAAATTAAAAAAATATGACAATATTGTTTTAGGGCATATTCGAATCCTCCATTGACATATAATGATGGTCAAAGAGATTTGGAACATTTGTTGTCTCCGTTTCTCTAGTTAATAAAGATTTTAGAGTGGTTAGTCCACTAATTTAAGCAATATATGGAGTTTTACTAAATTAATTATTAAAAAATTAGAATGATGCCCATGAACCATAAAAGAGAGTTTAGAATACATTAATATAAATGTAGAATGTGGTTAGAAATTTTTAAGCAACACCAAAGAGTATAAGCTTCACTATATAGAGCATTTAACGAAAAATTCAATATTTTCATAGGGGTAAACCTACATATTTTGAGTAAAATTAAAAAAATATGACAATATTGTTTTAGGGCATATTCGAATCCTCCATTGACATATAATGATGGTCAAAGAGATTTGGAACATTTGTTGTCTCCGTTTCTCTAGTTAATAAAGATTTTAGAGTGGTTAGTCCACTAATTTAAGCAATATATGGAGTTTTACTAAATTAATTATTAAAAAATTAGAATGATGCCCATGAACCATAAAAGAGAGTTTAGAATACATTAATATAAATGTAGAATGTGGTTAGAAATTTTTAAGCAACACCAAAGAGTATAAGCTTCACTATATAGAGCATTTAACGAAAAATTCAATATTTTCATAGGGGTAAACCTACATATTTTGAGTAAAATTAAAAAAATATGACAATATTGTTTTAGGGCATATTCGAATCCTCCATTGACATATAATGATGGTCAAAGAGATTTGGAACATTTGTTGTCTCCGTTTCTCTAGTTAATAAAGATTTTAGAGTGGTTAGTCCACTAATTTAAGCAATATATGGAGTTTTACTAAATTAATTATTAAAAAATTAGAATGATGCCCATGAACCATAAAAGAGAGTTTAGAATACATTAATATAAATGTAGAATGTGGTTAGAAATTTTTAAGCAACACCAAAGAGTATAAGCTTCACTATATAGAGCATTTAACGAAAAATTCAATATTTTCATAGGGGTAAACCTACATATTTTGAGTAAAATTAAAAAAATATGACAATATTGTTTTAGGGCATATTCGAATCCTCCATTGACATATAATGATGGTCAAAGAGATTTGGAACATTTGTTGTCTCCGTTTCTCTAGTTAATAAAGATTTTAGAGTGGTTAGTCCACTAATTTAAGCAATATATGGAGTTTTACTAAATTAATTATTAAAAAATTAGAATGATGCCCATGAACCATAAAAGAGAGTTTAGAATACATTAATATAAATGTAGAATGTGGTTAGAAATTTTTAAGCAACACCAAAGAGTATAAGCTTCACTATATAGAGCATTTAACGAAAAATTCAATATTTTCATAGGGGTAAACCTACATATTTTGAGTAAAATTAAAAAAATATGACAATATTGTTTTAGGGCATATTCGAATCCTCCATTGACATATAATGATGGTCAAAGAGATTTGGAACATTTGTTGTCTCCGTTTCTCTAGTTAATAAAGATTTTAGAGTGGTTAGTCCACTAATTTAAGCAATATATGGAGTTTTACTAAATTAATTATTAAAAAATTAGAATGATGCCCATGAACCATAAAAGAGAGTTTAGAATACATTAATATAAATGTAGAATGTGGTTAGAAATTTTTAAGCAACACCAAAGAGTATAAGCTTCACTATATAGAGCATTTAACGAAAAATTCAATATTTTCATAGGGGTAAACCTACATATTTTGAGTAAAATTAAAAAAATATGACAATATTGTTTTAGGGCATATTCGAATCCTCCATTGACATATAATGATGGTCAAAGAGATTTGGAACATTTGTTGTCTCCGTTTCTCTAGTTAATAAAGATTTTAGAGTGGTTAGTCCACTAATTTAAGCAATATATGGAGTTTTACTAAATTAATTATTAAAAAATTAGAATGATGCCCATGAACCATAAAAGAGAGTTTAGAATACATTAATATAAATGTAGAATGTGGTTAGAAATTTTTAAGCAACACCAAAGAGTATAAGCTTCACTATATAGAGCATTTAACGAAAAATTCAATATTTTCATAGGGGTAAACCTACATATTTTGAGTAAAATTAAAAAAATATGACAATATTGTTTTAGGGCATATTCGAATCCTCCATTGACATATAATGATGGTCAAAGAGATTTGGAACATTTGTTGTCTCCGTTTCTCTAGTTAATAAAGATTTTAGAGTGGTTAGTCCACTAATTTAAGCAATATATGGAGTTTTACTAAATTAATTATTAAAAAATTATGAATGATGCCCATGAACCATAAAAGAGAGTTTAGAATACATTAATATAAATGTAGAATGTGGTTAGAAATTTTTAAGCAACACCAAAGAGTATAAGCTTCACTATATAGAGCATTTAACGAAAAATTCAATATTTTCATAGGGGTAAACCTACATATTTTGAGTAAAATTAAAAAAATATGACAATATTGTTTTAGGGCATATTCGAATCCTCCATTGACATATAATGATGGTCAAAGAGATTTGGAACATTTGTTGTCTCCGTTTCTCTAGTTAATAAAGATTTTAGAGTGGTTAGTCCACTAATTTAAGCAATATATGGAGTTTTACTAAATTAATTATTAAAAAATTAGAATGATGCCCATGAACCATAAAAGAGAGTTTAGAATACATTAATATAAATGTAGAATGTGGTTAGAAATTTTTAAGCAACACCAAAGAGTATAAGCTTCACTATATAGAGCATTTAACGAAAAATTCAATATTTTCATAGGGGTAAACCTACATATTTTGAGTAAAATTAAAAAAATATGACAATATTGTTTTAGGGCATATTCGAATCCTCCATTGACATATAATGATGGTCAAAGAGATTTGGAACATTTGTTGTCTCCGTTTCTCTAGTTAATAAAGATTTTAGAGTGGTTAGTCCACTAATTTAAGCAATATATGGAGTTTTACTAAATTAATTATTAAAAAATTAGAATGATGCCCATGAACCATAAAAGAGAGTTTAGAATACATTAATATAAATGTAGAATGTGGTTAGAAATTTTTAAGCAACACCAAAGAGTATAAGCTTCACTATATAGAGCATTTAACGAAAAATTCAATATTTTCATAGGGGTAAACCTACATATTTTGAGTAAAATTAAAAAAATATGACAATATTGTTTTAGGGCATATTCGAATCCTCCATTGACATATAATGATGGTCAAAGAGATTTGGAACATTTGTTGTCTCCGTTTCTCTAGTTAATAAAGATTTTAGAGTGGTTAGTCCACTAATTTAAGCAATATATGGAGTTTTACTAAATTAATTATTAAAAAATATGAATGATGCCCATGAACCATAAAAGAGAGTTTAGAATACATTAATATAAATGTAGAATGTGGTTAGAAATTTTTAAGCAACACCAAAGAGTATAAGCTTCACTATATAGAGCATTTAACGAAAAATTCAATATTTTCATAGGGGTAAACCTACATATTTTGAGTAAAATTAAAAAAATATGACAATATTGTTTTAGGGCATATTCGAATCCTCCATTGACATATAATGATGGTCAAAGAGATTTGGAACATTTGTTGTCTCCGTTTCTCTAGTTAATAAAGATTTTAGAGTGGTTAGTCCACTAATTTAAGCAATATATGGAGTTTTACTAAATTAATTATTAAAAAATTAGAATGATGCCCATGAACCATAAAAGAGAGTTTAGAATACATTAATATAAATGTAGAATGTGGTTAGAAATTTTTAAGCAACACCAAAGAGTATAAGCTTCACTATATAGAGCATTTAACGAAAAATTCAATATTTTCATAGGGGTAAACCTACATATTTTGAGTAAAATTAAAAAAATATGACAATATTGTTTTAGGGCATATTCGAATCCTCCATTGACATATAATGATGGTCAAAGAGATTTGGAACATTTGTTGTCTCCGTTTCTCTAGTTAATAAAGATTTTAGAGTGGTTAGTCCACTAATTTAAGCAATATATGGAGTTTTACTAAATTAATTATTAAAAAATTAGAATGATGCCCATGAACCATAAAAGAGAGTTTAGAATACATTAATATAAATGTAGAATGTGGTTAGAAATTTTTAAGCAACACCAAAGAGTATAAGCTTCACTATATAGAGCATTTAACGAAAAATTCAATATTTTCATAGGGGTAAACCTACATATTTTGAGTAAAATTAAAAAAATATGACAATATTGTTTTAGGGCATATTCGAATCCTCCATTGACATATAATGATGGTCAAAGAGATTTGGAACATTTGTTGTCTCCGTTTCTCTAGTTAATAAAGATTTTAGAGTGGTTAGTCCACTAATTTAAGCAATATATGGAGTTTTACTAAATTAATTATTAAAAAATTAGAATGATGCCCATGAACCATAAAAGAGAGTTTAGAATACATTAATATAAATGTAGAATGTGGTTAGAAATTTTTAAGCAACACCAAAGAGTATAAGCTTCACTATATAGAGCATTTAACGAAAAATTCAATATTTTCATAGGGGTAAACCTACATATTTTGAGTAAAATTAAAAAAATATGACAATATTGTTTTAGGGCATATTCGAATCCTCCATTGACATATAATGATGGTCAAAGAGATTTGGAACATTTGTTGTCTCCGTTTCTCTAGTTAATAAAGATTTTAGAGTGGTTAGTCCACTAATTTAAGCAATATATGGAGTTTTACTAAATTAATTATTAAAAAATTAGAATGATGCCCATGAACCATAAAAGAGAGTTTAGAATACATTAATATAAATGTAGAATGTGGTTAGAAATTTTTAAGCAACACCAAAGAGTATAAGCTTCACTATATAGAGCATTTAACGAAAAATTCAATATTTTCATAGGGGTAAACCTACATATTTTGAGTAAAATTAAAAAAATATGACAATATTGTTTTAGGGCATATTCGAATCCTCCATTGACATATAATGATGGTCAAAGAGATTTGGAACATTTGTTGTCTCCGTTTCTCTAGTTAATAAAGATTTTAGAGTGGTTAGTCCACTAATTTAAGCAATATATGGAGTTTTACTAAATTAATTATTAAAAAATATGAATGATGCCCATGAACCATAAAAGAGAGTTTAGAATACATTAATATAAATGTAGAATGTGGTTAGAAATTTTTAAGCAACACCAAAGAGTATAAGCTTCACTATATAGAGCATTTAACGAAAAATTCAATATTTTCATAGGGGTAAACCTACATATTTTGAGTAAAATTAAAAAAATATGACAATATTGTTTTAGGGCATATTCGAATCCTCCATTGACATATAATGATGGTCAAAGAGATTTGGAACATTTGTTGTCTCCGTTTCTCTAGTTAATAAAGATTTTAGAGTGGTTAGTCCACTAATTTAAGCAATATATGGAGTTTTACTAAATTAATTATTAAAAAATTAGAATGATGCCCATGAACCATAAAAGAGAGTTTAGAATACATTAATATAAATGTAGAATGTGGTTAGAAATTTTTAAGCAACACCAAAGAGTATAAGCTTCACTATATAGAGCATTTAACGAAAAATTCAATATTTTCATAGGGGTAAACCTACATATTTTGAGTAAAATTAAAAAATATGACAATATTGTTTTAGGGCATATTCGAATCCTCCATTGACATATAATGATGGTCAAAGAGATTTGGAACATTTGTTGTCTCCGTTTCTCTAGTTAATAAAGATTTTAGAGTGGTTAGTCCACTAATTTAAGCAATATATGGAGTTTTACTAAATTAATTATTAAAAAATTAGAATGATGCCCATGAACCATAAAAGAGAGTTTAGAATACATTAATATAAATGTAGAATGTGGTTAGAAATTTTTAAGCAACACCAAAGAGTATAAGCTTCACTATATAGAGCATTTAACGAAAAATTCAATATTTTCATAGGGGTAAACCTACATATTTTGAGTAAAATTAAAAAAATATGACAATATTGTTTTAGGGCATATTCGAATCCTCCATTGACATATAATGATGGTCAAAGAGATTTGGAACATTTGTTGTCTCCGTTTCTCTAGTTAATAAAGATTTTAGAGTGGTTAGTCCACTAATTTAAGCAATATATGGAGTTTTACTAAATTAATTATTAAAAAATTAGAATGATGCCCATGAACCATAAAAGAGAGTTTAGAATACATTAATATAAATGTAGAATGTGGTTAGAAATTTTTAAGCAACACCAAAGAGTATAAGCTTCACTATATAGAGCATTTAACGAAAAATTCAATATTTTCATAGGGGTAAACCTACATATTTTGAGTAAAATTAAAAAAATATGACAATATTGTTTTAGGGCATATTCGAATCCTCCATTGACATATAATGATGGTCAAAGAGATTTGGAACATTTGTTGTCTCCGTTTCTCTAGTTAATAAAGATTTTAGAGTGGTTAGTCCACTAATTTAAGCAATATATGGAGTTTTACTAAATTAATTATTAAAAAAATTAGAATGATGCCCATGAACCATAAAAGAGAGTTTAGAATACATTAATATAAATGTAGAATGTGGTTAGAAATTTTTAAGCAACACCAAAGAGTATAAGCTTCACTATATAGAGCATTTAACGAAAAATTCAATATTTTCATAGGGGTAAACCTACATATTTTGAGTAAAATTAAAAAAATATGACAATATTGTTTTAGGGCATATTCGAATCCTCCATTGACATATAATGATGGTCAAAGAGATTTGGAACATTTGTTGTCTCCGTTTCTCTAGTTAATAAAGATTTTAGAGTGGTTAGTCCACTAATTTAAGCAATATATGGAGTTTTACTAAATTAATTATTAAAAAATTAGAATGATGCCCATGAACCATAAAAGAGAGTTTAGAATACATTAATATAAATGTAGAATGTGGTTAGAAATTTTTAAGCAACACCAAAGAGTATAAGCTTCACTATATAGAGCATTTAACGAAAAATTCAATATTTTCATAGGGGTAAACCTACATATTTTGAGTAAAATTAAAAAATATGACAATATTGTTTTAGGGCATATTCGAATCCTCCATTGACATATAATGATGGTCAAAGAGATTTGGAACATTTGTTGTCTCCGTTTCTCTAGTTAATAAAGATTTTAGAGTGGTTAGTCCACTAATTTAAGCAATATATGGAGTTTTACTAAATTAATTATTAAAAAAATTAGAATGATGCCCATGAACCATAAAAGAGAGTTTAGAATACATTAATATAAATGTAGAATGTGGTTAGAAATTTTTAAGCAACACCAAAGAGTATAAGCTTCACTATATAGAGCATTTAACGAAAAATTCAATATTTTCATAGGGGTAAACCTACATATTTTGAGTAAAATTAAAAAAATATGACAATATTGTTTTAGGGCATATTCGAATCCTCCATTGACATATAATGATGGTCAAAGAGATTTGGAACATTTGTTGTCTCCGTTTCTCTAGTTAATAAAGATTTTAGAGTGGTTAGTCCACTAATTTAAGCAATATATGGAGTTTTACTAAATTAATTATTAAAAAATTAGAATGATGCCCATGAACCATAAAAGAGAGTTTAGAATACATTAATATAAATGTAGAATGTGGTTAGAAATTTTTAAGCAACACCAAAGAGTATAAGCTTCACTATATAGAGCATTTAACGAAAAATTCAATATTTTCATAGGGGTAAACCTACATATTTTGAGTAAAATTAAAAAAATATGACAATATTGTTTTAGGGCATATTCGAATCCTCCATTGACATATAATGATGGTCAAAGAGATTTGGAACATTTGTTGTCTCCGTTTCTCTAGTTAATAAAGATTTTAGAGTGGTTAGTCCACTAATTTAAGCAATATATGGAGTTTTACTAAATTAATTATTAAAAAAATTAGAATGATGCCCATGAACCATAAAAGAGAGTTTAGAATACATTAATATAAATGTAGAATGTGGTTAGAAATTTTTAAGCAACACCAAAGAGTATAAGCTTCACTATATAGAGCATTTAACGAAAAATTCAATATTTTCATAGGGGTAAACCTACATATTTTGAGTAAAATTAAAAAATATGACAATATTGTTTTAGGGCATATTCGAATCCTCCATTGACATATAATGATGGTCAAAGAGATTTGGAACATTTGTTGTCTCCGTTTCTCTAGTTAATAAAGATTTTAGAGTGGTTAGTCCACTAATTTAAGCAATATATGGAGTTTTACTAAATTAATTATTAAAAAATTAGAATGATGCCCATGAACCATAAAAGAGAGTTTAGAATACATTAATATAAATGTAGAATGTGGTTAGAAATTTTTAAGCAACACCAAAGAGTATAAGCTTCACTATATAGAGCATTTAACGAAAAATTCAATATTTTCATAGGGGTAAACCTACATATTTTGAGTAAAATTAAAAAAATATGACAATATTGTTTTAGGGCATATTCGAATCCTCCATTGACATATAATGATGGTCAAAGAGATTTGGAACATTTGTTGTCTCCGTTTCTCTAGTTAATAAAGATTTTAGAGTGGTTAGTCCACTAATTTAAGCAATATATGGAGTTTTACTAAATTAATTATTAAAAAATTAGAATGATGCCCATGAACCATAAAAGAGAGTTTAGAATACATTAATATAAATGTAGAATGTGGTTAGAAATTTTTAAGCAACACCAAAGAGTATAAGCTTCACTATATAGAGCATTTAACGAAAAATTCAATATTTTCATAGGGGTAAACCTACATATTTTGAGTAAAATTAAAAAAATATGACAATATTGTTTTAGGGCATATTCGAATCCTCCATTGACATATAATGATGGTCAAAGAGATTTGGAACATTTGTTGTCTCCGTTTCTCTAGTTAATAAAGATTTTAGAGTGGTTAGTCCACTAATTTAAGCAATATATGGAGTTTTACTAAATTAATTATTAAAAAAATTAGAATGATGCCCATGAACCATAAAAGAGAGTTTAGAATACATTAATATAAATGTAGAATGTGGTTAGAAATTTTTAAGCAACACCAAAGAGTATAAGCTTCACTATATAGAGCATTTAACGAAAAATTCAATATTTTCATAGGGGTAAACCTACATATTTTGAGTAAAATTAAAAAATATGACAATATTGTTTTAGGGCATATTCGAATCCTCCATTGACATATAATGATGGTCAAAGAGATTTGGAACATTTGTTGTCTCCGTTTCTCTAGTTAATAAAGATTTTAGAGTGGTTAGTCCACTAATTTAAGCAATATATGGAGTTTTACTAAATTAATTATTAAAAAAATTAGAATGATGCCCATGAACCATAAAAGAGAGTTTAGAATACATTAATATAAATGTAGAATGTGGTTAGAAATTTTTAAGCAACACCAAAGAGTATAAGCTTCACTATATAGAGCATTTAACGAAAAATTCAATATTTTCATAGGGGTAAACCTACATATTTTGAGTAAAATTAAAAAAATATGACAATATTGTTTTAGGGCATATTCGAATCCTCCATTGACATATAATGATGGTCAAAGAGATTTGGAACATTTGTTGTCTCCGTTTCTCTAGTTAATAAAGATTTTAGAGTGGTTAGTCCACTAATTTAAGCAATATATGGAGTTTTACTAAATTAATTATTAAAAAAATTAGAATGATGCCCATGAACCATAAAAGAGAGTTTAGAATACATTAATATAAATGTAGAATGTGGTTAGAAATTTTTAAGCAACACCAAAGAGTATAAGCTTCACTATATAGAGCATTTAACGAAAAATTCAATATTTTCATAGGGGTAAACCTACATATTTTGAGTAAAATTAAAAAATATGACAATATTGTTTTAGGGCATATTCGAATCCTCCATTGACATATAATGATGGTCAAAGAGATTTGGAACATTTGTTGTCTCCGTTTCTCTAGTTAATAAAGATTTTAGAGTGGTTAGTCCACTAATTTAAGCAATATATGGAGTTTTACTAAATTAATTATTAAAAAAATTAGAATGATGCCCATGAACCATAAAAGAGAGTTTAGAATACATTAATATAAATGTAGAATGTGGTTAGAAATTTTTAAGCAACACCAAAGAGTATAAGCTTCACTATATAGAGCATTTAACGAAAAATTCAATATTTTCATAGGGGTAAACCTACATATTTTGAGTAAAATTAAAAAAATATGACAATATTGTTTTAGGGCATATTCGAATCCTCCATTGACATATAATGATGGTCAAAGAGATTTGGAACATTTGTTGTCTCCGTTTCTCTAGTTAATAAAGATTTTAGAGTGGTTAGTCCACTAATTTAAGCAATATATGGAGTTTTACTAAATTAATTATTAAAAAATTATAATGATGCCCATGAACCATAAAAGAGAGTTTAGAATACATTAATATAAATGTAGAATGTGGTTAGAAATTTTTAAGCAACACCAAAGAGTATAAGCTTCACTATATAGAGCATTTAACGAAAAATTCAATATTTTCATAGGGGTAAACCTACATATTTTGAGTAAAATTAAAAAAATATGACAATATTGTTTTAGGGCATATTCGAATCCTCCATTGACATATAATGATGGTCAAAGAGATTTGGAACATTTGTTGTCTCCGTTTCTCTAGTTAATAAAGATTTTAGAGTGGTTAGTCCACTAATTTAAGCAATATATGGAGTTTTACTAAATTAATTATTAAAAAAATTAGAATGATGCCCATGAACCATAAAAGAGAGTTTAGAATACATTAATATAAATGTAGAATGTGGTTAGAAATTTTTAAGCAACACCAAAGAGTATAAGCTTCACTATATAGAGCATTTAACGAAAAATTCAATATTTTCATAGGGGTAAACCTACATATTTTGAGTAAAATTAAAAAAATATGACAATATTGTTTTAGGGCATATTCGAATCCTCCATTGACATATAATGATGGTCAAAGAGATTTGGAACATTTGTTGTCTCCGTTTCTCTAGTTAATAAAGATTTTAGAGTGGTTAGTCCACTAATTTAAGCAATATATGGAGTTTTACTAAATTAATTATTAAAAAATTAGAATGATGCCCATGAACCATAAAAGAGAGTTTAGAATACATTAATATAAATGTAGAATGTGGTTAGAAATTTTTAAGCAACACCAAAGAGTATAAGCTTTCACTATATAGAGCATTTAACGAAAAATTCAATATTTTCATAGGGGTAAACCTACATATTTTGAGTAAAATTAAAAAAATATGAAAATATTGTTTTAGGGCATATTCGAATCCTCCATTGACATATAATGATGGTCAAAGAGATTTGGAACATTTGTTGTCTCCGTTTCTCTAGTTAATAAAGATTTTAGAGTGGTTAGTCCACTAATTTAAGCAATATATGGAGTTTTACTAAATTAATTATTAAAAAATTAGAATGATGCCCATGAACCATAAAAGAGAGTTTAGAATACATTAATATAAATGTAGAATGTGGTTAGAAATTTTTAAGCAACACCAAAGAGTATAAGCTTCACTATATAGAGCATTTAACGAAAAATTCAATATTTTCATAGGGGTAAACCTACATATTTTGAGTAAAATTTAAAAAATATGACAATATTGTTTTAGGGCATATTCGAATCCTCCATTGACATATAATGATGGTCAAAGAGATTTGGAACATTTGTTGTCTCCGTTTCTCTAGTTAATAAAGATTTTAGAGTGGTTAGTCCACTAATTTAAGCAATATATGGAGTTTTACTAAATTAATTATTAAAAAATTAAAATGATGCCCATGAACCATAAAAGAGAGTTTAGAATACATTAATATAAATGTAGAATGTGGTTAGAAATTTTTAAGCAACACCAAAGAGTATAAGCTTCACTATATAGAGCATTTAACGAAAAATTCAATATTTTCGTAGGGGTAAACCTACATATTTTGAGTAAAATTAAAAAAATATGACAATATTGTTTTAGGGCATATTCGAATCCTCCATTGACATATAATGATGGTCAAAGAGATTTGGAACATTTGTTGTCTCCGTTTCTCTAGTTAATAAAGATTTTAGAGTGGTTAGTCCACTAATTTAAGCAATATATGGAGTTTTACTAAATTAATTATTAAAAAATTAGAATGATGCCCATGAACCATAAAAGAGAGTTTAGAATACATTAATATAAATGTAGAATGTGGTTAGAAATTTTTAAGCAACACCAAAGAGTATAAGCTTCACTATATAGAGCATTTAACGAAAAATTCAATATTTTCATAGGGGTAAACCTACATATTTTGAGTAAAATTTAAAAAATATGACAATATTGTTTTAGGGCATATTCGAATCCTCCATTGACATATAATGATGGTCAAAGAGATTTGGAACATTTGTTGTCTCCGTTTATCTAGTTAATAAAGATTTTAGAGTGGTTAGTCCACTAATTTAAGCAACATATGGAGTTTTACTAAATTAATTATTAAAAAATTAAAATGACGCCCATGAACCATAAAAGAGAGTTTAGAATAAATTAATAAAAATGTAAAATTTGGTTAGAAATTTTTAAGCAACACCAAAGAGTATAAGTTTCACTATATAGAGCGTTTAACGAAAAACTCAATATTTTCGTAGGGGTAAACCTACATATTTTGAGTAAAATTAAAAAAGTATGACGACATTGTTTTAATGCATGGTTGCATCCTCCCCTGACATATGATGATGGTCAAAGAGATTTGGAACCTTTGTTGTCTCATTTTCTCTAGTTAATAAAGATTTTAGAGTGGATAGTCCTATAATTTAAGCAACATATGAAGTTTTACTAAATTAATTATTAAAAAATTATATTGATGCCCATGAACCATAAAAGAGAGTTTATAATACATTAATAAAAATGTAGAATGTGGTTAGAAATTTTTAAGCAACACCAAAGAGTATAAGCTTCACTATATAGAGCATTTAACGAAAATTCAAAATTTTCATAGGGGTAAACCTACATATTTTGACTAGAATTAAATAAATATGACAACATTGATTTAATGCATGGTTGCATCCTCCACTAACATTTGATGATGTCAAAAAGGTTTGGAACCTTTATTTTCTCTATTTCTCTAGATAATAAAACTTTTAGAGTGGTTAGTCCACTAATTTAAGCAATATATGGAGTTTTACTAAATTAATTATTAAAAAAATTAGAATGATGCCCATGAACCATAAAAGAGAGTTCAGAATACATTAATATAAATGTAGAATGTGGTTAGAAATTTTTAAGCAACACCAAAGAGTATAAGTTTCACTATATAGAGCATTTAACGAAAAATTCAATATTTTCATAGGGGTAAACCTACATATTTTGAGTAAAATTAAAAAAATACGAAAATATTGTTTTAGGGCATATTCGAATCCTCAATTGACATATAATGATGGTCAAAGAGATTTGGAACATTTGTTGTCTCCGTTTCTCTAGTTAATAAAGATTTTAGAGTGGTTAGTCCACTAATTTAAGCAATATATGGAGTTTTACTAAATTAATTATTAAAAAATTAGAATGATGCCCATGAACCATAAAAGAGAGTTTAGAATACATTAATATAAATGTAGAATGTGGTTAGAAATTTTTAAGCAACACCAAAGAGTATAAGCTTCACTATATAGAGCATTTAACGAAAAATTCAATATTTTCATAGGGGTAAACCTACATATTTTGAGTAAAATTTAAAAAATATGACAATATTGTTTTAGGGCATATTCGAATCCTCCATTGACATATAATGATGGTCAAAGAGATTTGGAACATTTGTTGTCTCCGTTTATCTAGTTAATAAAGATTTTAGAGTGGTTAGTCCACTAATTTAAGCAACATATGGAGTTTTACTAAATTAATTATTAAAAAATTAAAATGACGCCCATGAACAATAAAAGAGAGTTTAGAATAAATTAATAAAAATGTAAAATTTGGTTAGAAATTTTTAAGCAACACCAAAGAGTATAAGTTTCACTATATAGAGCGTTTAACGAAAAACTCAACATTTTCGTAGGGGTAAACCTACATATTTTGAGTAAAATTAAAAAAGTATGACGACATTGTTTTAATGCATGGTTGCATCCTCCACTGACATATGATGATGGTCAAAGAGATTTGGAACCTTTGTTGTCTCATTTTCTCTAGTTAATAAAGATTTTAGAGTGGATAGTCCTATAATTTAAGCAACATATGAAGTTTTACTAAATTAATTATTAAAAAATTATATTGATGCCCATGAACCATAAAAGAGAGTTTATAATACATTAATAAAAATGTAGAATGTGGTTAGAAATTTTTAAGCAACACCAAAGAGTATAAGCTTCACTATATAGAGCATTTAACGAAAATTCAAAATTTTCATAGGGGTAAACCTACATATTTTGACTAAAATTAAAAAAATATGACAACATTGATTTAATGCATGGTTGCATCCTCCACTAACATTTGATGATGTCAAAAAGGTTTGGAACCTTTATTTTCTCTATTTCTCTAGATAATAAAACTTTTAGAGTGGTTAGTCCACTAATTTAAGTAACATATGGAGTTTTACTAAATTAATTATTAAAAAATTAGAATGAAGTCCATGAACCATAAAAGAGATAGTTTAGAATACATTAATAAAAATTTGGAATGTGGTTAGAAATTTTTAGGCAACACCAAAGAGTATAAGCTTCACTATATAGAGCATTTAACGAAAAATTCAATATTTTCATAGGGGTAAACCTACACATTTTGAATAAAATTTAAAAAATATGACAATATTGTTTTAGGGCATATTTGCATCCTCCATTGACATATAATGATGGTCAAAGAGATTTGGAACTTTTGTTGTCTCCGTTTCTCTAGTTAATAAAGATTTTAGAGTGGATAGTCCTCTAATTTAAGCAACATATGAAATTTTACTAAATTAATTATTAAAAAATTATATTGATGCCCATGAACCATAAAAGAGAGTTTATAATACATTAATAAAAATGTAGAATGTGGTTAGAAATTTTTTAGCAACACCAAAGAGTATAAGCTTCACTATATAGAGCATTTAACGAAAAATTCAAAATTTTCATAGGGGTTAACCTACATATTTTGAGTAAAATTAAAAAAATATGACAATATTGTTTTAGGGCATATGCGAATCCTCCATTGACATATAATGATGGTAAAATAGATTTGGAACATTTGTTGTCTCCGTTTCTCTAGTTAATAAAGATTTTAGAGTGGTTAGTCCACTAATTTAAGCAACATATGAAGTTTTACTAAATTAATTATTAAAAAATTATATTTATGCCCATGAACCATAAAAGAGAGTTTATAATACATTAATAAAAATGTAGAATATGGTTAGAAATTTTTTAGCAACACCAAAGAGTATAAGTTTCACTATATAGAGCATTTAACGAAAACTTCAAAATTTTCATAGGGACCTACATATTTTGAGTAAAATTAAAAAATATGACAATATTGTTTTAGGGCATATTCGAATCCTCCATTGACATATAATGATGGTCAAAGAGATTTGGAACATTTGTTGTCTCCGTTTCTCTAGTTAATAAAGATTTTAGAGTGGTTAGTCCACTAATTTAAGCAATATATGGAGTTTTACTAAATTAATTATTAAAAAATTAGAATGATGCCCATGAACCATAAATGAGAGTTTAGAATACATTAATATAAATATAAGCAACACCAAAGAGTATAAGCTTCATTGTGTAGAGCATTTAACGAAAAACTCAATATTTTCATAGGGGTAAAACTACATATTTTGAAAAATATGACAACATTGTTTTAATGCATGGTTGCATCCTCCACTGACATATGATGATGGTCAAATAGGTTTGGAACCTTTATTTTTTCCGTTTATCTAGATAATAAAGATTTTAGAGTGGTTAGTCCACTAATTTAAGCAACTTATGGAGTTTTACTAAATTAATTGTTAAAAAATTAGAATGATGCCCATGAACCATAACAGAGAGTTTAGAATATATTAAAAAAATATTTTCGTATTTTCTTTAATTTTACTCAAAATATGTAGGTTTACCCCAACGAAAATATTGATTTTTTCGTTAAATGCTATATATAATGAAACTTATAATCTTTAGTGCTGTTTAAAAATTTCTAACAATATTCTACATTTGTATTAATGTATTCTAAACTTTCTTTCATGGTACACGGGTATCATTCTAATTTTTGTAACAATTAATTTAGTTAAACTTCATATACTGCTTAAATCAGTAGAGTAACCACGATTAAATCTTTATTATCTAGAGAAACGGAGACAAAAAAGGTTCCAAACCTCTTTTACCATCATCATATGTTTGTGGAAGATGCAACTATGAATTTAAATAATATTGTCATATTTTTTGAATTTGACTCAAAATATGTAAGTTAACTAACCCCTATGAAAATATTGATGGTTTTGTTAAATGCTATATATAGTGAAGCTAATACTCTTCGGTGTTGTTTAAAATTTTCTAACCACATTCTACATTTTTATGAATGTATTCTAAACTCTATTTCATAGTACATGGGGATCATTCTAAACTCCAAATATTGCTTAAATCAGTGACCTAACCACTATAAAATATATATTATCTAGAGAAACGGAGACAATGAAGGTTCCAAACCTCTTTGACCATCATTATATGTAAATGGAGGATGCAAATATGCCCTAAAATAATATTGTCTTATTTTTTTAATTTTACTCAAAATATGTAGGTTTACCCTTATGAAAATATTTAATTTTTCGTTAAATGCTCTATATAGTGAAGCTTATACACTTTGGTGTTGCTTAAAAAATTCTAACCACATTCTACATTTTAATTAATGTATTCTAAACTCTCTTTTATGGTTCATAGGCATCATTATAATTTTTTAATAATTAATTTAGTAAAACTCTATATATTGCTTAAATTAGAGGACTAACCACTCTAAAATCTTTATTAACTAGATAAACGGAGACAACAAAGGTTCCAAATCTCTTTGACCATCATTATATGTCAACGGAGGATGAAAATATGCCCTAAAATAGTATTGTCATATTTTTTTAATTTTACACAAAATATGTAGGTTTACCCCTATGAAAATATTTAATTTTTCGTTAAATACTTTATATAGCGAAGCTTATACTCTTTGGTGTTGCTTAAAAATTTCTAACTACATTATACATTTTTACTAATGTATTCTAAACTCTCTTTTATGGTTCATGGACATCATTCTAATTTTTTAATAATTAATTTAGTAAAACTCCATATGTTGCTTAAATTAGTGGACTAACCACACTAAAATCTTTATTATCTAGAGAAACGGAGAGAACAAAGGTTCCAAACCTCTTTGACCATCATTATATGTTAATGGAGGATTCGAATATGCCCTAAAACAATGTTGTCTTATTTTTTTATTTTTACTCAAAATATATGGGTTTACCCCCTATGAAAATATTGAGTTTTTCGTTAAATGCTATATATAGTGAAGCTTATACTCTTTGGTGTTGCTTAAAAATTTCTAACCAAATTCTACATTTTTATTAATGTATTTTAAACTCTATTTTATGGTTCATGAGCATCATTCTAATATTTTATAATTAATTTAGTTAAATTCCATATATTGCTTAAATTAGTGGCCTAAGCACTATGAAATCTCTATTATCTAGAGAAACGGAGACAACAAAGGTTCCAAACCTCTTTGACCATCATTATATGTCAATGGGGGATTCAAATATGCCCTAAAAAATATTGTCATTTTTTTAATTTTACTCAAAATATGTAGGTTTACTACTCTTATGAAAATATTGAATTTTTCGTTAAATGCTCTATATAGTGAAGCTTATACTCTTTGGTGTTGCTTAAAAATTTCTAACCACATTCTAAATTTTTATTAATGTATTCTATACTCTCTTTTATGATTCATGGGCATCATTATAATTTTTTAATAATTAATTTAGTAAAACTTCATATGTTGCTTAAATTAGAAGATTATCCACTCTAAAATCTTTATTAACTAGAGAAACGGAGACAACAAAGGTTCCAAATCTCTTTGACCATCATTATATGTCAATGGAGGATGCAAATATGCCCTAAAACAATATTGTCATATTTTTTAATTTTAATCAAAATATGTAGGTTTACCCTATGAAAATATTGAACTTTTTGTTAAATGCTCTATATAGTGAAGCTTATACTATTTGGTGTTGCTTAAAAATTTCTAACTACATTCTACATTTTTATTAATGCATTCTAAACTCTCTTTTATGGTTCATGGACATAATTCTAATTTTTTAATAATTAATTTAGTAAAATTCCATATGTTGCTTAAATTAGTGGACTAACCACTCTAACATCTTTAATATCTAGAGAAACGGAGAAAATAAAGGTTCCAAACCTTTTTGACCATCATCATATATATCAGTGGAGGATGCAACCATGCATTAAAACAATGTTGTCATACTTTTAAATTTTACTCAAAATATGTAGGTTTACCCCTATGAAAATATTGATTTTTTCGTTAAATGCTCTATATAGTGAAGCTTATACTGTTTGGTGTTGTTTAAAAATTTCTAACCAAATTCTATATTTTTATTAATGTATTCTAAACTCGATTTTATGGTTCATGGGCATCATTCTAATATTTAATAATTAATTTAGTTAAATTACATATATTGCTTAAGTCGTTAAATTAGTGGCCTAACCACTATGAAATCTCTATTGTCTAGAGAAACGGAGACAACAAAGGTTACAAACCTCTTTGACCATCATTATATGTCAATGGAGGATTCAAATATGTCCTAAAACAATGTTGTCACATTTTTTTAATTTTACTCAAAATATGTAGGTTTACCTCTTATGAAAATATTGAATTTTTCGTTAAATGTTCTACACAGTGAAAATTATACTCTTTGGTACTGCTTAAAAATTTCTAACCACATTATAAATTTATATTAATGTATTCTAAACTTTCTTTTATGATACATCAGCATCATTCTAATTTTTAATAATTAATTTAGTTAAATTCTATATATTGCTTAAATTAGTGGCCTAACCACTATAAAATCTCTATTATCTAGATAAACGGAAACAACAATGGTTCCAAACCTCTTTGACCATTATTATATGTCAAGGGAGGATTCAAATATGCCCTAAAATAATATTTTTATATTTTTTTAATTTTACTCAAAATATGTACAGCTTATACCGTTAACGATCATTTCAAACAAGACATGCATACCACTTCAACAGCACGATCTTCCACCGGCACATCCTTTACCCTACTCGGTGACTTAACTTTTTCTAAAAAGGGGTGTTTGTTGTGTCATCAATTATTCCATTAAATGGACCAAACTTCTTTTTATGGATAAGTTCTATGTTTGTTTTTCGTATAATATAATAATAAATATAATATTAATTATCACAAAGCGGCCTTTTAAGTGAATCTAGTCATTAATTATGATTCCCAAAGGACAAGTCGGTGAGGCTAAAAAAAAAACCAAGTCGGTGATCGTGACGTGACATGACATGAGCCTTAGCAAGAAGCTGGTGAGCCCAGCGTTCTGTGATTGTAAATTCTCTACGTAATTATACTCTCAGATGCTGTTATCTCGTTACATCGTTGGTCTTTACATAGAGATAAAACTTACTTCAATTCACATTGATCTGCAATTTTATTAGGTTTGATTTTTCTGGGCCTTATCTGGTGATGTATGCAAGTTGGATGTGTAGGTGTAGGGTAGAGTATAGCTTATCTATTACAAAACCTTGTGGTTTTCTATTATTTGCCCTTTTTAAAATTTATGTGGGTGTAAATGATATGATGTAAACACACATCCAGATTTGGATAGGTTTCTCTTCTTGTATTAGCTATATTATACGTTCAAGTTATATACGTACCGTGAGACTTTTTAGTTATAGTCAAATCACTTGTTAACTGATGTCATTTACGTATGAATACATTCTCACTTAAATGATTTAGATTACGAACGGTTAGTCATACGCATGCATGGGGTGAACATAGCATATAAAAAGATATATATACAAAAGACACACTAACGTTTTTGTAATTAACTCCGTTATCTATGGAATATCTTCTCAAAGTCTTAATAGCTTTAGATGTTACATGACGACCGTAAATCGAAAAGATTAGACTAGATTCTAATATTCCAGCCATAGAGGAACTACTTGAAATATGTATTATAAGCAATTATTGAGTGCGTATTATATAAAGAAATGGAGAAGGACTCGTAAAACCTTGACTTGGAATCCTTAGTTCTTCTAAGTGACCAACTTGACCGGTGTGCGACCCCACTTCCATAACAATTAGAGTATCTACAAAACTCCAACCAAAACAAATCATGTAGATAGATTCTTCTTTGTTTTCTTCTTTCTCCTTATCTCCATAAAATCCATATATATATTCTTAATGTTCGTAATTGTCCACTTCAGACTCACCCGTGAGTTTCCTCATAATTCAGTTCACAGACTATCCAAATCCTCACATCATAGCATACTCAATTTCGTAATTATGTGTGTTCTTTGAGTAATTTGAATGAGCAGTTTTAGATAACACATGTTTATATATATACTAGGTCAATCATATTCGGTGAAGATAAGTTTGAAGATATATTCTTCATGACGCTAACAACGAACCATCAGCGTATTTCCAATTCATAAGCTCAATAAGGTTCCTGCTTTATTCTCCTAGCATGTCGATAAATAGTTAAAAACATATCAAATGTGACCCCACGGTTCCTGCTTTATTCTCATATATACATAGCTTGGTATATATGCATATTGGTCACCCATCATGGACATGTGCTCTCGTTTTTTTTATAGGATGTAAATTGCAAATGGCTGCAAAAGTATTAAAGTACACCTTCTTATAAAGTTAATATTAACATGTTAAACAACCATGCTCCATGGAGTTTCAACGTTTTTAGACGGTGTGTTCCAAAATGAATGAAAAAAAATGTATACATTTGCAGATGTATTATGTTATTCTTAGAAAAGCTAAAAAAATCATAGATAATTCATTTTTTTAAAAATCCACAGTACTGATTTCTCTTTTTCTTTCTTGAGATTTTTAAATGCAATATAGTTCATGCGAAAATTTTATCTCTTACAGTTAGCATTTTCTTAGATCAAACGCACACACAGTCGCCCACCCTTCTGGATTCACAAGTGTAATAGAATTTTAGTTTTTATTTCTAAACAGGTAATTTTCTTATTATATTACGAGAGGAAGTATATATGATTATTATTATCTTTTTGTATATGAAGATATTGACTAATTAAGAAAGTCACTGGATAAGGTAGGTGAGTTCCATCCACAAATGGAGATTATTGGAACTATGAACTTTGAGCCATACAAGAAAATGAAGTTCGATTTAGACGCTAGAGTGAGAGGGATGGGTTTTGTGGACGAGATATAATAATTTTATTATGTATAATGAAAAATATATAAGTTGAGATAGATACGGGTGTTTTGTTCTTGTTTTGAGTTGTGAACTTTTGATTTAATATCTTAAGGATTTGCAAGTAGTAGCATCATTGTGCAAACCTTCCTTCGTGATCCATTTATGTGTGGGGACTTACTTTTGCCAGATTAGATTGCATTATATATTTCTCCTATCTTTACTTTGGCCCCACTCTCCCACATGCACTTCTCTCTCTCTAGCCTCTCTCTATCACCCTCAACATCTTTGCCTATTTATGCCACCCTTTTAACATTCTTCCTCACAAATCCAACCATATTTTATTTAAAACACTTCTCCCTACAAACAACAAAGGCTAAGTAAGAGTCTACTTGAAAGATTAGATATATGGCCATGGAAGTGGCTATAGACCTTGAGCTTGATGATGATGTCTTCTATGCAGACATAAGCAAGCAAATCAATCTCTTAATCACAGATGAAGATGAACAGAACCCTATCTCACTTTCCTCTCCTGTCTCATTCCAGGTTTGTTAAAATTAACCCTTCTCTTTCTTGATTTGTGAATATATATGTGGTTATTGCTCAAAAAAAATTGAATATATATGTGGTTATTGATATTGGAAATCAAAAACAGGGTTTGTTCAGAGAAAGCTACCAAGCATCAGCAACACCATATATGATGTACCATGAGCAGAATTACAACCAAGTTAGAGAGAGCAAAGGGACAGGAGTGTTCATCCCAAGATGTTCTCAGCCAAGAAGGAGACAACATAATCATCCTCATCAGAAGAAGCAAGGGAGATTCGGTTCCCTCACCCCCAAGCAACAGTATCCTCATCATGTCTATGACAACAACAACAACAAGAACTCCACAACTATCAACAACAACCAAGAAAGCATCACCCTACATCATGCAGCTTCTACTAACCAAAGAAGAACCTACAGAGATGCAGCATCTCTCTTCACTTAAGTCCCAATCAAGATTCAAGACATGGATTTGTGTCATTAATTTCATATTATATATTGATTATTGATATATATATATAGATTTTGTGTTTGTAAAATCAGCAAATAATAAGAATGAAGGAGGAACCATCAATCTAAAGGGATTTGGTGTGATTTATGCAATTGTCTAGAGAGATTAATTCACTCGATCTTACCTTACATACAACTTTTTCTAATTGTTTCAAGTCAAGTGAAAAATAAACCTAATGAAACTAGTCCTATATTATCAATATAGGAATTAAACTGGATCAGGACAGGTCTCATGTGAGATTGGAAAATCTTCTATGTCAGGTCCATATCCAATCAATGTGTTTGGGACCTCAGAGTTATACAGTTATGTTGGCAACAAATGTTTGAATAGACAAAAGTCAGATCTAAAAGAGGAAAAAGACGGTCACAGACTTGCACCCACATGCCCATCACTCTCCTTTCCATCAAACTGGTTTATTTAATTTCTTTTTATTAAAAAGACACCGAACTATATGTATATTCTTTTTTTTTTTTTTTTTTTTACTATATGTATATTCTCTGATATAATATTTGAGAAAATCAGTGTTTAGACATTTGTATGGAGTAGAGCTGTATGTTTTTCTGTCAACTAGCTGTAAATTTTGCAAAATAAGTTGTAAATGTCAAATAAGACTAAGCACATCAATATGTGAAAGTATTAACTCAAACCTGTCTCTTTTGCAAGTTGCAGACTACGAATTCAACCTTTCTGAATCCCTAAGATACGTAGTCACGTTCCACCTTCTCTTATGGGATGGTTGCAGAAAAAGTAAAATTATTTTCATAAAACTATTATAAATTAATAATCATTTATTTATTTCTAATTTTTAGTGTGTAGTAGAAGCTAACTAAAACATTTATGCATTGTCATTTATTTGATAAAATGTTTTATAGTTATACGATATGATATTAGTAAAATCATATATAAGGGATTTCTGTTGAACACAAACATATACAGTATAACCAGAAATTCAATTACAGGTTCAAGTAGAAATCCTTAACCGGGGTATTTTGGTTCGTTGGTTTATTTCACAATCGGGGTTTTGTTTTCTTCGAATCAATTGCTCCAGTATTCCTGGGTGAAAAAAAAATTCTCAGATACTCCTCCATTTACTGTTTCTTTGGCTTTCATAAACAAAGATTTTTAGTGTCGCACATATTAAAAAAACATATTAAATCACAATAATACATGTATCATTTTATATAATTATCAATTTTCAATAACTTTTAACTAATAATAATTTAATAAAGTCATTTTTTTTTTGAAATTTAATTTTTTTTTATAAAAAACATAAAAATCTATCTTTGAGAAATAATTTGTTTCTCTCTCTAAAACATTCATCTTAACCGAACCTAGGGAGTATGGGATTTTATTCAACTAAAATAACAGACAATTACAGCCAGAAAACTCAACTACCGGTTCAGATAGAAATCATAAACCGGGTATTTTGGTTCGTTGGTTTATTTCACAATCGGGTTTTGTTTTCTTCTCTTCTCCTGTGAATGATCACGGAGCTTCACATCCCCACGAGATCCGATCCAAACTCTCAACACCGGCAATGTCTCCCACCTTCCTCCTCCTCCTCATCCCTCTAGTCCCACTCTCTCTCCTCGCCATCTTATCCCTAATCGTACGCCCCAAACCGATCAGAATCCCCATCAAGTCCCGCCACGTCTTCATCACCGGCGGATCCAGCGGCATCGGTCTCGCCCTCGCACACCGCGCGGCCTCGGAAGGCGCACGCGTCTCCATCCTCGCCCGATCCGCTAAAAAGCTCGAGGAGGCCAAACGATCCATCAAGCTCGCCACCGGAGTCGAGGTCGCCGCGTTCTCAGCCGACGTCCGCGACTACGACGCCGTTTCGAAGGCAGTGGAAGAATCGGGTCCGATCGATGTGCTGATAGTGAACCAAGGCGTGTTTACGGCGAGGGAGCTCGAGAGGCATAGCGTGGAGGATGTCAAGTTCACGATCGATGTGAATCTCGTGGGGAGCTTTAATGTGATTAAGGCTGCTTTGCCGGGGATGAAGGCGAGGGAAGGTCGTGGACCTGCTTCGATCTCTCTCGTCTCCTCTCAAGCCGGTCAGGTTCGTAATCAGCTATTAGTATATCCCGGTTTAGTTGGTTAACGTAGATTGTACCAATGGTTAGTTTCCTTTAGCTAAACCATTGTATATATCTGAACACAATGTACATGAGGTAAGAGCATGATTAATAGTGGGTTCTTGAGGGTTGAGGGTTCTTAGCGGAATATAAGTAATATAAGAAACTGTCTCTTAATTTTAACCGAAAAAGCTAAGCACCGGTTGTTAGATTTTTTAGTCAAAAGTTAACAGATAATTTCTTATATTCCGCTACCATAAGAACCCTTATTAATCATTCTCTAAGTTTTAAGGAAATGTATTCATCTCTTTCAATATTAGCTTTTACTTTTGGGTAATGCAGTTTCTACGGATAGATTGATGAAAGATGTGTGCTTTGTTTATGCAGGTGGGTGTCTATGGATATGCTGCGTATTCGGCGAGCAAGTTTGGGCTTCAAGGTTTAGCACAATCGCTGCAGCAAGAAGTTATTGCTGATGACATTCATGTCACTCTTGTGTTTCCTCCTGACACTGATACACCAGGGTTTGAGGAAGGTAAACACAATACTCTTGAAGGTTTTGTTTATATTCATTGTGGATGTATATAGTATAATAGCGCATGACAGTAGGTAGAATTAGGCAGCTAATGAGTGAGTTTGCTTATACTAAGCGAGTAACGCTGTTTAATGCATTAAAAAGTTGGAGACAGACTGTATAACGAACGGTGTACTATATGGTTGGGGAGATATGAAGATATGAAATTATTGTTGATCTAGTTGTTATTATGAGATCAAAGTTGCGCCTTTCTCTGTGTGGCCTGGATAATTGTATCTCATTTTCTTTTTTCTTTTTTTTCTATGACATTGCTTGCTAAGAGAGACTGATAAAATAATCTGTTAGATACTACTGAGTATTGATTACGGAAGTGTTTAGAGTGAAGTTTCTGCGTTAATGTGTGATACTAGTATTAGAAGAGAATGAGGGATTCATAATGGGATGTAGTGATGCTGTGGTATAATCTGAAAAGACTTACTTTTTTCTCTTTGAGAAATAATAAGTTAATACTCTACTTCCCCGGTGAAGCTGGAGAAGATGATGATAAGATTTTGTTTGATTTTCATTTCTTTGGTTTCTCAGAACAGAAGAGCAGACCTGAGGTGACTGCCATAATAGCTGCGTCATCTGGTTCAATGAAAACAGAAGAAGTAGCCAGAAGAGCTATGGATGGCATCAAAGCAGGAAAGTTCACTGTCTCATGCAACTTTGAAGGATTCTTGCTGGCTCTCGCGACAACAGGGATGTCACCTCAAAGATCATTTTGGCTAGCTTTTCTTGAAGTCATAACCGCAGGGCCTATAAGGTTAATCGCTCTCTTTTTCCAATGGGACTGGTACAATGCCATCGAAAAGTGGAGCAAAACCAAAAACAAATAGTAAGTACCAGAGGTTTACTTCTATACATATCGGTTACTATTTTTGATGTTCTAATCTGGCTTCTCTTTTGTAATTTCAGAGAGCTAGAGACATACCATAGCTTGACAGTGTTTTTTTCGGCAGAAAATGAAGAACACTGATGGTTACTCTTGCTGATAGTTTTGTGCCTTGCTGATAGTTTTGTGGATTCATGACATGGTCTCATAACAAGTTGTGTGTTACTTTCTTTGTAGAGAATCTAAAGAATTCATTTGAATGTATTAGCCTCTCGCACACTATGTTTACTTGGTCAAGAAATGAATGTTCTTCACAATTTGATGTTTTCGAAAGAAGTCAAGATGAACCAATAGTTAGGTCAACACCTAACTGTGAGATTTTTGTTGGAATCTACACAAAACGTGACGTTAAAAAGTGAGTGCTGTTCGGGTTGAAACAGCGTGCAGTTTAACTGGTGTGTTATAAAACGGCAAGATGTTTCTTCAGAAATGGTTGAGACACCACTATACAGTAACCGAAACGAACCCAAGAGGTGGACACGTTCTCATTTTCAAGCAGCGATGGCGATGTCTCTTCTGAAGCTAAGAAACTCACCGGCTTTGAGATCGGCCGCGAGCATTTCCCGGATCGGAGTTTTATCAAGGGCTTTCTCAAAGCTATCTGAGGGCACGGACATAACCTCGGCGGCTCCCGGCGTTTCCCTCCAGAAAGCTCGCAGCTGGGACGAAGGCGTCTCATCCAAATTCTCCACCACACCATTGACAGATATCTTCAAGGTTGATTCTTTCTCATTTTCTATGGAACTTCGATTAGAGGGTAATCTCAGTTTCTGACATAACTATTGTTGGTATTGGTTTACAGGGGAAGAAAGTCGTCATCTTTGGACTACCAGTAAGGAAAAAATTATATCTTTTAATCTTTCTCATGTCTTGATCAGGTCTCTGAGTTATGATTACTGTTTGCAGGGTGCTTACACGGGAGTCTGCTCACAGCAGCATGTGCCAAGCTACAAGAGCCACATGGATAAGTTCAAAGCCAAAGGCATTGACTCTGTCATATGTGTGTCTGTCAATGATCCATATACTATTAATGGTTGGGCAGAGAAGATTGGTGCCAAAGATGCTGTAAGTTCTTAGACTCCTTTTTTTTTGTGTTCCTAACATCACCATTGTCTGATGTTTAGTTCTCTGCTGAATCTTGTTTCATAAAACTTGTTCATATTATTGGGTTCTAAGTGTTGAGTGGTAAAGATTGGCCATTTAGGAGTCTTCTTACTCTTTTAGTATTGTTGATTGATATAATGTTACTGTATGTTTCACACATTGGTTATTGCCTCAAGCTTATGGACTAGAAGACTTCTATAGTTGGATGATTATTTCAATTAATTTGTTATCTTTTCCGTGCTAGATATTCATGGTTTACACTTTGTTCATTTGCGTGTTTGTCTTTGCCATTACGCGTAAAGTATATCTTCATCACATGCCAGCAGGATGACTTAATGTGATGATATTAAAACTTGTTTACATCAGATTGAGTTTTATGGAGATTTTGATGGGAAATTCCACAAAAGCTTGGGCCTAGACAAGGATCTCTCTGTTGCACTGCTCGGACCTCGGTCAGAGAGGTAAACCACTGCAAAAGTCTGTTTGTAGAAACTTTCATATCCCTGAACCCATTGATCTTAAATAGTGGTTTTGTTTGTGTGATGTTGATGTGCAGATGGTCTGCTTATGTAGAAGACGGTAAGGTGAAGGCAGTGAACGTGGAAGAAGCACCCTCTGACTTCAAGGTTTCAGGAGCAGAAGTCATTTTAGGACAGATCTAAAAAAATGTTTCAACAAGTTGTTATGGCCTTTGTTGTTTCCTCCATATAAGTTGCGAGTGAAAATAAGTTTGATCCGAACATCACGAAAGGATCACACCAAGTTTAACAACTCTACCTTTTCTTGGTTCTTGTTTTCTTTTCAATAAAAAATGTTTTGTTACTTGCCAATTCTCAGCAAATGTACATCATAACATGATAAGAGTACTCCATTTATTTTTCAAAGATAAATTTTATGAATTTTTACATATAGAAATACAACTAATTTGCAATTATAAATTACTTTTAGTAAATTAAAAATTCTATGATTCTAAGCCAATAGCCATTCAGAAATTAAATTGTTAATTCAAACTTATTATTATTATTATCACATCTAACAAAATATACATTGAAAACTGTAAAAAATTTATTTTTAAAAGAACAAAAATGCTTAAAAAAAATTATTGTAGTAAGATAGGGATACTAATCTATCGGGCTTAGTCCATATCGAAATATAATTTTGTTGGGCGTAGCCCATATATCAAAATGTAGCCCAAAGAAAAGAAGGTTCACTCTAAACCCTCTCGTTTCTCTCTCTCTCTCCCTCTTCGCCTGCACCATATCTCTGATCCGGCGAAGCTAGCCGTTCTCTCACAACCGCAACGCGCCGGAGGTAAGCCATTCCTCAACCTCTCCTCCGATTCTAGTACCCTTATTCTCACATCACAGGTCTACGATTTACGGATCGTATTGTTTTGATTTTGGGACTGTGATTAACTTGCGAGCTTGCTAGGTTTTCGATCTTTTAGGATTTGTTTTCTCAGTAACCGGAACGGATCACTAAGTATTAGCCACTTTCACACTAGACCAATCGAGTCTTGGGATTTGTAGGTCTTATGAATCTCTGCTTGCTTCTGAAATCAAGCCCTTCAATTTGCTCCAATGATCTTGTGACAAACGTTTTGTGGATTTGATCAGCCGTTGAGCCTAAATCTCGTATCTGTAGTTTTGGGATCTCTTCTTTGCATTGGTCATCACTGTTGCTGTTCTATGTAGATTAGGAGACTTGAAAAAACTCTTTTTTGTGTCACTTGAAATGATCTTGGGTTGACTTTTTTTTATGGTAAACAGAGTTTGTAGAGTCATGAAGAAGCTTATATCACTCGTCAGGAACCTTCATTCTCGCCAATGCAAACCAACAGTTAACTGGTCTTTGCAAGCGCGTTTCTTGCAGCAAGACTCTGTATCCAAACCCAAACCCAAGAAATACAAGTACCCGTTATTCTACGATCCGTACGGTCCTAGACCCCAGCCTTCAAGCAAGATCGTTGAGCTAGCTGAGCGTATCGCCGCACTGTCTCCAGAAGAGCGGAAACAGATCGGTCCCGCACTCAACGAGCACCTGAGGCTTCCGAAACAGCAGATGATCTCAACACAAGGCATGAGTATGGGAGGAGGAAAACAGGAGGGTGGAGCGGGGAAAGTAGAGGAGAAGAAGGAGAAGACGTCTTTCGATGTGAAGCTGGAGAAGTTTGATACGGCTGCGAAGATCAAAGTGATCAAAGAAGTGAGAGCGTTCACGAGTTTGGGTCTCAAGGAAGCGAAAGAGCTTGTGGAGAAAGTGCCCGTGGTGATTAAACAAGGTCTGACGAAGGAAGAAGCTAATGGAATCATAGAAAAGATCAAAGCTGTTGGTGGAGTCGCGGTTATGGAGTAAGTGATTTTGAAACACTTGTGTTTTGGTTTGTCTTTTGGCTTATTGTGTTTGGTCACATCTTGGCACTTACAATGTAATAACAAATCAGTTAAACCATTAAGTTTACAAGAACTTTGGTTTCAAATTTTAAACTCTGGTGTTTGGTTTAGTGAGTTTATGTGCTGCTACATTTTGTTCTTGTTCCTCTCTACTCAGAACAGAACGACATCGTATAAGAGCTTAAGTGGTCGACGCAGCGTCACAATCAAGTAAGACAAGTAAAGCACAACAGAATCAAAAACACAACTGTCAAAGAGTTAAAGCTAAGCAACCATTTTCACGCGAACGCTCTCTTTTATATCAATAAATAAAAGCTATTCATTTTCCAAGAAGAGAAGGAAAAAAATATCAAAAGAGAGTTCTCGAATCAGTTTCAATGGCGATTAACAACAAGTTTCCTCTTCTTCTCCTCCTCTCCGTCATCATTCTCGCCCTCAGCCACCATGTGCTTAGCGACACTGGTAACTTTCTTGTTCTTGAGATTCTCTGTTCTTGATTGATTTGTGTTTACTTATGATTCTTTTTAGATCTGGTCTGAAATCTCTTAGGATCTGTTCATTCACTTCATTAGAAGTTCTTCCCTAGATCTCAAGAAAGAACTACATAGATTTACTTTTATTAAAGATAGTGAATATAATCCTTTTTTTGTGTGAATATGATCCTGCAGAGTATATAGATTTTGATCAGAGTTTTTTGACATTGCAGATGAAGAGGACGTTCTTTTCACAGGCATCAACAGCTACAGAACATCACAGAATCTCACAACCTTAAACAAGAACAAAAACGCAGAGTGTCTGGCCGACGAAATCGCTGAAAATTTCAAGAACAAACCATGCACCAACGACACTGGCTCAGCCACTGTACCTGGAACCGAACCACAGTTCTCAGATTACCCTAATATTCTAGCTAAATGCCACTTAAACGTCTCTGACACAAGAGACGGCTCTATAATGCCAGCATGTGTTCCTCGTCTAGAGTCAAGCCTCGTCCTCACAAACTTCACCAAGTCACAGTACTCCATGAGTTTGAACGATTCCAAGTTTACAGGGATGGGTATTGGTAAAGAAGATGATTGGATCGTTGTGGTTCTCACTACCAACACACCTGAAGGAAACTATTCTCCAGCTACAAAACAGGATTCAAATGGCTTCACCTTTAGTGTTAGCCTCTTTAATTACTTGTTGGCTTTCATGTTGTCCTTCTGTTTCTTCCTCTGTTGATGAAAGATATGATATCTACCACACATGTCATGAGTTTTTTTTTTGGCCTGGAGAATAATTTTTGCTTATGTTATTTACTAGTACTTCCGTTCTATTAAGATAGATGTTTTGAAAAAAAATTATTTCATAAAAGTAGATTTTTATGTTCTTTATAAAAAAAATTGTAAGATTCAAAAAATTAGTTAATTCTAGAGAAATTGCACTCAGTAACTTACAAAAAAACATAATTCACGAACTAACAAAAATAACATCTTCTCTCCTATTTTCTCTTTGGTTCTCTCTCTAGCTTCTTTCTACAAAACCAATTAGTTTTTAATAATTTTAATTAACAGTAATCTAATAGGCATGAAAATTGAAAACATTAAAAAAATCTTTCTTTCTTGAATGGAGGTGGTGATTCCATAAAATAGCTTAAATTCAAATTTAAACGTAATAATTCGACAAAACAGAATTAAAGTTAAAGCAAAATTGCATGTGATTAATAATAATAGCATGTACTTAAATATATATACCTTTTGTCGGTGAGTTTGGTGGACATAGACAACCTGATTCAAACGGCCGACACACGATCTGGCTCTTCGACACGTGCGGACTTTATGTAAGGCCCAATACTCAAGGCCCATTAACAAAGGGATTTGAATTATTTTTTTTCTCAACGAAAGAAAAATCACAAAAAAAAAGCTCCACTTTAATTTTGAATTACAGATCGAGTCTCTCATTCCCTCCTCTGAACATCAACGAAGCCAAATGAATCTTCTTCACTAAATCTCCACAACGAATCACACTTCAGAGAGCACCAACGATGCAAGATATTCTCGGATCGGTTCGCCGATCCTTAGTTTTCCGTTCATCTTTATCCGGAGACGACGGAGGAGGAGGAGGAGGAGGAGGAGGACTCGGCGGATTCGTCGGGAAGATCAACTCCAGCATCCGCAGCTCTCGAATCGGACTCTTCAACAAGACGCCTCCTGGTCTCCTCCCCGCTCCTCCTCGAAAGGAAGAGGCGCCGCCGCCGTCGATTCGGTGGAGAAAAGGGGAGTTAATCGGCTGCGGCGCGTTCGGGAGGGTTTACATGGGGATGAACCTCGATTCCGGCGAGCTTCTCGCGATTAAACAGGTCGATTAGTTTGGATTATCCGTTAATTGCTTTTTTTGTCCGTTACTGATTTGTTTTTTTTTTGATGAAGGTCTTGATCGCTCCGAACAATGCGAAGGAGAAGACTCAGGTGAGTTTTCATGGTTTTTGGTAGCTCAGTGGTTGAGTTTCTGTTTTTAGGATGAATCGAATCGTTGTTTTGTAGGGGCATATTCGGGAGATTGAGGAAGAAGTACGACTTCTCAAGAATCTTTCGCATCCGAACATTGTTGTGAGTAGTAGGCGGATCACATTCACTTCTTTGCTTTATATAGATTTAGTGTTTGATTTTTTTTGTTTTTGTTTTTGTGTGTCAGAGATACTTGGGTACTGTAAGGGAGAGTGATTCGTTGAATATCTTGATGGAGTTTGTTCCCGGTGGTTCTATTTCATCTCTGTTGGAGAAGTTTGGGTCTTTTCCTGAACCTGTAAGTCTCTTTACTAGACCTGGAATTTGTGTTTGAGCTTTCACAGGGGATATAATGTTGCGTTGGACCTTTGTGAGTAGGTAATAATAATGTACACAAAGCAACTTTTGGTTGGTCTGGAGTATCTTCACAAGAATGGGATCATGCATAGAGATATCAAGGTGCTTTTCTGTTTTCCAACATATGATTATGACCTGTGGTTGCTTAAAATAACTCTTGTTCATCTTTTTCTAGGGAGCTAATATTTTGGTCGATAATAAAGGGTGCATCAGGCTCGCAGATTTTGGTGCTTCCAAGAAAGTTGTAGAGCTCGTACGATTAGTCTTGTCTTTCTTTTTAATCGTATTCCACTATGTTGCCTCTTTTTTTTCACTACTCTACAAATTGTGATTGTTTTGCTTCCAGGCGACTGTAAATGGTGCCAAATCTATGAAGGGAACGCCTTATTGGATGGCCCCTGAAGTCATTCTCCAGACTGGTCATAGCTTGTAAGTATTTGTAGAATACCCATACAATTCATACTTTCCTTCGGCTTCTAACTTTTTGTAAGATGATGTTATGGGTTTTGAAAATGGGTTTTCATCTTTTTTCCCCTGTGTATTGCAACTTTTCGTCTGAACTTCTACTTAAATCTGAAGCTCTGCTGATATATGGAGTGTTGGGTGCACTGTGATCGAGATGGCTACAGGGAAACCTCCCTGGAGCGAGCAGTATCAACAGGTAGGAATATCCGCTGGGTGAAAGATGCTTTCCAATATCGCTGCTGTCTTTTATTATAGAAAACTGACAAGATTTTTTCCCCAGTTTGCCGCTGTCCTTCATATTGGTAGAACAAAAGCTCATCCTCCAATTCCAGAAGACCTCTCACCAGAGGCTAAAGACTTTCTACTGAAATGCTTACACAAGTAAGTCATAATTCGTTTATGTCTTTATCTAGAGATAGAGCCTGTATAGACCGATTTCCACCTTTCCATTTCAAGAGAGCTTTTATTTCTGTTATCCTATTTATCAGAGCTATTATATTTTGCAGGGAACCAAGCTTGAGACTCTCTGCATCCGAATTGCTTCAGGTGTTGTGAATCTCATCTTTTGTACACTTTTAACAGTCGTGAAAGCGGTCCTTACTCTCAAGGCACAAGATAAGTTATTTTTGTTGCTTATAGTGCTGACATCTGGTTAACATTTGCAGCATCCCTTTGTCACTGGAGAGCACATGGAATCTCATCCAGCGCTCCATAATTCTTTTATGGTTAGTACATTAATTATGCAGTGAACTATGTTCTGGTTCTTCAACCTTCTGACATTCTTTCAAATATATCAGGAATGCGAAAACTCAATAGCCACTCAAGGAATAAATGTTAGGACTTCGTAAGTTTCTCTTGCAGCTCCACATTCAGTTTTCTTTCTTATTACTACGCATGATTTTGGTCTCTTGATTCCTTTTTTTCACTTTCCCTATATATTTATGGTTCCAGAATAAACTCTTTGATGAGGAGGTCAACCTGTTCAGGCTTGAAGGATGTCTGTGAACTCGGAAGCTTGAGGAGTTCCATTATACACCCAGAGAAGTCAAATAACTCAGGATTCCATTGGCGAGATGGTGACTCTGGTGACCTTTGTCAGATCGATATGGATGATCTCTGCAACATGTCATCAGTCAGTAACAATGTTTTGTCACAATCCACAGATTTAAACAAGGTGATCAACCTATCTTCCAAAATTTCAAAATATGTCTGGTAATTACAGTTATATTGACAGAAACCTTTGAACTCTTTTAACAGAGTTTTAATCCCATGTGCGATTCCACGGATAACTGGTCATGCAAGTTTGACGAAAGCCCAGAAGTGAAGAGAAGTAAATCTAACATGCTTTCTTACCAAGCTGCTGAACTCAAATCTAGTGTTCCACGTGATGAGGAAGCCAGCCTAACACTTGCTGGTAGCTCTTCCGTGGCAGAGGATGATTATAAAGCCACAGAGTTGAAAATAAAATCGTTTTTGGATGAAAAGGTAAGGCCCTCTTTGCTGCATCTTGGTGAGAAATCAGATAATACTATGCATGATTCATGTTTTCTCATATTCATTAAGTGCCTGCACATATTTTCTATCCATTTTCAGTACTCCCTAGTCTTAATCATCTCCTCTGGTTTACTTAGGATTCAAAATGCATATCTGCTACCAACTGAGATTTTGTGATGAATATCTTACTCTTGATCACTTGTTCTGTTTTTGGTTTATCTGTTGTCAAGGCTCAAGATTTGAAAAGGTTGCAGACCCCTCTGCTTGAAGAATTCCACAATGCTATGAATCCAGGGATACCACAAGGTGCACTTGGAGACACCACCACCAACTACAAATTACCAAACCTACCAACTATAAGCAAGTCACCTAAACGACTTCCGAGCAGACGTCTCTCGGCTATCAGTGATGCAATGCCCAGCCCATTCAAAAGCTCAAAACGTACACTGAACACAAGCAGGGCGATGCAGCCAGGAACCGAGTCAACTAAGAAGGCAGTAAATAATAGCCGTTGGTGAGTTAGCTAGTTACTGGTTTATTAAACTTTTTTTCTTTGTTGTTGATGTTTCCTTATTTGAATCCGCCTGCAGTTTTTCAGAGATACGACGGGAGTGGGAAGAAGAACTCTATGAAGAGCTTGAAAGGCATCGAGGCAAGTGTTTTTCTCATTGAGTCTAAACATTTTTAGTAAAGGTTTTGAATTTTAAAAACATTTTTTGTAACTTTGTCGTAATAAAATAATATGTGCAGAGAATCTGAGACATGGTGGTGCAGGAGGGAAGTCTCCATTATCAGCTCATAAAGAATAGAGAGAACGAACGGTTAAGAGAAGCATCGTATGTTTCTCTCTTTTGTAAACCCAAAATTACTCTGTTCCTTTTTTCCCTGTTTTCTTTTTTGGTGGAGTGGTTTTCGTCACTATTATTACATTTGATCTATATGTAGTTAGTTCTTAAATGATCCATAATAATATTATTCGAGTTATATACTTATATATATATCTTAACTTTCACTTAAAAGACAGTATCAACCATCTTAGATAAATACTAAACAGAATGAAACAGCCCAGCTTCAGTCATGGTGATTCATGTTAATTAAGTAACTTTTGACAACGTTAACTAAAAATACTATGAAATAAATACAGATAATATATGTACTAACTATATGATATTGATAAACTAGTATTAAGACATACCAAACAAAACATAGTGGTCTTGTACAGAGATATGAATTATCTTATTTATAAGAAAGCTTACTTATGAACGTCATAATTACTGAAAATGTAGGAATCACACAGACAAAAATGGACTCTCCAATATAACATGTTTATTTTTTGCCTTTCTTCTCCTTTACATGACCGTTGTTCAGTCAATCACTCATCAAAAACATTAAAGGAAGAAAATAAACCACAGTGCTTGATTCAGGGTTATGGTTGAATTATCTACATGGTGTTTGGTTGGAGGGTGGGCTGTCAAAAAAAGCTGCGCAAATTTCCCAAAAAAAGAGAGAAACATGAAGATCTTCATGCTTTTATGTTTCTTGATTTTCTCTTCCATATCTATTAATAATCAACGTATAGATTTTGTGCTTTCTTCCTTTTTTTCAGTGTTTGGACTTTGGACCATATTTGATTGAAGTATTGACCTCCTTTGTTGATACACTTACTACTATATAGGCTCCATTCCAAATAAACAGAAAAGAGAAAAATATGTCATTTTGCGTTTTGTGTACGTTCTCGACAAGTCCCTATCTAATGATTTGATATGGAGAGAGCGAGGTACTCCTTTTCTACGTCGCTTATATTTTCTGTGTGTTTTACATTTCTCTGTAATAACAAGATGTAGTTGGGTCCAAGTATTTGTCGTTGATTTTTGGTTTAACGATAAACTATATTGTTCATTATTTCAGAAAACATATTGTTTCAGATATTCGTATTTCAGAAACATATTGTAGATTTGTTTACGTCATTTAATAATAAGTAATGTAACCTAAGATATGAATGATCGATAATGATAAAATTATATATACAAAATATATTTTTGTAAAAATATATATATACAAAATATTGCTCGACATAGTTCACGTGGACATAGTCACATTACTCAAATTCTGAAATCTGATTGGGTCCTACGAATTTTGCAATTCATTATCCAAAATAATTCACAAAACTATGAATGGTTGTTTTTTATATATAAAAAGCTATGCGTTGTGATGAATGCTTTTTTGCCTTTATTTTAAAACACACACCTTTTATATTCGTGTCCAAAAATTATTATCTCCCGACTTCTTGTGGAGGTTCTCGTTGGTTTAAATGTATGTTTCTTCCTAATCATTATAAATTTATAATATATGATATGTATAAAATGTATTAAACGAAGATGAACGTCATTATACCATGCACACGTTTTAAATTAATATGCAAAGCAAGTAAGCAATTAAGTTAGGACAAGAGTCGACCACTAGAGTGCCTACGATTTGGTTGTGTCGCCATGCTTCACTACGACATGGGCCCCGGGATACACGAAAGTTTTAAAATAGATCGTTTAATGAAAATATCTATGTCAATGTGGTGTTACAAGGTTTTTCCAATTTCCATTTCAAATAGATAATTTAAACAAATGTGACATAAGTTATCAATAACGAGAAGTACAACTAATTAAATATTTGGATACCAAATATTATTTTCTCCGAGCTAAAATATAAACAACATTTGCATGAATTTAATCCAGATTTGATTAGTTTTACTGGTTCTAGAGAGATAAAAGATTTTTAGTATAATCGGATTTGTGTCCAAATATTATATTATATGTAAGGTTAACAAACATAAATTATATGAAAAGACATATATTGGCTCACAGCTTAACTATGTCCAGACTAATTAATCATCCACCTCTACCATTACGTAAATAAATGAACATGATTGGCTTATTGCTACTTTGGAAAATTATATTTTGTATAATGTTTCACTAATTTAAAGTCATGAATTAGTTAATTAGGTACATAGTTTAATTAACCGGTCAAAGAAAGTGACAACATAAAGAATCAAAAGGCATCCCACTATTAGTAAAAGAAGACAAAATTACATATATTTAATTGTTTAATTGCAAAGGAAAAAGGTTTATGCATATACACTTGTAAGCCCATCCATATTCTTATTTTGCTCACCAATCCTTTTGCTGATCTTAGCCACCAAGAAAATACCCAATTCTACTTTGCGTGATGTCATTTAGTTTTCTACTCTATATTTCCACATTGTTGCATTGCATCCTCTCTGTCTTTATAATAAATTCTATGCGTATTGTTGTACATAATAAAGCCTGACCTAATTTTGTAACATACCAATAGAGGATTGCGTCATGAATCATACATATATAAGACCAGGTTTATTAGAACTATTGGATTAGATCAATTAAAGAGGGTCGGAATAGGACATAGAATGAACGCCAGCTTTATTATGGCTTTGTGTTTATATTTTCAAACGTGGAGATAAACTTTGGTTAAGAGATCATATTTTTTTAATAAATAGGAATTTTAATTGTGCGAATCCTCAATGCTTAGTGAAAGTAATTAATTTGTTCTGTTTTCTTTTTCATACTAAATAATATATATACAAATTATTTAATTTGTTGTTAGTTGTTGCAGTCGATTTTACTGATTTGTTAATTAGCATAATCATTTTTACATCAAAACATCATTAACAAGGCAAGCAAACGTATTGATCTGATATTGGTTCGTGTAACTTGATTTTATCAAAAATCGACGAGTTAAGCTGGTTGTTTCATTCTATAAGTGTATATATAAAATACATTGCGCAGATGGATTAACGCAAAAAAAGTTCAAGGTATGGATAAAAGCAGATCCATGCAAAGTTTCAAACTACTTTGCAGAAAAGAGACTTGAAAAGGATCGCACTTATACATCAAATTCAAACCACTAAAATTAGATTTAAAAGGGAACTTAGTTTTGGGGATAACGGATACAATAACAAATGAATTTTTTTTTTTGGACAAATGAATAATGTTCTATTTTAAATTTGTAACAAAAGAGTAGTCATCAACAGAAGGAGAAAACAAAACTTTGAAGTTTCCTAGAGTTTTACGTGTCATGCTTACTATATTAATTAGTTTTATTTTTAATGTAACAAAACACAGACACCAATTAGGGGAAAACCATGCATGCATATAAGTTGGCAAGTACAAATAATTTTTTAAAAAAATTTGGCTTACAATTACAAATAATTATTCATTTGAAAATAGTCATAACTAAGTGGCACCTCTTGTCTCTAGTTTTTTTTTTAACTATGACACCTCTTATTTCTGAGAAAAAGGTTATGGACATATGGTTTTCTAGTCATGTAAAAAAAAATGAAATTCCAATTTTAATCTATAAGAAAAATATAATTGTTTAAATTAACGAATTTTCAACCGAACCTTTTTTCTTGTGGACTTGTGGGGCTAAGAGAGAGAGGCTGAGGGAATAAGAAGCGGAGGCTCGGAGAGCTTTTGGCATAGATGTGACGTCGTCATTGTACGGAACAATAGTCCCTTCTCTATTTTTCATTGTTCTTCTCCATTTGTATATGATTTTTTGTTTCCATATATGATATAATATTTAATACCAAGGACGTTAAAAAGAAAATTTACATGCCTGCAAAACTTATAGAGATGCTTTAGCCTTATAATATACACCTAAAAATGACTTCTCAGCAAGGATTATATCACAAGCATAGAATGTCCACTTAAATTACAAATCAAAGTCTTAATTAGTGTTATGATCATAATTCAACTTTGAGAAGATAAAAACGTTGAAAAACAAGAATAGACAGAGTGAGGTGATGTGTGTTCCCATGATGAAGGCACTTCCACGGTACAGTCGTCCTCCCCAAATTTTCAGTCTGCCACTTCCTTCAGATTGTTTTATTGAATCTTACCTAACCTTATTAACTAACTGTTTAAAACTCGACAACCAAATTGCTTATACCCCATTTCTTCTCTATAATTTTTCTTTTTCTAAAATTCTGGTTCATGTTATGAGATTGTGTAAAATTTAAGTAAACTAGCTACTAATAATTGGGGTTTATTATACATGTTACTACACATGAGCGGGAAATTGTTGCCCAGTTTACTAAACTCAGTTTTTTTATAAAATATTGTTTTAATTATGAACATCATATTTTAACAGGCCGTATACACAACCTCATATATATATATTTACGTATTAATTTAACAATCAAGGTCGTTGACAAAAGCTAATAATCAAGGTCTTTGTCAGTCATCCAGGATTTAATCTCTAACCATATAGAGTGATAAAAACGGTTGTTATTTATACAAAAAACGAAAACACAATACATGAAATAAATTAAAAAGGTGTGTGAAACTGTGATCACAAATTGTCAAGAAACTAAGAGGTTGTGAAAGTGTTTCTTATTATTTCCAGTAAGAGGCGTAGCCTTGATATACAAGATGCACAGCGGTGTTAACCGTAAACCTATTTACAGACTAGATGGGCCTCGTATATCATCTATAGTGGCCCAATACCCCCTCTCAAGGTGGAGTGTGGAGGTTACAAACACCCAACTTGACAAGAAAATCTTCAAATTCCCGACGTCCCAATGCTTTAGTCATGATATCGGCTAGCTGTGACTTTGTTGAGACGTGGTGTGTGGTAATGAGACCCTTTATAATCTCATCACGTATAAAATGACAATCCATACCAACCTGCTTGGTCCGAGCATGATAGACAGGATTAGCCGCAAGATTGATGGCTGATAAGCTGTCGGAGTGAAGTGGTATTGATCCTGAGCAATCGATGCCAAAAGCAGGTAGTAGTTCACGGATCCATATCAACTCGCAAACTGTGTCGGCCATTGCTCGGTATTCGGCTTCTGCAGAGGAGCGAGATACACAATCTTGTTTCATAGTCTTCCAAGACAATGGCGAGCCTGCCAACTGGATGAACCAACCAGTGAGCGACCGACGGGTTATGGGGCATGAACCCCAATCAGCATCACACCAAGCTGTGAGTTTGAGTTCTGTATTTGCTCGAAGCAATATACCTTGCCCTGGGCTGTTTTTCAAGTACCTCACAACCCTGAGAGCTGCGTCCCAATGTTCCGACCTTGGAGCACCCATAAACTGTGAGAGAATGTGAATAGGATAAGATAGTTCAGGCCGAGTAGTGCCTAGATAGATCAATTTTCCGATCAAATGGCGATAGGTCGTCGGGTCAGGAAGCAAATCTCCATCAGCTAAGGCTAATTTGTGGTTCTGCTCTAGCGGAAAAGAGATAGGTCGAACTCCAAGAAGTCCTGTTTCAGCAATCAAGTCCAGTGCATATTTTCGTTGACAAAGATAGATACCCGAGGGATTACGAGCTACTTCGATGCCAAGAAAATAGCGTAAAATACCCAAATCTTTCATGTGAAAACAGGAACTGAGATAGTCTTTGAAATCAGCGATCACAGAGCTCGAGTTTCCAGTGATGATCAAGTCGTCAACGTAAACAAGAACATGAATGGTGGTGTGTTCTGTTTCGTAAACGAAAAGAGAGTAATCTGAACGGTTCTGTTCGAACCCATAGTCCCGTAGAGCAGAGGTCAACTTTGCGAACCAACAGCGAGGAGCCTGTTTCAAGCCGTAGAGAGACTTGTGTAAACGACATACCTTAGTTTTGTCCGCTGTCCTAAACCCAGGGGGCAATTGCATATACACTTCTTCTTCTAGATCTCCGTGAAGAAAAGCGTTATGCACGTCCATTTGATGTACTTCCCAATCACGAGAGACAACAACTTGTAGAAAAGCTCGTATGGTCACCATTTTTGCAACAGGCGCAAAAGTTTCGTTGTAGTCAACCCCCTCTGTTTGGTTATTTCCGCATACAACCAGTCGTGCTTTGTAACGAGACAGAGTGCCGTCTGCGTTAAACTTCAGTTTGAATACCCACTTACAGCCCAAAGCCTTTTTCCCTGCAGGTAACGTGACAACAGTCCATGTACCACTGTCTTCGCAAGCTGTTATCTCATCAGTAACGGCGTCACGCCAGTGTTCATCAAGAAAAGCTTCTTTATAACTCGTTGGTTCAACTGCAGAGCTAATCGCGAGGATGTACGCTTGATAATTAGGAGAAAACCTTGCGCTTGAAACGTAGTTATCAAGAGGATACGGAGTCGCAGAAGATGGAGGATTATGCAATAATGTTGTTACGTAATCTGCCAATTTCGTTGGAGCTCTCTTCGTGCGTTTTCCACGACCAAGAGCCTCTTCGTGCACAGGTTCTGGAATAGATTGCACGGGTTCAGCGGTTTCAGCAGACGGGTTGATGGGCGGTACCGTATCTGAAGGAAATATATCAAGAGCAACTTCAGGTTCAGAGGATGTCGGAGGCAATGTAGTTGATGTCTCAGCAGTAGTGGAGGGAATGATATGAGTAGGTAACACTTGTGGTTCAGCAGATGAAATCTGAGCATCCTCAAAGTCATCATCTTCAAATAGAAAATTCCCTGGTGTAAGAGATGGCCTCGTTGAAGAAGACGATGGAGACAGGTTTTGAGCTTCTGAATAAGGAAATACAGACTCGTTGAAGACGACATCTCTCGACACTGAGACTATTCCTGTGTCAAGATTGTAGACTCTCCAGCCTTTCTTATTAAAAGGATATCCGACGAACACGGAACGAGTTCCTCTTTGCTCAAACTTATCGCCTCCGTGTTTTTGGTTATGGACGTAACACAAGCAACCAAATACCCGGAGATGATTCATCGGAGGAGGCCTCTTGTATACGAGCTCGAAAGGAGTGCGACCATTTAAGAGTTTCGTCGGAGTGCGATTTATCAAGTATCCAGCAGCAAGTGCGCAGTAGCCCCAAAATTCAACTGGAAGTTGAGCCTGAAATCTGAGAGCTCGAGCAGTATTCAGAATATGTCTGTGTTTACGCTCGACACGACCGTTTTGCTGAGGTGTTCCGACACAAGAAGTCTCATGCATGATGCCGCGTTCGGCGAAGAAGTCTGTCAAGCAAATGAACTCGGATCCATTATCGCTTCGTATAGTTTGAATCTTTGTATCAAATTGCCTGTCCACGAGAGCTATAAAATTCTTAAGGTGTTTCGGAGCTTCTCTTTTGTTTGGAAGAAGATATATCCAAACCGCTCGAGAGTAATCATCAAGTATTGTTAGAAAATAAGTTGAACCACATAGTGCCTTTGTCCTATAAGGGCCCCAAAGATCGCAGTGAATGAGTTGGAAAGCAAATGTCGTCTTATTAATACTTGAAGGAAAAGAATCTCGTGTTTGCTTCGCACGAATACAAATATCACAAGTCTTTGAACTAAAACCAGAAACACTGAAATCAGAAATTTGCAACATCTCCATAGCCTTAGAGGAAGGATGACCAAGACGACGGTGCCAGATATCAGCAGTGGAGTCTACCGATCCCTGAACCGCATTCACAGCTTCCATTCCTCTGAAAAAATATAGTCCATTCTGCTGTTCACCCACTCCAATCAGCATCAGTGTGATGCGATCCTGAATAATACAAACCTTATCAGTGAGTTGAAACAGACAACCGCTTTCCCTCGTAAGATGAGAGACTGATATGAGATGACAATGAAGTCCATCAACAAAATAAACATGTTGCAATCTCAGTGAAGAACCCAACTGAACACATCCCATTTTCGAAGATGTTGTAAAACGGCCATCAGGCAGTTTTATATTAACCGGTGCCATATCAGAAACATCAATCAGAAAGTCAAGTGAGCCAGTCATATGATTTGTAGCACCAGAGTCAATGATCCAGGATTCAATAAAAGACTTACCAGAAAATCGAGTTACCGGAGTGGTATTCCTCTCGTCGAGCATGTGCACAAGTGTTCTCCATTGTGTGTCAGTGAGACCGCTAAGGCCTAAACGATCGTCAGCCGTAAGAGAGTGCGCTTGAGCCTGTGGTGCAGCGACATTGTTTACTCGAGCTGTGTCAGAGGACTTGGCTTTCTGAAACGTGCTTCCTGAGCCAGTACTCAAACCACGACCATTGTTTGTGTTTCCACCACCACCACCACGATTTGCAGGAGCAGAGCTACCACGAGTATTCGCTTGTCCTGACTTTTGCTTCTGGTTTTCTTCCCACCAATCTGGATAACCAATCAAGCGAAAACAATTTTCTGCAGCATGTCCAGGACGTCCACAGTTTGTGCAAGTTACAGAGCCACCTCTGCGCTCGTTGCTGAATTTTGACTTGTTTGTCTGAACCGCAAAACTGACGCCATCAACTCTCTCAGCATTCATCCGACCCAGCTGTTTTGATTCTTCATCTTGAATAAGAGCGTTGTAAGTCTCATCCAACGTAGGCAGTGGGACACGTGAAAGCAGTGCTGATTTTATAGCACCATATTCAGTTTCATCAAGTCCCATTAGAAACTGGTGAAGTTTATCCTCCTCGCGTTCCTTACGAACTTCTTCCATAGTCTTGGCCTGTTGGTAGTCAGCCATACTCCTCCAGAGTTGAGTCAATTTTCCATAGTATGCTTCTATGGGAGACCCACGTTGTCGGCATGTTGCGAGTTCAGTTTTAAGTCTCTGGACTCGCTGCCCATTCTTTACTCCAAAACGACGTTGGATATGAGTCCACAGCTCATGAGCATCGTCAACATGTGACATTGATGTAGAGAGGCTTTCATCGATTGTCAATTTCATCCATGAGACTACTAGAGCATTATTTGCTATCCAGTCCTCATAATCAACGGAGTTCTCGGCGGGTTGAGGTATGGACCCGTCAGCAAACCCAAACTTCTTTCTCGCCTTTAAAGCTAACTTCAGATTCGTAGCCCATTCATCGTAGTTAGGGCCACGCAGCAGCGGTTTTGAGATCAAGGTTCCGGGATTATCACTAGAGGATAAATCATACGGAGAAATCGTCCGACGAGTCTTCGTACGAGCTTGTGCGACAAGTGCGTTTTCATGATCACCCATATCGAAAAAAACAGAGATTCAAAAGTTCTGAGAACAAAGAGTTAGAGATCACAAGATCGAAGCTATAACCTTGATTTGTAGTTAGGTTATGGCTCTGATACCATGTCAAGAAACTAAGAGGTTGTGAAAGTGTTTCTTATTATTTCCAGTAAGAGGCGTAGCCTTGATATACAAGATGCACAGCGGTGTTAACCGTAAACCTATTTACAGACTAGATGGGCCTCGTATATCATCTATAGTGGCCCAATACAAATAAATTAAGAAGTGGCAACACATAAAGATTCCCAAGTTAGAAATCCTCTGTTTTCTCGATCACCTTCGTGACATCTATTTGATCTTTGAATCCTCTCAATGACCATCACTTCGTTGCCTTCTTTTTCTTCAGCTTCTTCTTCTGCTTCGTATTCTTGAATCTCTTCTTCGTTATCTCTATCTATCTTGACGGTTTCTTCTTCTTCTTTGATCTCTGTCTCTATGTGGTCATCAGACTCAATCAAGAACGCGAGTCTGACGCAGCCATTACTTCTGTCCTGTAAGCATCTATCACGGGGAAGAGGTTTCATGGCCGTCATTACCAATCTTCCATTCTCACGGTGGGAGTTAACTTGAATGCAGTCAAAACCTCTCATACTTGTCAAAGGAGGTGGAAATGAAGCCAATGCATCTCTCTTCCTATCTTGTCTTGATGTTCTTGATGTGGTGGTCGACGTTCTAGTTTCCGTGGTTTGTAATTCGGATGACACAGAGAACAAATCTTGATCGGTAATAACATCAGAACCCGTCTCGCTACCGAGGCTTTCAGTGCACAATGCTAAGCTCTCATCGCTGAGAGTTCTACGAGAAGATGGATAATGAACGTAGGGAAGTACTGTCTTCTTGTCTTTTTCATCAGAGCTCGAGTTTGAGATGGTCTCGAGCCAACTTTCCGAGTTAGAGCTCGGTTTAGGAGCTGGCGAGGGCAAGGAAGCTGCATTAGTGGTAGGAATGATGTCTTGTGGAGTGATGGATGAGTCAAGAAAATGGGGTTTCAGAGGTGTGGATGAGTGATGATTGTTAGGAGAAGAGAGTCTGAGTCTCAGAGCTCTTGGCTCAAAGTGTTGAGACTCAAAATGAGATTGATACCCTTGGTATACAACAGTTGCCATGGCTTATGAGTTTTTGAAGAAGATTCTTGTAAGAGATTTTGTTGTTATGTGGAAACAAGGAAGCAGAGAGGGAGAGAGATAAGTAGGAGAGGAGATGAGAGGCTTTGGAAGTGAATTTGAGGGATAAGGAGAGCATGAGGGTGTTAATTTGTAGTGGCTAAAAGTTACTTTCTTACAAAAAAAATAAATAAACAAAAGAAAAGTTTGAGAAAGAATGGTTTGGTGCATACAGAGAGAGAGAGAGATGGTGGGTAAAGAGCTTTTCCACACTACCACTTGAACAAAATGAAAACTATTTATTTATGCCACATAATGTATATGAGAATATATCCATTAAAAGGCACAGGAATAGAATATGGTCACTGATTCCATATGTGTATGTTACACTAAAAATATTTCTCTTTTTTATATAGTTTTTACATATAGTAGAGGAAAGCAATTGTAGAAATGAAGGAAGTTTGGTCAATCATAGTTTTTCACTTAAATAGCAAAAAAAAAAAAGATATACATGATTGAGTCAGTGGCGAGGAAGTATCGATCCTCGTGCATGTGATGTGGCTAGAAAGAGACTATCCACACACAAACAAAGAAGAGAAAGAGACTTTCCTATGCAAGTAGTAAAATCATAAAATGTGGTTTGAGAGCACATGTTTTTGTGAACCTAAATATAACGATTTTTTCTATTAAAAAAATCCAAAACCAAATAAAATCAAATCTAAATTGACCAGGAAGGAAAATGGTCAATAATAGAATTAACTTTCTAAATAATTAACCCCAAAAAGAAACGTAATTCAATTTCATTGAAAACAATCTGGAATAAAAAGAAATGCTAACTAAAAAGTAAAAACTGATAAACTTAGACTAGAACACATAATAAAACTAGGCTGATATTTGGTTTCAGATTTGTTACTTTGTCCTAAACCAAACATAATAAAACCTAGAGGAGTTTTTAGGATAAAAATGTCCAAACTGATTTCGTTTGGTTAATTTTTTTTTTAATTTAAAGTTGATAATATTTATTTTTACATTCGTCACTATACATATATTTGGACCATGAACTAGAACAAGACATGTTGAATTTTTTCTTTCTAATCATAGCTTGGATTAGATATTTTAGTATATACGTAGTATTTTTTAATAGCCGTCTCATTAGATATTTCTTCTACATTTTTTTGTTGATTCTACTAGTTCCGGTCTAAGTGTTTTCTTAGGTATGAGCTCTTCTCTATTATGTGTTTTATGCAAACTTTTTTCACTATAAGACTTCGTAATCTTTTGTTGTAAACATTTGTGCTTCCTTTATCAAAAAAAACTTACAAAACATGATTAAAACAGCTCAACCAACAATGTTGAAAGCTCTTTCACTAACCACAAAAATTATAAACAATAAAAGGTTATGGGCATCAGTGAAGAGAAATGTTAGTCAACTGAAAATATGCACTCCATCATCCACGAAAAAATAAAACAGTTATAAAAATACATAAAGTGTGTCTAGGTGTTACAAAAAAAAAAAAAAAAAAAAAAAAAAAAAAAAAACATAAAGTGTGTCTAGAACACGCCTCACCCAACAACGCTATATTTGAATGCAAGGAACAAATTCCCATTTTTCGCCCACTTTGTATGCCCTAAAGTTATAAAAATGGTCCTAAATAAGAACAAAACGAATAATCAAAACATACTTAAGTGGATTAATTACCTTAACATGTTAAGGGGAAGGTTGTTTCAGCATCGCTAAATGTAGCTAGATTTTAGCAGGACGCTGCGTCTATGATATGTCTCAATATAATTACCAGCGAGTTTGGTTGGATTTTGTATTGTTAAAAATGTACATAAAGTCCCCAAGATCACTGATCGAACTGAGCAGTCATGTCGATGAAGATTGGTGAGAGTGGTAAACTTCTCTTTCTATATGTATACGTTTGTTACAGTATCCTCTTTACATAGTATTTCCGTATTACCAATCTTTTTGGCGAGGAACAAAAAGAAGAAAAAATAGAAACTCTCAAGCTTTTGGCGTTGCTGTAAATTTGATGTAATTTTATTGGGAAAATTGTTTTTTTAGGGCAAAATAGTAATTATGTCCCATTAGACTAATCTTATACTAGTTTATGTTCTATTAGGCTAAATATTTTTATAATAGCAATAATATCCTTAATTTCAATTATAAATTCGAAATTAAAATTAACAAAATAATTAATAAATATGAAAATATAAATTAAAAATCCTAAAAACTAAAAAAGGATATATCGATCCTTAAGTACAATATTGATCCTAGATATTTTTTGTGTTTTTATTAAAAAAATCGATTTCTATATTATTTGGAAACAAAATATTTTAAAATATTTTTTCCCATATTTTCATAACTTATTATCCTTATCCGTAGAATTCAGTAAATTTGTAGAAATCGGTTTCTACAGGTTTTTAGATTTATAGCAATGTGTAGAAACTGAGTTTCTACAAGTTTTAGATTTATAGTAATGTGTAGATTTCGAGTTCTACATGTTTTAGAAATTTTTATAACGTGTAAATTTTGATTTCTACAGATTTTAGAGTTATAGGTTAGGCGCAGAACGTGTATTCTAAATATTTTTAGAGTACTATTCAAAATGTATTCAAAACGTAGTAGATTCAATGAAAAAAATAGATTTTATTTTCTACTTTGTAGAATGTCAATTCTACTTTTTCTAGAACAGAAACTGAAATTATGATTTAAACATTTTTTAAAACTGGAAAAAATATCACTAATTTGATATAGGTATTTCATCACTAGTTATTGTTTTTTCAATTTTTATTTTATTTTATTTATTTTCAAAAAATGTAAAGGGCATTAGAGGAAAAAAAATGGTACAAAATAGAAATTAGCCTAATAGGACATAGTTACCATTTTTTTACCGGAAAAAATAATTTCACCTTTATTTTGGAGTTTCCTTTACATCTACTCTCTATCTTTATTATCTTATGCCTTTAAAATTTGTGACTTTTCCAGAAAAAAAACTCCAAATTTTTTTGTTGTTACCTATATTTGTTGTGACGGAAGTAATTTTTTTGACTTCTTACACTTAAGGTTAATTGTCATAAATCTTATGTGTTATTATTTTTGTTGGTTTGGTTGATTTTGAAGATTGGATGTAGAACACTCTTAAAAACAGAATACCTTTATCTTTTTTTTTTGTTAACTAACACATCAATCTTAAATCTATAAGACCATCTTTTTTTTTTGTTAACTAACACATCAATCTTAAATCTATAAGACCATCTCTAACTATACTCTATAATACACCCTAAAATAGAATTTAGAGTAATAAATACTTTAATTATAGTATATTTTCCACTTCACAATGGAGTAAAATGAGTTTACTCCATAAATTGAATAATGATTATATTTTGGGTTTATTGCTCTATTTTTATTCCAAAAGGTTAAAGAAAAATTCAACTCCATTATGGAATTGATCTATTTTAGAAAAAAAAAAGAGTTTTACAATGAAAATGTTCAGAGGACTGTATTATGAGTTTGAACTTATATTCAAAACTTTCCGCTTATGAGAGAAGACGAAGAAAAGAGAGCCAACTATGTTTCTACTTTGGAATATTCTCTCTCAGATTCAGCACATTGTGATTATAAATAGTAATCCAGGTTGGATTAGGTTCACATCAAATTTTGTCTTTTTTCCATTGGCTAGCCAACACTAAGTTGCTTTTACCCTCTCCAAGTCCAACCCATGTTACCCCTAAAAATCGTACGGAGTAGCTTATGAAGACACAAAAGTTTTAGACTCGTGAATCAGCATTTGATTCCCCACTATCACTTTCACTCCTATATCTTTACTGTTTTCAGATGCTTACGCTGTGTAATGTACGAAAAACCCTAATTAAAACCCTTTTCTGAAAAAGAAAGGGACAAAACAACACTTGCACACAACTTTTACAAGTAAACTAATGCCCTAAAGTCACTAATTACTCACTAGCTACCTTTTTCTTAACTCTAAGCCATGTGAATGCTGATTTAACAACCATGTTCAATTGTGTTTATATTTTTTAAAAAAAAATTAGTAGAAACAACGGTAATGCAAAAATCCTATATGAGTCACAAAAGAACTATTTAAAATAAAAGTATAATATATATTGTTTAAAATTCGGTTTTAAATCAATTAATACTTAGAACTGAACAAAACTTTCCCATTTCTTAAAATTTTAAAACATAATTCTAATTAAAAATAGAAACTTAAATAAATAAAATAGAAATGATCCATGTTTAGCGCCGTAAATCCGAGATTCATTTGTATTATCTGATAAATAAATATATATATATATATATATATATATCTTTATTTATTTATTTGAAAATAGCAAACTTTTTTTTCTGTTTGTATTTGGAAATTTTGATTGTTGCTTGATCAAATTACTAAATTGTAGTTTATTTAACTAAACACAGGAAATTTAAATTTTATAACATCCACATTACAAATTAAGTTCTTGGAAAATTTCTCAAAAATCAATATAACAAAATATTAAATGAGTATTTCCAATGACAAAAAAAAATGAGTATTTCAAAATTGAGAATTTAGCCCAATTACTTTTCAAGACTCTTTAAGAATCTTGCAATGTGAATGATGTTATAAAAGCAATTTGGCCCCAACCTCTTCTTTACCGTATAACTTGTGAGAAAGAAAGGCTAGCTAGAAAGTTAAGCCGTTTCCTAAATTTGATGAGAGTAAGAGAGATTTTTGAGATTCTGGGTTTCCTGTAATGGAAAAGCTTTCGCAGCTTGTGTTATAAAGAATGTGTATACAAATATAAGCTAGCTAGACAGCATCCATGAACTGTGGCGAGCATAATAATATCTTTTACACCTATGCTAGTTGTGTGTTGCATAACCTACGATTGCTTTAATTAGCTAGCAGACCAAAACTTTTGAGGTGCATAGCAGACATGAACGCAAGTAGATACATAGTTTATAATTTCTCACAAAATTCGACAAGAGACCATGCATTGCTGGTTTTGTACGAAGATACCTTGATATGTATTATATATGACAAGTAGATCTCAGTTTTTTCTTTTCCTATTTAAGTTCTTTTCCAAAATAAGTACTAAGCTTCTAGTACTAGTAACATTTACAGTATGTTCCAAGTGGATGATAATGCATTAATCAGTGCACTAAATATGTGAATCAGAATGTGCGATTCCACACAACGTACAGAGCAAATGTATAGCAGACATAAACAAGTAGACACATAATTTATAGTTTCTCATAAAAATCGAGACCATGCATTGTTGGTTTTGTACGAAGATACCTTAGATATGCATTATTTATGACAAGTAGATATAAATTTTTTTCCCCTATTTAAGTTCTTTTCCAAATTAAGTACTCAGCTTCTAGTACCAGTACCATTTTACAATATGTTCCAAGTGGATGATCACGTATTGATCAGTGCACTGAATATGTGAATCAGAATGTGGGTATTCGTATTACGTACCAAGCAGATGAAATGATGATGTGAACAACAAAAGTGTGATATATATGAGTTTCATCTTTGTTTAATCGCATGAAGAACCTATCATTTATATCATTTTTTATTCTAGCACAGTCATAAAATGATCAAAATATATTGTGACTACCCTTCAAAAAAATGTCATTGTTAGAGTCCAAAAATTTACGCTAGAACTCTTCTCCTGAAGGAAGTATAATGAAATGATTTACCATTAGATTGATACACTATTGGAATGAATACCGTGAATTTGTTTTATTAAAAAAGTAGAGGAGGATTCTATAACGTAAGCATGAGAGAACGTAAAAAAGTTATGACATAATTTAATCAAGAAAAGATAGAAAAAGGAGCTGACCTGCAGACGTAATCTGTCGACAAATATCAATCTACATATATTGAGTCTTTGATCAGCACATGTGGTCCTAAGTCTCGAACCAACGCATTGAAATGAATTAGAAAGTAGCATAGCAACCCTTGGCCGCACCAAACGATCATGCTTTACCTTTTTTAATTTGTGTCCTATTACTTAAAGATGCTTTTTATTATATTAATATAGTTTTACAATTATTAAGTGAATACCGACAGGCGACATAAGCAAATTAAAGTATGAGAATTTTATATACGAAAAATAATTTGACTTGTCATGTCACACAAGCCCCATGATGCACACACGCACAAACATAAAATAATTAAAACACAAGAGTGAAACTCGTATCGTTATCCATCAAATATTAGTTATTTGTTTCAACTAATGGAGGATCTAAAGGAAAATAATACGTCATACCACTTGAAATTTAGTGGAGGCAGAAACTTAAGCCTTACGTTTTGAGTGCATGTAACCAAACTAGCAATCTCGTGGTGTTATAATGTAAAACGAGACTGTACATTTTTATTCTAGATGTGTTGGCATATTTGAAAGCGATTTACAAAGATGCAATTTCTTTAGGATAATATGATTCTTGATTTCGTATTTATTCGAAAAGAATTTGCCAAGAAAAATAAAACGGAACAAATTTGATCATCCGGAAACTATTAGAACGCTATACCGAATCAGAACACATGATTCGAAACGAAAGTGTACATCTCATGGCTCAAAATGATTTGCATAAGCAAAAACCATCTTTTGACTATCTTAGTGGAGCCTTTATGAACCACTCCGTAAAACTTTTTAAATTGTGACCATGAATTAAATTTTAAATTGCGCTTATATATAAGCAGTGCTTACGCATGTGTATGAACTATTGGTTAACAAATTTCACATATCTATATATTTAGGTAGACAAAGAATATGTATATAGAATGTTAGGTATTGGCCACATAGAGTAATTGTTTTGTCTCCTTAGCTTTTGTTGAAAGCATGACATCCACATGAAAATATCATTCTCATCCATAACTATTGTCTCACTCACATATCATCCAAGCAATTCTAAAACTTTCACATAACTATGACTAGTTTGGATAAGAATACCGATTCAATGACAATCGTGGACACTTACATCGATCTGTTCCATTACTAGAACCAAAGGAATCCTTCGGAATCATCCAATTCAAATTTAATTATAAGACAACACCGTAACCAAAAAAAAAACATTAATGGATATCTACAACTATGCATATATATATAAAGATTAACCATGTGGTGAACCATATATAGTATCTTATATATCTATAATACGCATGTATATCTGTGATTAACGACTGAAAGAAACGGAGCAAAAGAATCTAAAGGAAACAACATCTGCCAACAGCAATCAAACTACGATCTAGGACTACGAGGCGAACACAAACTGTGACCACTGATCAAACTCATTACTATGTGAATTAATTATATATATACACCACGATTTAAGAACTTCTAAATGAAGATTACTACTAATATGTATTGTCGGTGTTGTCTTATTACCTCTTTCTTGGAACCGGTACAGAAACAAACAAACAAACAAACAAAAAGGGAATGCACGTGTATCACAACGACACAACGTGCTTGATGCTTCTTCTACCAATTTCAAAATCTTGGTTTAAAGTGTGGTCCAGATGATTGTGACCTACCACAACGGTAAGCTCAATCTGATTAAAACGAAATAAAATACGATGATACAATCTGATACAAAATGTGATTACTGTTATTATTAATTTTTATTTGTTTCAAATTTGTTCGCTTTGTTTGTTTTATGAACACTAGCATATACCATGTTAGATATCCTATTAGTGGAGGCCCAATCTAGATACCAATTGTCAAGCCGTAGATAAAGAATAACCCGTTAGTTAAGAAATAGGCCTTAGTTACGGCCCATTAACAATAAACGGGGGGTAATTGTGTAAACTAATAAAAGTAAAATACACTCACAAATTCATCCTCAAAATCATCCACATCATCTTCAAAATCATCCACATCATCTTCATCACCTTCATGTACTTCATCAGGGTCATTCTCATCCAAGGGTCCAAGTAACTTAGGACAATTCTTGAATATCTCCTTAACTTCCTCAATACCTTCAAATGAAATCATATTGCCATCAATGTTCAAAATCTTGAAACCTTCTTTCTTGACAACCACATGAGCCAAGCTCAGTGCTCCTTCTCTTCTCAGGTTATTATAGCTCATATCAACATACTTCAACTCCAAAGCTTCCATACTATGCGCAATCACAACACATCCCTCATCTTTTAGATCATTATTCGACAAGTTCAACCTTATCAGATGTTTCTTTGCTGCCAAACAAGCTGCCATATCTGGAGCAGCCTCATAGGTGATGTTATTTCCCGCCATTTCTATAGCCTTAAGAGATGGAGCAGAGTGCTTGAGAGCGTTTGCTAGAGCCAGAGTACCTTCATTCTCTAGATTGGTATAACTTAGGTTGATTGTAGTCAAGAAATTGAAGTTTGAAAATGCTTTGCTCATAGGAACTCTAACTTTTGTGATACTACCACAAAGTTGTTTCATGTGAGGACAAGTCTCAGATGCATTCTCTTCCATAGCATCCTCCTTGGTTAAGCTAGTGTCCGCCATCTTCACCTCCAGCTCCTTTAAATTTTTTCTCATGTTAACCAAATGCCTGTCTCTTAGCCATGAAGAATATAGCTTTATAAAAGATAAAATTATAGAGATACAAGAACATATCTATTTGTTACTAATAAATGAGTTTAAAATCTTTAAAATTATATATGAACTTATCCAACTAGTAGATATTTTACTAAAATAATATGTTATAAAAAGAATGATACCTTCTTATCTTCAATTCTTTAATTTATAATAAAATTTAGGGAATTCGAGAGACTATAAAATAAATAATTTCCTTACAATAACTTTATATTATTTAAACAAATTTCTTCTGACCAAAGAAAAGGAAAAAAAAAAACTTCTAAAATTATTGGCAATTTTTTTTGTTGTTAACATTTCCTTCAATTCTGAATTTCTCAGATATTTTCAAAATTAGGGGTTCACTTCCGAATTGAAGAGGACGATTTACATATTGTTCTTGTTACGCTGATCGCTTTGATTCTGATTCTGAAGATGAAAGATATGGTGAAAGTGAGTTGTTCGGTCGTGCTCAGTGGCTAGGACAAGGCAATAGGACTCAAAGAAGTTACTTATGTGACATTGAGACATCCTCCAAAACATTAAGAAGCTAGGATTGGTTTTAAGACAATTTTTACTAATTTTTGAAAGCTAAATATTCTCAGCCTAGTCTAGAAGATTGATCATGTAAGCGTTTTTAATACTTTGGGTGTTTTACTTGGTCTTGTTACATGATTTCTTGGTCTAAACCACCATACTATTCTTTATAATCGGTTTAAACCAATGTTTGTTTTCTTAAACCAATTTTTTTTTTTTTTTTGTATATTTACGTGTAAAACTTCTTCTACAGAAATTGCATTTAGTGGGCTTCATTAATTTAGCTATATTCCACAAAATAATAATATTTTAGAGAGACTTTTGACCGTTGTGGTCGACCACAAAGCGGACGTGTATAAGTTTCGGACAAAATGCACATACACGCCATTGTTCTATTTTAATAATACGAGCACATGAAACGAAATCTTGAGGGTAATGAGCACACGCTTTGCATCGGAAGCTTTATTGCAAATGTGCATTGAAGAAGCAAAGAAAAGTAGTGAGCAAACGTAAACTTAATGCCTCCAAATAATCTTTTTGAAGTTTCAGATACCTTTTGTTAACTTAACAATGTTAAGGAGTTTCACACAGAGGAATAAGAAGATCCTAAGTTATTACTACCAAACAAATGTGCCGGTCTACTGATTGTTAAAAGATGAAAATCTTGAAAGCTTTTAATGGTCTTGCTAACCGCGTGGAACATATTAAAAACGGCCTTTCCAACCACCATACTACCTAATGAATATGAAACTGTTACACATTGCATAACAACTACTCCCCCATTCATTCCGAAAAAATTCACGTCTAAAAAATTATTCGTTTAAAAAGATATATTTTTACATTTTCAATGTATTAATTAATGGTAAACTATAGAATTTAAAAGATATAATTATATTTATTAAAATTTTATTGGTTAAAAGTTATAAAAATAGTTAACTATATTTTATATATTCTCTTAATAAGTGCGAAAATTCTAAAATATATATTTTTTGGAAAAAAAAAATTTATCTTACATGGTCTAGAATTTCTTAAATTCAAAAATAAAAAACTACTATTTAACTTGAATAAACCACAAATATACTGTCTTATAGTGTATATAGAAACTATATAAATCAGAAATATTGAAAGAAAATAATACTAAGGGAAGCCTGAATCGAACCGGGACTACTAGACCGCCGGTTTAATTATCAATTATCTTTACATAGACCGTAACAGAAAAATAACAGAATAAGATAATACTTTTCTGAAGAAAAACCAAAACAGAGAGGCAAAAAAAAAAAAAAAATCCAAAATTGGGGAATAATACAAAACAATCGTCTTGTTCCTCGTTGACTCTGACCTGTTCCTCTAACTCTCTCTGCTTCTTGTGTCATTTTCTCATCTCTGGAGTTGGAGGGTCAACCCCCCCCCCCCCCCCCTCCTTCTTCCCACCTAAACCCCTCTTCTCTTCTTCCTCTCTCTCTCTCTCTCATGCTAACTGCTTCCTAACATCCGTCTCCACCGCCATGTCCCATCTCCGCATCCTCTTCCTCGCCGTGCTCTCCCTCGTCTCCTCCACTCTCTCTCAGCCCTCCGGTATGATCTACACCTCTCTTTGTTCGTATCAGTATCTCTGATCTCCTCTCAATTTCCGAATTTCTGATTTTTTTTCCAGCGATTCTAATCGACTGCGGCGCCTCCGCCTCATCCGTAATCAACGGCCGGAGATGGCAATCCGACGGAGATCTCATCTCCGCCGGAACGTCCAAGAACGTCTCCGAACAAGTGCTCGACAAACTCCTGTCCACCGTCAGATCCTTCCCTCTCAACCTCGCCGCCGGCCATCGCAGCAAGTTCTGCTACGTCGTCCCCGTCTCCCGCGGCTGGAAGCACATGATCAGAACGACGTACTTCTACGGAGGAGTCAACGGAGAAGCCACTCCCCCGCCGGTGTTCGATCAGATCGTCGACGGGACGCTCTGGGGAGTCGTCAACACGACGTCGGATTACGCCGACGGTCTCGCTTCTTATTACGAAGGAGTGTTTCTTGCTCAGGGGAAGTCCATGAGCGTCTGCGTCGCGTCCAACTCTTACACCGCTTCTGATCCTTTCATCTCGGCGTTGGAGGTCGTTAGACTCGATGGCACTGTTTACAACTCCACTCAGTTTAGTGACTTTGGGCTTAGTCTCGTTGCTAGGCATGCTTTTGGTTACAGCGGACCACTCATCAGGTTACAACTCCACTCAGTTTACTCGAACCGGAGACCTCTAACACATTAGTCAGAGTCCTTTTCCAGTTGAGCTAATGAACCTCTGTGTTGATTTTCAGGTTTCCGGATGATGAGTTTGATAGGTTTTGGGAGCCGTACTCGCTCAACTCGACTGTACCAAACAACAGGAAGCTAGAGGTTTCTGGTTTCTGGAACCGTCCGGCTTCGAGGATATTCAACACGGATCTGAGAGCTACTCAGGTTCAACCTCTGGAGTTCACATGGCCTCCAATGCCATTGAGAAACTCTGTTTATTACATCGCGCTATACTTTGCTCATGATTCTGATTCGTTGAGCGGTGGTGGATCTAGAGTGTTTGATGTTTCGGTGAACGGTGTAACGTATTATAAAGAGCTCTCTGTCACTCCAGCTGGTGCGGTTATATTTGCGAGCAGGTGGCCTCTCGAAGGTCTCACGACGTTAACTCTAAGTCCTAGAAGTGGCTCGGCGCTTGCACCTCTTGTCAACGGTGGTGAGATGTTTGAGTTGATAGCTCTTGGAGGGAAAACTCTTGTTCGAGATGGTAGGGACTGTTAAACAACACTGATTGGTTTGATATAACATGCTGACTTTGTGTTTCTGCTTTCTTGTGCAGCGACTGCTCTGAATGCTATTAAAAGCAGTTTCAAGAACGTACCGGTTGATTGGAACGGGGATCCTTGTATGCCTAAAAACTATTCGTGGACTGGTGTCACCTGCTCTGAAGGTCCCCGGATACGCGTAGTGGCTTTGTGAGTTTGAACTCTGCCAAATTGCTTCGTTTGTGTTTGTCTGAGATTTGCTGACAATTTTTGTTGTTGCCAGGAACTTAACGAGTATGGGACTTTCAGGTTCGCTAGCACCTGAAGTTGCAAGATTAACAGCATTGTCTTCCATGTAAGTATCTTGACCAGTGAACAGTTAGTTATATGCCTCAACAAGATTAACAGCATTTGTTTCAAACAGTTGGCTGGGAAACAATTCTCTGTCGGGAAGTATACCTGACTTGGGATCACTCAAACTGCTGGAATCTGTGTAAGTAGAATCTTACATTTCACTAGTTGTGCTGCACATTTTCCGAGTCAGTCACAATAGGTGGTAATGGAACAGTACAGAGACTCATAAGCTGATCTCATCTCGTTTCCCTGTAGGCACTTGGAAGACAACCGTTTCAGTGGAACGTTTCCTTCATTTTTCGGTGGAATGCCACGTTTGCGAGAGCTGTAAGTTTTCATTCTCATATTACCATTATTTGTTTGGATGCTTCTCTAGAATAAGTTGCATATTGTCTGCTCAAGATTCTTCTTGCCTTGTGTTTGGAAAAGACATGATACCCTATATTCATTATGCAAAAATAACAGTTAGCCCTTATTTTGTCTTTTGTAATTTAGCGTTTACTTTTTTTATAAGATTCAAAGGCCATCATAGTAAACAGTGCACTATACCCACCATAACTCTAATCATGTTTCCTCTATAAACTAAGTTCCAGAAAACTTGAACCTATATGTCTCCGTTTAATTCTTAGGGGATGAGTTTCTGACTTAGTTATATGTGTGATATATTAGGTTCTTGCAAAACAATAACCTAACAGGCCAAGTTCCTAGCAATCTTCTTCAGAAGCCAGGACTTGAGATAAGGTAAGCTACAAGTTTACAAAAGTTGTTTTCACCATACATATCTGACTTTGAAATAGCTAATACAAATACTCTCTGATGCTTTAATGCTGCAGGACTTCTGGTAATCCCTTTCTGACTCAACCGCCACGTTGATTCAGCCTTTTGAAGAAGAAAAAGACGACAATGATTTGAGTTTGTGTTAATAGTTTTGTTAGAGCTTGTGTGTAAATTAGAAGGCCTCACGTGTACAACCTGCGTATCTTAATGCTTCATTCTTTTAACACATTGGAGGGGAGACAAGGGAATGAAAAAAAAAATGCATCATCCTTGTTGTGTAATGAAAAAAAAAATGCATCATTGTTGTATTATATGAATCTTTGTGATAATACGGAGTTTATGTGGTTAACCAGTCAGTGATGATTCTCAACTAGAATCCATTCTTACCTGGCTTTACATATTATTTTGATCAATATGTTGAATTAAGATAGTAAGAAGAGTACAAAAGAAATGTGAATAACGAGAGCTGTAGTCTGCAACAATGGAGCCCAGTTCAAAAATGGTGAAGCATAATCAATTGGTGCAGAGAAAAAGTAAAATTTGATAAAACATCTGAATCTTGCATGTGCCCATCAGTCTTTTCATCATTCACTTTTCTCATCATTAACTAACAAACAGAAAACTCTGTTTCTTTTCTATCTCATGGCTCATCATTTTTTTTTTAAAAGTGACATTTACTCTTTTGTCTCCAACATTTCACATCTCAACATACAACACATCTAAATCACATCTTCCATCTGTTGATAATGACATACTTTTGAATCAAAGAAATAACAGATGAAGAAAATTAGAGATTAAGAACAGAGGAACAGATCTTTCACTCGACACCTATCACACATTAGATCTCAACACTCAAAATACATCTGAATAATCACATGCATTAGAGTTACAGATCACATGAGAAACACTATAATGAAAGATAGATTCCAACTTTTTTATTCAAGTGCGTTTCTCTGCTCTGTTCTTCTTAAGCGTGAGCGGAAACAGAGGAGGCAGCGGAACAGAGGATTTGGAAGGAGTGCAAATAGGGACATGAATCATCGGCCTTATCCTCATGCTCGCCGACCTCGTCCTCTCTAACCCTTTCTTACCTCTCTTCCCTTCCTTCTCTCTCTCCTCTCTCTTCCCCGCCGCATCCTCGAGCGAGCTCGATGATGACGTGGACGACGACGGAGACAACGAAGACACCGTCCTCACAGACGAAGAGGAAGAAGAAGAGTTCCTCTGTTTCTTCAACCGCAAAAGCTCTTTCCAAAGAACCGTGCATTTGGGTGGACGAGGAGATGGGTCTTCGTCTATAAACCAACTCACTCTGTTATCACTACTCTTCATCGTCACTTCCACGTTACGACTCTGTTCTTCTCCTTCTTCTCCCTCGTTGGTCTTCTTCAAGTTAACGTTTTTAAGCTTCTCCGACTGCTTTGCTTGCCAGAAAGGAAGCAACTTTCCTTCGGAGAAGAGCTCGTCGGCGGTGTGCATCCTCTGCGGGCTCACATTCTCCGACAAGAACTCAAAGTCGGAGACTTTGACTGACCCTTTCTCTAGCTCTTTGCACATCACGGGAGTGATGCAGATGAAATCTCCACCGTCGGATAGATCAGCTGAGAAAGAGATACGAGGTCCAATCAACGGTGGTGATTCCATCTTCGAAACCGCCTCTGAAACCATATTCTTAATAAGAGTGATTGATTCTCTCTACTTTATAAAGTGAGCAAGAGCAAATCGTGCTATAGACGTGTGGCTGATTGGTTTTGCGTGTGAAAGTTTCGAGAGAAGAGTTTCGAGCTAGTGGTAGACTTTGTGAGAGTAATGCATGATGGAGATAAATATATAAAAGGAGTTCATAGTTGATTAATTAAGAAAATGGAGTTTAGAATATAGTACTAATGAGGAAGAAGAGATCACATGGACACGTTAGGGGGAGACACAAGCAGACAAATTACAGACATGTAATTAGAGTTATGAGTTTAAAGACTATTGGAGATTAGGAATAGCGATGAGCCATGCAAGTGCAACTATACAGTTAATTTAATTAAAATCTTACAACGATCGAGATTGAATTTTAAAAAAAGAAAAAGAAAAAAATATTTTTTTCCTGATATAGAAAAGGATGGATCAGTCCATGGGAGTTGAGAATTAACGAGAGGGTGCGTGAAGGAGGGTGATGAACAGCTAACACATGTCGGCACATGACCATCGAGTCGTTGCATGTGATTTATTACACATTTATAGTTTCTTTGTCACGTTAACATTTTACATATATATGTAGCCCTTTTTTAAATACGTTAAGACTAGTATTGTTTTGTTAAATTTTGTGAATTATATACATGACGTCAAAACAAAAAAAAAGAAAAATAAAATTGCAATAGAGAATAAAAACATTATAATGATGTAAAACACATAAACTATTGGGATAAAACTTATCCATGCAAAAGCTTAAGATGCGTTTACAAATATATCATACAAACTATATTATATACTTGTATTTGGCCTTGGGAGATATATGGACCTTTGTATAAAATGCATTTTCGCCCTTTTCTTCTCCTTCTTCTTAGCAAAAAAATTTGCCTTAATGTCTACATTTTTTGTCCACAGTATATTATCATAATATACAACACTAACAAGCAAGATTTTGTGTATGGAGAGACACAGACAATGATAATATAAACCAAATGGGGTATATATCGAAATAGCATGACAATGAATAAATTGATTCAAGTAAATACTTGGAAGCACGTTAAGGTGCGGGTTTCTTGGTGTTGGACCACTCGTTTTGGTTCTATTTTTTTCATCTTTGTCAACGTTTTGGTTGTAGATTATTCTGATTATTTTATTGTACATACTAAAAGAATACAACATTATTGTTACCATGGTCACTATAACAATTGATTCAGGTTGTATTTTTTTTTTCAAGTAAGAAATCAGCAAATATATTTTCCCCATATCCACTAATTATTAAATATTTTCTGCAGTTAATAACAATTTGTTGCCATTTGAACCCAATACTATCTCTCATATAAGTTATAGAAATTAGAAACAATCAAAGCAAGATATACACAAATCAACGAGTCAAAATACATGTAGTTAGTCCGTTACTGTTTTCCAAGGAAGAGAAGTTCAGTGAAGGAAATAGATTAGACTCATAAATTAGTTTGACTTAACAATAAACTTTTTATGAAACAACAAATCTCCACCTAATCTACTCCCATATAAATGAATACAGACTGTCATCAGTTATCACAGATCAATGTATTAAAACTCACTCTTCTTAAATGTATCAATACTTTCTACTATGAATCTTTGTAAGAAAGTGGCCTATAAGTTCTGCAAACTCTAATACATTTTAGAGACAAAAATCAAACCACATATAAGAATACTATAATCATGACCAAACGACGTATTTGTTACATAGTTTCTGGAATCCTTTCCATCCTTTTTATCACCTTTATGACCATTTTGATCCTTTCGCAGACCGTGTTCAAACCAAAACATCCTATATTACAAACCTTGTCTTCGACTGTTGAAGGTGTATCCACACATATATCACCACCACTTGACGTCCAGATCAATTTCACACTTACACTCCAAATGCTGATGAAGAATCCTAATCTTGTCGATTTTGAATACAAGACCGTAGAAAACTTGGTTTATTATAGGAATATTCTGGTGGGAAATCTCACTCTTCCTTCCAGCACACTTCCAGCCAAAGGCTCAGCGATTTTGCCATGTCCTCTTGTTCTTCAGATTGATAAATTTGTTGCCAATTTAGGTGATATTTTGCAAGATATATTGCAACGAAAAATTGTGATAGAGACAAAGGCAAATCTGCCAGGGAAAATTACAGTGTTGGGAATTTTTAAGGCATACTTGAATACAACATCACATTGCAAACTTGTGCTTAGCGTTCCTTCAATGGAAGTGGTGGATCAAGTGTGTGATCTTGACGCTAAACTATAAATCTTGATGTTTTGTCAGGCAAACTTAGGCTTAATAAGGCATATTAGCTATATTTTCATGTAATCATAAAGATTGTATGCTTGATTGTTGTTCTTTTTTGTTTAACTTTAGTTTCCAATTGAATCTAAATATTGGTGTTTAGTTAAGTTGTTTCTGCATGAATTTGAAGTAGTGAATATGATTAAAATAAAGAAAATATATATTATTTTTTACTGTTTTGAAAAGAGGAAAACTAAACTTTCAGAGAAATAAAAAACGGTTTGGCTGGTACCGAAATTATAAAACAATCAACTAGTGAAACAAAAAATATTTAGCTGAGTACAGAGATTATGGAAAATGATCATGAAACATTAAAAACCGTATTGATAAAATATGTGACACTTAAAGGTATGTTTCAAAACTCTGGAGCTCATGCCTTAGAAAATATATGTTTTAACGTTTGATTTTCTTTTGATTTAAAGTTAGAATGTTTATCATATAATCTTAACAAAATCTTAAGTTTAGTATAAAAACATGTAAACATTCATCCAACTACTAGACCAATAGATTTTAACGTTTGATTTTCTTTTGATTTAAACTTGGGATGGTTATCATATAATCTTAACAGAATATTTTTAAAAATATTCCTTACTACAACAAAAATATTACTAAGTGAATCTTCCATGTGAGTATATAATTATAAACGCAAATGTATTAATATTATACCAAGTGGTATCTTGAACTTGTTTTCTCTAGTTAAAAAGATAGAAAGACAAAGACCGAACAACCGTATGCACCACCATAATTTCAATTCTTCCGAAAATTTTAGGCAAGTAAAGCCATCCAACTCAGGTTCTATTGGAATAAGCTCTTCATGAAAATGGCGTTTATCTCCATCACCACTCATTCCTTGGTCTTTAAAAAATAATCTTATATGCTTTAAAATTTCAGTCATGATGTCGGAAAACTATGTTATAAAGTAGCATTCCTTGTACAAAAGTATTTTTTTGGTTTGATTACAATTTTACATTCAATTAAAAAAAAAAACTGATCCACTAAATGGGCCTTTTGTTGGATTGCAAATAAATAAAGAAAACAAAATCAGTAGATCTACCCTTAATGGGCCTCATAGGGTCCATTTAGCTTAATTTTCCTTGAATTTAATACACAAATAAGAAAAAAAAAACTTTATAAAAGTTCATAAGATTCACGAAATCAACGGATAGCGACATCAGCATAGAGAGGGAGAGAGTGACAAAAGCGTGCTCTCTTTTCGGATCAATCCATTTCTCTCTTTCCAGATTCCGAATCGTAAAATGGATTCTCCCTCCGACGCAGCACGCCGCCGCATAAACTCTATCCACTCCCATCTCGTCACGTCTTCTCGCTCCTCCCCTCTCATCCGCTCCAGTCCCACCGCCGGCGGCGAGTTCTGTCTTGGTCAGTATTTCATCTTCTCAGCTCCGATCATCATCTTCCGCTTGTAATTGATTCCTTATCGTTTTTTCGATTCTGATCATGACCAGATAATGGCTATAGCGTCGTGCTTCCCGAGAAACTGAGCACTGGCGATTGGAATGTATACAGGTTATCCACGATCATCGTCTTCTCCTTCTCTGTTTTCTAACGTTTTAACATTGTGTTGGATTTTGAATTTTTGTTAGATCCGCTCGATCTCCGTTCAAGCTCGTTAGCAGATTCCCTGATCATCCTGACATCGCCACTCTCCATGACAACTTTGAGTATTCATTCAAAATCCTTCTCTTCTATATCAATTTTTAATCAGCTCTTACTGATTACTACTTCTCGGAATATGAAGGCATGCTGTTCATGATTTTCGGGATTACAAGTATTTAGGAACTCGCGTTCGCGTCGACGGAACAGTTGGAGAGTGAGCTTCCTAACTTTTGATGATTCTGTTTATATGCCTTAGTTTCTTTTGAAGCTTTACTCTTATTACGTGACCTCTTCTAGCTACAAATGGATGACGTATGGAGAAGCAGGTACAGCGAGAACTGCTCTAGGTTCTGGTTTGGTTCATCACGGAATCCCTAAGGTAAACCAATTTTGCTTCTAACTCTCTTTTTTTTCGGGATTGAAGTTTTAGCTGACGTAAGTTTGTGTTTTTTTTTATTTGGGACCAGGGATCTACTGTTGGAATTTACTTTATCAACCGCCCAGAGTGGCCCATTGTCGATCATGCTTGTTCTGCTTATTCTTATGTGTCGGTTCCTTTGTATGATACTCTTGGTAAGTATTCTGGTTACGGTGTTGTATTTTCAGTGTAAGTTTTTTTTAGGGATGTTCTAATTATGTTTTTTTCTTTCTTTTAATAATTGCTCAAGGTCCTGATGCTGTACAATTTATTGTCAATCATGCAAATGTGCAAGCTATATTTTGTGTGGCCGACACGTTAAACTCCGTAAGTTCATGAGTCTGCTGCTTGATTTTCTGTTTTTTTAAAGGTTACCTGGATGATATTGAGATCTGAAAAAAGAACTGTTTTACCTCTTGCTCTTGTGTGGCTAAATTATCTTCTTTTTTTCTGACGTCCCTTTTCTTCCTTCCATGGTTGGGTTATTTGCAGCTACTTAGCGGCCTGTCTGAGATGCCAAGTGTACGCCTCGTGGTGGTATGAAGAAACCTCACCTTCTTAGTTATTGATTGCTTTCTTGTGTTTTATAATTACAGCATTCAAATTAACTTTGTCTTCTCTCTGTTTTCTGATACTTCTCATGTACGAAGTAGGTTGTTGGAGGGTTGAATGAATCTTTGCCTTCGCTTCCCGCATCAGCAGGAGTGAAAGTCGTATCATATTCAGTGTTACTGAATCAGGTATACTCTGTTACGTTAACAATTATATAACACTGGACACCTAGTTTTATAACAAGTCTACACCTACACGCTACACCTTTCCCATATATCTCATTATAATCTTCTCAGTGAGATATTATAGTTACTCTGAATCTTTCTCTGTGAAGCATAAGTTGTGGTACATGTTGGTTCACAGTTTTCTGACCATACAAAATTGTTTCAGGGCCGCAGTAAACCTCAGCCGTTCTTACCACCAAAACCAGATGATGTTGCAACCATATGCTATACAAGCGGAACAACTGGGACCCCCAAGGTTTTGTTTACTTGAAATTTTACTGATCTTCAAATCTGGGACTATAGTGTTCCTTATTTCATATTTACACATTCTATAGCATCTAAATAGTTTATGTTATTATGCATGCCTCATTCCTTCCTGGCCTGCTCTTCTTCTGGATGAAAAGGGAGTCGTATTGACTCATGCAAACTTGATTTCAAATGTTGCTGGATCCAGTTTTAGTGTGAAATTTTTCTCTTCAGATATGTAAGTACTTTCCTTCTTTCAACTAATAGAGTAATAGCAAAAGATGTTAAACGTTCTCCCTTGTATATATTTACTGCATGTACCTCCTCTATTCTTAAATTCCTATTCTTAAGTGGTCATTTCTCAATTAAATGCTTGTAACTAATTTGGTCGTACTCTCTTTTACTTTCCAGTTACATTTCATATCTTCCCCTGGCACACATTTACGAACGAGCAAATCAGATCCTAACAGTGTACTTTGGAGTTGCTGTTGGTTTCTACCAAGGGGTTGGAAACTCAACTTTCTTCTTTAACCAACTATTTGGCATACAATTTGTTTCTTAACGTGATGGCAGAACGTCTGAAAATATTATTTTGAATTATATCTGTAGCTCCATCGTAATACTTTTGATAAATATCCACTGGTTTGCATCAAGAATTTATGATAGACGTGTATACCTGTGATCTGTTCTTTGTTTATGTCCCCACCCTCAAACTCTTTTCTGTTGATTTGATTGGGTGAACCACTTGCGAAAATTCTGCAGGACAATATGAAGCTACTTGATGATTTGGCGGCTCTGAGACCTACTGTATTCAGCAGTGTTCCTCGATTATACAATAGAATATATGATGGGTAATAATGGCTTCAGTTTGTTGATATATGCTCTCTGCTGCTTTGGGTGATTCACTAAATCTATGGTAAACGTGTTGTTGCTAGTATCACTAATGCAGTAAAATCCTCTGGTGGGCTGAAAGAGAGGCTCTTCAATGCTGCCTATAATGCAAAGAAGCAGGCTCTCCTAAATGGTAGGTCCTTTCATGCACATCAACTCTTTTTCCGCAATATGCTTCTGTAGATTTATGTTGTAATTCTGAGTCAGCTCGGAATTTTGATGACTGTTGGGTTCTTAAAGTTGATAATAATATTTCGTTTATTCAGTTTGGGGTTTGATTTGCTTTGTATGCGTACTGTTGGTTCAGGAAAGAATGCATCTCCAATATGGGACAGGTTAGTTTTTAATAAGATAAAGGACAAACTTGGAGGCCGAGTTCGTTTTATGACGTCTGGGGCTTCACCTCTGTCTCCTGAAGTCATGGAATTTATGAAAATGTAAGTCGGTTTCTTTTAGAAGATTGTGTTACGTCATACTATACAATAAACTTAATCCTCAAGAACGAACACTTTTCAGTCCCCAATGATCCATTTCTATCCCTAGATCACGCATAATTGTACAGGCCTTGGTTTTCTTTAACTTGTTTGACAGTTGCTTGTGATTCTCTTAATGTTTAATTTGTAAACTCTACCCCAGATGCTTTGGAGCAAGGGTTTTAGAGGGATATGGGATGACTGAAACAGCTTGTGTTATAAGTGGAATGGACGAGGGTGATAACCTCATTGGACATGTTGGCTCTCCTAATCCAGCTTGTGGTGACCTTTATACTTGCTCTGCGATTCGGATCTAAATTTACAATTTAAAATCGTTGTGTGAATTTTAGTGCCTTTCTTTTTCAGAAATAAAGCTTGTGGATGTACCGGAAATGAACTATACATCAGCAGATCAGCCCCATCCCCGCGGCGAAATTTGTGTGAGGGGTCCTATCGTTTTCAGAGGCTATTACAAAGATGAAGTTCAAACGTATGAGCACCTACTGCATTACAAATTCCGCTTCCGCTAACCAAATTGTACTTAAAAATATAATCCTTTCAGTAAATGTTTCTATTTTCAGGAGAGAAGTGGTTGATGAAGATGGATGGCTGCACACTGGAGATATAGGCCTGTGGCTGCCGGGAGGACGTCTACAAATTATTGACAGGTACTTTATTGTTATCCACTGTTTCATTAGTAACTACAAATACGTTGGCTCACAAAGACTTAAAGCCTTTGGTTTTTCAAGATTGGTCTTTGTTTGAACCGAGAGTCATCTTAGTAAGCTTTTCTCAATTCTTTGAATAGGAAGAAGAACATCTTCAAATTGGCGCAAGGGGAGTACATAGCTCCAGAGAAAATTGAAAACGTGTATGTCAAATGCAAATTTGTGGGGCAATGCTTCATGTATGGTAAGAGAGAATAAAATCTCTAAATTATTTTGTTGAGTACTTTACTCTTTCCTAATCTCACATGTTATCCATTTTTTTCAGGTGATAGCTTTAATTCATCATTGGTCGCTGTTGTATCGGTTGATCCAGATGTGCTTAAAAGCTGGGCTGCTTCACAAGGCATTAAGGTGATATAACTTCCTTTCACCAAATTATCTCAGATGTAACACTAGAAACAGTAACTTTATACAAGTATATGCTAACTGCAGCACGGAGATCTGAGAGAATTGTGTAGTAACCCGAGAGTGAAAGCAGCAGTACTATCTGACATGGACACTGTTGGAAGAGAAGCTCAGGCAATTGCTTCTCAGAAACATTTATTTATTCTCATCTTTGTTTTTTTTGTCTGTCAACTTTCATCTTTGGTTACTATTAAACGCCATCACTGACTAAGACTATTTTCCGTTTTTGATGCAGCTGAGAGGCTTTGAGTTTGCAAAAGCTCTGACGTTGGTGCTGGAGCCATTCACGCTAGAAAATGGCTTGCTGACACCGACATTAAAGGTAAGTTCTGCAAGGCTCATTTGATCAACTAAGATCAATAAGTTCTGAGTTATATATACTTCTCTCAGACTAGTTATTAAAGGTGAATTCAAATAGGAAACAAATTGTGAAAATGAACTGATTGAGAATGTTTGCAGATTAAGAGACCACAAGCAAAGGAATATTTCGCAGAAGCAATAACAAACATGTACAAGGAGCTGTCTGCTTCTGATCCCACCGCTAATAAAGCTTTGTGATTCCAGAGTGATTAATAATGACAAGTCCACCCAAACTGTATTCTTTTTTTTTATTTTTGTTGTTGCTACAATATTTATTGAATGTTCGTTAACGTAATAAAGGTGATACATTATATACATACTACTAAAGTTTTCCGTGTAATAAAGAAGACAAAACATTCTGAATTCGTTTTCGTATCTACCACGAAACGACGATTCTTTATTCACCAGTTTGTTGTTTTGGTCTTTTCTTTCCCACACAAACCGGTAAAAAACAATGTAAAACATTTTCTATAAGTGGATGTGATAGCCAATTATCTTAGCCTAAATGATGATCCACTGCATCTAGTCATATGTTACATCTGTTACGTAACAATACATCCAAAATCGATTGTGATTTGGAGATTAGGCTCAGATCCACACGCAACGATAGTGCTAGTTTTTTTTTTCAGTTTTGGAAAATACTGCTTTACTATCTTAAGAAAGTTAAATGTCGTTTTTGTTCGGGTGTAACAAAATAAACCGAAACTTAATTTAGGATCCGTGTAAGCTATGAATAATGGTTATTGAGTGGATTGGTTCGTTTAACCGGGCTAGACATCCCTAATCTGATGGTAAATGAAGATTTGACTGTGTAATCCAAAATAAGTTGGTAAAGAGATTATCATCCCAAACAAAAAGAAGATATTTACAGTTACAGGCCATACGATAATCGTGGAACTCGCATATAGAAACACAGTCCCATTTTTAGACAAGTCTGGATCACAGTTTGGTCTGTGATTCTGTCGTGTCCTATAAATATGTGATTTGCTTCATTCTCTATCCAACAGGGTCTGTCATTTCAAGCAGGGTCTCTGTCTCTGTCTCCTTCTTCAGCTTCCTTCATGTCTCATCTTTAGCTAACACACAAAACACTTTTGTATATATATAACTTTACATATATACTGTGTTTGAGTGGTGCTGTCTGATCGAGATTCACCAAACATGGCTGTTGTTGTATCATCATCTAACGGGAACGCTCCGGCTTTCGAAGCCAAGCTGACTGTCTATGTCTTCATCTGTGTTGTAATCGCCGCTTTCGGCGGTTTAATCTTCGGTTACGACATCGGAATTTCCGGTTTACTCTCTTTCTTGTCGCTCAAGTTACCTCTTCTTGGTTTTCTTTTTAGCTAATGTTAATGATGACCTGTGATTTTTAACAAAGGTGGAGTGACGGCTATGGACGATTTCTTGAAAGAGTTTTTCCCTGTTGTGTGGGAGAGGAAGAAGCACGTTCATGAGAACAATTACTGCAAGTATGATAACCAGTTCTTGCAACTGTTCACATCGTCTCTTTACCTAGCTGCACTCGTGGCCAGCTTCTTCGCTTCAGCCGTATGTTCTAAACTCGGACGGAATCCCACGATGCAGTTCGCCTCTATTTTCTTCTTGATCGGTGTGGGGCTAACCGCAGGAGCGGTTAACCTCATCATGTTGATCTTTGGAAGAATCTTGCTTGGCTTTGGTGTTGGCTTTGGCAACCAGGTAGATATATGATGAACTCTCTGGCACATAGCCTTCTTTTAGCATGTGCAAGTGGAGTTAAACATGATTTGCATTTTAGAAATTAAAAATTAAAGAATCTTTTAAAATTAAATATTTATATTAGAATTTAAAACTTTAAATTTTTAGATATATTTTTTTAAGGAAAAAACTTTAAACACATATAAATGAGACTATTAACTTTTAAAACTACATCATTATTTTATCAAATATATTGTTCTTATTTTTCGTGAACATGGTTTTTAGAAATAATTTGAAACAAAACTGCTCTGCTAGATCTCTAAAATTGACTTAACGTTTTTGCATGTAACTTACATTTTCAGGCAGTGCCACTTTTCTTATCGGAGATTGCTCCGGCACAGCTCAGGGGAGGTCTCAACATTGTATTCCAACTCATGGTCACTATTGGAATCCTAATAGCCAACCTTGTCAATTACTTCACCGCCACGGTACACCCTTACGGTTGGCGTATTGCTCTCGGTGGAGCTGCGATTCCCGCAGTTATCCTCCTCTTCGGTTCATTGATCATCTGCGAGACTCCCACGAGCCTCATTGAGCGCAACAAGAACGAAGAAGGCAAAGAAGCCTTAAGGAAAATCAGAGGAGTTGAAGATATCAATGAAGAGTATGAATCTATCGTGCATGCTTGTGACATTGCGAGTCAGGTCAAGGACCCTTTCAGGAAACTGTTGAAGCCAGCGAGTCGCCCACCGTTCATCATCGGAATGCTTCTCCAGCTCTTCCAGCAGTTTACAGGAATCAATGCTATTATGTTTTACGCACCGGTTCTGTTCCAGACCGTTGGTTTTGGTAGCGACGCAGCTCTTCTCTCTGCGGTTATCACGGGAACTATCAACGTTCTCAGTACGTTCGTCGGGATCTACCTCGTAGACAGAACCGGTAGGAGATTCCTTCTTCTACAATCTTCTGTTCACATGCTCATTTGCCAGGTCCTTAAACCCTATCTATGACTTTGTATATTATGTCTAGGTTTCTTGCTCCACAAGTAATCCTCTAAAACTAACAGATTCTTGAAACAGTTGATCATTGGAATCATCCTAGCGAAAGACTTGGGGACGACGGGGACACTCGGGAAGCCACAAGCACTTGTGGTTGTGATCTTTGTGTGCGTTTACGTGATGGGATTCGCGTGGTCATGGGGACCTTTAGGATGGCTGATTCCTAGCGAGACTTTTCCACTAGAGACACGAAGTGCAGGGTTCGCTGTTGCTGTCTCGTGCAACATGTTCTTCACCTTCGTGATCGCGCAGGCCTTCTTGTCGATGCTCTGCGGGATGAGATCGGGGATATTCTTCTTCTTCAGCGCTTGGATCGTTGTGATGGGACTGTTTGCGCTGTTCTTCATACCGGAGACGAAAGGAGTGGCTATTGATGATATGAGGGAGAGTGTGTGGAAGCCACATTGGTTCTGGAAAAGGTATATGCTTGATGAAGATGATGTGGAGAAGAGAAACTGATTGAAGTCAATATGTCTCTCTATTGATTTGTGTGTGTTTTTCTTTTCATGTTTGTAAATCTTACTTACTTGTGTTGTTTCGTGGGAACAAATATTGTAATAAGAAGACCAACCTGGTTGAATCAGATTAGGTGTTTTTATCAATGAAATTCCATGAAATATGATAAGAATCTATGTTTTTAGTATAGGTTTCTTGCTCAACAAGTAATCCTCTAAAACTATCAAACCGGTTGATTCAAATTAGGTGTTTTTATCAATGAAATTTCTCTTAACAGTTTATGATGTACTTATATTTGTATCTATAGAAGAATTCTATGAAAGAAAAGATGAATATGTTTTGGTGGAGAGCAAAGATTTCTAGTCAGGAAGTATTTGCTCGTTGTCTGCATCACCTTCTGTCTCAATAGTAGGCTTTGAAGGTCCAGCTCCTGGAGCTTGCTTCTTCTTGATACCACTCACTATATCATCGCTGTCTTATACGACTGCGCCTTCACGTTGTAGCATCCCATATCTAATCTCAAGAAACACTACTATAAAGCAAAGCTTTCTTTTATTATTTTACCTTGCTCTCTTTCATGTCAGCTATTGCACCAGTGTTTCCATCGACTCCAGTCCAATCATTATCACCATTTGCGTGCTAATTAAACACCGAAAAAATATTTAATCAATGAGAGAACGATGATTCGGTATATCATCAGAAAGTGGTCAATGGTCGATGAAATGATTGGGAGGAACGAATTATGAATTTCACAGAAAGAAACTCACATTTATAGTTGTAGATTTGCACAATGGAAGCGAAGAGGGCATGCATTGAATGAGACATCATGAGAGGAGTGGGGAATCGGTGTTAGTGAGAACGTTAATGACGATGACTGAATGCAGTAGAGTTTATATGATTATACTTGCATTCTAATCAACATATATCATGATCTGGTCTATAATCAAATTCTAGTGACACATATCCAAAGGTTAGGTAATACTGTAAAATATATGACAAGGTAAAAAGAAAAAAAAAGTTATTATATTTGATGGTATACCATTCTAACGTGAATGATAATGAACAACTATAAAGAATATAAGTGCTTCCAACTCATTTTTATTACAGATTATTATAGCAGCCTCCTAGGGAAAAAGACACTAATGTATATTATATTGCAATGAAATATCTCCAAATTATAAGAATTTTTTTTGTCACAACTCCAAATTATAAGAATATAATTATATTTTAAATAGGTAAAAGTGTTACCACCATCCCACGCCCAATTTATAATAGACAATTTGCAATGCACGTGAATTTTTGTATATTTCAAATCAATATTCACATTATGTGATTAACAAGAATGACCTTATTTAGTGGTTAGGGCACTTGATTAAGTGGATCTGCACTAATATGTTTTTTTCTCTTCCAACTTACTAAGAATATTTTGGTCACTCTCTCCATTATCTATACGTAGCCATCACTTCCATTCCATGTACTTTGAACTAACTGATCAGATTCAAAGAAAGAAGATTGAAATTCATATTTGAAGATGTTGTGTAATCCAATAGTTAGTAACTTAATACTATAGCTCAAACATTAAGATCAGTATTGACTTGTAAGTAATACGGATAAAGCACTCAGAAAAATAGGCTTTGTGCATGTCAAAACATTTACCCCTCTCCCCTCCTTTTTGAAACTCCAATACATCAGCAACAGGTAAGTTTTTCCATTAAGACAAACGATGAGTTACTATATATTAACTCGATTTAAACTTTATTTTATCATATTTTATAATTCAAACTTTATTTTGAAGATCTTGAAATTCATTTTCTCTAAACCAAAGCTAAAATCTCAATTGAACATTAAAGCTTTTGATACTCTATATATAAATACACCTCTTGATTGTTTTATAATTTGTTTCAAACTTCCATAATTTTAATATTACATAAAATAACTTATTTGTTTATTCTATTGGTAGTTTTACGAAGAAAAATGCAGCCCATCGACTCGTTACTAGCTACATGAATGTATATCTTCTCACTTTTGACTTAACTCATTTAAGTTGTTTGTAATTATAAATTCGAGTTTGATTAGGGTTATTTCCAAATTTAAATCTGAAAATTGGCTCTTCGCGTGATTTATCTTTTAAACTGAAAATAGTAGACAACCAATTAGATGTAACCACTAGAATATACCATCAATTTAATAAAAACCCATTATCAACAAGAAATAAAATAAAATCAGTGATCTATTGTGCTATATATATCGCATCATTTGTGCAAAGTGCAATATCTCAAATCCTTACCACAAAGCTAGAGAGAAAAATAAATACATCGAAAATACAAAACATGAAAGGGTTTCTTCGCTTCCTTGTAGCCAAAGTCATCTTATTGGCTTTAACAATCTTCATTTGTATCTTGTTACGACCCAAGTCCTCTTCAAGACTTCTGCGTTGCCGTCAATGACGCTAATGGCGGTAATCTAACTACTATAATACTATATATAGATCATTAACATCGTACTATTTATGATATAATATTACTCTCTATATATACTATTTAATACTAACAGTACTGGTCGAGTTACAAAACATACATACGTACATAGTATTATATATATACTATATATCATCACTAACCAACATAACATCAATATTACAATGTAATTAATTATTTTCATCTTTTTTTATATTCTCAGTTTTCGTGAATGGAAAATTCTGCAAAGACCCAAAATATGTGAAGGCCGAGGACTTTTTTACTTCTGGACTAAACATCGCGGGAAACACCATAAACCGTGTCGGCTCCAACGTTACCAACGTCAACGTCGACAAGATCCTTGGACTCAACACTCTCGGAGTTTCTCTCGTCCGTATTGACTTTGCCCCCGGGGGGTCAAAACCCGCCACATACGCACCCACGAGCCACGGAGATCCTGGTGCTCTTAGTCGGGTTTGTGTCATCGAACCAAGACAACAACAGATTGTTCTCCAAGGTTCTTTACCCGGGAGACGTGTTTGTGTTTCCCGTGGGAATGATACATTTTCAAGTGAACGTTGGGAGGACGCGCGCGGTTGCGTTTGCTGGTCTAGGAAGCCAGAACCCCGGTACGATCACAATCGCGGATGCTGTTTTTGGCTCCAAGCCTTTGATCATGCCGGAGATCTTAGCTAACGTGGTTAGATATCTCGAAGCAAGGTTTTCTTCTAACTATGGTGGTCATTATTAATAAGTTTTAAAAAATGACGGGGGAAAATGTAAAATATGAACAAACGGTAATGCTGATCGATGTGGTTGTATGAAAGCTAAAATAAAACAAGTACGACGGTAAAAATGTGTTACATGCAGCTTGATTCTCAAAGAGTGAGAAGACATGAAAACCAGTATATATGTATATACAATAAGTTTTATCGTTGCCATTCTTATTTGAATACACACAACATGGTCATAACAACGTCGATCTAGTCAAAGGTTCAAATTAGAAGAAATGAAGATTGGGCTAGTCCAGCCCAGGCCCATCATTGTTTTTTTTTTATGTTTCGCGTTAGCTCTAAGTTTTACTATCATCCGTTTTTTTTATTAAGTTTTACTATCATCCTTAAACATGAATTAATTGTAGAACCTATTGTGAACCAATGATTGGTCGTTGACAACAGCAAAACATGTGAATTAATTGTTGGTTGATAAGAAGCAAGATAGGTGTGATGAGTAATGGATGACCTACTATGACTTCTTGATTGTACAATTTTGATTGTGTGGAGTTAATTGTAACTTTTATGCCAAAATTACTAGTACTATTTGTAAAACTTATTACTGTTTCCTATGGAGTAATCAAATTATTCTTAGAAACATTATTTAAGAGTGAATACATATTTCTACAAGAAACTAGCTAAAGAAAAACAATAATCATTGAATTGTGGTGGAAGGGAATAAGATTATTCCCCAAAAGATTTGCTTAAACAAAAAACTTTAAATTAATTTTTATGGTGTGAACATATCCCAGGCTGTATTGGTTAGGCTGATAATAAAAAAAATTAAAGATTAATAAAACAACATTCCTTAACCTCTCCGCGTTTTCTTCTTTCTTCTTCTTCTTCTTCTTCTTCTTCGCGTCGACTGCTTTGCTTTATCCCACTGAGACAAAAAATTTTGAATTTGCAAAACATCCTCGAAGTTTCCTCCTTTTCTCTTCCCCATCAGGTGTAGCGTAAAACCCAGATCGCAAAAATCCCGGAAAAATTATACCTGACGTAGATCTCAAAGTTTTGATCTTTGTCCCTTAATCCCTCTCTCTCGCTTTCTAATTGCGTCTACGATTCTTTTCAAGGTTTGATTGCGTTTCAATCACTCTCAGATTCAACAACAACAAACCCACTTGATCAAAGTCTTAAAAATCCTTGTGAATTTAGGGTTTCCTCTCCGTTTTTTAAAGCTCCGATCTTTATCTCCTGAGGAGGGGAATCTGGAAGCAATTTCAGATCCTACTTAGCTCGTGTACAGTTTTTTGCTCTTGGCTCCTTCTTTGTTTGAAGTTTACAGGACGTGCTTTACTCTAAAGTGACTCTCTTTTTTTTGTTGTTGTGCAGAATGGCGGCGGATTTGCTACCTGTTTACCTCATTATAGTGGCGTTTCTATGCACTGGAGGAGCCATTGCGTTGGCCTTGTTCCATATCTACAAGCACCTCTTGAACTACACAGAACCCATTTATCAGAGATATATTGTTCGCATCGTCTTCATGGTCCCGGTCAGTACTTTCTTAGCTTCGTATGTATTTTCATGGTGGTATCTCTGTTGCTAACATGTTCCTGTTCAACAGGTCTATGCCTTGATGTCATTCTTGGCTCTCGTGTTGCCCAAAAGCTCCATTTATTTTAACTCTATCCGAGAAGTGTGAGTTTTTTTTTCTGAAAATTTTCATTTTTTGCTAGCTTACCATGGGACGTGGTTCCTCCACTTAGTAACTATTATGTTATCTTTTGATCATTGAGAATGGATGGCGAGACCTTTAGAACTCAGACGTGAATGGTTTATGTTCCTAAGTGTTTTGTGATTGTTTATTTATGTGGCAGTTACGAAGCGTGGGTGATTTATAACTTTCTTTCTTTGTGCTTGGCATGGGTTGGAGGCCCAGGTTCAGTTGTTATAAGTTTAACTGGCCGCTCTTTGAAGCCATCATGGCATCTCATGACTTGTTGCTTCCCACCTCTACCACTAGACGGGTTAGTTTGCCAAATGAAACGTAACTCTCTCTACTTATGTTGGTGGTGGTATTTGCATATTTATCCTATGACTCTTCACTATATCTGCAAACTTCTTATCTTTTGGATGAGAGTGTGTGTCGATCATTTGGTTGCATGCTGTTTGTTACAAAGAAGCAATGCTTTCTGTACACTAGATATCTTAGCATCATGATGATTTATGTTTGAATCTCATTTGATAATTTCTATGACCATCTTCTTAGCTAGCTAATATGTGTTAGCTTATACCTGGTTAAAATTGTTTAACGTGTAGGCGTTTTATTCGACGGTGCAAGCAAGGTTGTCTGCAGTTTGTAATTCTAAAGCCAATCCTAGTTGCTGTCACGCTTGTGCTTTACGCAAAAGGGAAATACAAGGATGGAAATTTTAACCCCAATCAGTCTTATCTCTATCTTACCATCATCTATACGATATCATACACAGTAGCTTTGTATGCGCTGGTCCTCTTCTATGTGGCTTGCAAAGATCTCCTAAAGCCATTCAATCCAGTCCCCAAGTTTGTGATCATCAAGTCTGTTGTCTTTCTAACATATTGGCAGGTAAATGTCTCTTATTCTCTCGCTCATTTTTTTGCATATTATCTTTCTAACATATTGAACCTTTTTTTTGGTTGTGTTACAGGGTGTTCTAGTTTTCCTTTTTGCTAAATCTGGATTTATAAGGGATGAAGAAGAAGCAGCGCTGTTTCAGAATTTTATAATATGTGTGGAGATGCTTATTGCTGCAGCTGCACATTTCTATGCGTTTCCTTACAAGGAATATGAAGGTGCCAATGTTGGAGGAGCTCACAGTTTCTCTGCAAGTCTGGCACATGCTGTTCAACTAAATGACTTCTACCATGATACTGTTCACCAGGTAAAACTGATTATTCCTTGTAAAACAAAGCATTGGAATGGTTAAAAGTAGGCATGCGGTTTGGGTTATTCGGTTTGGTTTTCGGTTAATCAGCAGTTTGGTTTACCAAATTAATCCGTAATAAAGTTTGGTTCGGTATTCGGTTGGTTTGGTTTTTGAAAATCCTACAGAAGTTTCTGACTTCGGTTAGATTTTGGTTTATTGTTAGAATTTTGGTTAAATTTGGTTATTTTTGGTTAAATTTGGTTAGTTCGGTTCGAAATTTGGTTAGTTTAGTTCATGTTTTTGGTATGGTTTGTGTATAATTTTTTTTGAAAGAAGCAAACCTAAGTAATCCTTGGCAAACCGAAATCAGATATTTTGTTAAGAAAACTACCGAATCAAACCAAACTTTTAACCGCACTAACCAAAATTTTTGGATCGGTTCGGTTCAAATTCCCAGGCCTAGTTAAAACTGTGTGTTGATGATGATGAGTTTGATATCTGTACAGTTTGCCCCTGCATATCACGATTATGTGCTTTATAATCATAATGATGGTGGTGAGGAAGGGACGACCAAGTACCGAGTACGAACATTTGTGCCAACTGGTCAGGAAATGGATGCTGTTAGAAAGAACAAACACATGTTTGGAAACAAGATAGAGGGTGTTTCTCCCTCCAGTCACTCGTCCTCGGGAACAAGCACACCGAAAACTTCTGATCCTGCACGTCCTGAGACCATGAAATCTTCTTTGTTGGTAGATGCCTCGGACTCTGCTTCCACAATGTATGACATGTCGCTCATGGACATCGATATATCTAGCTACCCGAGTAAAGTACCTTCTGCAAATGTAAGTGGAGGACCTAGATAGTGAGGAGGAAGATGATGATGATGTTAGGATCCACCATTAACAGTAACGAGAGTGTTTAGATTCATGAGTCCCTCAAGTGTGTTGTTAAACGGGAAAAATGTTAATTGGAGATTGTTCTGATGAGTCTTCCACTGGTCACAGCTTAGTTCTCTTGTTCTTGATTCCTTCACTATCTTTTTGTAGATATAAAAATGAATATGGAACTTTGATATACAATCTCAAAAGTTGTGAAACATTTGGTGTGCAATTAGAAAGAGTTAGATAATGTTTGGAGCTGTGTGTATTTGAGTTTGGAGCTGTTAGGCCATCTCTCCATTTTTTATGTTCCTTTCAGACCGCAGAATAATATATCAACTCTTTTGTTTGTGTTATAATTATGATAACATTGTATTAATTCTGCCTTAGACCTAAACTTTTTGTTCTTTTTAGCATATGCTTATACAAAAACAATTAAGTGAATTTGAAATATTGATACACCTAAGACCCCAGCAACTATACAGTATACCAAAAGACATTTTACTTTAAAAATGTCATTTTATGTTCATTCCAGTCTTTTTTTAATCAATCAACTAATTCTGCAAAGTCTTAAGCAAATAGTTTGATGAATCTACATACTTTTATACATTTCCGTTTCATATTAATTGTAGAATTTTAAAATTTGTTTCATTTTAAGTATTGTTTTAAGTTTTCAGTGAATTTATTTGATTGTTTCTCTAATTCTATTCATATTCTTTTAGTTCACTAACTAATATAATCTAATAAAATAATATATTAGTTAGGGATAAAACATAAAACTTAATGATTTTTGATTTTTTTTTCGTGAAAAAACTAAAACTACGTACAAAATGAAACGAAAGAGTATAAATTTTTTTTTGTTTACCAAAAGCAGAACGTGAACTTTTATCTTTTTTATTGAATTGATACTAGTTGGGAAGTTAGATTAAAGTCCCACCTACATGAGTGTATTTTATTTGACGAGAGACTTTTTTATTTTAGTCAAAAAAAAACAGAGACGACATTAAAAGCAGAGTAGTATAAATACGTGAAAAAGTTGTAGAAAGCCAAAACCAAAGACATATTTAAAGCAACAACGTGAAGCAAGCACTTGAAACGAGAGCATTGACATATATCCATACGAAACGTTGTCGCGTTTTGCGACGGCGTTTTCGGCGCCGGCGGCTGAGTGTTTTAGTGTTTACAAGTTAACCAAACTAAACCTCTCCATCGACCCTTTTATACTTTCTATTCTCCACACACAAACAAGAAACTTGATATCGCGTTTCCTCCTTTTCAAGATGAGCAGAAACATCATCAGCAGCGTCGGCGTTTGGCAGGGAAATAACGGCTACTATGGATACGGCTATGGAGGAGGATACGTGGAGAAGAGACAGCTGTTCCTCAAGAGCTACCAGTTCTCGAGGAAACAAAGCTTAACGGAGAAGATCAAGAGGTCTGTGAGGAGAGTGGTGAAGAAAGTTGTTTGGATGAGGTTGAAATCTGCTCGGAGGATGAAACGCGTAGTTTGGTCGCGTCTCAAAATGGCGTTCTTCTACCGCCGTAGACGTTTCTTTCGTCTCCTTCACCCAAACAAACCCTCCTCTTACTGCTTCAACTAAGTCATTACTCTCTTTCTGTTCCTTTGTTTTCTGTGTGCATAGTTTGTTTTTTTTTGCAAAAATGTGTGCATAGTTTGTTGCTTGCTTTATAAGTTTAATGATGTTGTTAATTCACTAAATGATCTTGTTATGGATTCTGGTTAGGCTTTTATTTAACTTTAATGCCTCACGGTGTGATTATATCTTCCTTATTATTCACAGTTTTTTTCTGGAAAAGAGTTGTCGAGATTTTGTTTTAGATTTGAAAGAGACTTTCGGACACGAAAGATCATGCAGACAGGAAGCGTTAAGTCAGCGTCGATTCTGTTTCATGCTCGTGAATATTTTTATTATTATTAGTCACATAACGTAAGCGAGTCAGGTTCCTCTTTTCTCGTCTCTTTCCCAACAAGTCAGTGAAACGTAATCGTAAGCGAGTCCTTGTCTCACCAAATTTTCATTTTTTAAAAATAATTACTATATTGGGTCTTTTATGGGCCTAGATGTGGGTCCATATAACATTCAATGGACCTGCGACATCCGATATGTCATATACGAACTGAGAAGTCCATACAGAAGACCTAGAGATTGCTGCAGCAAGGTGTGCTTAAACAGAACTGGCAATGCAGTCCATTATTTGTTTCAAAATGTTCAAAGATAGATAGACTCCAGAGATAGATTATTAGAAGTCAAGTTGAAACTGGTCTCATTATAATCAATGGGCCAAAAAGTATATACGAGTATCTACAACAATTTAAAAAAATAAAATGTACAAGTTTTCTTTGCTTTTGCTTAGTAATTTACAGTTTTTATGTTCATTATTTGTATATTTGTATTGATGAGTATGATGTGACACCTATGTTCATTTCTTGGGTTGGAATTTTCCCTTAATATTCTGAATCTCTTGTGTTCCAAGCGAGAACGCCTTGGCAAGCAAGTCATCAGGGATCGGAGGGTTCGCACCAAACAGAGACGGTCCAACACTCTGCGTCCCAGGATTCTGACTATCGAAAGCAGCGATCACGGAGGCAGGAGTCTTGTTTGGGTTCTGCTGGAAATGGAGGAGAGCTCTAGGGAACGCGAAGACGTCTCCTTTGTTGACGTGTTTGGAGATGAGTTTTCCAGAGGTGGTCAAGAAGCCGACGAAGAGGCTTCCTTCGAGGACGAATATGGCTTCGGAAGCTCGGGGGTGAAGATGAGGTGGGTTGAGTCCGCCTGGTGCGTAGTCGATACGAGACATGGAGGTACCCATCATGTTGAGGCCAGGGATTTTCTCGACGTTGCCTGCTGTGACAGCTGAGCCCGTTGAGGTGTTGCTGGTGTCTGCAGCATTGGCTAAGCCTATGTAGTAGAAGTCGTCTGGTGTTACTTGTGATGGGTCTTTGCATGGGTATCCGTTGACTTTCGAACCTGATTAAGAACGTAGAAAAAGTCAACAACATATTAGGTACACATGCTTCCTTCTAAAAAAATAAATAAATGTTAGATCAAGAGATATAGAGAGAGATGTGATACCCTTGAGATCAGCAACACACAAATCTTGAAGCATGTTTGTTTCTGAGAAGGCCGTGTGGGCGGCAAGAAGCATGATGGTAACAAAAAGATGAGTCATGGGAATTGCCATTGTTGGTTGTTGTTGATGAATTTGAGAACATCCTTTGACCTTGTTTTTCAATTTATATATCTATGTTGAGAAGATCTAACCAATGGAGATACCAATGAAGAAGAGATAAACATGGAGGGGCCATTGGCTTGTTAATTTAAATTTTTTGCCATTATTAGGTTTAGGTGTTCTGATCGTTGGTTAATATTTGGTGATTAAAAGTGGATTTGTTTGTTGGAGACATCAATTAGACTATAGTTATACAATGACACACACCATAAAAACACATCAAAACTCTAGTTAATAATCACCAAACTAGAAATGATTAAAAGAAAGGTTTATTGCTTGGTTCTAGTTCTGTTTCTAGAACTCAAATGGTTTGTTTGGTTCAATTAATTACAAACCGGCCATTCTGTTTTGATGACCAAACCGGAAGGCATGGTTCTATTTCTACCCAAATATAACCAAAACCTTGAATCCGCTAAAAGTGAACCAAAATCGAATTTCTCTATCCATGCATTTGCAGGATCATATAAAGATTAGTTGGGGTGAAGTAAGTACAGATGATAATAGAATATATATGGACTAATTAAATTCATAAAATGCAGGAATATTTAACAAACTCGTTCTTCAATAATGTCACAAGTAGAGTCAATATATAATATGATGGCTGAATACCAAACTTAGCAAAGTCCAAAAACCTCTATTTAGTTATTCAGAAAATATGTAATAAACATGCTTCTTAGCACGTAAATATTGTACTCTCCTGATTATTTAATTACCAATATTGACCAAAGACAACCTCAACTGCTTCACCACATTATTCCAATGATCTGTCATCTATTGTCTTCACATGTTTCTAATAAACTTCTTCTCTTATTTCTCCATCCTCCAATGTCCCACTAATGATCACATTTCTCTTTCTTGGATTAACCCATCATGACTGTTAAGGTATACATCATATCCTAGTACAAATTTTCTCGAATGATTCCATTTATGTTGTGCTTTTTTATTTGGTTTTGAGCAGAAAGTTGAGATCAAGGTGGACATAAACTGTGGGAAATGCAATAGCGCAATTTTGGAAGCAGTCACGGAGATAGAAGGTAATGAGAAACAAACAAACAAGCCTTAGAGTAATCTGTTCATCAACATATCTACTATTACTAAAACATGAGGTTTGATGCAGGAGTGAATCATATTTCACTAGATGAGGCGAAGAGCGTACTTACCGTGGTGGGGACAATGGATCCGGTCTGCGTTGCATCACGGCTTAGAAAGATCAAACAGAAACCTGTAATCATCAGCGTCGGACCACCACCGAAACCTCCTGAACCGCCAAAGCCTCCAGCAGCGCCTGAGCCACCAAAGCCTCCTCCTCCAGCGCCTGAACCACCAAAGCATGTATGCAAATGCAAGCCTGTGTCTCCTTACCCAGCTCCTTACTGCGCCAGATGCGATCTTGTGTCTGTTACTACCTATGAAAGTGGAAGCGGCTGCACCATTGTTTGAGTCTTGTATTTATTGCATTGGCCACCGCTACTTTTACCATATATATAGTCTTCATGTCAAGTCCAGCAACCTATATGTTAGCCAGGACTACTTTCTTATATTAGTATTATGCTTTGTTTTAATCATATATGAATCTTTGTTGTTGTTTCTCCTCCTCTGTTTCTAACTAGTAGCTCCTTTCATGTCTCATAAACACCAAATCTAGATGAGTTTTTCATAAGCATGTGAAACATAAAGATTCATAGACTTTTCCTGATCTTCTAACTGGAGCACATTGCATGAGGCTTTCAGTCTGTCTGTCTGGGTCTTTTCACACGATTCACTCAGGCCCACTAACTTAGTCTAGCCCATCATAGTTTTGAGCAAATCCACATAATCTCGTTACATTAGAAAGTTGGAGTTCTTATAGAAAGAAATAGTAGAGCGAGGGACCAGTATACAAAAACTGAAAACAAGTGGACGACCGCAGCGTAAGATCAACATGTGGTGACGTGCATGAGACCAAGACCGCAGTTTCTCGTTCTCCCACGCATCTTTGTTTTCTTCTTCTTATCTCTGTTGCATCTCTTTAATGCGATAATATAAACTAAATTTTTAGGGTTGTTATAATGCATCTTCATCGATCAGTCTACCTCCTGGTAATAGTACAAAAATATTATAAACTCGGATCAGACAGTGTGGTAGATTGGTAACTAATTTACTCTATAGGATTAAGTACGTTTCTCCATAAACTAATCGAATTAGCCTATAAAGTATATTAAATTTTTTTTAAAAAGATGAAATCAACTCAAGCCTATATATATGTGGAGTCTTAGACCTTACATAACATTGATAAGTCTTAGACCTTACATAACATGATAGCAATCATTACTCTTGAAGTGTGTTGGCATCACTCGAAGATGACTTTCCCTAACTTTTTTTATTTTTGCTAAAACCTTTCCCTAACTTACACACTGCATAATCAACACTTGTCTCTTTACCACATGCTTCTGCCCAGGGTAGAAAGGCGAGTTCATTCATAATTCAAGGGGTTCGTTATGCAAACCATGACGTCAACATTACGCAAACCATGACCGTGAATGTATATGACCTTACATAACACAATGTTTTCGATAATTATATAACTACAAAATAAGTCACTCTTGCTAATAAGAGATAATTATTCAATCTTTTTCAGATTAATACATCATCCACTTGGATTGCTGTATAACGAGAAACGTAGATAGAAACGTCAGGGCTAGAGCCAATAGAAATCAAACAAAATCCTAAAATGGACCCATCTCCTCCTCCATGTGCTATATATCATGTCAAGCACATCAAGAACTAATTACATCTGTTTTTGTCCTTTATTTGATGCTGAGCGTTTCAAGTGTGAACTAAGATCCAGGTAACATAAAAAGATGGTCTCTGTCTTTGTCATGTAATAAGAGAGTGAATTAATTAAAAAAAAAAAATTCAAAAATAAACGTGAATCCAGCCATGAAACTCTTTTCAAATAATTATACAAAAATAAACTCAGAAAAGCTTATTCTTTTTCTACAAAGATCGATTCTTTCTTTTTTTTTTTTTTTTTCTTTTTATTACACTTACGTGTTTAGCTTTAAAGTTTGTTCCTTTCTTCTCTATCTCTCGCTCCCAGGGATCTGTTTCTTTTCTTTTTTTGCTTTCACTCTTCTCTTCCAGTGAGAGAGTGAGAGAGAAAATGGAGAAGCTTTTGTTGTTGGTAGGGTTTATCGTAGTGCTAGGAACTCAAGCAAATGAGTATTTAGATTTCAATGTGACAGAAATAGACCGCATTGAGGAGCTAGAGTTTGGATTCTCCAAGTACAGCTCAAATTTGAACCCTTTATTAGTTGGTCTCACTCTTATCAGAGGAGCTGATTCTGGAGCTGGTATTCTCTCTCTCTGCTTCTGTCATCAGATCTCTCTTTCTCTATTTATTTACTTTTTATGAGTTTTACAAAAAGTGGCTTCTTCATTTATTCACTTCAACTAACATTCTTATCAGCTTGTTTCTCTGTTGTTGTCCCCTTCCTTTGTCTTTACGTTTACTGTGTTACTGTTATGTATTCTTCACGGTTCCTCTAATTGTTTTTCCTTGTTTTATTGCTTAGAAATGTATATGTTATGTTACTAATTTAGAACTTAGCAGCAGTGTATATGTTATGTTGTGATGTGTTTACTAGAAAAAAAATCAAACAGTAATTTAATCTAGATCTTTTTTTACTTGGTTGTGCTTTTATCACAGTTTGTTTGGATGGAACATTGCCTGGATATCACTTACACCGTGGACATGGATCTGGAGCTAATAGCTGGCTCATTCAATTGGAGGTTTAGTGAATGCTTTTTTTGTGTCTATGAAAGCTTTGAAGTCTTCATTGTGCAACAACTTCATGACCTGAAAAAATGTTGAACAGGGAGGAGGATGGTGCAACAACGTCAGGACCTGTGTATACAGGAAGAAGACTCGACGTGGATCTTCTAACTATATGGAGAAGCAGCTTCAGTTCACAGGAATACTGAGTGATAAAGCTCAAGAGAATCCTGGTTTTTGTCTCTCAAAATCTTTGTTCATGTGATGTGACCATGTTCAGTAATGTAATTTTGAGGATTATTGATCCTTTCATTGTCTTTTTGCAGACTTCTTCAACTGGAATAGAGTTAAGCTTCGTTACTGTGATGGTGCTTCTTTCAGTGGAGACGGTCAGAATCAGGTTTGCATCAATAGTTAATAGAGTTCTTGAGTTAACAACTTGAGTGAACTGATCTTAGTTCTGTACCTTAAAACTTTTTTTTCTCAGGCTGCACAGCTTCAGTTTAGAGGAGAGCGTATCTGGAGAGCCGCAATAGCTGATCTGAAAGCGAAAGGAATGCGATACGCCAACCAGGTTTTTGACACTTCTCTTAAGTCTCTTATACACCTCAGGATGATCCAAGGCAAGAGCTGTTTTTTTTTTGTTCTGAACTGTTTATATATTCTGTTAAGGCACTTCTCTCTGGATGTTCTGCTGGTGGTTTAGCAGCTATTCTACGCTGCGATGAGTTTAGGAACTTGTTCCCTGGATCCACCAAGGTCAAGTGCTTGAGTGATGCTGGCTTGTTCTTGGACACGTTAGTTTGTTTCCCCCCTCAACTCAAAAGGCTGTTTGTCTTTGTTCTTGACTCTTCAGTAAACTGTTATTGACTGTTTTGTTTTTGTTTAACTATAGAGCTGATGTTGCTGGTGGCCGCACAATCAGGAATTTGTACAACGGTGTAGTAGAATTTCAGGTGTGTAGCTTCTTTTACTTTTAACATTTGAAGTGACTGGAGAAACTTCTTGACACATTGTTGGACTTAAACCATATGCAGAGTGTGAAGAACAACCTGCCACGTATGTGCACTAACCATCTCGATCCAACCTCGGTAATCTCTTTTTTATTTCTCTCATCTTGATGCTGTTGCAAACCAGAAACTGACCATTCAAAGTCTTGTATTGTTCTGTACAGTGTTTCTTCCCACAGAATCTCATCAGTCAGATGAAAACTCCACTTTTTATTGTCAACGCAGCATATGATACATGGCAGGTAATGTTCTTTTTTTCTCTCTTTTGACATTGCTTTGCTATTGTGCTTTAGTGGTTAGGCTCACTCACACAACAAGTCTTTTATAATCAGATTCAAAGCAGCATAGCTCCAACATCAGCTGACCCTAGTGGATTTTGGCATGACTGTAGACTAAACCATGCGAAATGTACACCTTCACAAATGAGGTTCCTGCAAGGATTCAGGGATCAGATGTTGCGAGTAGTGAGGGGATTCTCAATGTCTAGACATAATGGTTTGTTCATAAACTCCTGCTTTGCTCACTGCCAAACCGAGAGGCAAGATACTTGGTTCGCTGATGATTCTCCTGTCATCAGGAAAAAGGTAATAAGCTCAAATCTTATCCCCAACACAAACAGAAGCAAAGGCTGTTCTTGACTTAACTTTGTATATGCCATCATGTAGGCGGTGGCAATAGCTGTGGGAGATTGGTATTTTGATAGAGCAGAAGTGAAGTTAGTTGATTGCCCTTACCCGTGTGACAAGAGCTGCCACAACTTGGTGTTCAGATGATTGATTCATTGATTATCTTCTTTAATATACAGAACCTTAGAAAGCTTAGCTTCTCTCAAATGGAGAAGAGGCTTTGTATCCCTACTATTTACCAATGCCTCATTGGAAGAAATGTATGATTGGTTTGGAAAAACCATAATAAACTCCAAAAACATAAGTTGGCTCATAAGAGTTCAAACGTAATCACAGAGCAATGATTCTTCTTCCTTTGTTTTTTTGCTCTCTACTTGCCACGGCAAGTAGTTGATCAATGTCATCTAAATGTCAACATATTGGTCCCACAGAGAATTTGATTTCACAAGTATCCAAGAAATGCAGGTAATGGATAAGAATAAAAACAATTAGAAAAAATAGTAAAAGAAAAGATTAAAGAAAGTGAAAAGAGTAGTAGAGAGAATATTACAGAGTGTGTTGATGATATACTTTGACACCCTGGTATTAGGGTGAGTGACAGCTATCTTGTGTTCCCCACTTTTGTATGTCTTTCTTCTTTCCACCTAATCATTTCCTCTTTTAAGTTCTCTCAGTCAAACTAACTTCTTCAACAACAACAACAAACTCTCTGCAAAATAAAAATCTGAATTCTTGTGAAGTTGAACCCTGTCCATTAGTTTTTTCTTTCTTTCTTGAATCTTTCTTTTCATGGCTTCTGATTCTCAGACCGCAACTGCAACTACATCTGAAAAGGTAACCTAGCTCAGATATTCTCCCTCTGGTTCCATAGAATCTTATTACATATGTTTGTACTCAGCTATGTATGTATATATACCTTTTTTATGTGTGATACTTCCATGGATAGATTTTCTGTATCATGTTTTGGTTCTAGTAAGAATCAATATACTATCACTGTGGCAGTTGAATATACTTATGCTCTCACATAAAAAATCTCATTACCTGAGACTATGAAAGTTAGGTTAGACTCAAGGAGATTAAAAACTTGTTTTGGAATGTTTAAGATGGTTTTAACCCTCTCATTCTGTAAGAATCTGGAGAATTCTTGAGGAATATTAGAAGGAACTTTTTTTTTAAAGTTGTAGATTATAGCACATGGATGTTAAAAGAAACCATGTTTTTTAAAAAAAAAAAAAAAAGAAACCATGTTTGTTTGTCGTTTTTCTAGAAACTATTCTGACACTGTTACATATGATTACAATTCCAAAATAGTTAGTGGTTATTTCTGTTCAAGAAAATAATAAAAGAGGGTTGTACTTTTACCTGATGCAGCCATTGCAGAACAAGGTGAACGAGGAGGCTAAGTTGATGGAAAAAGAGACTGTTGTTTTGCAGGAAACTGTGGATGTTATGAAGGATAAATCGGTTGCAGATGTGGAGGAGGAGGTTGCAGTAGTTGTGAAAGCAGAGGAATCTACAGAGAAGGAGGGAGATGTAAATGGTGAGAAGGTGGTGAAACTTGAAGAACCAACCCCTGTGAAACAGAGTGTTGAAGTTACTGATGCAGAGAAAGCTGAAGAAGGTGAAAATGGTGAGGAGAAGGTAGCTGAAGAAGTAGAGGTTAAGGAACCAACCCCTGTGAAACAGAGTGTTGAAGAAGTTAAGGTTGAAGCTGCTGATGCAGAGAAAGGAAAAGATGAAAAAGACGAGGAGAAGGTAGCTGAACAGGTGGAGATTAAGGAACCAATCCTTGTGAAAGAGGGTGTTGAAGAAGTTAAGCTTGAAACTGTTGAGAAAGCAGAAGAGAAGCCAACCGTGGAAAGTGTAGCTGAAGAAGACAACAAAGATAAGGAGGAGACCAAGGTGGTTGATGTTTCTGAATCAATAGATGAAGCCGGAGGCAAACAAGTTGATGTTCAACTTGTTAGAGAAGTACCTGAAGAGACTGTAGAAGACAAGATCAAAGACGTTGAGGTTCTTGAAGTCAAGCCAGAGCCAGAGGCTTCTGAAAAATTTGAGACTCAGCCTGAGAAAACAAATGAATTGGCAACAGATGTTGAAGTGGTGAAAACAGAGGAAACAACAGAACAAGCAGCTAAGGTTGAGCTTGAGGGAAAGCTGGAGGAGACCATTGTTGTTGAGACCAAATACTCTGGTATCAACTCCAAGGATGAAGAGACTTATGAATCTGGTTCTATGCTTAACCAAGATTCAGACACTGCCCTCAAAAAGGAGCCTGAAGGAGACGCTTCTTCTCCTGCTGATGTCACTGAGAAAGCCATTACTAAGGAGAAGCATGTAGTGGATGAACCATCAAAGGATGACAAACCTTCTGAATCTGTTTCTGTGTTGTGTCCTGAGAAAGTTGATCCAGACAGAAACCTGGAAAATAAGACCGAAGGAGACGCTTCTTCTCCTGCTGATGTCATTGAGAAGGCCATTACCGAAGAGAAGCATGTGGTGGAAGAACCATCAAAGGATGAACAAGAGAACGTAACTGAACCAAAAGATGTCGCCACTAAAGTAGCTACAGAAGAAGAAGAAAACATCAAGAAGGACACTGAAACACCTGCTGCAGATGTCAAGAGCGAGGAGACTTTGAAAGAAACTGATACAGAACCAAAAGAGAAGGAAACTGAGGGAAACAAACAAGAGGAATCAGTGACAGAGAAAGTAGCAGAGGTTGTTGAAACAGCACCTGTTGTTAAAGAGATCGAAGAACCAGAAGTCACAACTAAAGAAGTCGTTGTTAAGCCAAAAAATTCAAACAGCATCATGTCAAAGGTGAAGAAGTCTCTTGTTAAGGCAAAGAAAGCAATCATTGGAAAATCTCCAAGCTCTAAGACTATCACAACTCAAGAAGCCAAAGAAGATATCAAAGCCAAGTGATAAAGAAAAGAGTCATGGATTCCTTTTATGTCTTTCAGGTATTTTAAATTTATTTTGTTGGTTTTGTTTCTTTGTGTTGGGGAAAAAAAAAAGACAGAACATTCTTTTTATTTTGTGTTTAATGGCTTTGTGTGGTTATAGCTTATATGTCTGTAAAACCTACAAAGATTTGGCTTTGTATTATGGATGTGTGTTTGAGAACTTTCTTCAACATTATTGTATTCATCATTCTTTTTTTTTTTTTTGGGCAACTGTATTCATCATTCATTAGCATTTTTACGTCTTGTTATTATGGTAGAAAGGCTCTGACCCCCGTTTAAACGATCTTTTGAAAATGGGCCGTAATGGGCTCGTAATGATTCCCAATCAATATCCAAAGAAAATGTGACGACTGGATCCAAATGGCCGAGTCCAAATGCTTAACGTCGGCAGAATCGTTTTTCGCTATAATTAAATCAAGAATTTTTCTTTTACAATAATTGTTTCTTGACATTTTCTATCAAAGAAAAGAATACCACCAAAAGTGGAACGAATAAATTTTGAGATATTAGAGTGAGGTTTGAAAGGAAGGATGAGAACAAAATACAGGTTTTTAAAGTAAAATATACCACACATATTTTATAAAAAGAAAAAAGGAGATAACGACCGTTTTGATCAAGACGTCATATACAAAGTAGATCGATCTCTATCTAATAGTATTTGTGGTGTCAATACGATGCCACGGTTATGCGTTAGTGTCGCCATAATATTTTTATAGTTCAATAAAAACAATAAATAATTAAAGTATAATGGTCATTTTGTGAAAGAGTGTTTTGAGTGTGTCAAGAAAGCAACTTTAGGAAGAAAGAACATATGCTTACTATGCTGACAGACGAAGCCAGAGTAGAATGATCTCACAATAAAGAATCTTATATTATCGTGCTTTGCTCCAAAGATTATTCATGAATCATGACAGCTAAGCTTTATTGTCATGAATATATTTAATCGTTGATTGGTTTAGCTAAATAACTTTACGCTAGTTCTCTCTAGAAAAATGAAAGTTGAATAAGTATATTTATACGTCAACACACCACAATTTCTTGGTTTTTGTTCTGGATAATTATACTTAATTACCGGGTATTGAAACGTAGACCGACCATTCAGTACATATATTCATACTAAATACAGTATCCAGCCAAGCATGCATGTATATTGACATGAATACACGCGATAACGTGGATAATCAATCGGTTTACAGACCTGAAGACATATGCGTGTTCAGGTGTCATGCATGTTCTTGGTAGAAGGTGTGAGAGTTATATATGTAGCCATTCCTCTCGCCGACCTCCACGGCGGAGATTGGTCCATAATTAAACCTAATATATATGTATATATCATTTTCTAGGGATATATCATAATTGATTTAGCAAGTTAATTCTACGTCAAAATGTAGTCGAACACGCTTATTAAGTTTGTTACTTTTCGTGCACGGATCTATCTACATGCCCATATCACCGTCGGTTTTATAAATGATATAAATTTCTCTTTTTTTTGGTGGTTGGTTGTGGAATAGATAAATCTGAGAAAATTAGTGTTTTATATATCTGGTCTGCTTCAAACATAAGAGTAAAAATAAAAAAAATATAAGGAACAACATCTTTATACATTTCAGGAAATATTCAGATTATTTATTTGAGAGTTTTCATCTACTTAATTTGTTTTTAAATGTAAAATAAGTGAATGTAGCTGACTTTTTTTACATAACAACTTTTTAATGTCGGTTACAACATTACAAAAAGGGATCATAATGTTGAAACTGATTATACATGTATCGCTGCCGACATCGCATTAACACGATTACGCGACGCGCATGAAAGACGGACGCGCTAATGCTAATCAGTAATTAACGAAATTTTAGGAACCTAAATCAAAATGGAAAAGCTCCTCACTTAGCTCTAAGACAAAGGAAGACAAATAAAAACAAAAAAGCAGGTAAGCACCACGTGGGTCATACATATCTCAAAAAGTTGGTCTATATAGTGCGAGATACGTGAAGGTGAGAGTAAACAAGAAAACACACAACACATACATATCGAAGCTTTTCACAGAAACTTCAAGAGAGCTTAAAACAGAATGGGAACAGCTACTTTCATAGATATTCTTCTTGCTATCCTCTTGCCTCCTCTTGGCGTCTTTCTCAGATATGGTTGCGGGGTAATTACACTTTTTAATTTGCTTTGATCAACTCATATGTAGTTTCTGTTTTCACATTTATATGTATACACAGAAATAAAAATTTGGATTAATTTTATATTTTGTTGGTAGGTTGAGTTTTGGATATGTTTGGTTTTGACGCTGCTTGGGTATCTTCCTGGGATCCTCTACGCCCTTTATGTCCTCACCAAATGATCATGTACCTCCATCGATCCTCTCTTCTTGTATCTTCATCTCCTTGTAAGTTTTTTTTCGAGCTACTATGAAACTATCTCTCCCTGTATGTTACATCCCCGTGGAAACGAGACTTAAGAAGTTATCTTTTAATTTAGTTTTTTGGGTTGTATTAGTAAGATTTTTCATTGGGAAAATGAAGTATATGTTAGGTGATGAACCTACACTAAATTCTAAAAACTAACATAATTACTCTACTATAATTCCAAGTTAATTCAGTTTAAGATATTGTTTATACTTTGTAGTATTCACTTAGTAGCGTAACTGACTAGAGTTATCAGTACTGATAAAAATAAACTCTGGTTTAAAATAGTTTTTGTGACTTCAATATTTTTTCATTTGCATAATTTTTTGACGATTATTTTAACTTTTACATTCGTTGTTATTCTGTGCAGGAACAGCTGGTTCATCGTGTTTTCATCTCGCTGTGTGACTGATTCATCGTTTCTTTCATCAGGGTTTTATCGTTGTTGTGTTTTACATTGTTATATAATTTCTCTTAATCCTTCTTTTGTGTGAAGAGCTTGTTTATTCGATTCTTTGATTAGTATTTACTAGAAATTATGTTTGCCTTGGTGATTTTCATAGGACCACCATGAAATATCTGACCCTTACGTTATAAGCCCACCATCACACGCATTACTTCGTGGCACCATCTGCGATACCCACGAGGCACGCCGAACGGAGCATACACCCACCGGTTGTTATGATCTGATAGCACGATTATGATATACCAACTTAAATAATCTTTATTGAAATAATCCACTTGAATCAAAATTGAATTTGACCATATAGACAAGCAGTTTTGTTTATTTATTTTACAATAGGCAAGTAACATAGATTAGCAATACATATATAAAGGGAAGACATGAAAGAAGAGAACTTTACTTAGAGGTCAATCATCCCCAGGAAGCTTGTAATCAGGGCAACAACCATCAAACGCCATCCGACATATCCCACATGTTTCATCTTGAGCATCCCATGTCCATGAAGCAACTGCATGGTGCATGCCATCTGTTCCCATAATAAACAATCCGTTAAAAACAAAAGTCACTCCACCTTATTGTAAGAGCTCATGTGTAGGAGCCGAGATTGTATAATATATCATACATAAGCTAAATGGACGAGGAACTTACTCTGTATTTAGGGGTATGCAGGACACAGGTAGCATAGGAAAGTCGATAACAACTATTTTCATTTTACTATCTCTACTTGTGCAACAAAATCCATAAACGGCATTTTGAACAAGATCTAGTTTAATCTATAAGCATATCAGTTACCCGGATCCTTAGTAGCAGGTCACAGACTTTATCTACATGAAAAATTTCAATAGAAGATGCAAAATGTGATCTTCCTCCAACCAACTCCTTATCATGGACAGACTTCTCATGAACTCAAACGTGCTGCCTTAACACCTTTTTAATTTGTACAGTTGCTAAATCAGTTTCTTCCCATAGCTTGGATTAGCATTTATAGAGAGAGAATGTGACGCTTTTAAAAAGAGTTAAAGCTTAAGGAAATTGTGTATCATAACTTGCTTGATATCAATTGCTACGGAGTGATTCTTCTTAAACCCGAACCGATTTGGCAACTACACAAGATAGAAAAGTACCAAGTCTAGAGACGAATCTAGACTTTAACCATAAGGGGAGCACAAATTAAAAAAAAAATATAAATGACCTTTTCATAATTATTTAACTAAATTATATAATTTTACTTACAAAAATATGAAAAAAAAAAAGAATTAATGGGTGTCTGTGCACCCAGTGCTCCTTCACTAACTTCACCCTTGATAAGACCACACGTTCGGTTAAAAGAAATCAGTCTGTGATATCCTGATTTATTTTATTTGGTTCAGTTAATTTTTCTAAAATTTATTGGTCAAAAATGAAAATATTGTGCTCGGCCTGAACTTGCATTATTAGTTGATTTATTTGTCAGAACTGAAAATATTGGGCCTAATTTGGGCTTACTGTAGTAATTTATTTACCTTATTTCTAATAAATTGAATATCAAATGAAAATCTAAAAATGTGTTTTTGTGGTCAAAGTAACTATATAAGTATGTTTTATAATTAATTTACACATTATCAGTCATATCAAGTTTAAGTAATAAAGACTTTCTTTTTGATAATGAATATTTTGTTGACAAAAAAAGAAGTAATGAATATTTTAAGGTATATTGTCCAAAATACAGTCATCATCGTTATCATATATATATATTTCTTTTGTTGACTGAAAAATAATATATTATTATATTTAGAAAAATCCGGAAAGAAATATTCATTTAGAGAATGATGACTTGCTAACACATAAACCATGTGTTGAAAATGCAATTGTTAGAAATGGAAATATTAAAAAAAGATCTGAACATATTGTTACAAAAAAAAAGATTTGAACATATCAGTTATTTAAAATGGTTAACATTTTAACAACCTATCATATATGCATACTGCTAATACATTCATAGCATTTTTTGTTGACAAAAATCATATACAACTATATTTAGAAAAAAATCCGTCTATATCCTAAACAAATATTCTATATTAGAAAATGATGATTAAAATCTTAAGAAATTAAAAGTATTCGAAAATGAATAATATTTTGGAAAATGATGAATAAAACTTATTTTATTTTCTAACACATGTAGCTTGTGTTAAGAAATTTAAAATATACATTTTAATTTTTTCGAAGGTAAGAAATATATGTAATACATACATGCGTTAGATACAGTATAACCTCTTTAAATTAATAATCTATAAATTAATATATCTATAAATTAATATAATTTCATAGTCCCAAATTGAGTTTTTGGTTCAATTAGTATCTCGATAAATTAATAATTTTTTTTAGTTTTGGTGTAGTCCCAACATTATTAATTTATAGAGGTTTCACTGTACTACATATATACATAACTTTATATGTAGAATCTCTCTAAGTACAATAATTGTATTTTTTAAAAAGTGCAATAATTGTCTTCTATTATAAAAAAAATTGTTTCATATTTCTATAAAATATAGAATATATAGAAAATGATGCTAATTAAAATTATAACATGAACCTGACAAATGTTGGCCATTGAGTTACTTTAAATAGCACGTTAGTTTGTTAATTTTCACTAAACAAAATTATATTTGTAGTGAGAATCTTGAACTATAAAATTTTGAACAAAATTCAAAACATTCAAAATGTTCTGTGGTAAGTAATCACGTGGACTGTTATTTACTACTTCAGATTATATATCTGCTGATGATGTTTCATGAGATGTTACATGAAAAACTAATAGTTTTGTTTAAAAATAAATATTAAAAGTTTTGTTTAAAAATGAACTTAAAGCTCAATTGATTAAATATATTATTTATGCCTGGAAATTAATTAAATATAAATTTCAATTTTCAGTTCTTTATCAAACAACAATCACAAGTAATAGTAAGCATAACTATTATAATTTTAATATATTCATTTTGACACACACACATATATATAATAAATTTTAAGATCCCATATTCAAACATATAATTTGAAGTAAATATGTATACAAAAATTAAACCAGATAATAAATAAATAATTACTAAGAAATTATTAAATTTTCAATGTATTTTTATTATGATTCAAAATAAATAAATTTGAAGCATTAAATTAAGTATAAATCTTTTATCTGTAAAGATTTCTTAAATATGTTTTCTTTGTTAATTAATTTCAATAAGTTTCTAAAAATAAATTGATCGATGGAGTCTTGTTGTATTTTTTATTTTTAATGTTGTGTTTATAGTAAATATTATATAGTTTATTGTTTTTTTATTAGAAACTGTTTTAAATATAAACTAGTCTAGTATTGGATTACTATAGAATAAATATAATTATATATTCTGGTACGAAGATCATATTCTATATTGTTTGACTACGTAAAAATAGTAAAACTATATTTGTTACCTAAAAGTTTATTCAAATTCAATACCGAATTATGTTGATAGATGAAAACAATGACACGTTTCATTATTTTATAACGAAAGTATTATATATAACAATCTCTTCAGAAGCACTTCTATGCTACGATTATACATCCAAAGAAAAACATAAAGAGATTATCATCGTCAAGATCAAGTGAAAGGTAAAGCTTATTTTTATTACGTTTCATATAATTTAATGAAATTTCTTTCTTAAATATTTTGGAAAAAAAATTGTTATAAAGTTAACTTTCATTAAATTTGCTTAACAATGATGTTTTTCACACAAGTTATTAAAAGTCACTAATCTTATATCTCTACAAATCAAGAAGATGTTCAACAAGTATACAAATTTTAGCATCTCGTTTTCTTTGTCTAACACCAAATCTTTTCCATGCTTTTAAAACATATTGATTTCATAAATTTTATAATATATTTTGATCAATTACATGCCTCTATTTATTTTATTTTAAAATAAGATTGTTATGAAAATACCGTCTTTTTATTTTGAAATATATATTTCAGTATATTTCATTTCTTTTTAACTATGATCGGATTTGATGATTTTTACATAATAACTACAAAATTTAAGTTGAATTTTGTTTGTTAGTTTGAATGTTATTTCTTAAAATCCCTAGTTCGAAACAATTCTATATAAGTATCATATAATTGGTTTTTAAGTTTACAAGAAAACATGAAAAGTGTTGTCGTTTCTTACAGATTTTTGTAATCACTTCGTTCATGCCCTCAACGGAGAGGTATACCTCAGGGTTGGGATCGTAGGGATTGTAAATGATAGCCCCAGCACTGATCCCACATAAGGTGGATATCTCATGCACTTTTTTGAGCAAGGCCCTCTTTAAAAAAAAAAAATTCCCAAATATTTGCAAAGTTTTGTTTTAAAATAGACAAAAAAATTTCGCAAATATAATTTATATGACCCTAAAAATTAAATTAAAAAATAACTTTTTTGTTCAAAAAATTAAAAAGAATAAAAATTAAAAAATAGTAATAAATAGAGAAATAATAAAATTATACAAACTTATTGTATAAGTGTATAATACAATAAAATTATACAAACTTAATATTTTTTTGAAGAAAATATTAATCACATCTTTATCTACAGGTGGTTAATATTTCTTTCTATTTTTTACTAGTCATAAATCTAAAAAATATTCTTTACTTAAAAAAGATAAATTTTTCTTACCCCTCCATCACTATATAAAACACACATCCCTGAACTCAAAACACAACACACTACACACAAAGCAACAAACACACAAAAAAAAAACACCATGACGAGAAAGAAGGTGCAACTTGCTTTCATCGTCAATAACTCGTCGAGAAAAGCAACCTACAAAAAACGAAAGAGGGGCTTACTCAAAAAAGTTCACGAGATCTCCACATTATGTGGGATCCGTGCGGGGGCCATCATCTACGGCCCTTACGACCCTACCCCCGAGGTGTACCCCTCCGTGGAGGGCATGAACGAATTGATCGATGCTTTCAGGAACTTGCCGGAGATAGACCGGCAAAAGAACATGGTCAATCAAGAGGAGTTCATCCGACAGAGGATAACCAAAGTCGACAACCTTCTGACGAAGCAGAAGAGGGACAACAGGGAGGTCCACATCACGGAGACCATGTATCATCTGCTTCAGATGGGATACTTTCCTAATCAAGAGGAGGAACAAAATCGTATTCCACCCAGGGATCTTAATGATATTGGTTATCTTGTTGACCAGTATCTTAACGGTCTTAATCGCAGGATTGACGTTTTAGAAGGACGCTCGGGCATGGAGATCGGTGAATCCTCCAATGCGGGTGCGGCTAGGGATCCTTCTGAGGCCGTTGGAGCATTGACTCATGTGGAAGGTGCAACGGCTCCAGCCACTACTGTCCATGGGGTGGGTTCGTCTTCCTCATCTGCTGCTGCTGCTGGTGCATCTTTGTTTAATCAGATGTACCCTTTTCCTCAACCGTATGCTCCATATTCTCTTGGATTCTATGAGCAAGCTCGTAACCAGAACCAGCCTATGGAGATGATGATGAACCGTCCCCCCCAGCACATGGGTTACGCTGCTAACCAAATGGGGTTTCCATTTATGGACAATACCCCTCAGCAGCCGCTGTGGTTCCCAGGTGAATCCTCCTCTGCTCCTCAGCAGCCGCAGCAGTTCTTCCCAGGTGAATCCTCCGCTGCTCCTCCGCCCCCCGCTACCTCAGGCAGTGACACACCTGCTACAGCACCAAATCCTACGTACCAGTAATATTTGGTTTCGTTAAGGTTTTCGAGAGACGACGTTCACATTCTGATAAGACGACATAGCTACGATTACTCTCACGTGCTTTCTTTGTGTTGCCCTTTTATTTGATGTTTAACTTTATTTGATTTGTTATTTACTTCATTTCTTCTTATTGTTGTTGCTCTTGTTGTTGTTGTTGTTGTTATACACAGATATATTCATGTAACATCTAGTTCCAAAAAAAAAATATTTATTTGCCGCCAAATAATCCAAAAAAAATATTTATTTGCCAAGTAATCCAAATAAAATAAATCTATAACGAATTAGTATTATTTGCCAAGTAATCTAAATTATATTACAAATAATAATTTATATTAACTAATTGTTAAAATTATATATTGAATAATAACGTTTGATTAATTCTTTTTTATATTTAAAAACTACATAATATAATGAACGAAACTTTTTATAACTTTTAGTTATTTTAATTAGATCTAAAATAAAAGATAAGTATAAAACTAATTATTATCACTTGCCAAAAAAACTTAAATGATATTACAAATAATAATTTATGGTAGAAATTTTTTAAAATTATAGAAAGTGTAATAATGTTTGATAAGTTATTTTTATATTTATATATACTGCATAAAATAATAAATAGAAAACAATTTATAGAAATCAATATAATGATTTCATATTCATATAAAATATAGTCATATATATATTAATTATTAGTCTCTTATAATGTCCATATATGTTTTATAAATAATTAAATTTTGATGATTGGACGGGTTATATTTAACGGAAGATGTGAGAAATTTGATTAAAAAATGTTTTGTATTTAAATCAAATAATATAGTGAATAAAGTAATGTTATGATTGAAAAAAAAAAATTTTAAGATGGATTTTTGTTTCATTGATTGTTTTATTTGTCTTACTATTTAGAGTGAGAAATAAATATTTGGCAAAACAAATTAGGAAAACATTAGTAAAAATTAAATAAAAATAACGAAAAAAATATCGAAAAAGATGCATAATATATATTGGACAAGTTAATGTAATAATTACATATATATCATTTCACAAATATTTTTATCACTAAATATTCATCAGTTATTTTTATATCAAACTTATGAAAAATTTACGTTCTATACATATTATATATTTTTCATACAATATTTATACCCGTAAATTCACGGTCAGTCACCTAACATTTAATCCTGAAGGCTAAAAATAGGTAAGTGATTTGAGTGAATCTATTATGAGTCATTCCAGCTAAGGTGGTGAACGTTATCTATAAGTTTCATACTTATCGGTATACACACACGTTGCCAGCAATTCACCAACTTTAGTTACAATGTATCTTCATAAAATAATAATTATTTTACTGTTATCAAATTACACTTTTAAAGCCATTAAGATGGTATTATCCGAATTATACAAGTGATTACAACCTTAGTGATGAAAAAGTATTACTAGCCTCTCTGTTATTTGAGAAATAATCTCACAGTGAGGATTTCACCAATAAATTTTCGTTACTGATTATATACGACGTGGCATTACGGACATATTATATAATTAATAAGGGATTCATGTAAGTAATAGCGCAATGAATTCTAATAAAATTTACCAACTGGATGTCAAAACACTATTTCAAACATTCACAACTATATAAACAGACTCCTGACAAGAGGGAACATATATACAAAAAGTGAAAAAGCACAAAACATAACACACACAAAAACATTGGTGTGGTCATCACTATGACGAGAAAGAAGCTAAACCTATCTTACATAACCCATGATTCAATGAGAAAATCAACATTCAACAAAAGGAAGAAAGGTTTTTTCAAGAAAATCCACGAGCTCTCCGTTCTCTGCGGAATCCAAGCGTGTGCTGTTATCTACAGTCCGTTCAGCTCAATCCCGGAAGTGTGGCCATCGAACTCAGAAGTGAAGAAAGTAGTGGAGAAGTTCGAGGAGAGTCCAGCGATCGAGCAAGAGAAGAAAATGGTGAGCCATGAAGGCTTTCTCAGACAAAGCATCACAAAAACGAGGGAGAAAACCATCAAGAAGATGATGGATAATACGGACAGGGCGATGAAGGAGGCCATGTTCCAATTTCTTAGGGGGAGAGGGGACATGTTTCAGCTGACTGACAAACATCGTGACGACTTGTGTAGGCACATCGATCAATATCTTAAGGAGCTTTATCACCATAGGAAACACAATTTAAATCAATCCCATCTTGAATATGGAGAATCATCTTCAGCTGCTAATGCCATGACACAACCAGCAGCTATAGCTGAAGAGGGTCCCTCCTCTTTACCAAATCATGATGCTTTCAACACTGCTCAGCTAGCGAATAAGTTATGGGCTCCCGAGTCCATAATCTCTTCGAGTCAGAAACTAGAACCGCACCAACTGATGAATCCGGTAGGTGTTTATCATCTGCATCCATGTTTAAATTTAAATCTTAATCCTAATCAGTATCAGCAGAATTTTGAAGGATATCCAAGTGTGGCTCAAGATGGAATTTACAATCAGAATCATCAGCAGGAAGAATGGTTGGTTAGTCAGATGATGAACAATCCTAACCAAGTGCGTTTTCCTATGATGGATGACAACAACAGCCACCAGCCATAAAGCATCTTTATTAAAGACTTCTGTTGTGATGCATGCTGATTCTCGAAAGCAAGTATTTGATTTGATATGTATTTGTCTTATCATGTCATGTAATTTAGAGTTTCCTAGTTAATTTATGCATGCTTTATTATTATGTTTACTTTTGTTTGTGGAGATCATAATTCTCTCTCTTTCATGTTTTAGGATTTAATTTGATAAAATGTCCCTTTGAACTGAAGTTTTTAAATAAAGTTTCAGTTTCCATACTATATATTTTTATATTAGGAAAGAGGAAATTTTATAATAAAAGGGTAAAACTAAATATATGATGAAATATTTCACATATACATATTTGTAAAATTAAATCTTGAAGAATTTGTTTATCGACCCATGTGTCTTTTTTTACAACTAGATATGGACCCGTGCGTTGCACGGGTATTATTTGATGTTTTAATTTCACGAACACATAATAGGGATAAAAATATTTTTTCACATTAGTTTTGGATTTTCCGTATATATTGGTGTCATTTTAATAACAATAATCTGTTTTCTTACATAAATTTGATTGATATTTCTATTTCAATAATCATGGTGTTTTAAATAGTATATTAATATTTTTTTAATAAATACTTCACTTTTAATTATTTTTCAAAATAATATTAGTTATAGTTAATTAAAACATATATAAGTGTGAACTCTCCATATTATTTATATTGTGTAAGAAAAATTAAAAACAATTCAATTCAAAATATTAATGTTACACAACACCAATCAATATGTTCTATTGATAGTCAGCTAAATATCGAATATATTGTTAGATAATCAGCTAAATATCGAATATATTGTTATATAAAACATTAAAGTTATTTACTTTAGCATTTATGGTGTGACTTTAACCTTTTTCTATATATAATATTTTATAAAACACTATAGTCGCCATACTCTAAAAATTTGAAGCTCTCCAGTTGTAGTGATAGTGCAACATATAATTGTAAGACTGGACTTGTCGAATAGACTAACCTTTTAAACTTTAACCTTAACTCTTGTTGATAGTAATTGGATAGCAAACTCTTATAGGAAATTGAAATATTTTCAGTTTGAAAGGTCATCTTACATCTGTTGGTATGAGACTTATTCTAGGAATAAAAATATGTTTTTTCCACATAAATTCCGGTTAGGATTTCGGCTTTAATAATCATGTTGTCTAGGTGAGTTATTAGTGACACTGTTCTATTGAAAAGTCTTTCTCTTTTATTTGAATTCCTTAATAGTAGCATCTACAACGACATTACCAATTTTATATATTGATAAGATTAAACACATATAAGCATAATCACACATAAGCATAATAGTCACATTAACTTAGTCACAGCAACATAACATCTATATAGGGATGGATAAAATATCCTTAAATTTTGATTTGATTCGTTATCCATTTCAATTTGAAATATTCCAAATATCCGTAACTCTACAAAGCAAAGCAAATATTTATATGCAACATCCAAAAAAACGAAGCAAATCACAAATACTAATATTTTTAAGAATGGATATCTGATCCATTATATGCATATATATACATGTATTAAAGAGTATATATATAAGTTATATAAATATTATATTGTATATAAGTTTTATAGTATTTTATTTACTGAATTATTAAGTTATTTATTAAAATTTAAAAAATTAATAAATTTTATCTTTTTTGGAATTTTTATTTATTTTTTAATTTTTAATTTATTTTTACGGATCGAATCAGATATCATGTCAAAATTCTAAAAATTTCTGGATATCCAAAACATCGAATATCAGGATGGCTACGGATTGAATCAGATCAAATAATTGATTATTCTGACAAAAAGGATCGGATCAGAATATCTCAAAAAACCCAGATATCCGATTCATATCCACCCATGCATCTACATGTACAAACGCCTAAGTATAACTGTAACAATAACTAACGTACGGCAACATGATAATTATATTTAAAAAAAAAAAAAATTTGAACATCAGTTTTATTTCCTCAACATGTGACACCCAAAAAAAGGATAACACGCGAAGATGTGAAAAACATGAAGAAAAACCCACCTGATATTTTTCTTGTGTCTCTTGTTAATATATGAGAGAGAAAGAGATTAATCAGATATATAGATGTGAATAATTATAATTCATTTTGGTTTATGATTTTTAAAAAGAAAATCCGAGAGTTTAATCACATATATAGATGTGAATAATTATAGTTCCTTTTGGTTTCTGATTTTTAAATAAGAATATTAATTATTCATAAAAAATATTTGAAATAATTATTCTACAAATCTTTTTGATTAGGATTTGAAAAAAAAGTTACTATTAAACACTCTCTCTCACAATTTTATTTTCTTATGTTTAAGATATTAGGAAAGGATAATTACTATCAAATTTTTTACAATATATTTTCTTTAGAAATTTAGAAAAAAAAATATTTTAAATAAATAATTTGACAAAAAAAAAATTTGTTTAAAATTTTTAAAAATAAAAAAGTAGAGAAAAATACCATTAAAGAATTTTAAAATTACTTTTGTTTAAAACAATTGTTTATATTATCTTGTTATATATTTTATTAATCATGAGATATTTTAACACGTGTCAAAGTTTTAAAAGGAAATTTAATACCAAATAATATTTTCAATAATCTTTTTTGGATTTTTGAGTGGAAAATTAGTATTAAATAAGTTATTTTAAAAATTATTTTTTCTTTAGGATTTTTAAAAAGGAAAATTTCTAGATAATTACTACTAAATAATTTTAAAATTAATTTTACTATTAAATAGTTTTGAAATTTATTTTTTCAAAACTCATTTTTTCTATTAGTATATATATATATATATATATTATATAAAGCTTGGTTCTTCAAAGTTAATAATTAACATGATCGCGACATGTGTCAATAAATTTTTTAAGATTACGACATGTGTTTATCTATCTCATAATTAAAAATAGATATACTAAGATATTAACAAAATTTTTTTTATTAAAAAGTAGTTATAAAAATTATATAACAGTAATTTTCCATTTTAAAATCGTAAACAAAAGATAATTGCAAACGATTATTTGATAGTAATTTTCCTTTTAATATTGAGTACTGTGTTAAAATTTATAATGATATAAAATATATATATATAAGATAAAAAAACGAATTTTGATATAAATAAATTTTATTTAATAGTAAAAGAAACTAAAAAATTATTTACTAATATTGTTTTAGAAATTTTCCTTTAAAAATCCTAAACAAAACAAAGATTTGAAAAATAATTTGTAAAAGACTGTATATATATATTTAATTATGAGATATTCTAAAACATGTCACAATATTAAAAATAAAATTACGATCAAATTATATATTTTTTTAATATTTTTAAAATGGAAAATTACTATATAATTAATTTTTAACAAAATCATATTTATTATCTTAGTATATTTATTTTTAATTATGAGATATTTTAGCACATATCACAATTTTAAATATATAACTTCCAAGTATCACAATCATTTTAATTAACAACTTTTGAGAACCAAGTTTAATACAGTCTTTTACAAATTATTTTTCAAATCTTTGTTTTGTTTAGGATTTTTAAAGGAAAATTTCTAAAAGAATATTAGTAAATAATTTTTTAGTTTCTTTTACTATTAAATAAAATTTATTTATATCAAAATTCGTTTTTTTATCTTATATATATATTTTATATCATTATAAATTTTAACACATTACTCAATATTAAAAGGAAAATTACTATCAAATAATCGTTTGCAATTATCTTTTGTTTACGATTTTAAAATGGAAAATTACTGTTATATAATTTTTATAACTACTTTTTAATAAAAAAAATTTTGTTAATATCTTAGTATATCTATTTTTAATTATGAGATAGATAAACACATGTCGTAATCTTAAAAAATTTATTGACACATGTCGCTATCATGTTAATTAGTAACTTTGAAGAACCAAGCTTTATATAATAAGATATAATTATCAGTTTACGTTTTATTTTGTTTTTGTTCCTTGTAACTTTGTTGGTGGGTGCGAATCGATCATTGAGTTGAACAAATAGAAGGATGGAGATGCATGTTGGATGCAAATAGAAGGTATGCATTGATCTCAAATTACTCAGCCAATAGAGACCGATGAGTAGTCGCCATTAAGGAGTCTTCCAAATATTCCACATAGTAGTACTCTATGACCTTTTCATGATTCTCACTTTATTTTGTATTTTTTCGGCAATTTGAGCTAAAACTCTCTTTTTGTAAATATATGTTGTACACACTTTTCATTTTGTTGTCTCTTCGTACATTATGAACCAAAATCACGTACGTATAAATCATCCAAATGTTTATGCGTCAAGCAAGTATCAAGCTGCGGTGTTACTTCTTAGTCTTATTTTTATTATTCTTCTTCTTTGAATTGTGAGTGATTTTTTTGTTTTTTTTTGCTTTTGTGGTGATCGAATCTTGAAGACTGATACACTCACAAATCATGAGTTACATAGGCACCACTACGAGATCACTAGACTTGCAACCACTTAATAAAATTAAAGTAAAGAGTGTATGAACCAAGAAAAGGATCAAAGCGAAGCAAAAGACAAGAAGAGGAAAGTACTCTTCAGATGTACCTTTTGTAAAAAAAAAGTTGAGCATTATGTGAGGGGGAGACCCAAGCAGGAACCTCCCGTCCATGCAAATAATAGCAATCATATAAAGTTCTTGATTCTACAGCTGGCTTCAAACCTATACATGCTTTTTGGTTATTTTATCTCTTAAATGGATCTTAGTATATGATCGATCTTCTGAGCAAAAATTAATATAATCAATATATACTCATACTTGTGAACAAGATTTAGTTATTAATGTCAAAATTCATTTCTTTCTACATTGATCTAAATTATGTATCTATAAGGTTATGTTAGAATTTATAGTCCGTTTGAGTCTGTGACATTCATAAGAAGCTACATCTTAAATATTGGTGTTTTGGAGCCTCATCAAATCTTGTCGTTCCATTTCATATATCGTTCTGGTAAGTCTTGATTGGGTAAGTTTGGATTCTAGAGAAAAAGCTTTAGTTATTACTCTTAAAGTTAACTATCTTTGTTGTTTATGTAAATTTAATAGTCTTTATTCTCTCCTGTTCATCTTTATTTATATGACTATTATGATTACGAGAAACAAGAACTATACAAAGTCGAATCTGGTTATTTGTATTCGTTTATTAACCGACACAACCAAAACACATTCCATATGATTTAAGTCAAATTAATTAACTAGCTAGATATGAAAGCAACAAGGAAAAGGGTGAGAAGCTAGACGAAGAAAATTGTAAGGAAAGATCGATTATTAACTACAATTAAGACACAATCAATACACTCTCGTTATTAGAACCGTTCAAATAAATAAATAAACAAACTACATAGAATCAAATCAGCCCTTGATCATCATCATCATCACCATCATTCATCATCATGCCTTCTCGGATTGGTAAGGAGAGAGAGATTGGCGCTGGGACGCAGAGACACGAGTGGCATGAAACTTGGCAATAAAGGCAGACGCTTTGCGGTCAATACCTGGTTCAGCCACCCAGTAACGTTTGTCTTCATCACTAGCCATTGCTTTGCGAGTGTAAACGACGTCGTCCCAAGAGGCGTCTGCTTCCACTCTTTGAGATCTTCGTGTTTTAAAGAAGCTGAAGAGACTGTGTGACATGTTTCCTCCCATTTGTTCTTGAATTTGTCTGTTTTTTTTGGAACAGAAGAAGACGAGACACGAAAGATACGAGAGAGGTTTTCAATAAGATGTTGTTTTGAATGTGTTGGTGCCTTAAGTGGAGATGTGGGTTTGCGCATGTATTTATAAGGAATATGGCTCACCAAAGCATTAACTAAAAAAAAAACATTAACGAGTGAACCAAGAATATAAAATTTTAACCGGTCAGTACGTAGTCAACTGAGACTAATTTATATTATTTCCCAACGTTTGTTTGTCGCTTGCAGCAACCACAAGTCTAGTATTGAGTTTTTTTCTTCTCCAGGTCCAGTACTGATTTTTTTTTCTCCAATTGTATTAGTAAGGAAAGTGGAGAATTTTCATTCCATATAGTTTTTTTTTGTCAACCATTCCATATAGTTTTCTTTTTAATTACGTATTGTTTTTCAAAATATGATAGATGTTTAAATAAAACAAATTGCCATTGATATATTTTTTTTAATTCTAGTGAGTGGTATGTCTTTTGAAAAATATATAAAGAAAGTTTGATCTGACAAATTAAAGTTCGGTGCTTTAGATTTTGGCATAGCTCGTACCAAATTATGCGTCTTTTGATCAAAAGTATGTCAAGAACTTGGAAATTTCTAAATGCTTTATCACGAAATGTTGTTCAGCTGGAATTCAGTATCCTCAATTTATGAAACAATGTTCACACTCGTAGAATAAATGCACTTGATATCCACACGATTTATTGATTGAATAAATTTTACAATCATTCAAATTTTTTTTTTTTTAAACAATGTCATATTTTCAAAAGTATATGTCAATACAAGGCGTGCAGATCATCAGCGGCCAGGATATTATGATTCAGGCACGTCGAGAACTGTTGTAACACCAATCATATGGCTGTGGAGATTTTGTAAATCTCATGTATTCATGTGTTGGATTGAATTGACCCCAAAAACAAAAAGCATTGGTTAGGCATTTAAGTTATCTGTGTTTGTTTGGTCTTTTCTCTCATACTCTTCTTCAATGTCCTTTTTTTCTTTTATAGTATTCTTTTTCTAGAACCAATTTTTCAAAAATATTTTATTAGTATTTGTTTCTAGTTACATTGGAATTTTCTTTTATTATTATCAAACTCAAACATACTCTCACTTTGTTCTCCTTCTTTTCTTTCCCCACCAATCTTAGCAAACTCTTGCCTAACTAAGGCCACTTTCATTTTTCCAAAACACTTTTTATTTTACTCGCAGTCATACACGTAAGGATTATGAGCATACACGTTAGGAAGATAATTCTAATGTTCTTTCAAACAAAAAAAAAGAAGATAATTCTAACATGAACCCTAACGCTTAGAAGCTAATTCTCCACCACTTCAATTATTTATTCAGATATTTGGATCCCGTATATTTCAAATTATTTTATTCATATATAGGTAATTACACTAAACCATTGTGAATGCGTCCGAAGTTTACAATGACCAACCATAAGAGGTACAATAATTTATCGAGTATGGATTATATGACTGTTGAAAGTTGATTGGTCAAGTATGTCAATCATGTAACTTGAATGTATATATCTATCAACTATTGTAAACATTATATAAATATATATATATGTATATTAATTTCTATCCAAACTGCAGATAAGCAATTTCTATGCGTACTAACTACTAAGCATGATTTTTCTATAGTATTGTGGAAATTAAAGTTAGGTTTGTGCTTTGTAATAATATAAATCTGAACGTAAGTGTGGGAATTAATAATCGGTTTCACATTAGCATAGAGATTTACTATGGCAATTGCAAATACATTTCGCGAAGATGAAATACTATATGGATATAGGAAGTATAGAGTTTGGTAGCAATGCAGTATTATTATTATTAATTTATTATTATATAAAATTATACAAGCAGAAATGGGGAGGAGAAGAGCACACAGTCAAAAAGAGAAGTGAAAAGAATCTGTTGGAGAATAAAATAACGCAATATTTTAATAAGACAATTAGAGTTTTTCGTGCTTATTTGTGGAATATATCCAACATCCACAAGCTACATATACAATCACTAATTAATTAATATTTATTGGGCCAGTTTACGTGAGAAAGAATCATAACCTTCTTTCGTAATCCTTCACCTATAAACTGCAATTATCTAGCTGTAAACGGAGTAATTCACCTCCATAAGATCGGTTTGAAACTTGAAATCAATTAAAACGGAATAATTGGAGATGGTCTATGGTCTCTAATTTTGTAAGGGGAATATAAGATGGGTTGTAACTTGTACGTAACCAGTAGATATAGAAGATAACAAAGATAATTAGCATTGTTATTATATTTGTAAGAAATGAGATTGAGGACTATAATAAGTCTATAAGTAAAGTTTAGTTTTACTTAGTATAATTAATATGAACGGCGCATTTTGGAAATCTAAGACTAATGTTGTGGTTTGTTGGAAAAAAAATATTGAAGATCAGAGTTTTAACATGATTTTGGTATTTGATCCTTCATTTCTTGTAGTAAACCTAAATCATAATCTCTTAGACAGGGCAAAAAAAAAGAGAATGCATGAAGTTTTTTTTTAATTATTTTAGAATGCATGAAGTTTCTTTTAATTATTATTATAGAATGCATGAAGTTAGTCTCTTTTTTTTAATCAAGGAGTTAGTCTCAAGTGATGACTATGTTGTTATGTAGATGATTAGAAAACTAGCACACGCTCTATAGCTCGAACGCGAAAGAACCTGACTGACTACTGCTGCAGTTTGACGTATGTAACAAGTTGCAAAAAGAATCAAATCGTAGAATTGAGAGCATATATAATTAAACACGTGAATAACTTCTATGTCCGATTAAAATATAAAAGTTAACTATGAGATGTTGGAGAGTAAAAGTTATCCACTCAACTATTCTTTTTCATCACATGAACCAAATTAATCATCAGAAGACGTACTCAAACGATAGCCAACAGATTGATATAGCTCTAACTTTTTTTTTTGTAGAATCTTTTCTATTCATATTTGCTAATATATTGGTTTAGTTTACGATTATATATTAACTTTAAATAGCTGTAATCAATTACGATTATTATTAGTAATGTTTTTTTGTCTTAGAAGAAACGAATCCATGGCATAATTGTACACCCAAAAATAAAACACAAATCCATATTCCATAACATATTTGCTTTTTGACAAAAAAAACCCTAAACAATTCGTTTTACGTTGTGCATAGGGTGATAGGGATACGTTATGGGCTGTAGACATCACGGTGTTTCGAACCAAACCAAACGGCATACTGTTTACCTAAGAGGCAGTCTACAAAACGGCGTGTAGTTTATATCATCAAGGAGGTAAACAACAACAGGCGCATAGAAGATGATGGATGGTGATTGCTAACCGAGAAGGTTGTGACCGCACAGACTCTTCACCTCTTCTTCCTCGTGAATTCGATCATAACAAAAAAAAAAAAAAACTCAATATCAGATTAGGGTTTCTTGGGTTTCTCCGCAATTTCGAGGTAATTCAAATCTCTCGTTCTTAATTTTAGGGTTCATGCAGCCCAATTCCCCAATTTCGAGAAATTCCGACCAAAGTTACATGATTATTCGATGTCGTTAGTTAGTGTTGATGTGTTCGGTTAGGTGGCGGTTTGTAAGCATATGACGATTGGGTGTTCTGGAATTTTGAATTGGACCATAAAGTCGAAACCTTTCGTCTCCTTATCCCCTGAATCTCTCGCTTTCTGTATTGAATCGAAGTGTTTTGTTATTGCCTAATGTTTCCATGAGTAGTGTATTCATGTTTCTGGAGCCAAATGCTTTGATTTGGTTCGGTTATAATCTGAAAGTTTCTGTCTTTTCGGTCTGAATGTGCCTTCACCATTGAAATGGCACTGCCTTGCATCAATTCACTTGTTGCAATAATGACACTGCTTTTGATTTGGTTCGGTTAAAATTTGATAGTTTGGTTTTGTGTCTGTGCTTGTTTGTTGCAGGACATGTCAGGGAAACGGGTCATAGCAATATGTATGTCCGGTGGAGAGTTTCTAACAGAGAAAAGCGGAGCACTGACTTACAAAGGAGGCGATGCACACGCGATAGACGTGGACGAGCAGATGAAATTCAAAGACTTCATCTCAGAGATAGGAGAGATGTTCAACTGCGACGCGAGAACGGTCTGTCTCAAGTACTTCCTCCCTGATAACAAGAAGACGCTCATCTCCATCTCCAACGATAAAGACTTGAAACGGATGATCAAGTTCCACGAGAACTCGAACTCTGCCGATGTCTATCTCATACCCGAAGAGCCTGCTCCAGACGTTTCGAACATGCCTGCTAGCAGATCTAGCAGAACTACATTGTCTGAAGCGATTCCTACGGTTCCGTTGGAGGACATGATAGATGACATAACAGGACCAGAAGATCATCTTCCCCTCTCAGTTCCTCCCGTTGTGAACATGGAGCAGCAAGTAGTGGACCGACCTGAAGATTCACAGATCGTCATTACTCCACCTGATATAATGTCAGCCATCCTCGAAGCTCCGAAAGGAGACATCCTCACAAAGGCGAGAACGCAGCAGTGGCAGAACACGATCACAGGCGTAGGACAGAGGTTCAAAAACGTCAGCGAGTTCCGCGAAGCCCTGCGTAAGTACGCCATCGCGAACCAGTTCGGTTTCCGTTACAAGAAGAACGATAGCCACCGAGTGACGGTGAAATGCAAAGCCGAGGGATGTCCCTGGAGGATCCACGCCTCGAGGCTGTCCACCACACAGCTCATCTGCATCAAGAAGATGACTCCTTCGCATACCTGTGAAGGCGCAGGTGGCATCAACGGTCTTCAGACGAGTAGGAGCTGGGTCGCCAGCATTATCAAGGAGAAGCTGAAAGTGTTTCCTAACTATAAACCGAAAGACATCGTCAGCGACATCAAGGAAGAGTATGGAATCCAGCTGAACTACTTCCAAGCTTGGAGAGGGAAAGAGATCGCGAGAGAGCAGCTTCAGGGATCGTACAAGGATGGTTACAAGCAGCTCCCCTTGTTCTGCGAGAAGATCATGGAGACGAATCCAGGGAGCTTAGCTACGTTCACCACTAAAGAAGATTCGAGTTTCCACCGTGTGTTCGTTTCTTTCCACGCCTCGGTTTACGGTTTCCTCGAGGCGTGTAGACCGTTAGTGTTTCTTGATAGCATGCCGTTGAAGTCAAAGTATCAAGGGACGTTGCTAGCTGCAACATCTGTTGACGGGGACGACGAAGTGTTTCCTCTGGCTTTCGCGGTTGTTGACGCAGAGACGGAAGATAACTGGGAGTGGTTCTTGCTTCAGCTGAGGTCTGCTCTCGGCACAGACCTTTCTAGCCCGATCACGTTCGTCGCTGATAGACAGAAGAGTCTTCAAGAACTGATCCCGAAAGTGTTTGTGAACTCCTTCCACGCGTACTGCTTGCGTTACTTAACAGACGAGCTCATCAGAGATTTGAAAGGACCGTTCTCACACGAGATCAAGCGGCTAATAGTAGACGACTTCTACTCAGCAGCCTATGCTCCTAGGCCTGACTCGTTCGAGAGACACGTGGAGAACATCAAAGGCCTCTCGGCGGACGCTTACAACTGGATCGTGCAGAACAGCCAGCCTGACCACTGGGCCAACGCTTACTTCCCCGGTTCTCGTTACAACCACATGACTTCTAACTCTGGCGAACCGTTTTTCACCTGGGCCTCCGACGCTAACGACTTGCCTATAACTCAAATGGTGGATGTGATCAGGGGAAAGATCATGGGGTTGATACACGTGAGAAGGATCAACGCAGCCGAGGCTAACGGAAGATTGACTCCTTCCATGGAGATAAAGCTGGAGAAAGAATGTGTGAAAGCGCAGAGCCTTCACGTAGCGTCCTCCGCGGATAACAACTTGTTTCAAGTCCGCGGAGACACGTACGAGCTCGTGAACGTTTCGCAGTGGGACTGTAGCTGCAAAGGCTGGCAGTTGACGGGGTTGCCGTGTCACCATGCCGTCGCGGTGATCAGCTGTATCGGACGCAGCCCTTACGAGCTGTGTTCGAGATATTTCAGTGTGGAGTGTTACAGGCTGACGTACTCTGTGTCGATAAACCCTGTTCCTCTGTTGGAAGGAGGAGAGATGGGTTGTAGAGAGAGCTCTGGTGGTTCTTCTGCGGTGACGGTGACGCCCCCACCGACGCGGCGGCCACCGGGGAGGCCGCCGAAGAAGAAAACGCCGGCGGAAGAGGTGATGAAGCGGCAGCTGCAGTGTAGCAGGTGCAAGGGACTTGGTCACAACAAGTCGACTTGTAAAGAATATCTTCTTGAATGTTAGTTTTCTGCTTGATTGGTTCATTTTGTTTTTGTTTTAATTAACTTTTTTTTTTTGTTAACTTTCATCTGTAAGAAATGGAGGATTGATTTTTTTTTCTTACGTTAAGCACTTCTGTGTTTTAGTTTCATTCAATAAAAGTTCTTGCTAAAGTTTTCACTTGTAAGCATGTCTAAATTGATAAGGTACTCTTAGAGAAACACAAACAGATAGCAATGGATTGAATGTTACAATGTTTCTTTTATCTGTTTCCATCTGAACTCATATATTTTAAGGTAGAAACTATTTTCTTTGCACTATTACATCACCAACCTTTTTTTTTGTCAGCTCATCATCACCAACCTTTACTCACTTTAATCTTCACTTTTTCATGGGTTTTTGGTTTATGTTTGCAGAGAATGAGATAGAAAACTCGAAACTCTCTTACAAATAATAAAAAGAACTTTTGACTTTTACAAGATCATAACCCCCACACAATGATTCACTCTTTCTCTACTCATTACAGCAACAAGGGGCTACAAAATCATCATACTGAGATTGAATAATAGTAACAAAACAGAGGAGGTAGAGAGAGATGTGAATTTCATAGACTGTTCCCTCCTCTAGTTTTTTCGTGTTTGCAGGTAGCAGCAGATGAATCACAAACCGAGCCATGGACACTGCTTTCTTGCATGTTCGGGTACTAACTTAGCCACCATCTCCACAGGTACACCTTTAAGCTCTGTTTTCACACAACACATTAAGAAAACCATGAGTTTAAGTCACTTATCTTTATGATACTTTTGAGCTATGAAACCAAGAAAAAATGTGAAGACAAGGACGAATGGGAAGTAAAGTACCATGAGGCTTAAAGTTGAAAAGTGGTGGAAAGAAACGTCCATTGGGCAACCGTGCATTCGGATCTCTAAGCTCGTCAAAGAACGGGTGGACCAATGCATCAAGCTAGTTGCCAAGATCACAACATTTCAACAAAAATAAGATAAAGAGACTAGAGATTTTGCAAAATGAAGGAAAGTGAGAGAAGTTGCAAATACTCACAGCAGAGCAACGGAGATTGGGAGAGTATTGAAGAAGCCTTGAGACCAAATCAACAGCTTCTGGAGGCATCCTCTTGTGGAAAATCTGGATTTTTTAAGAATGACCATAAATGTTTCAGTTAAACAACTACTCAAACAAGACATTTATTAACTTGTTAAACTTTGATGGTTGCTTACTACCTTATGCCATGGATGAGCTTTAATCTGAGGGAACTTGAACTCAGTGTAGTTGGGGTTCATGCATTTGATCTCTTCCCTTGTTGGTGTTCCCAAAACCTTAATAATCTCAACAAGTTGATCAACGCCACTCTCACCAGGGAACAATGGCTGGCATGAACAAAAAAAACAACCAGATTAGGATTTGAAACAGAGTGTTTTTCTCTGATTATGACATTTGACAATAAAAGAAAGTTTTATTACCTGACCGAGAAGAAGCTCGGCGAGAACACATCCAGCAGACCAGACATCAATGGCTGTAGTATACTCTGTCGCTCCAAAAATAAGCTCAGGTGCTCTGTAATACCTCGAGCAAATATATGAAATGTTTGGCTCTCCTTTGACCTGTGTTTTCAAGAATCAAACATTGATCAATAAAAGGTTGAGTTTCTCTGCTTTAAAGAGAGAGTATCAACAAACAAACTCACCAATACTTTAGCACTTCCAAAATCACATAGCTTCACTTGATGAGTGTGTGGGTTTACCAACAAGTTTTGAGGCTTTATGTCTCGATGACACACGCCTATACATCGGTGAATGTAACACAAGGACCTAAAAATCTGCCAGAAACATAAAAAAGACTTAATGAATCTTTATTTGCAATAAGACAAATCCAAAAAAAAAAAAAAAATGTCTATACCTGATACGTGTAGAGTTTGACGTAAACGAGAGGCATTCGTTGGTTAAGTTTGTTGTAGTGTTTGATAACACGGTGTACTGTTTCCGGAACGTATTCGAGGACCAAGTTGAGGTAAAGCTCGTCTTTCTCGGTTGTTGAGAAGAAGCAGTGTTTTAAAGACACTACGTTTGGATGGTCAAGCAGCCTCATTGTTTGTAGCTCACGGTTCTTGTACCTACGGTCTTGCAACACTTTCTTTATCGCAACAGTTTCTCCTGTTTCTAAACATTTCGCCTGAGAAAAACAAAAACAAGAAAATGACCATGTCAGTTGCAAAGACCCATATAGTTTTGTAGAGAAGATAGTAACAAAAAAAACTCACTTGGAACACAACGCCAAAGGAGCCGTGTCCAACAACACGCTCTGCCATGTAACTGATTGTCTGCAAGTTAACATCCAAGGAGATTCACTTAGCTAATGAACTGATAAAAGGATCAAGAAGAAGTATAACAAAAAACCTGCTTAGGTTGGCCGTTTCTTCCACCAATGGTAGTCACTATTATGTGACCAGTCTCTGTGACATTGCCGTTTACTATTGTAGCTTCCATTTCCTGGTGAGATCATCAATCAATCAAGTCAGTTAACAAAAAAAAATAATAATAATAATAACTGAAGCCACAAGGAAACAAAGAAAGAGCCATACTTTATCATCTTGAATTTTCATGTGATTCATCTCTTCAGGTAACCTATCAACATCAGTAGTAGAGTCTCTAACCGCGGCACTAGGCTCTACGCCCACCGTGGCCATCTCTGGAACAGAGGAATTTGCTTTAAAAAAAATATAAAGATTCTTCCTTTGTCACTCTTTCAAATCTCAATCCTGCAAGCAAAAGTGATGGGGTTTAGCACATGATCCATAAAGCCATATCAGCAAATTACAGTTGCTTGGTCGTTAATTTAAATGAAGTAATCTCAAGACTACACAACAGAACAAATCTCAAGACTCATCTGGAAGCTATGAACATGCAAAAAGTTTGGATTTTTAACAGAGACAACACTGGAAACAACCAAGGAAAAAATAATAATTATGGAAAAAGGGATGGATCCATAAACATACCAAAAAGATAGCAAATTTCAATTTCAAAACAAGAGAGGCAATCTAAATAATCTTGTCCAAATAGTAAAATATCAAGGGGATCTATGAAGCTAAGAACATGAACTTTTTAGGTGGGAAAAAACTTTAAAAATATCCAGAAGAATTTTAGATGAGAAACATTAAAGAGAGATTTAGAAACGTACCCAAGAAAGTTTTAGATGGAAGAAAACAAGAATCAAGAAGATATGATTAGATCCATAGGAAGGAAGGAAGGAAGATGGTTTGATGATGAATGTCTCTCTCTCTCTTCTCTTCTGTGTCTCTTCCTTTTTTGGATTTTGGTGTGATGAATAATAATAGTTTTGCAAAGAATAAAATTGCTGAAGAGCTCTCTGTGGCTGTGCTTTTTGATGATGAGAGAAGCATATGCTATAATGCGCTGGTGACAGTCATATCATAAAAAATGAAAATCCAGAAAAAAAAATATTCACAATAAGATAGTCTTTGGAGTTAGTAAAGTGAAATAAAGTACATTGGGTTTGGTTTTTCCTCTTTTTTAGTTTTTGACCATTCAAACTTTGTTTACCCCACTCTCTCTATTTATATTAACCTTGATGATCCATCTTCTCTGTTTATTTATTTATTTTTTAATTTAATTTGTGATTGGTTGGACTGACATATCAACAAAACCAATCTCAAAACAATGCTGGATTTATTGTGAAGAAACAGGATCTATTTTAATTCATTTTGCACACAATTAGTGGTACATACAAACATTATTTTAGTTATATTTTCTCCTTTATAGTAGCTTCATTCTGAGAACCATTTGTTTCCCAACTTTTTTTAAAAAAGGAGTCAAACTCATAATGTCAAAGTTGATAAAGCTAGATGGACTAAACTGCACTGAATCATTTATGAATTTTTTTTATTTCTTTGACAGACGTCCAATAACTATTTCCTGAATGTCATACAATTGTCTGCTATAAAATTTAAAAATTAAAAGAGTATCTAGATCAACAACCAACAGCCATAAAATACCATGACATTTCCAGCCAAGTGTATAAGTTTTTTTAATTGTTTCTTAAATTTAATCGAAGAAACCGAATAATATAATAATTGAAAAGGATGGCGACATTTTGAAAATTTGTACAAAGCTGGAAGGTGGGGTCGGTGAGAAAACGACAACAAGTAGGGGTAGTTAAGGTATTTAACTGGATATCTATCAGAAATATTCCAAAGAGTTCTACAGTACAGGCTGAACTGGGGCCACTTGTCGGAGAGATGAAAAAAAGAAATCCAATTTTACCAGCGAATTTGACTTGGGTTTCGTAATGGGCCTTAGCAAAAAATATACAACTTTAATACTTAGTAATGGGCCTTTAATACGAGTTAAATATGATTATATTAGACTCAGCCGTCCAGGGAGTACACAGTACACATATTACAAACACCTAGACTTTCTATTGTTTTAGATTTTTCCTCAACTACATTTTATACAAAAAAGGTAAGAGAACACTCATCTCTTGGAGACTACCACTAACATCAACATAGACATTGATACAACGATTTTGAATCCTGAATTGTCCCAGAACTTCTGTTTCTCCCAAGATTCTTCGTCACTTTGTTGTTTCTCTGACATCAGATCTCTTATCTCTTTGATCTCCATGTCCCTTCTTTCCTCTTTCTGTTGTTCCATTCATCACACAAGAAAAGGAGTTTTGTAAAAGACCCCTTTGATCCAAACATAATGTCACAGTCATGAACTTTTAACACTTACCCTCTGCAGCTTTCTGGTCTGGCTTCTAGTTTCTTGAAGACAGAACTCTAGCTTCAGTACCTTCTTCTTCAAGTCTTGATCAGTTCTTCTCTGTTTCTCCAACTATTTATCATCAAAAAGATTTATACTTACATTGAGAAATCAACAGATTGTTTTAACCAAATCAAAAAAAAGAAAAAGACGGATTCACCTGAGATTCAAGTTCCTTAGTCTTATGTTTCCAGTGACCCGACATTAACCTTATCTCATCTTTCAGTTTCCTAACCTCTTCGTCTCTCACTTCAACTAGTCTACTCATCCTCTCAAATTTCATTGGAGAAACATCTTCTAGAAGCTTATGGAACACGCAATCACCTATCCCATTCTTTTTAATAGCCTCTGTTACCTCGCGCTCGATTCTAGCAAGCTCCTCCCTTAGCTGCTTCTCCGAGCACTCTCTCAAACTCAGATCTCTCTGTAGACTATCAAGCTGATGCCCGAGCTGAGCCACACGGCGTTCGTGCTCTCTGAGAGAACGTGTTTTGTCGTCAAGTTGTTGTTTAAGCATTGAGCATTGGACGTGTGCAGATTGAGCAGAGTCAGCACTTGCCTCTGCGGTTTGATTGGTTGTATCCAGCTGTGATCTAAATTCCTCCAAGTCTTTGATAAACTGTTTTCTCAAAATAAAGATTACATAATTAAGAAAGTGTAACCAAAGAGTAGTATATTATTTAAAGACAAGTTGTAACCACACAATGCATTTCTACTAGAAACTACATTAGCACAATAACACAGAGCTATATCATTTAAAGACAAGTTGTATTCTTCTACATCTAGCTAGGATCTTAGAGGAAGCTATTCAAGAAATAACACAAAGACCAAAAGTGAAGCCTTTCAGTAACATGATATATAGTCTTATAGATATTTGGTTTAATGAGAATAAACCTTTTCAGCAGCAGATGCAGAAGCTTGAAGCTGAGAGTTCCTTTCTTCCAACCTCTTGTGCAGTTTACACATCTCCATTTCCATGTTCTTTGCTTTTTTCTCTGCTTCCTGAACAAACAACAACAGAAAAGCCAAATCATTTCTATCAATTTAATAAGAGACCCCACCACTAATAACACAAGCAAAAGGAAGAAGAACCAATCAGAAGAATAAATGATTAATAATAAAAAAGAGAAAGACTTTTTTTACTTTTCTGGTTTGGGATTCCTTAAGAAAGGATTGTTCTTGAGAAACCAAACGGCCCCTCACTTGCTTCAGCTCAGCCGCCAAAGAGACAACGTTCCTCCGGAAACTCTCTTTCTTCTCGTCCAAATCTTTCAGAAGCGGATCCACCGTTGTTTTGTCGGAACAAGACATCTGATTACCAGATTAGTTTCTCATCCAAAGTCTACACCTTTGATGATTTGGTCGGTTCTTACAAATCTCAAAACTCTAGAGGAAAGAAGATAGGAACAAAAAAAAAAAGGGTAAGTTTTTTTTTGTAGCATGTGAAAATGGTAGTTGACTATTAATGCAGAAGTTTAAATGAAGAAGAGTCTTTAACAATTCAAAAAAAAAAAACTATAATAATAAATACAAAGATGGGTGACTTTACATGAGCCTTGTGTGTGGGAGAGAAAGTAGATGTAGTAACTTGTAGTTTTAAAAAAGAAAAATTTAAGATCTTCGGATAAATCAGATCTCTCTGGTTTTGGCATGAATCTAACAAGAATAGAGGAGAGAGAGAGAGAAGAAGGAAACAGAAGCAAATCAGAATAAATGAAATGGAGAGAGAAGAAATAAATCAGAAAAAATGGACTTTGAAGTTCAAAAATCAAACCTTCCCTCCAAACTCCTCGGCAAACACAAAAACCAATGGCCATGTAATATTAAAAAAAAAAAATCAAAAGTTTTCAGATTTATGATTCAAGTGGAATATACTAGTATGTATGTATTAACAAGATTTATGATCCAAGTGGAATATGTGCATCAATTAATGGATAATGACAAATGTGACAAAACAGATAGTGACAAAGAACGGTTTGAATTTGTTCTCATGGTAAAGGTGTGATAAATTAGTTTATCAGTATTGAATTAGATAGAGTTAAAGCTGTGATTAAGGGACATGTATTGATGGGAAAGAGACATGAGAGATGCCATGGTGGACGTGGTAGACAAAGACAGAGACCGAAGCTGATCTCGTTGTGGATCGTGGCTGTGTATATTCATTGGATCTCTGCCTCGTGTACAATATTATTAATTGAAGTTTGCTTTTCAAAGCCTTATGAACTCATTCATCATGGTCATGGACTCTTGGTAATGATCTTATGTAATGGACCCAGAATAGTAAGTAAATGGGCTGGGCCCACTAAAAACTAATAGTAGAGGATTTAATATGATCCCCCATTTGAATTGAATAGTGTCATTTGGTTCTTGTCTATGGTGTTACAGTGATCATTGTCAAACTAACTTGAGTACTGGAGAATCTAGACACAGTAGTAGTAACGTTAGTTATAAACTTATAATAATGGTGAGGCGGTTCGTTGAAAAACCTTACCACTATTTCGTTGTTTGTGTAAATGTTTTCTGCAACTATTCTAGAAACAAGTGTCCTTTTCCTTGATGAACCCTACGTACGGTTGTAGTAACTTTTCTTGACATCTATGAAATTTTTTTTTTTTTGCTAAGTGACATCTATGAAATTCGCTTTTGAGCTTCTTTGCATCCTCGCTAGTATGAATTCAACCGCTGGATATAGAAAATAAGTGAAAGCTATCAGTCATTAACACTAAAATTTGCGGTTTTTGAAGAGACAAAAAGTTATGATGAATGTGTGAAAAAGTTTCACCGTCAAAGTCATGGACTTTTAGCTTCATATAGAGATTGTGACCATTGGATTCAAGAACATGATAAGTCAACAATTTTGGATGTTGAGAAGCTGGTATAAATTGTCTCAGTTGAAAAACATTGACTCTAAAACCTAAAAGGCAAGAGCCGTCATTGGTTCGGTCGGCTGCGTCTGGGGTCCAATGGTAAGTGTTAAACAAAGAGACAAATATCAGATCATGTCCAAAAGTTCTGATGGGTCGAATTTAAGGGTCAACGTGTATACACTGAGAATGACACTTAATTTGCCGATGCTATAAGAAAATGACCACTCCTCCATATCGTAGGGGGCGTTTTTGGTATTAATATATGATTCTTTTTATTACAAGATGGATCCCAAATATGGCAAAACTTCTTGACATGTCTAAGATTCACATAGACGCATACTGTTGATTTTGAAAATAATTTAAATCTCAAAGCATCAGTAAAATATCAAATTTGCTGAGCTGGACGAAGTGCTATGCTGTCCTCCAAATTCGTTACTAAAGTTGAAAAGTCATTTTTAGTAGATATTTTAAAAATTAAAAGAGAAATGAATATTGAATTTTGAAATTGTATAAATAAAGATCTAATGAATTGTAAATTATTTTTTACATAATCAATATACAAACTCTAAATTAGATGTTTGCCTCAGTTTATTTTTCTATCTAAGTGCTAACTCTTGTTTTTTCGTGCTTGATTCACATTTTTGTTCAGATCACATATCAACAATATGCAAGCAAACACTTTGATTTTTTATTCGTTTTCAACGGAGGTTTGGCTTGAGTTTGCATGTATTGTAAGCATCTCGTATCAGATCCTGGCTACAAATTAATCACTATTTGGAATGTTATAGAAGCACAAGGATGGTTATATTACAAAAAAAGCGGTGTAGGAGGTGAGAAAGTGGTGGGTGGTCCTTGAGCCTTGAAGGAATCAAAGAAGACATCTCATACTTGACCCCAATTATTATGCCACCTTCTCTCTCACGTCTCCATCCGTTCTAGTTGTCATCTCTCTTTTTTTTTCTTGAGGCTTCACTCTTCAAACGTGTCACCTCTTTAATGGCAGAAGCTCTCATCTTTTAATTGTTTACGTGATCTGTATTCACGATTTTTTGCCATTAACACATCATATTTTTCTAACATGTGGATCAAGCATCACTTAAGAATGCTATCAACATTTCAACAACAACAAAAAAAAGTTAGTATCAGCGTGTTCTTTTTTGCCCTAATAGGATAAGTTGAATCGTCATTCCATAGTATTAGACAATTTTATACAACATAAATCATAGTTGATAATTGCAAAATAACTTCGAAGCGTGTGTAAAGTCGCCGTTTATTCGTCCTCAAATGGTTAACATGCAGACAAATGGATAAGATTATATCCATTGCATCACGAATGATTAGACACTGTACTATATCAATTTTTTTCTCTAAATCAGTATATGGACGTAGCTCCGATAACGTACGAGTTGATTTTCATAACTTTTACTAATTAATCAATTGCCCTAATATTTTTAGCATTCATAGGCCATTACTAGAAAAATATCACATTATCACTATATGTCGACGAAATAGACAAAGTATAATATGCACTCATTTTGTTTCACTAAAAGTTGTTTAAATGTAGGACACAAGAAAGTCTTTTTTAACTTATTATCATTTTCTATGAATTTTAAATTTTTCATAAAAGAGAAAATAAAAAGCTGTTCGAGAAGAAACTAAATTCAGATAAAGAGGTCTCACATGCGACGCACTTTGAACAAAAGAGTCGGACCGTAGGGTCTGCATGCACATGCCTTCTCGTAGACATTTATAATTTATTTTCACTTTTTGCATATAGCTTATGATATCAGAGTAAATTTTCTTAACCAATATACTGAAATTTGTAATGGGTGAATGAGCCACTAATTTATAAACTTCTATTTATAAGTCGAACTTTTTAAATGATGTTCAAAGATTTCTTGAAATTTAACAAAATTTAAACTCCAACTTATGAAATGACACCAAAAAACACTGATAACAACGTAAAAAATACGCAATATTTTCGTAATAAATTTTAAATTTAATTTTAACTTTTGTTTCCATGACAAACAATTGATTCAAAACAATAAGACATTCGAATTAAAATTCGTAAAAGAATTAATCAAGACAAATATTACATATCGCTCGGCTATAATAAAGCCGAGCCAAGTTTATCGGACGGCTGAAACTCGGACAGGATTTTCGATAGAGCTGTCATGGCTCGGACTTGCATTTCCAACGCCGCTATGTAATCCGCCGTCTCGTCCAAAAGCTCCGGCAACGCCGTTCTCCCGCAACCTGGCACCAAACCACCCAAAACTCGAACCCGATTTCCAACAACCGACAACTTCCTCCTCCTCCCTCCACCTCTTTGGACCGCCGACGCCGGCTTTCTACTCTTGTGTTGCCGCAGACTCCTCCCAAGTCGACTCACCAAAATGGCTCGACTCCACCGAGTCGCACCACGAGCCGTAGCCGCAAGCACTCTGTCTGCCGTGTCCCGGACCGTCGTGCTTCGCCGCGATCGCTGGAGAGCGTCGTAGAGCTTTAAGGAATAAACCTTCTGCGTCGACGTGGCTCTCCACCTCCGGCTAATATGGCTCGCCGGGCCTTCTGATGAACTTCTTCTTGATCTACGAAGAGCCTCTAGTAGTTTCGGAGCGAAGACTCTTTGCCTTCTCTGAGCCCTTACCAATCTCCGGCCAAAAGAGACTGTTTCGGTCCCTTCTAACGTCGGCGACGTCCTGTTTCCCTGTTCAGACATTCACAAGAACGATGCTGAGTTTTTTTTTTTTTTTTTCTTTTGTTCAAGAAAGTTGATATTATGGAACCGTCGGAGAAACAAGCTGATGCTCTTTCTTATTTTGATAATAATTCAGAGTTGTTGAAGGGATCTCTATATATAATAAACATTCGAGAGAGGCCATTCTTAATGCAATTATATTTCTAAATTTTACTTGTTTCTCTTTCTTGTCTTTTTCAAAATAAATAACATAATTCAGATTTCTTTTTCTTGAGTAATGTACGTCTAAATTCACATTGGACAATTATGATTGACCCGGTGAATGGAAAATCAATTTCTTATACTACTAATATTAACACATTTTTTAGGTTGGAAAACATAATTAAAGCAACAAAAAAGACCTTTATTTGTTTGACGGCGAACAAAAATATCTATTCACTGTGAATACTAGATACTTTTTACTCAAAGACTAAACATTTATGCTTTTTACATACATATTTATGATGGCGAGCGGCGTTAATTTGTATTATGACGTGGATTTATTTGATTTGTAGAATTTTAGTTATAAAAGGACAACATTGGCGATGGAATATATGGAGGAGTTTTATATAATAGTGTGGAGGGTAATGATTGGTAGCAATATAACCAATAGATAGGAAGACGTAGCTATAGAACAAAACTTAACATAAAGAAACAAAAACAATTTGGAAAAGAATAGGAAAAAGGAGAAGATGCATGTGATGTTGTTTTCTTTCACGACCTCCTCACCTTAGGTTTAGTATTGTGGCCATTTATCATCCACAATTATTTCGCTCACGATTTCTCTATATTTAAATTTAATTATTTTCGATATTTGGTGTTTTGTGAAACATATAACATGTTCTTTATTCTTTTCTCTTTATTTTGGGGAAAAATAAATTTATTAGGTTGTTTTTTTCGAAAAACATGAAACATAGATTTTGGATTGCTTTCGTCAATCGGTCTATGAAGAGAAAGACGAATTGTAAATATGCCTACTACGTACATAACATAATGTTTTTCTTAAAATGTATATTCTATATCCGGCCATATGAAGAAATTACTAGCTAGTATCACGCTACAACAAAAGAGGACACGCATACTCTCCAACTCCAAGCCAGCTCATTAGCCTCAATGGCTAGTTAACGTGGCTAATCTTATGTGTATACTCATACATGCCATGCAATGTAATCGTAAGTTTTCTGAAGTATTTATATATATCACAATAGATTTAAAGCCAGAGATAAAATAATTCATATATGAACAAACAAGAGAACATAGGTTCAAAAACAAAAAACAAAAACAAACAAGAAAACATACTAAGAAAAAGAGTGTAGTATTGTCTAATTTGGGCAAAACACTGGAAAAATTCAGCCGGCAGATGTATGTACGTAATTGAAGCTAACTAATAAAAAGAATTAAGAAACAAAAGTATCTAATTTAGTTTTAAAAGCCAAAAGTATCTAATTTGCAATATAAATGTGAGTCATGACAGAGAGATTTGCTTCCTTGCGTCAGACACGCTTTGATATCATCTTCTTTATTTTCCCCTTTTTGTTTGTTTATTATTCTCAAATCAAATGATTAGTTGTTAACTTGTTATACTTATCCCCATTCAAAACAAGTAATAGTAATGATGGCAATGATTTGTTTCAAGACAAAAAATACTAGAATATTTGATTAGTTGATGTATTGTATCAGACCTGTTTCATTTAAAACTGAAAACAAGTGTCAACATAAAGCCCATGATAGATGTTGGTTACTAATTTATTGGCCCAAACTCTAACCGGTCCGGTTTGGTTTTGACGACAATATAAAAACATGAACATACAAAGAAACGAAGTCATCACTATATATACAACAGGCCAGCTCGGGAACTTGATGAAAGAAAGCGCACAGATAACTCACAAAGTCGCCAGAAAAAATCATGCTAGAGAAAGAACCTGAGAAACCTCCTCTTTGCGAACTACAAGCTCCATCATGTTCTCGTAGGAGCCAAACCAAAAGACGGTCCAAGCGCAGGCTGCACAATGATCACTTCCTTGCTATCACTTGCAAATTGCAATAAAGAAACCTGTTAGAAAAGATCGTGCAATGACTGGGATAACCGTAAAATTTTTGATGATCTCCTAGGAAACGTGAAAGAAGGGCTAATTATTCATTTCGTCGATGAATGTGAGCAGATTTTTGAGCTAGTTTTTGCGTATGACCTCTAGAAGAAAGAAGTCTAACTCGCTTGGGATCTTCCTCTGTTGTTGTTTAACTATATATATGTTACTGATAACTAAAATCATTATTTAGGACGATCTTATTTTAAACTCTTTTCTTCTTCTTACATATAAATGTAATATTTTCTGCTAATTAGCATAATTTATATTTGAGATTTGACATCTTTTGAGTATAAATCAAAACCGTAATCATGAACTTTTTTGTTGTTAAATCAAAGATTTAAAATCCCTTTTCGAAAAGGGATGTGCCAATCTGACGTTGATGGTGGAGTCTTTCGCTTTCCTTGTCAACTCATGAGTGGACTAAGACCTCAATTGGTACAGCAAACGAAGAAGCAAACGAAAAAATAGTAGCAGTATGTTGTTGAAGCAGTATGCTGCAGAAGCTAGCAGTATACAATTTTTAAAATTATCACAAAAGTCAGTATATAATATTTATTTAAAAATAATATATATATATTAGTAATATATTTTTATTAAAAATAATGAATCTTATTTAATTAGAAAATTAAATTTTAAATGTAAAATATTATTATTTAAAAATAAATGTAAATATTCTTTTAAAATATAAATTTGTTTTTGGATATAAAAATAATTTTGATATTATTAAATAAAATAAAGTAATTATATATAACTTATATATAAATTATCATTATTTATCTATTGGTAGAGCAGTAAATGATCAAATAATATTATCAGAAATATTAATATATGACATATAATTTACTTTTTTATAAATAATATATATATATATGTTTAGTTTCTAATATATAATATTTTTCATAATAATATTGTTCTTTTTAAAAAGTTAAAATAATTAATCACAACTTTTATTTTTTTATTTATTAATTTATTTTATTATGAACATAATTTTTATATTATTAAATAAAATATATTAATTACATATAATTATTTAAAAAATTTTATATATTCTAACTGCAAATGTTATACCAAAAACTCCATATAAGAGTATTGAGTAAAGGGCATTTAGAGAATATTAACATCTTATAAATACTCTTATAAATGCTTTTGTAATAAATGTTGATTGGATAATCACGAACATAATCATTATGCTAATTCACTGCCAATCAAACTCTAAGTCATCAAAAGTATACATGTTCTATCTAGTGATCATAAATTTCAATAACGTCGGCATTTACAAAATCCTTTTTGTTATGTTTTTACTATAACAAATCAATTATTAAATTGTGAAAGGAATGGGAGAACTTGATTTGTTTCCTGGGTCCTAATCACACCCGGAATACAAACTCTAACAAAATTATCGTAAAATAAATAATTATATTTTTCAACAGAATAAATAATTATTATTAAGAAAAACGTGCTATATATATATATATATATTCTCTAAGGAAGGCAATATCACCAAAATATTTGTTTCAATTTATTCAGTTAAAAATAAATATTATAGATATAGATATACAAATATATGTGGATATATAAATATAGCGAGGAATATCTGAATACGGTGTGAGACAGCTTAAAGCAGCAAAAGCCAAAACTAAACCTGGGAGGTGTTGCTGAGATATTATTCAATGATGAATAGATGGGGAGAAGAATCTCAAGGTGGCCCTAGCCAGTTAACTGCAGAGGTCTCTACTTTGCTCTTCCTATGCATATTTCTATATGTTTCTACTCCTGTTTTATGATCTGTTAATACTGTTATGTCTCTCGTACTCTATCTTTGTTCTTCTATGTGGCGTTTTTAAATATATTTTATGATTTTTTTCCTGATCTGGAGGACAGTCAGGATTTAGGTTTCATGTTATAACAAATTGTTTTTTTTCTACTAAGATATTACAAATTTGTTTTCCTAATCTAAGTTATTGGTTTTTATAGATAGTCTTTATGTCTATTCACAACAAAATTGTTTGTAACTGCTGATAGACTTTAAATTTTCTGTCACAGATGGTTAAAAATCTCCTTGAGGAATTTCATGGAACAACACCACTCTGGTTTGGAGGTTTGGGAGGCGAAGACACCGTGGTCCAAGAGGTATATAACTTTTCTATATGAACTGAGGTTTGTAGTGTTTAGTCATCTTTATCAAATTCTATTGAGAGAGACTCATAGAAACTTATCGAATCTAGTTTCGATGCTTAATAGAATTTTGAACAAGATTACTCTTGTATATCTTGTGTTTATTTAACTATATTATAATTTATTTATTTTAACATAAAGTGTTTTATGATATATTTGTCTTGCATATATATCGCTGGTTTTCTTTTTATATATATAATATAAACTTATGATTTACTCTCTCTAATTTATTTTTGTTTTATTTTTCTCAGGGTCTATATCCACCTCTAAACTTGAATTACACACCAACTCGGGAACATTTCAACAAGATTGAATCCACATTACAAGAAGATAGGCAAAAGCCACCTCATTCCACAGAGAACACAAAGAACTTAACGACGACTCATGAAACTCCTAAGAATATTGAAAAACCAAAGGCTATGAATTTCCAAATTTCCAAGATCATAATTGGTGAATGGACTCACAAGTCGGTCTACCCGGATGATCTTAAGGCTAAATTATACTTTGCAAAGAGGAGACTTATGTGGGAGATTCTCGACGAAGATTCAAGACTGAAGAGAAAGATCGAGATCCAATGGTCTGATGTCTTGTCTTTTAAAGCAAATATTGATCCACAAGATGCAACCGGAACCCTAGAAGTCGAGGTAAGTATACAACACTTATTATAGATCATATCTTTTTACACATTTTATCTCAAATCTTGAGCTGTTTTTTTTTTCAGTTGGGAAAATGTCCAACGTTCTTCATGGAAATTAATCCACAGGCAGGAAAACACACTCAATGGAAACAGTTGGATCAAGATTTCACCCTAGGTCAATCTGCTTCGAAATATAGGTTTGATCATATATTCTCTATATCTTTGACCCTTTTATTTTGTTTTAGTACCATTGAAATCGATTTATTTACAGCCTCATGTTTCTATATATATATATTAACAGGAGACATACACTTCATGTTTCCCCTGGAGATCTGAAAAGGAACTTGGATAAGCTTGTGTCCGCCGATAGCTTCTGGTCAAACCTCGCCAAAGTCAATTTCCCAACTCTACCACAATCTCTTTACTTCGATAATGGAAACAGTAACAACAATGATAACAGCAACTTGTCTCCCTACGGACATTGCAGAACACTTGGCATCAACGGCAATAGTGACTTATGTCGCCACTATCCTCAAGGTACTTAACTTTGAACCTTACGCAAATTAGTATATGTATTAAAATAAGAAAAATATCTCATAATAGCGAGTTTAAAACAATGTTTCTCCCGAAATAGGTATTATATTTAGGTCTGATTTTAGTTATTAGGGTTTAAATTTTATTATTTAGAGAATGGATTAGGTTAGTAATTTAAGATTTGGTATAATTTAATCATTTTACCCTTTACTTAATGGTGTTTTAAAAAAAAATATCACTACATTATTTTGGCACTTTTTTTTAATTCTATCTAAAGAATTTGCCATTAAAATAACTTGTTATTTTGATAGGACTTAATCATGTGCCAGTGGAGAATGTAGACTTCAACATGGTGACTGATTTCTGCGCGAATAATCAAATGAACTCATTTTTTCAAGACAATCACCAGAATGAAACAATGAGTAAATTACCTGGGATGCAAGTTACCTATCCATCATCTCAGCTGAACAACATGGGAAGTTCTTTTAACTGGTCACATTCTAACAATCCGATATTGATCCAAGACGAGCGCCAAACGAGTAACACAGGAGAGTTACGTGGAAGTCAAGCATCTGCACAAGAGACACAACCTAACTCGATGATATTTCCACACCCGAAAGATCTCGCATTACCTGAGCATGGACCGTATCTACGAGACATCTTCGCTCAAGAAGAAGTGATGCAGAACATGAAATGCATACGTCAGTTTCAGACCAACGGAGAATGTTATTGCAATCAATGCTTCAACAACATCAATGGTTCACTGCCTCCTGATTCGTAGATATGATTCTGTATATCATTAGAGATTTAGCTTCTTCTTTCTCTGCATCTATCTTCCCTTTAAGTTCTTCCTCATGTTTTCTTTTTTTTTTAATTCTCTTTTTCAGTTCCCCCTTGGGTTTTGTAATGCAGAAAGTGTGTAACTTGAGAACTTCTGTTTGGTTAAACCCTAATTTTGGGAGATTGTTTTATCTGCCGACCATTGATTTATAGTGCTTGCAAACATTGATGATTTTTCTTTTTGAAAAGAATGGAGATGAATTTTGTACAATTTATTCAATCCAAATAAATAAAATAATTCAATGTATACTATTATACATTCCATGTTTATTTTTAACACATTCCATGTATATTTTTAACACATTCCATGTATACATCACAATGATACAACTGTAAGACTATCATTCTTACAAGTATAACTTACAATTTTAAGTTGGATTCGTTCAAATAAAAAAGAACTTACAAGTTGGGATGTTTTATGTGGCACAATGGGTCTTTAGTCATGTTAGTATGTGACTAAAGACAACTTACTAGAGTAAAAGAACACAATGCACCCATTTTTTTTTTAAGCCAGCTGCATCCTCTAAGCTTATTTTGTCACTCATCTCAGACTACAGAGTTGACTGTAGTCACTAAAAAATATGAAACCGTAACGCTTTTATCAAAGCATCTAAAAGAGAGTTAAAAGAAACAAACTGTTTTCTTAAGCACAATGAAAACCAACGATATCGTTATGCGATGTTAGATTACAAAGTTTCGAGCTTTTGGATCAAAAAACGTTACACCATACAAGACACATAATGATTAAAATGAAGATCATCATGATTTTTTGGAAGATCCAAAGCCCCCAAATCCCATCATCTCTGCAACCTCAGGATCCATCTCAGGCACCTCTTCCGTCACCTTCCCTTTCTGAGAATCCAGAAATTTTGAGAAATTCACAAGTCAAATTTCCAAAAGCCAATCATAATAGACAAGAAAACAAGGAGGGAGCTCAAGAAGATATCTATATATAGAAACTTTACCTTCTTCTCTTTCTTTTTCTCCCTCCGCTGCCGTTTATATTCCTCCTCTTCTTCTTGCTGTTTCCGGATCCGTTCGTCCAGATCTATTACCAGATCATGATTCAGTTATCTGAATTCTACTATGCAGACTACGCAACTAAGAGATGAGTTCTTCTCAGAGGTCTTACCTTGTTCTGAGAAAGTTCCTGGCGTTTTCCGTTTCTTTAGCACCTCGAACCGCTCCTGGACCTAATGCATTCAAACAAGAAACACTTTCAGCCATATGTGAAAGACCCCATGAAAGCATTATATACAATGCATGTGAGAGAAAAAGTTCACTTGTTCAAGAGACGATCTCTCCACCCGCATAGACATTCCCAACGCTCTTTGATCTGTATGAAACAAAAACAAAACCACCTACTTCAGTACAAACTGATAACAGACTGAACATTCAATCAGACAATTTAGTGGCTTCTGAATGAATATGGTTGACATGTTAGAAATATGGTTAGTAAAGAGTCACCACTTACGTTTTTTCCCATTAATGTGATCCAAGTAGTTTGCTGAATCTTTAACAACACAGTCACAAACGCGACAGAAATAACCAGCCTGTGGGAAGACAAAGATCATTAGCAGATAACCATGTAGATCACAAGTTTTTTTTTTTTTGCTTAAGCTCATGTATGCGAGTAAAGCTAGAAAACAGCCATTACCTGCTGACTTAGAGGCGCTACTGGTGTAACCACCTGGTGATATGAACAACAAGAGCATTAGAATTTAGAATATGGAAGGAGGAGCCCTCAAGTTGAGAAATTTCCAAAATCAGAAGAATACAATAACTAAAATGATAACCAAACAAGCTAATTTTGATTCAGCTCATTTATATATAAAAACACTTCCGCAATAACCAATTCAAACATCAATGCAATCTCTAACAGTGAACAAGACAGTGGGTAATCATTCAAAAGCCTTCATCTGATTTTCATGGAATATAAGAACTGAGCTACCAAACTTGTACCCAATAAAACACCAGCTACTCTCCACAAGAATCAATATAAGAATCTGGTGATTCTAACACATTCCAAGTCAAAACCTTTTAAAGTGGACTTATGTAAACGAGACCCACCAAAAGACAGAACAGCATCCGTAACTCATCTAAGTAGAAGACTAGACACTCGTCCAAGAACAAGTAGACACAAGTTACTTTCATAAAATCTTTAATCTTACAGATAAAAACAAAACCTAAGCTTGCAAGCTTCTACTCAATCTAAATGCTGCCAGCATATACAACTACAATTAAACAAAACAGGGTCAAGAGATATTGAAACTCACCTGGGTCTTGCCCAGACGAGACTCTAGGTCTACATGATAATCTCTATGCTTCAAAGGGGCTCTTTGCACAGGAGGACCTTTAGCTGCCAAATAAAAAAAAACAGCCCCAATCAATCATACCGAGATCTCAAAAAAATTCAAACTTTATCATAACCCTGAATCAGAGAAGTAAACCCCTACACTGAGATTTAGACCGCTCCGCCTCCTGCAATCCACAATAAAAACCCCTTTTCAATAAATTGAACAGATAAGAGATTCAAAAAAAGAGGGAACTTTGGAAGAAAGAATCCAACCTTCTTTTCGCGTTCACGTGCACGTTCCCGATACTCTTCCGTATCGAACTTCTTTCTGAACGTATTGTCAACCCCATGAGTCTACACAATCGAACAAAATCAATCTCAGAATCGTATCGTTACCGTAAACCCTTATTAGCAAGAGAGAGCCAGAGGATCGAGCGTGAGCTTACGGTGTTGCTTGAAGCCATCGGAGAAAGACGATGAATGATAGGAGGAAGCACTGGTGATGATTCGAATTGATGAAGCATATAGAGTCCGCACAAAGACGGCGAATTTTTTAGATTAACGCTGATCAACGACCGACGTAGGGTGTTTGGTCTAGTGGTATGATTCTCGCTTCGGGTGCGAGAGGTCCCGAGTTCGATTCTCGGAACACCCCTTAATGTTTTTTTAATCTTTTTTCTCACTTTCACAGAGACGCCTTCCCGTTCTCACATTTTGAACTAGAACTCCATGCCGTTTCTAAGTTCCCATAAGCATTTACAATTTTTTAGTCAACTTTCACAGAGACGCCTTAACGGTTCTCGCATCAATAACTAGAACTCCATGCCGTTTTCCAGTACCCCTCAAGCATATAACTCGTCTGCTTAGGCGCCATCACCGTTCGAGAGATATTCAGTGAACGCTATTATTTCTAAACGTATAGAAACAATTCCTCTAGAAGAAAGACAACCAGGTCGTTAACTTAGAAACACAAGAGAAGATCATTAACTAACTCATCAACTAAATCAGACAAAATAATCTCTTCTTCAATCTCACTTCCAACTTCATACGTCTCTCTCTTGTAATCAAGCCATCTCCCTTCAAAGCTACTCATCTCATTATCAACTAGCTCATCCATCATCACCATCTCTCTCATCTTCTTCAATCTCTCGATCTCTCTCTTCACTTCTTCAGCTAAAAGCTCTTCTTTCCTTCCGAACAAAACCCCTTCTCTGCAGCTTCCCATGAACATCTTCTCGCATTTGAGTGTTAACCACTCATTCATAAACTCAAACAACGTTCTCCTCTCCAGCTTTCCGTGTGTATCTCTTTTCACTTCGAGTTCATCGAAGAGGCTCCAAGGTAATATATCAGTAGCCATCCCTAAGGAGATTTCTTTCACCATCATTTGGCCAGAGGCTATGATCTCGGTTATGTACTCGAGCTCCCAGTCATAGCCTTCTTCAGCTTCTGCTAAAGTAACTGATTCTGAGAGTTCTGTTTCTTCCATCTCATTGTGTGAATTTGAGATTCGGAGATCCTCAGCTTCTGTTCTAAAGCTGTTAACTTCCTGCTCTTCTGCCTGTATCAAAAGTTTCAAAGATCAGAAACAACTAATAGAAACAGTGGGAAGCTACTAAGAGCAGAGCTATCTTTGTGACTAACCTTGAATTTTCGGTTATTATAGAATGAAGTACAGTCAGAAACAGATTCGCTCTCTGATGAAACTTTATCAAGATCATCTGAAGGCAGAGATATGGTCCCATTCACCCAATCCTTTGAAATGGAACCTGAAGACTCTCCCTCTTGGGTAAGGCCACTGCTAGATGACTCAATCTTAGAGGTTAGCTCCCTGAGCTTTTGTTCCAACAGAATGTTCAGAGAATCACCGTTGATTGCACTTAAACTAAGTGCAGAGTCTCTTTCTTGAATGGTCTTTTGAGTGGATGATGATATGCCCTTGATAGGGGATGAGAAAGTGAAAGAAATCACATCCATGTCCTTCTTCCTATCACCTTCCCCTGTTTTCACCTCAACATCAACAATGGTGTTACATTTCTTCAACTTTTCACCCCTTTTGATCCGTTTATCACTGACCATTCCAGGTTCTTGCACCCCATTTGCCGGTTTTCTGTTGCGGGGAAGATTCTTTTTGCCGGACAAAGACAAAGTAGTGTTTCTTTCCACCGATGTTGCTGTAAAGCCAGTCTTTCTAGATGTAGTTCCGCTTTCCACCAAAACCTTGTTTACAACTTTGTTCATCACTTTGCTCCCTTTCTGTTTTGAAACAGAAGTCACAGTAGACTGGTTCTGTTTCTGGTTATTTTGCTTAACCACAGTTTTCCTAGTGCTAGCAGGAGACTCTTTTGGATCCTTTTTAACTATGCGGTTCTTGGTTTCTATCTTCTCCTTTTGAGCTCTATTGCTACTTGAGGACGTTGAGCTCCCTTGCTTGTGAATAGTATTAACCTTTGTGTGTGTAGATACAGAAGGCGGCTTTACTTTACCCTTCAACCCATCAGAACTGTTTTTACCCAATAACTTATTTTCCTCCTGTGTCTTGAGTGATGATTTAGTAGTTCTCTTATCTTCGTTCTTCCCTCTTGAATACTTATTGTTGCGGTTACCATTAGAGATTTGTGGACTTGGTTTTCTCTGTGAAGCTTCTAGTCTCTCTCTCAAATCTCTGATCCTCATTGGAATTGATGAAGAAGACTCATTTGATGAAAACCGTGCTTTAGCGGCTATACGAGGACTTGGCTCAATCATTCTCGAAGCTGCTTCCATCACTTGAGCAGGGTTCCTGGACTGAACAAAACCAGGACTCCGGATAGGTGACAAGAGCCTATTGTGAGTGACAGAGATCGGTTTGGCCGATTTTGGAGGTAATGTTTCCGTTTGGAAGCGGTTAATAGGAGGCCGGTGAGATTGGTTATTCGTTCCTGAATCCAAATGATCCCAAGAAATGCCATCATAGTGACTGCGGAGATTTACATAACCCAAGCTCTCATATGCGTCCCACGTGCTGGCCTTGCGTGAGGAACTGAGGAAGAATGGATCAAAGTCAGGATTAGACTGAGGTCCCAGGAAATTTGGCACAGGTAGAGACTCTAGACCCATGAGCCTTGCGACCACACTCGGGGGTCTAGACCCTTGTCTATCATCGCTAGTAACAGTGGATGTAGAGCAACTAGAGTCCCTTCTCGGACTGTAAGTTAAACTCTTTCCTATCTCCTCAAGCTCAGCCTGTTGAAAAAAAAGATCAGATCAAATACTACGTTTCCTGTATTCACTAGACCAAAAAAAGGTATTGAGAATGCTTACAGAAGGGGATGACTTTGAGGAGTTTTGAGCATTTTGTTTCTCTTGCTTTGATGCTTCTGATACAAACGAAGAAGACAAGAGTTTTAAGTCTACTGAAGAATAAGTCAGTAGATTAAAAAAAAAGGGAACTCCTTTGAATCAAGAAGTGCATTGTATTCATCCAAACATATATACACAAGACTATGCATCAAAGTATCAACCAAGGGCTCCAGGACAAGGACCATTTTACAGTTAAACAAGACATGCTGTTGTGCAGACAATACCGGAGGGTCCAGCGGTGGTGCTAGAGGAGAGAAGCTTCTTCCGGGATTTACCAGACCAATCAAACAGAGTTAAAAACCCTCCTCTCGATCGCTTCCTCTCAACAGCCTCCGTCTCTATCATCTACACATCACATCAATTGAATTACTATAAGGGAATGCATCGTTACCGTACATGAACACGGGATTTTTTATTAAGAGCTCAGCCAACTAATTCAGACATAAGGACAAAAAGAACCAAACTTTTGGACAGTAACAGAATAAAACAGGAATACAGACAAACAATCAAATGATTCATAAGACCAAACAAAAAGCTAAGAAATGAGTACCGAAATCGAAATTTTTAAACGTTAAGGAGATAATGTAGGAGCGGAGACGAAAACCCAGAAGCGTCGCGCAGCTAGATGGTGATAAGAAACTGCGATACTGAACAATGAAACCCTAAAATCAAAGAAAGTCTTTCACTTTATCTCTCTCCCTCTCTCTTATAAAAACGCAATTGGGTGAAATCACGACAAGTGAAACAAATCAATGGAAGGAACAAAAAAGATGGGTTTTTTGAGAAATGGGTCAGAGGAACAAACAAGAACAGGGAAGAGAGTGAGGAGAACACATTCGTTCGATTTGGGATTTTGGGATTTGGGATTAGAGTAGAGAGAGAGAGAGACGTAAAGGAGAAGCAGCGGGGAGAGCGCTTGTGAAAAAAATTAAAATCGATGCAGTGTGTGTGTGTGAATTGATGTGACCTTCAAGAGAGAGAGAGAGAGAGAGAGATAACTTTGAATTTTCCCCTCTTTCTCACTCCACCTCTGGAATATTTAATGTGTCATTGTTTTCTGTATTTAAAAGTGAGAGACTTTTTTTATGCTGATGTGATGAATTTTTGTTGGCTTACAGATGAGAATTTTAATGTTATTGCTGTGAGAAAAAATTTAAGAAAATCCATTAGAGTTTTGATACTTGTTTGTATCTCATTTGGAGGTATGATATAAAGTTATAAACAAATCGTCTGGTTTTTTATTCTTTTTGTTAACTAACAAAATGAACCAATCAGGCTAACGTGATTGGAGTTTATAGTATACCGGTATATGTGAATTGTAATGCTACAAAATGGTCTCACAGGAGAAAAGTAAACTAGTGAAATTAATAAAATTGTTTGGATTATTATTATTTTTTTGTCACATGTTTGGATTATTATATAAATACACAAATTTTAACACACGTAATGTTTTACTCAGATTGAAACCATCAATTATATAGGTACATTTATTGCATATTTCAATATGTAACAGGTGGAGTTTTTCTTTGGTTCTTTTGTCGCCTAACAGGTGAATTTAACTCGGATCACTTACGCAGGGTATTCAATATCTTTGTCGAGTTTGACTTTGATTTACAAAACAAAACAAAAAAAAAAAGTAATCCAAAGAATGTTGTTAGTGCTGAAACGCAATCATCATCCTTCTAAACCACGATAGTACCTTTTATGTATAAAATTCATAATCTTTTGATATTTTCTACGCTTCTCAGATATTATAATACGGTCAAAGCTTCATATTACAAATTCTTTCAGAAAAGACCAGAGAGATCAAGTAAAGTAATATCTTACTAAAATTTTGTCGGTGTAGAAATTAAAAGAACTAGTGTATCACCAGGATTGTGATCACGTGTATATGATTTCTTATAAGATTTTGAATAGTGTGTAACCGCAAAGCGACCTCAATGAACATTCATGGCCTTATGGAACTCACAGTCGAGAAAACTCGAGCGCTTGGTCTGAACAACCTAGCACTGATGAACGACTTTGCAAAAGGCTCAGGTCATTGACAAGCAACTCAAGAACGCTTATGAGTCATGTGCGAATAGTTGTGGCATAGCAATCATGCTTCTGCATGCAAAGATCAGTATGGTCATTAACTGTACATCTATAACAGGTTGAGTAATCAAAGATGTACTTAGATTACTTCAGCTCTTTTCACAGTTATCACATGGATGTAAACTGCTTTTACAAATCCTTCGGTCGAATGATTCTCCAAAGTGCTCTAGTAACATTTGTCTTCTGCATTCAGTCTGAAACATTCATTGATTAAGACTTGGTTAATGATAAGAAAAAATCTTAAACATATATAGTAACCACAATAGATGCAAGCTTCTAAAAACAGCGTTTCCTTTTCAGTCTTGTGTTTTTTGCGATATTACCTTAAGCTCACAGTATTGCTGCATCTTCTTGGCCTGAGCCATGGCTGACTTGAATCTATCCATGTTTCTGCCCTGTCCGTTACGCAGCATGCAGACGACTCTGCTAAAATCTTTTTTCTGGTACAAGCAAATGCATTGCGCTTGAAGCCCATCTCTCCCTGCTCTGCCTGACTCTTGGTAATAGCTTTCTATCGCTTTTGACAATGTGTTGTGTATAACGAAACGCTGCACCAAAGAAAAACACGGTCGAGTGGATAGACGAAAATGGCAGAAAATGGTAGCAAATAAAGCTGTGACAGCTAAGAACATGATTGACTTACCACGTCTGCTTTGTCTATTCCCATACCAAATGCAATGGTCGCACAAACAACCCGAACCTCCCCTGTTTGCCATTTCCTCTGAACATCAACCCTCTGTTTCGCAGGCATACCAGCGTGGTAATAAACAGTCTTCACTTTGCATTTCTCGTTCAGAAACTTTGCAACATCAACACATTCGCTTTTGGAGAGACAGTAGACGATCCCAGACTGATCCTTGAACCGGTCTTTTAGCAGCTCTTGCAGCTGTTTGAGTGGCTCCTTTGTCTTGTTGATCACCTCGTACTTCAAATTGGTTCTGTCAAAGCTCATCTTGAGAACCGAAGCCCTGGGGATTCTCAGACTTTTTAGTACGTCCTGTTGTGGCGAGAAAAAAATAATTCAAAATGGTGACCCATGATGAACTATGCATATCTAACAAAATTGTTGGGAATATTTTCTAAAGTTCAATTAAGAACCGAATCAATGGGAATCCTTAAAGCTCTTAATCTGTAAAAATGAATTTCAAGAGAATCTAGTCATGGTGATGGTTGTTACCTGACAGACTGATTCAGTTGCCGTGGCTGTAAGAGCCATCACAGGAACACGGGGGAAGTTCTGTTTAAGACATCCCAGTTCCCTGTAGTCTGGCCTAAAGTCATGTCCCCATTGGCTGAAAACAAAGAAAAATGTAGCAGTTTTCAGATGCAGACACCCCAAAATCGAACAGTCAGTCTTTCTGATGCAGAGTGAGTTTTAACACTTTGATCAAGCTTATTGACCTAAGCGATTAAAACGAAACTACTGACACCCAATAGTTTCCAACCAGTTCCAACATGCTCGATCAGTGTGCTATAACATGGTTACCAGAAAATCATTTTGTAGATGTATTGAACTTCAAAGAAATCTTTCTCAAGTCGGAGCCCAAAGTCTAATTTTGATGTTTAGGTGTTGGTGGTGGATAATCAGAGAACACTCATGTAGATCACATAGTAATGTCTGAGAGAAGGGTAGAAAGATAATGTACCTCACGCAGTGAGCCTCATCAACCACAAAACCTGCCAGAAGGTCCTGTTGTTGACAGAAAGAGATGTTTAATATTTTCCCTAGAGCTGGAAGCTTTTTAATCAATTATGCAACAATTATAAGAAACATGCCTTGCGGTCTAAGCATCTTAGTGTCTCCAAAAAGGATGAACTTCCAGCGATTTTCTCAGGAGTCACATATAAGAGTTTACATGACGGATTATCTCTTCTGCAGAAAAAAAAAAATCCAATGGACATATAAGCTTATTAAAACCATTTAGATTACAAGATCTCCATTCGAGAACATAAATAGATGATGCCTGGGATATTGGGAAAATGAAAGCAATGGTGAGAGGATCTTCACCTGAGCTCTTGTAATACAATTGCTGCTTGGGAAGATGTTTGCTGAGAGTTCAGAAAAGTTGCTGGTACACCGAACTTAAGGTTCAGTGCAACTATCTGATCCTGGATGAGGGATAAGAGAGGAGATATAACTATGGTAACTCCAGCTTTTAGTGTTGCAGGAAGCTGTAAAACAAACAAGAAAAGACGGGTTTTACGATGCAGCCTTTGGCAATAAAAACTAATGGTAACGGGACTAACTATTCCTAGACAGAATCTAAATTACTACTTGATAAACATAGATGTAGAGGTAAGGGATTGTGACCTGGTAACACAAACTTTTCCCCCCTCCCGTCGGCATTAGAACAAAGCAATCCTTCTTTTCCATAGATGCTCTACATGCTTGATGCTGCAGAGGCCGGAACACTTTGTTTCCAAAAATAACCAGGTTCGCGAATTCCAGATCATCCAACGCCTGCAACTCTTCGTAACTTGGAGTCTCATGGTCCCTGTCTGATGTCTGTGCAGAAGGTTTTCTGCCTGAAATTGTTGAAACTGAATCTTCCATAGAATATTCCTACAAAGCAGAACAATTCATAAGTTTCAGTGTAAGAAGACAGTACATACTCGTTAATGCATGTAAAACGAGTCCACTACCATGAAACAGTAAAAAAACGTAGTGTTGAATCTCACCACGGATCTCGAAGAGTGGTTTCTGGAACCTGTCCTTGGAACCTTGAACTGTGTATCACCATCACCATCATCTTCAAAATCACTAGAAGAATCCAGCTCCATTACCTCAGGCTTATTCTTTGACTCTGGAGAGTCCTCAATGACATGAACATGGACAGCCTTGGACTCATCATCACCATCATCCTCAGTCTCGAATCCTTTATCACCAGTGTTAGCTTTATAAAACATTTCAGCCAACGTTCCCTGAGCTTCAGTCTCTAAAGCCTGTATATCATCCCATTCCTCGGTTCCTTTCTCGAAATCAGCCAACGCCGCAATGAAATCGTCTCCGCATAACGCAACAGTGATGAAATCTCGACCATCATCACCTTTTTAATACAGATAATATTTCAGATTCAATCGATTAAAAGCATGGATTATTAATTTTTCTAGAAATCGAATTTTGGTACCGTAGAGATCGACGAATCGATCCAAGCATTTCTTCGCGGATTCTTCGTCGAATCCGAGTTTGATAGCTAGGCTCAGCAATCGAGCTTTCTCCAGTTCGAGATCTTGATCTTTCATCTGTCGAAGACGGATTTTCAAACTCCGGTAACGGAAGCTGCGATTTTTTCTTCCCCGGCGGCGATTAGAAATTAATAATTTGTTGAATTTTTGTTAAGGGACTTCCGCAAAATGAACCTCAAGCTGCGTTTTCCCGCCATTTTTGAAACGTTGTCGTTTTGTTCTTACTTGTTTGGGCTATCAGGCCCAACTCTTTCTTTTATACGATGGGTATGAGTCCTACTATTAAACGCGGTTTAGTGAGAACTGAGAAGTAAGAACAGAGAAGCCCATCTCTCTGTGGAATTCAAACTCATCATCTAAGTCACAACATTTTTATCTACTTTCCTGATCATCTATCTAGTTTTGTAAGATAGAATTAGGGTTTGTTAAATATCACTGGGGGACTTAGCAACGACATGTAGTTCTTATTCTTTATTAGAGTCCCATATCGTCGTGTGGGATGATGGTCTTTGGGCAATATATATGTGATGTGGCAATCTTTCATTCTTGAGTTAACTTTTAGGTGTGAGTTAGGTACATCACTATTATGGTATCAGAACCAAGTTTTGAGTCTAGCATATGATTTTTCATATAAGCAGCTTCCTACTTATGTAACCCGTAAAAATGGTCCATCTTGATGTGGTAAATTTCGAGATATTGGGTTTGGATTGTTTCCGTTGGACCGTTCTCACCCACATTTCGAGAGGGGCTATTAGAGTCTCATATCGTGTGGGATGATGGTCTTTGGGTAATATATATGTGATGTGACAATACTCTACTCTTGAGTTATCTTTTGGGTGTAAGTTAGGTCTATCACTAATATTCTTCTTTCTTTTGCTAAAACTGCAGACCGTTTTTCTAACCAACACTTTTTTTGATATGCCCTATCGGCTGATCTGGTCGGACTCGGGAGAAACGCCACTTGGTGCCATAGAATGGATTGGCTACCACACTGTCTGACCCGAGTTTGGAATACTTTCCGACTAATGCTAGGGGGTGAACCGATCATTTGTTACAATCCCCATGTAAATCACTTGGGCCGAAGCCGAAGTCCAAACTGGCCAAGTAATGATAATTTAGTTCCTACGAGAAATCGAATTCATGACTGATGTGGGTACACACCAAGTGCAAAGAAATTGTCACTAGACTACTAACTTGGTTTTTTAACCGACACCTTGGTGAAGGTTCAACATGTAAGAAACATTAGATGAAGGTCTTTTTAGATATTATGGTAAAGATGCGGCATTATTATCAGATTTTTTTTTTATTCTATCACGAGGCTTAGCTCGATGAGTTGGAAAGGTCCCAAGTAAAAACTATGGTCCCAATTTAGTGGGGACAAATTTACACCAAAATTCAACTGTGTAAAATAATTCTTTAGTTTTCGTATGAATCTTTCCGTAGATATATAGAGGTCATTTGGTCCCATTCGTAGCTTCATAGCCAGGGGCCGTGCCCACTTGATTCAAAGGAGATCCACTACTCATTGGAGTAAAATCTTTCTCAACATTTGTTTTTGTCTATTCTCTTGTTTAACCAGCCAAAAATATATAGCTTTATAAGATTAATATTTAAAGAAAAATAAATTAGTGCACGTTTATACAAGAGCTACAAGTATTTTGGATTTTGTGGGTATATATATAATTAGTGCATAGGTATACAAGAGCAACAAGTATCTTCGATTCCGACTAGGCTGAATCCTACATATTACCTGTCGGAAAATAGGTAGTTGCCAAGACTAGTGTATACAAACAATCACAATATGGGATATTTGCATGAGATATATTTGGATAGAAAACATTGCGCATCAGTCACTCTTACTTAAGAGTGAAACTTATCGACCAAGTGAATATTGTATGCACTGTACTATTTATACTGTCATTTTCGAACGATATATTTTGCATTTTTTAATTTTAAGAATCGACGTACCATACAAAAATTTAATGGCTATCACATTGTTTAACCCAAGTTTGAAATGTTTTTTGATCTTGTGCCAGATGGTGAATTGCATATTAGTGAATTTTCATGAAAACTGTTTTGGTCTAAACCAAATCTCAAACTTTTCAAATAACTTTGATATGTTGTAGGGAAGATTTAAGCTTTAAAAAGTGGTTTATTACATTCTCGTGTCTCAACTACCACTTGACCACAATTATACGTACCGAGAAAAAGTGGTATTGTGAATGTACATAAAACTTCGAATCGACGAATATAAAAGTACGTAGACAAAACACAAAACAACTTTATTATTATTATTAAACCGAAATAACATACAACATGATCTTATAATAGACGTAGGAGAGAAGTCATTTAGCTTCGTCTTACGTACTATTTTATTTTATTATAAAAAAAAAAGCAAACAACACTCCCACATGACACTTAAATCGAAGGAAACCACCACGCTTACATTTTTATTTTATTTAAACTTCATCAGCAGCTTAATAACGGCCGTAGCAGTAGCAATGGTCGTCATGGTCATTTGTCAAATGCACTCCGTGGTGATGATCATGATCCTCACACTCTCCTCTGCATGACTCGTGGTAATACTCAGCGCATTTGGCTTCACAGTAGCTTTCCTTGCATGGGTACGACAATATGGCTTCGCCTAAGTACTTCGTACACGTCGCCTCGCTCTTCGGGATTCCTAGTATATATTCAAAGACACATACATTTGTTTTTAGATTTTCTTTTATATATAAAGTTATACATGCATATATATATATGCTTTTTGAAAAAACAATAAAACCACAATTACCAGCTGAAATCAACAAGACAACGAGCAGGAGAGTGGTGAAGCAGATGGAACTGAGGGTTTTTGCCATTTTGTAGCTTTTGCTTCTTCTTTCTACACTTAGTTATTGCTTATTTCTGCTCTCAGAAACTTGGGTGATGTTAATGAATGAGGGTTGTAGTCTATTTATAGCAAAAAATATAGTTGACTTCTCACCAGATTGGCGACGTTGCGATTTCATTCTTACATCGATTCGGCCTTCACGGCCCAGCTCTTAACTTACATACTTTGTTAATTTTAAAGCCCATTTGAAAATTTCTTTATCAAACAGCTTTTTGTTATCGAACGTATTTGTCAATTTGTATTACAGTTTTCTCAAAGTACCCTTACCGCAGGCTCCCCATTCGGGGTATTTCATTTTTTTTTTATCCGATTAAAAAAAAAAAAATTAATCGCGGGTCACCACATGTCAGTGAAATCTACAAACAGCTCAAAAACCAGCCCAAAAACGTTTCCTCATCAGATCACTTCTTCTCCTTGTTTCCCACATTTTATGGTCCCCTCACCAAAAATCCTCCAACAACCCTATAGTAAGGGTGCTCTTGCTGAAAAAGAGAGAGATAACAAAGCTATTTGTGATTATGTGGTAAAAAACAAGTCGTTCTCAAATATATCATCTCAGTTTTTTTTGCCAAAAAAAATATATCATCTTAGTTTGTTTTTGTGTTCTGAATATAAAATGACACAATAATAACAAATATATATATATATATATATATATATATATATATATATATATATTGTTATGAACAATTAGATATGGTTACTTTATCTCCTAAAAGGTTCTAGTAATTGTATAATCTTTGAAAATAGTATATTTGTTTATTGCATTTTCAAGTTAATTAGAGTGAATGTAATGTCATCAAAATACACCATTAACACAATAAATAAAAGGAATGAAATAAATGAAATTGAATAAAATACATATATGCATGCATGATTTTAGTTTCCTTTTAAAAATCAAACTATTGAACAGATGATAAACCTTGGAGAGCTATATTCCATGAATAATCTTCGAGCATTGGATCTTAATCCACTTGTAGCTCTTTTTCCAAGTTGTCTTCATCTTTCCTTCGGCTGAATAAATCTTGTACTTCGCTACTCGTCTCTTCCTCTTCATCTCCGGATCGTTCCACCATCCTACGATCATTACATTTATAAACAAACATACCCGTATATATATAATGCTAACATTTTAAACCCCATTAAAAATATTAGAGCAATGATACTGTTAAACGCGAATGATGTGTTCATATATATTTGTACATTTGTACTACTAGACTCATCATTGTAAATGTAGCAGTAGAATGTTGTCGGAAGATTTGTTGTAGTATATAAACCATATTATTCATTTCTTTTTTAAAAAATTACCTTTTAACGATGTTGAATGAGAAGAAGCTCTTCTTGGTCTAACGGGTAGGTCTTTGTAAGAGATCTTGCGCCATAGATCCGATGTCATAGGAGATCGGTTACGTTTTGATTCCCTAACAACATAGATCCCTCTCACCGGTTTCAAATCGGCAGGATCAACCAGTTGGAGGTTCCGATCTCCTTCATACGATTTGTAAGATCGTAATCTAGGAGACTGGAAATCCCCCATCTCGGTATTGACTCTTATCTTTTTTTTCTACTTTTGTTATATTCCAAAGCGTAAGAATCTCTATAGTGTTTGGTTTAAAACCTTGTATGTTGGGAGAGGCTATATGCAGGGAAAGCCACCAAAGCAAGAGAGAAAACCGTTACAACAAAATGATCAGAAATAGAAAAATAGCTTACAACGAAAAATAGTTTCTAGAGAAATGTACAATACAAATCATCAACAATCGTAGTCTTGACCTTAAATAGATATGGTCTTCTGTTCTTTCCCAGCTAAGTGACTCCTTGCGTTTATGTTAGGTTTGCATATAATCAGTAATAAGGGTCCGTTTAACCGTGTTTTGTTGCCAGAGCATAGAGTTCGAACCATATTGCACTGGAATGTTTCGTACATAAATTCTCTAAAACAACATCCCGCTCTAAATCTTTTTTTTTTTGCAACTTAAATCTTTTTTTATGGAAGAAAATTAAAAGAATGTTCTTAAAGATTTTTTTAAAAGATTAATATGACAATTAATACAAAGAGAAATTGTATTTTTTTTTGTTCAATTAACTGAAGAAAAAAAACACAGTGCATGTTTAGGTTATCAACTCTTGCATCTCTCTCTCTAAAGCTATTTATAGAGTTCTAAAACACAAAACACGTGACCGAAAACCACGTCTTTCGACATCTTCACTTGATATGAAGTCCTCTGAATATTGACATTCCAATTGATTTAGAATATTCATTTTGTTTATATTCTTATATTTTTCCCTCTCTTTCATAAAATTAGTGTGTTTAATTTTGTTTTTCCTATAGTCTTTAGCTCAATCGACATCACTGAAAATATATAGATTTTGAAAATGTTTAGATATCAAATCATATCTGAACTCATTTTAGTACAAATAAATATTCAATAAATAGTTGGAAATCCGTGTTGTTGTAACTTGTAACTGGGCCTTATAGTCTATCCAGATTAACGTCTTAGCCCAACGATCAATATCTGAAACGGATTTTCGGCGGGAACGAATCAGCCTGCGCGCTTTTTACCTGTGCTCTCCCCAAGTTATCTTACAAATTCGAATTGATACCCCTAACTTTTAAATATATATTTTAACACCCCGAAAAATATAATTTTTTTTTCCTTCATATATAACGTGTAGCGTGGGGCCTCTCTCTCGTTTGCTTTCCTGGAGAATTTGATTTTTGATTTTCATCAAAAACCGTCGAAAAAAAATCAGGTGATCAAAAAAGATGAGAGGAGGAACAACGAGCTGGACGACGTCATCAGTACGGAGGAGCGGGTACAAGGCGGTGGTCGACGGAGTCGGGGGACGGCGACGAAGAGAGGAAGACATGGTCGAGATCCGCAAAGCCAAGCGTGAGGAGAGCTTGCTTAAGAAGCGTCGCGAGTCTCTTCCTCATTCTCCTACTACCTCCGCCGTTTCTCTCGATCAGAATGTCGGTTTAGTTTGCTTATTTTTAACCTTATTTGTATTTTACGAAAAAAATCTGGAGATTGAACAACACGCGATTGATTGAGAGATAGATAGATGCATGCGTTCTGGTGTTAGGATTCGTGCGATGATCTTATCCGATTTTGGTGTCTCTAGATCATATGATTGATTTTGGTATATGATGAATTTGAATGTTCTGGATTATCTGAATGATCTATAGCTTTTGTTAGTGAGATCTGACCTCACAAGGATCTCTCATGCTCTGAAATTTGAATCTCTCAAAATTGGAACTTACGTTTTGTTTACTGGATTGTTAATGTTAGCGTTTGAGTAGTTCGTATCGTTGATTGGTTACAGTTGATAAACCGTATCTGGTCTGACAAGAAGGACCTGTTGATCGAGGCTACTACTCAGATCAGAACGTTACTCTGTGGTGGTGAGAGGCATCCCATTTAATTTATGAATTAAAGATGAATGAAGCTGTACCAATGTAATCGCTCTTTCTAATGTTATTTTTTTTTTGGTAGAAATGTTTAATGTACATGTTGAAGAAGTTATACAAGCTGGTTTGGTTCCACGCTTTGTGGAGTTTCTTACGTGGGATGACTTTCCCCAGCTTCAGGTTAGCTTCGATATACATATGTACGTTCAATCTGGTTTTTTATCATTAGCTTTACAAGCTCGATGTTTTCTCGTTTTCTATAGTTTGAAGCGGCTTGGGCTTTAACAAATATTGCGTCTGGAACGTCTGAGAACACTGAAGTGGTGATTGATCATGGAGCTGTTGCAATGCTAGTGAGACTTCTAAGCTCACCATACGATGTGGTCCGTGAGCAGGTATATCTTTGTGGTGATAGATGATCACGTACTCTGTTATGTGGTTCCCAAAGGCTGCTTAGTGCCTGTGACTGCTTCTGCAATTGGATAAAAGATAAAGAAATTGACAAAAAGTTAAATAGATGTAAATTTAATGTATTTTGTTGACTTTGATGTTCCTCTCCCAATTTTCAGCTGCAACTAAGCTGCATTCATCTGTATTCTTTGACGATCAGGTTGTCTGGGCATTAGGAAATATTTCTGGAGACTCTCCTAGATGTCGTGATATAGTCCTTGGACATGGTGCTCTACCTTGTCTGTTGTTACAGTTAAACGATGGAGCTAAACTTTCTATGCTTGTAAACGCCGCTTGGACTTTGTCTAATCTTTGCAGAGGGAAGCCACAGCCTCCCTATGATCAGGTAAGTTTTGAAACAAACTGAGTTTTGAATATTGTGGCTTAGTGTTGATAAATACATCTTGAAAACCTTTCATGCTTAGGTTTGACTGGCAATTTTTTCTGATTGGATTTGATGAATGTCGTATTCTTTCAGACATGTCACTTATTTACTATTAAACTATATGCCCACAGGTGAGTGCTGCGTTACCAGCTCTTGCACATCTCATTCGGTTAGATGACAAGGAACTCTTAGGTTATACGTGCTGGGCGCTGGTGTATCTCTCTGATGGTTCAAATGAAAAAATACAAGCCGTTATTGAAGCCAATGTTTGTGCGCGACTTATTGGTCTCTCGGTGTGAGTTTCAAGATCAAAAAAAGCTAACCAATAAAATCCTGAGTCGTCATTCTGATGACTTTTTGCTTTCTGAACAGCCATCGTTCGCCTTCAGTTGCCGCTCCTGCTCTTCGCACCATTGGCATTGTTGTAACAGGAAATGATAGTCAAACTCAGGTAAATATGCTCTTCGCTCCTGTTCTTTTTTACTTCCTTTGTTGAGTAATTCTACTATTGCCAGCTTTTTCTTTTTGGTTTTGAATCAGAACTTTTTTCTTTGTGACATTCATAGTATATAATTGATCTTCAAGCGCTTCCATGCTTGTTAACTCTTCTAAGAGGACGCTATAACAAGACCATCAAGAAGGAAGCTTGTTGGGTAGTCTCTAATATCACAGCTGGTTGTCAATCACAGATTCAGGTTAGTCAATATGTGATACCTGAACTTGTCTTTTTAACCGTTTCTAATCAATATGTTGCTCTAAATGTATGTCTGCAATTCTTTATCTCCTTTGGTAGGCTGTGTTTGATGCTGACATATGTCCTGCACTTGTTAATCTGCTCCGAAACTCTGAGTTTGATGTCAAGCATGAAGCTGCTTGGGCTATCTGCAACGCTATAGCCGGAGGCTCTTACAAGCAAATCATGTACGTAGAAAACAACTCGATATATTTTCTCACTATTAGTTTTCTCATTAGAATAAAAAAATTTAGAACTATATAGCCAATAAGACATATTCACTAGTCTGAAGATGGAGGCACGAAAGAATTCTAACAGCAGAACCAAACCTTATTTTTTCACTCGATTTGGTTTATTACAACTTCTTTTGGTAGAGTTCTCAGCAGGTTAATTATATAGTTCTTAAGCGTTTGTGGGTCAGGTCTTTCTTCCCAAACCTCACACATGATCTGCTAATGTGTCAGGTTTCTTGTAAAGCAAGACTGCATAAAACCTTTGTGCGATATTCTTACATCCTCGGATACTCAAGTCGTCATGCTTTGTTTAGAAGCACTAGAGAAGATACTGAAGGTGGGAGAAGCTTGCAACACGAGACACGCTGAAGGTCAAACAAATGTAAACCCACATGCTCAGCTTATAGAAGACGCCGAGGGACTGGAGAAAATAGAAAGCCTGCAATCTCATGAGAACAGTGAAATCTATGAAATGGCGGTGAAGATTCTAGAGACATACTGGTTAGAAGAAGAAGGAGAAGAGGAAGATAAAGGAAGTCAAGACATCGTGTATTTCCCACTTGACAACTTTGCAAACATGCCAACACCCTCATGTACTCTCGGTGAGATGTACTGTGGACCTTAAGAGGTACATGTCTTACCTCAGCAAATTCTTAATGCCTTTTTTGCTTTCACATCAAGGGCGAAGCACGGATGTAGATTTCCAATTCAGGGGTGGGCATTTGGTTCAGAAGAGGTCTGGTTTTGTTTTGTGTAGTTTGAGAGGAAATGATCAAACTCAAGCCGAACAACTTTGATTTGATTTGGCGTAGTTTAGTTTTAGTTCTGTTGGGATTTTATATCCGGCTTTACATTGGTTTCATATCTTGTTTGGTGTTTTTCTGATAAACCAGGATAGGCGGCTTGGCAATCACGCACTCAGCTCATTTGTCCATACACTGACAGAGAACCAAGGTTACAGGTTATTTCAATACTTTGAATAGTAATTTAAATATTGGTCTTTCGTAGTTTATGTTCTGAAACAAACGGTAATCCGTACAGTTCCTATATGCTGTCTTTTCCTTCATAGATTCTTAAACATTGTAGTTAATATCTTCTTTACATGTAAATAAACCATTACAAAAGTCGGTAACAACCAGAAACTTACAAAGACTCGATACAATAGTGATGCTGTCCTATGTGAACCCCAGGAAACATGTTTTGATATAACAGTGCGATAAGAAACTAAAATATCAGAAAAAAAGATGTAGCAAAGCAATGGAGCAATAAAGACAACACAATCGAATTTTTCTTCAGACCATTTGGTCGCAAAAATGTGGGGTTCCCATCATAAAAAGAATAAAAAAAATGAGGGATCAACCTTGTTTCTTTGGTTCACAAGAAAATCTCCTTGAGGATTAAGAGAACTAACATGATGAAACAGAGGATGACAAGAACAGAGGCACACTTAACCATACCTCCACTTCTCTGTGTACGTTCTGCCTGTCGAGTATTCACAAAAGCGAAAACATTTAGTCATGAAACGTTGAGTGAGATAGACGGTCCTATAAAAGGTTTACCTTCTGCAGCTGTTTGAGACCATCTTCAACTGTACTAGCAACGTTCTGAATGTTGTAGTCAATCCGATCAACTATCGTACCCTGTCACAACCAAGTTTTTAGTTTCAAAATATTTTATATTTTTCCAGAACAAGCTAAGACAACAAACAGTTGATAGTGTTATATACCTGGTCTATCACAAGCGCAGAGAGATCCTTCATTATCTGAGCGAGCTCGTTTACGGACTCAACAACCTGTTGAAAGTGCCAAAGTTTACTAAGATTGTATATGAAAAAAATTAACAACGACGAGAAAAAAGAGTTGCAAAAGCAATTAACCTGCTGAATCTCTTTCTCCCTCTCTACAGATATTTCCTCGCTCTTTTTGATCTTGCTCATCTGATGCTCACTAAATAACTGAAACATAAATGCATAGTTACAGTCTTACGGATCATATAACCTAAGAGGAACAAGAGTTGTAGATTGTAAAAAGGGAGTCATACTATATCATCGAAGTCATCATCTTCTGCTCTAGAGCTGCTTCCGTTGAGATTCATCTCTAAATCCCCTCCATCCTGATGATACATCAAACGTCAAAAGCTTTAATTTTCCCCCAAAACTATACAAAGATATGCATACCTCTTTTTGTAGTCTCAAGCGTTTAAGATACGTAGACTGTTTCTTGCGAAGCTCCATAGAAAGGTGTTGGAGATCAGTAGCAAGAGACCGCTGTTACCATAAAAAAAAACACACATTAAGATTCACTGTTTAGATGGTGATGTAAAAGTACACCAACCTCCCTACTAACCTGCACGTTTTTCCTAACACTCGAATCCTCAGAAGGTCCACCAGCAGAAAGCCTCTGAAGCTGCTTCTCCGATTTCCTCAATAAGAAAGTAATCTCTTGCGTCAAAGACTCGATCTGATGCTGATCTTCTTTACCGTCCCCAAACGAAGGCATCAACGCCTTCGCGTGAGCCTTTCCAAGCTCAGCCATTTTGGTCCTCGCACGCTGAATGTTCACTGATATCTCCTCAGAGACATCAACCCAGTCTGGCGGTAACCCCACCGTCACTGCTCCTTTACTGTAACATCCAAGGAAGACGCAAAGCTTTAACAACGTACACCACTAGCAACTACGTCTCGAGTGATGAAATTCTTATGCTATTCGTGTTCATGAATCGAGGAACAAGATGTTTGTAACAAACTTTTCTCTTTCGGTTAAACGTAAAAGAGCTTATATAGTGAGCTCATTCACTGGTTTACAACTCAATACTGAACCAGACTTAACCAACATTTGATTTACGGTTTGATACACTAATATATGCAATTACAAAGCTTGAACCGGGGAGAGAAGGTGTATACCTTGAGTTCCCTGGATCTTCGATACTGACTGGAGCATAGGAGCGTTTCGGATGCAATAGCGATGTGCTGGCCATCTCGATCACCGGACCTACGCCGGATTTCGATTCCGTCGTCATCGGAGCACGGACGCTCCTCAGGGAGTTTCTGTACTTTCTGAACAAGAGAGTACGATTCCGAGTCGCCATATCAGCTCAGATATCAAATCCCCTGGAAGAATCTCAGTGACAAAGATCTCGGGATGTTTCGAGCTAAATCGGAAGCTATAGATCTGAACAAGATCGCGGTTTCATCATGGAGAAAAAGCAACAGAGCAGCACGAATTGTGGATAGACGACGGTTGAGAGCTTCTCGAAGGTGGGTGATTAATCGGAGGATCGCCGGCGGGATTAAACTTCTCAGGCGAGTAAGTTAGCTCCCAGATTTATAAAATGGAGATTTTCTGATGATTTAAAAGTTTTTATTGCAAGTATGTAATTTTGGGCTTAGTTTCGAATCACTGAATCTAAATGGGCCTCAGAGAACGATCTTGTGAGCTTAATTCCCTCTTCGTCTACGAAAATATTGAGGACTAGATGATGGTGGGGGCTGCGCGAACGCAAACCCCCCTGCCACAAATAATGACGTAGGCTCTTCCACTTGGGAAGACCTTAGGCTAAGCACCCTTCCGGTATGTGCAATGGAAGTCACTAGCCTAGGCCACTCGCCTTCTTGATCACGAGTCGACCCCGTCCAGGTAAGTGGTTTGCTCGTTCCCACGACCGTCTTATTTATACCCAGTTTCCAAAGGCTTCTTCTTCTCTCGTAACCGATGTGGGATGTCTGCGAATTCGCACACTGCCCGGCGTTCTTATTTCTTTGATATGCACAGAGTGTCGTTTTAATGCTCGCCTTATCAAACGACGTGTCGGACGGGATTAACAAAGCTTAAAGCGAACCGGCAATACATTTGTCTAGATTCTTTAGTGGGCCGCACTCTTTTTGGGCCTAAGTCAAGTATTATACTAAAGTTGTATGAAGGTTAGGTTCGTATCCGAGTGGATTAGCTTAATAGTGGAATAATAAAATAAACTTTTTCTTTTAAGTTAATAATGAATCGCCCCCACTTTATCATCATATACAATGGCTAAAAATTAAGGTTCAATATCTGAACAAAGAGTCAAAAGAAAAATCAATTTCTAACAAATCTAAGCAATTGAAGCTTAGTGGAGCCCTAACCTCAACCAATGGGGTTGTCTTGTGTCCAGAATCATCTTAACTACATCTTCTACAAATGAATCAAAACAAGAAGAGCAACACCCTCTCATCAGGCTGCTGCTGCTGTTGTTGTTGTTGTTACCACTGCTGCTCCCAGGTCTCATATCATCGTGAGGACACGTCACTGACGGCGGGACAAGGTGGACTTCACTGCTCTTGTGTTCCAGTCCACAAGCTGCCAGTATCGTGTGTATTGAGCACGTGGAAATCTCCTCAAACGTGGCTTCACCTGTACAAGGCAGTGGGAATGGTTACCCCAAGAACTACCATCAGAAAGCAGATAAAGAGTTTTAATCAACATTACAATCCAAAGGGTGGAGTTATGTAAACAAGAAACTAAACTTAGCGAGAGTTAACGAGTTGAAGATTTGTGCCTAAAGCCATTATCAACATTTTCAGTGATTAAAAGTTTAAACTAGAGTAACAGAATATGTGTACCTAAGTTGACTTGACGGGACAAGTTCTTGAGATGGGCTCTAACTCTTTGTTGCAGTCGTTCTCCTCCCGTCAAAGACATTGTGTTTGGCATGTAGCTGCGTGGATGTTGTTGATTACCAAACAAGGGGTCCCCCTGAGCCAGTCCATGATGCAGTCCTAAATCAATAGGGCGATCGCCAAGGAATGTATTATTATTAGAGAAACGTCTCACTGCTTCATCGCTTCCAAAATGATCCAACTTAGGAGACAAAAGCTCAGGTCCATGGGCAGATATCAACGGATTGTTGTTACTGTGGAGTCTTTCCTCAGAGATTGTTTCTAGTGTCGCTGCATGTTGAGGCGGTTCTCTTTCTCTGCCATGACCAACGTGTGCAGTCAAGAAACCATCACTCGAGTTAGCAATCATCGATGTTCCACCAGTTCTACTCCCCATATTAATAAGCCTATCGCTGTTGATAATATTCTGTATGTGTCTATGAAGCGTCCTTCTTCTTGATAATGTGGTCGCCCCTAAGCCGGATGGAGAAGAAGAACCTTGAACGTCACCATTAGGAAGCCTTGAAGAGAAAAGGTAGTCTCCACTGGAAAATGGTGTACGTGGGGAGACTAGTGAAGACGGATCTTGATATTGCCCTGAAACTACAAGGGGTGATGGTCTACTGTAAAAGCCAGTCACCCTTTGTGGCTCTGACGTTTGGGAGCTAGCTGATCCAAGTGCAACAGGTCTACAACATTCACAGTACCAGTTTCCTTCAGGTACTTCCCTCCCGAGTCCAACACAGTACGTATGTGCAGATGAATCACAGAGATCGCAAAGCAGCATAAGCCCATCGTCTTCCCCTTGGTGACATTCCGAGCATATTATATTTTCATAGGGATCAAGATAACTCCTCAACTCTTCCTCACTGGGTTGATAGACCTGCACACAACAACAAAATAAACCATATTAAATAAACAAAATTATCAAACAAGAAGTGACGTGAAAGACAATACAAACCTGATCACGTTCAGGTACATTTATCACAACTTCTCTCAAATCAACACCATGTGTAGATCTTGCAGGTTTACTAATTGTTCTGAACCGCTGCTTGCATAGCGGGCATCGAGATTCCACTTTTGACCACTCCATTATACAAGTGAAACAAAAGTAATGACTGCAACAGTCCAGTGTTCCCTTTAATCTCCTCATGTCTTCCTCAGACAGACAAATTCCGCAAACGTTTTTCATCACATCCCTTTTAACTATCTCTACCTTCTTCTCACTTTTCTTCACAGGTGACTTACGAGGATGAGGCAAATCTTTATGGACCGTAGCTTTTCTTGCAGATGACGCATGCTTCACACTACTTCTCAACAGACTACTGGCTTCCCTTACCTGCTCTCTCTCCTCCTCTGAGATTGTGTACTCATAATCTGATTCTCTAGAGGACGACGCAATGTCTGAATCTGATGGCACAGTACACCGACGCCTTGGCCTTGATGATCTTATCCTCATCCTCTTTCTTGCAGGTAGGCAGTCATCATATTCATCATTATCATCAACTCCTTCCTTTGTGTTCTTCCCTCGTCTCTTCCTTCCACTTGTCAAACGAGTTCTTGCAACAGAGCTTTTGTTTCTTCTGTTACACCCTCCTCTAGATCTCTGCTTCCGCTTGTTTCTCTTACAAACCTTGACTGGTTTTGCGATTTCCTCGTCTTCCTCGTCTAGTGAGACATCTTCTTCATCTGCCGTAAACTCTTCGTCCCCATCCTCATCATAATCTCCATCATCTTCCTTTTCCGTCTCCTGAGACACATTGTCCTGCTCCTCCAATGTCATCTCTCCGTCTTCACCATTATGACTAGAATCCAAATCCACCTTCTCACAGCAGACATCTTCCACCTGCCGCCTCTCTTCCTCGCCATCCTCCTCTGGATAGTCTCCATCTTCATCTTCCACCTCATAGAAAACTCTCCTCCGCTTACCTAAACCAACCCTTCCGTGTTCCTCTCCATCCAAAGCAAGTGTATCTCTCATCTCCTCCTCTCTGTCATCCACATCATCAAGATTCTCATCTTCGTTATCAGAAACAACAACCTGATCCATCTTTATTGACCTGCAACCCGTGATCTTCCGGTTACCACGAGGACCGGTCTTCACTTTTGGCCACTCAACATTCCTCAGCATAACATCTTTTTCTTCTTCTTCTTCTTCTTCTTCTTCCACTTCATTGAATTCCTCATCCTCTACCGCAACATCAGAGACATGACAACCATCAAAAGAATCTTCACCGTCAATGGAAGAGGCATACGCAGCTTCGGATTCATCTTCATCCTCGTCTGATATCACATAATCCTCATCTGAATCATCTGATCCCTTATCCTTAGATCTAACCCTTCTATTTGAACTTCTTACCCCAAAAGTGTTTCTCTTCCCCATACTCTCTCCTGTATTAGATTAATCTAAATCTAAACCGTAAGCTCATGAACCAAAAAAAAACAATGATTCCACAAGTGATTTTGTTTTGTCTCAGCTTGTCTTTGTCCTAAAATTTATAAAACCTAATAAAATAAAGACCAAATCTCAAACGCCAATTCTCCAGCTCAGAACACCAGATCTGCAATCAAAACAAGAAATCAAACGCACATTAACTGAAAAAAAAATCATATAAATTGTATCAAAAGCTTCTCGATTTGATTCCGATTACAGAAAAATATCTACTGTTACCCAATATTATTAAATGCTATTTAATTCCGATCCATTTTATATAGAAAAAAAAACAAAGCTATCGAAAAAGAAGAAATTACCATTAATTGAATTGCAATCAATCCAGAGAGACACATAGAACAACGAGAAATATTTTTTATACAAAAATTGCAATCCTTCAGAAAAAAAAAATGATACACACAGAGGCAAAGAAAGAACAAACCTCACCGATGATTTGGATTTTTTTTTCCCAATAATTTTGTGAATCGGTGATCCTTTTCCCCGCCTTATTTGCCTCTCTATTTACAATTTTTTTTTTTTGGTTGAGCAAAATTAGGGAAAAGGTGTGTTTGATTGGTTTATGAGAAGGAGATGAGAAGAAGCTCTGGTCTGTAAATGACGAAACTAGGCTCGAGACCGCATCTGGTGGCTGGCTACTTGGAGTTGTTATTGGGCTTTTTTAAAAAAAATATTTAGCATGATTGGGCTGAGCACGTGAGGCATCTATACTCTGTGGTTAAGCGTATTGAAATGTAAAATGTTTTGTATCCGACGGTTACTGTTTTGTCTCTAGATTTTTTTTTTCTTTGAACAAAAATTTGTCTCTAGATTTTTACTGGTGGAATCCACAGTAATGATCAATTATAAAGTAGTTGACAAAAATAAAAGATTAATTGTAATTATTTTGAGCAGATTTTTTTTTCAAGTTTCAGACAAAAGAACTTAGCATGTTGATAATCATCCATGTATAATGTGTGTGCATATGATACTTAGAGAAACTTAATCCTCATTCTTCTCTATTATCAAGATTTAGAGAGTTCTAATGTGTTATATTTTCTTAAAAAATGGAATAAGTTAAATTTCATTATAATTCTACTTCATTTGAAATTAAAAATGAAATAATAAATAAAAATAAAGTTCTTATTTTATTTTTAAAATTTTTATCATTGGAATAAAAATAAATAAAATGAAAAATAGAGAAGATTTTACTCTAAACTTTGTTTTGTTGAAAAAAAATGAAGTGAGATTTATGTTCGGCTAAGGAAAAAGTATAACTGTCTAATAACCAGAACATCCCGGTTTGTTTAGTTGATTGCCGAACTAACCGGTTTAATTGATGTGGCGATGGATTTTCCATAAGATGTACTGATTGAGATTGCTGGTATTCGTGAGCAAAAAAAGTATGTTGGCTAGTCGCTACTCGCTAGAAGCAGAATCTAAAGTATAGAGCTTTCTCCAAATGAAGAAAGAATACCTTTGGCTTGAGAAAAGAGTAATAAAAAAAAGAAGGTAAAACATTAAAGTTTGAATATGTTCCTACAGTTCCCAAAGAGGCAAAGAACATTTCTTCAACAGCAATCAATACCTAACTAAACCTCCAATTTTGTTTTTTCTTCTTATATATATGCCTCCACTCTTTCCTTTGCTCTTCTCCTCTTGTTAACCTTAACCCAAATCCTAAACCCGGTTTATCACAAAAATGGGCATGATCACCGCTCGTCTCTTTGTTATAACGCTTATGTTCGCTCACGCTTTTTCATCCCAAACACAACTTTTCAAGCCCTACAGAGAAGAAAACGTCCAGTCTCTTGTCGCCAAAGCGTGCCAGTTCATCGACGCTCACGACTCATGCGTCTCCAACATCCGGACGCACATCCAAGAATCGGGTCACGGGTTAACCCCTCACTCGGTTCTAAGCGCTGCGGTCAAGGAAGCACACGACAAAGCCAAGCTTGCGATGCAAGGAATCCCAACGGTCACGACGCTATCCTTCCGCTCGCGCGAACAGATCGCTATCGAGGATTGCAAAGAGCTCGTAGGCTTCTCGGTGTCTGAGCTAGCATGGTCGATGCTCGAGATGAACAAACTCCACGGAGGAGGAGAAGGAATCGACGGTGACTCTCACGACGCTGCTGCCGCAGGAGGCAACCTCAAGACATGGCTGAGCGCGGCGATGAGTAACCAAGACACGTGTCTCGAAGGGTTCGAAGGAACGGAGAGAAAGTACGAGGAGATGATCAAAGGTAGCTTGAGACAAGTCACTCAGCTCGTGAGCAATGTCCTAGACATGTACACGCAGCTCAATGCCTTGCCTTTCAAGCCATCTAGGAACGAGAGCTCCGTATTGAGCCCCGAGTGGCTCTCGGAGACCGACGAGAGCCTCGTGACGCGGCTCGACCCTAGCGCGATGCATCCAGACGCGGTGGTGTCGGTGGATGGGAAAGGGAAGTATCGGACGATCAATGAAGCCATCAACGAGGCTCCGAATCATAGCACGAAGAGATATGTTATATACGTGAAGAAAGGTTTGTATAGAGAGAATATCGATATGAAGAAAAAGAAGATGAACATTATGCTTGTCGGTGACGGTATTGGACAGACGATCATTACCGGTGACAGAAATTTCCTGCAGGGTCTTACTACTTTCCGAACTGCAACCGTTGGTTAGTGTTAATAATTTAATATGTTGGTTAATTATTAGTTAATTAATTGATTAGCCCTTTTTATACTTTTCTCACTTTTTTTTTCTTTTGTGAAATATTGTTTATTGGTGTGTCTGAAAATCAGAAAGCATAGATGCTTTCTGCAATCCGCAGGCTTTCAAGTTTTATAGTATTTTTTTTTTTTTGTCATTCCTTTCTTGTGTCAGAAATATCTATTATCTCTAATTTATTAGTCTCAGTTAATTAGCTGATTAGTCTTTTTATTAACTTTTTGTTCTTTTCTCTCTTTTTTGGTTTTGGTCAAATTTTGTTTATTTAGTTCTTTTTTTTTCAGAAATCAGAACTAAGCATATATTCTTTTGCTTTCTTCAATAAATTTAGTTTACATTCTTTTCTTATGATCCATTCCTTTACATTATTAAGTTTACATTCTTTTCTTATAATCCATTCCTTTCTTGTGCTACACGTGACTGCTTATTCAATAATAATTTTGTTGTTTATTAGAATTAGTTTAACCCTTGACTTGGTTTTGCTAGCTGTTTCCGGAAGAGGATTCATAGCAAGGGACATAACTTTCAGAAACACGGCCGGGCCACATAACCGTCAAGCTGTTGCACTGAGGGTCGATTCCGACCAATCAGCCTTCTTCCGATGTAGCATGGAAGGTTACCAAGACACTCTCTACGCCCATTCCCTCCGTCAGTTCTACAGAGAATGTGAAATTTATGGTACGATCGATTTCATATTTGGAAACGGCGCAGCGGTATTACAGAACTGTAAAATCTATACCAGAATTCCATTACCGCTCCAGAAGGTAACGATAACGGCACAAGGGAGAAAAAGCCCTAACCAGAACACAGGGTTTGTGATCATGAACAGTTACGTGTTAGCCACACAACCTACTTATCTTGGCCGGCCATGGAAACTTTACTCAAGAACGGTGTACATGAACACTTACATGAGCCAGCTGGTCCAGCCCAGAGGCTGGCTTGAGTGGTTTGGTAACTTCGCTTTGGACACTTTGTGGTACGGTGAATATAATAATATTGGGCCGGGTTGGCGGTCATCTGGTCGGGTTAAATGGCCCGGTTATCATATCATGGACAAACGGACTGCGATGTCCTTCACCGTTGGATCGTTCATTGACGGTCGGAGATGGCTTCCAGCAACTGGTGTCACGTTCACCGCTGGCCTAGCTAATTAATTAAAATAAAATTTTAGTATCATTTTATGACTATGCTACTATATTTCTTTTTGCTGTCTATCATCCATTTAATCCCTGATTATAGCTATGTGTATGTTTTTATTTATAGACTATGCCTGATTATACAATTATGTAAAGCACCCTTTATCTTTATACCTTATTTTAATGTTTTTAGCGAATTTGAAAACCAAGAATTAATGTTGTAATATATATGGTCTCCCACTAACTCAAATGAGATATTCAGTCTCGAGTGTCCACCTACACAAACAAATCACTTCAAATCTTTGGTCTTACCTTCGCGATAAAGAATTGGAAAATTGAATATACGTATTCTACTGTTGACAGGCATATCTTTGGAAATCATGTGTTGTTGTTTGCACGTTTAAAAATATGTACACAAAAAATTATAAACTGAAAGATTAGATGGATCATGCATGTATAAATACACATCAAAACATATTGAAGTAAACGTGTAATGTCTACGCTTTTTAGTAATTATAGATAATTACAATTTACAAAGCCATGGCTCAAAATGGTATTCTGTTCACGGCCATCTCTTTGCTTATTTTCTCTATCTTTTCTCATTGTCAAGCCCTAACTTCCTTGGAAGCTCTTTGTGATGTCACTCCTCATCCGCCTGTCTGCAAATCCGTTCTACCCGTCGGGTCACCCGGTTCGGTTTCAGGATTTGCCAGTATTGTCATCCTAAAGTCTCTAGAAGCTTCTAAACACCTTCTCGCCTCCTTGGACGAGCATCATCCCACATCAGGACCCCTTGATGATTGCCAATTACTAGCCGGTCTGACCGTTGACCAGCTCACACGTGTGAACGTTATAAAGGAAGCCGTTCTTGGAACCGCCGAGGTCAACGATCTCCTCACGTTGCTTAGCGCCGCCCTTACCAACTACGAGACATGCCTAGGCTCGTTTCATGATGTCACCGGAGAATTGTCCGAGAATCTTGTTAAGAACCACCAGGACATCCTTACACGTGTTTCTGACGGAATAAAGCTGATTAGCGTTTCTCTTGCCTTGTCCAAGGAGGCTTGGCCGATAGCATCTGACGCTTCAGGGAGAAAGCCACCACCGAGGATTCTGACGGAAGAGAAAAAGTCTTCGTCCCCCGAAGTTTCGTATGTGAAGGTGGCGGAACATGAGAGAATGGTCTACGAGAGAGTTAAGGTTTTGGGACGAAAGCTTCTTCAGGTTTCTTTTCTATCAACCGATCGTATACAATTTTGAACGTTACAATTTTTATTTTGTTGTTGTTAAAACTTGAACTTTGCAATTTTCTTAGGTCCTATAACATAATAGAGTTGAGGAAAGAAATTAAAGTCGTTTCATAGTAGTATTATACAAACTTCTCGTAGATAACCAATTTTTATATTTGTAATTCTTTTGATTACAAAACTAAAGCATATCTAATTGAAACGAAAAGGGGGAAGCAAAAATTTATTAATGTAGTTTCTATGTAACCATATTTGTACTAGTATATTTAGAGCAGAATGTAAAGATATGTGAACTACTTTTGATAAACCTTTAGTAATAGTCTTCTTATTGATTTAATTAGAGAAAGTGTGTGCATATATATACCTTGTTAACAAATTGTCATCAAAATATATGTAACAGTCTTCTCCTGGAGGCAAAGGTGGCATAAAGGTGGCGAAGACGGTGGTCGTTAACCGTAACGATGTCAATGGTGATGCCTTTAAAACCATTAATGACGCTGTAGCTGCTGCGCCGACGAAGGCAGGATCTGAAAATGGATACTTTGTGATTTACGTCGTGGCCGGAGTTTACGAAGAGTACGTCACAGTCCCTAGCAACAAATCGTACGTGATGATCATTGGTGATGGCATTGACAAGACAATCATCACCGGAAATCGAAACGTCATTGATGGTTCCACCACTTTTGCTTCTGCTACACTCGGTATGTCGTCGATAAACAAATTAATATCATCTAAAATGTTTAAGTTAAAAACTTTAGCTAGCAAATGCAAACATCGTTTTGAACTATGAAACAATCGAGACTTGGATGTCACGTCACATATATAAATTATTTTCCTATGTCATTGTATCCAGCTGTTATCGGAAGAGGCTTCGTGGCAGCGAACATAACCGTGAGAAACACAGCCGGGCCAACCAAACACCAAGCTGTAGCCGTCCGCAACAGTGCTGACATGTCAGCATTTTACAAATGTAGCTTCGAGGCCTACCAGGACACGCTCTACGTCCACTCACTTAGACAATTTTACAGAGAATGCGACATCTATGGAACGGTAGATTTTATATTTGGAAACGCAGCAACGGTTCTTCAAAACTGCAACATCATTCCTAGATTACCACTTCAAGGACAGTTCAATGCCATAACGGCTCAAGGCAGGAGCGATCCAAACCAGAATACCGGGATTTCGATACAGAATTGTAAAATTGTACCGAGTGCTGAATTGGTTTCGAGTAACTACTCGGTGAAGACGTATTTAGGTAGGCCGTGGAAGGAGTACTCGAGGACGGTTTACTTGCAAAATTTCATGGATGGGTTTATTGATGCTAAGGGATGGAATGAATGGATGGGTGATTTCGCTTTACAGAGTTTGTTTTATGCTGAGTTCAAGAATACCGGACCAGGTTCAGATACAGCTTATCGGGTTAATTGGCCCGGTTACCATGTGATCAATGAAACTGAAGCCGTTTGGTTCACTGTCTCTAGCTTTATAGTCGGAGATAGCTGGTTGCCGAGCATGGGAGTTCCGTACACCGGTGGGTTGATGTAATCTCGATTGATTTCTGGCCGTTCAAACCATATATTACTCATATTAAAGTTTCCGAAAAAACTATTTTGTGTTGTATTTTGTTTGTACAAGAAACATTTATGTACACATATTATTCTCTATACACAAATACATGCACCATTGCACCTATATATAATAGGTTTAATATATCAAGTATTTTCTCAGTGTTTTCTTTCTTCTTAAAACATAATTTATATGATGTAAAAAAACATAATTTATTAATATATGAAACAGAAAAAGACATCACTTCAATTTATAAAAACAATTTTGGAAATGTGGTTGAAAAGTAAATTTAATGGCAAAAACCTCTATATTAATATCTGTACTAAACTACTGTATTTTCCTCTAAGAAAATAAAATGTATGTCAGTTAGTAGTTATTAAACACGATTAAGACACAGATTATTCAAATTAGAGGAAAAAGTAGAACAAACAAACAAAAATGAGGTTTTGAATCCCTAAAAAAAGACTTAATTAATTTCTCACTAGCCAATTTTCCCGCCAAGCCTCATAAAACAGAGCAACCAGAATAACGAACTCTTAATTTGTCTCCCTTGACAACTCTGAACAGATGCACACTCCTAAGAAAGCTACTTAACCTTCGAAAGAGTCCATAAAAACTCACAATCTCGTTTTATCAGAACAACGGAACTGCTCTAACTTTTTTTTTTAATAAACAGTATGTCGTACGGGTACGACGATGATTCCAAGAGAAAGAGGAGGTATGCTATTATCTCAGTCTCCTCTGTTCTTCTCATCTCCATGGTGGTCGCCGTTACCGTCGGTGTCAGCCTCAACAAGAACGAAAGTAACGGTGACTCCGAAGGTAACGGACAGATAACGGCTTCTGTCAAGGCAGTCAAGGACATATGTGCACCAACGGATTACAAAAAGACTTGTGAAGACAGTTTGCTCAGGAACGGGAAGAACACGACAGACCCGATGGAATTGGTTAAGACAGCGTTCAGTGTTACGATGAAGCAGATCACCGACGCAGCTAAGAAGTCTCAGACGGTAATCGAGCTTCAGAAAGATCCGAGGACGAGGATGGCGCTTGATCAGTGCAAGGAGCTGATGGATTACGCACTGGGAGAGCTTAGCAACTCCTTTGAGGAGCTTGGGAAACTAGAGTTCCACAAACTCGACGAGGTTTTGATCAATCTGAGGATTTGGCTCAGCGCGGCGATTAGCCACGAGGAGACTTGCCTTGAAGGGTTTCAAGCGACCCAAGGAAATGCTGGAGAGACTATGAAGAAAGCCTTGAAGACAGCCATCGAGTTGACCCACAATGGGCTAGCGATCATCAGCGAAATGTCGAATTTCGTGGGCCAAATTGATATTCCTGGGCTGAACAGCCGCCGGCTTCTGGCCCAGGAAATCCCCTCGTGGGTGGACCAGCGAGGGCGTAGGCTCTTGCAGACTGCTTACGGGTACTCCGATGCGAAGCCTGATATTGTGGTGGCTCAGGACGGGAGCGGTCAGTATGCAACGATCAATGACGCGTTGAAGCACGTCCCAAAGAAGAAGAACACGACTTTTGTGGTTCACATTAAGGCTGGAATATACAACGAGTACGTTCAAGTCAACAAGAGCATGACTCATCTCGTGTTCATGGGCGATGGTCCCGATAAAACCATCATTTCTGGCAGCAAGAATTACAAAGATGGTATCACTACCTACCGTACGGCCACTGTTGGTACGATATAAATTTGATTCATTTTTACTCCTTAGCTAGTCGTATATGCTAATGCATGTAATGGTTATTCCAGCAATTGTTGGAGACTACTTCATTGCCAAGAACATAGGGTTTGTAAACACTGCCGGGCCAGCCAAACATCAAGCCGTTGCAGTTAGGGTTCAATCAGATGAGTCGATATTTTTCAACTGTAGATTCGATGGTTACCAAGACACGCTCTACGCTCACTCCCACCGTCAGTTCTACCGTGATTGTACCATATCAGGAACCATTGATTTCCTCTTTGGAGACGCGGCTGCTGTATTCCAGAACTGCACTTTATTGGTGAGGAAGCCACTCCCGAACCAGGCATGTCCGATCACAGCTCACGGTCGCAAAGACATGAGGGAATCAACTGGATTTGTGTTCCAAGGTTGCACCATTGCCGGTGAACCGGATTACTTGGCAGTCAAGGAAACTAGTAAAGCCTATCTCGGAAGGCCATGGAAAGAGTATTCAAGAACCATTATCATGAACACTTTCATTCCGGATTTTATCCAGCCACAAGGATGGCAGCCATGGCTCGGAAACTTTGGCCTCGACACATTGTTCTACTCTGAAGTACAGAACACAGGACCTGGAGCAGCTCTTGCAAACCGGGTTACTTGGCCTGGAATTAAGACGTTGAGCAACGAAGAGATTCTTAAGTTCACACCGGATCAGTACATTCAAGGTGATGTTTGGGTTCAGGGCAAAGGTGTTCCGTACGCTCCTGGCCTCTTGGCTGCTAACCCTAATGCTGCAACCACAATCCCCAGCAACTCAGCTGCTCCAAGTTTCTCCACCTTCACGGACACAAGTGGTGCTGGTTCAGTTTCTCCAGCAGCTTCCCCGCAAGGGTCTACTAAGATGGTTTCAAAGTCTAACTAAAAAGATCGATTAAGATGCCATATAATGTGTTTATTTCCTACTCCAATTCAAGAAAATCTGGAAACAAAAAACATTTGCACAACCTTGAGGAATTCAGGATTATTGATCTACCAAATTGTTGAGATTGAAGTCATGTTTGATATCACAGTATATTAAAATGTTGTTTATAAATCTTAATTATAATAATGATCAGGCAGAAATAGTTTAGATAAATTAATTTTCTTCTGCTTATGTATCCTAAACGAAAAATTAAAACCTGCAAATCGAATCGGAGTAGCTTATTTATTTCGTATGAAACACATTGTTTAAGAAAAATATATACACTTATTTTCGCTAATACAAATCGTTAAATTGCTATGCAAAAAAGTAATACAGAGGTCACTCAGTGTTATTCAAAAATGTGATTCACTAAATCCATTTCACCATATCACACATACACACACACCTCCTCCATACATTTATCAATTTATGAATCAGGACAAGCTTATGAAAATAGAAATTCAAAAAACATTTAAAAAATTCAAACATGAATTTTTTTTTACGGCAAACACTATGTTTTATTAATTCAGAACGAAAAGATTAGCTTGTGGAGCTACCCACGTCGGAATCAAAGAGTTTACATGGGATATAACAGAGTTTTGAAGACGAGCTCCTTTAGCAAGGAGGTGGACTCTTACATTGAGAGTACGAGCTATAAAAGAAATAGAAAAGGAATTAAACTCGGATACCAAAAAGGTAAACTCATTCCATTCTAAAATCAAACTTGGCCAATCTTCTTCTTCATTAATCAGCTTGACAAGCTGGAGACAGTCCGATTCAAAGGACATTGAAGTATATCCTAGCTGCAAAGAGTTTCTCATTGCACAAAGCAAGATACTGAACTCTGCAAGATACGTAAACTCGCACCCCCGATGAAGGCATAAATAGTGAAACCAAATTGCTTTCACCAAAAAACAAGTTTTGATTATCTTTCTTTCATAGAAGAAAGACGACATTTTCAGGAAACAGAAGTAGTTACACCTAACTTCATTTACTTCTGCTGCATTCACTTCATTTCCGCACTTTCATCTTTTACTCATCTCATAGCTAGAATTCAAATACATGATCTGGTCAACCTCCCTCCAGATGTTCTCCACGTTATATTTTTCTCGATGTTCTGTCTGATTCAATTCTAACGATCCAAAATTAGATAAATCACCAAAACGAAAGACTTGTTATCTCCACTTTAAACCTGGTCTCTACCATGCAGTGATCAAATCAGCGGAGAAGAGAAGAGCATATATTTTCTTACAAAATGTGACAAACAGTAAGCGTACGCCCTTGCATTCTTCGAATTCTACGCTTGCTTTTTCAAAATAAAATCCATAAAATTTCCACATATATTAATCAAATTAAGATGATGAGTAGATCTGAAAACAAAATCAACATTTAATTAATTTACTTTATTCTAGAAAATATTTTATTTTGGGTTAACATACAAATTGTGGCAAATAAAGGAAAGTGGCTTCTGCAAGGCAATTTTGCATGCACGCCTAGTCTCAACCACCTACATCTCTGCGCTTTATTTCTCTGCATTTACGTCTCTCTTTCACCAATTGGGAAGGACTCTTCTTTTGAGAAGCTCAACATTATAATATGCCTCATTTCTTTAGTATTTTTTCAGATCAAATTTTAAATTGTTGTCAATACATATGAATTTCGATAATCTTGAGGAGAAAAGTTTATTTATATCTTTTTTTTTTTTGGATCAAAGTTTATTTATCTCATGACTTTTGATATTGGTATGTATAATGTACCACTCAACTGTTGTAGTTTTGATTTTATTTACAAAATAGTATTTACCTCACATATTTCAAGTAACCTCAAAACATGCAACCATTATGTAACTGTAAATCTATACCGGCCTTTTAACTTGTCACAGTTAATTATATAAGCATTTTCCAATGCACTGCTATCTAAACAAAATAGTTAAGAACTTCGCGACAAAACTAAAGTAAGTATCATTTAAGTTCTCTATTTATATCACAACCCTACTACACATCTGAAAACGTAAAACACACATTCATGGAGGGAATCGAACACAGAGTGGTGAGGGTCAATGGCATCACAATGCACATTGCCGAGAAAGGTCCCAAAGAAGGAACCGTGGTGCTTCTCCTCCACGGATTCCCTGATCTCTGGTACACGTGGCGTCACCAGATCACCGGGTTGTCATCTCTAGGTTACCGAGCCGTGGCTCCAGACCTCCGAGGCTACGGAGACTCCGAGTCGCCAGAGTCTTTCACAGAGTACACGTGTCTTAACGTCGTCGGTGACCTCGTGGCTCTCATTGACAGTGTTGCTGGAGATCAAGAGAAGGTGTTTCTGGTGGGTCATGACTGGGGAGCGATTGTCGGATGGTATCTCTGTTTGTTCCGACCGGAGAAGATCAAGGGTTTCGTGTGTTTGAGTGTGCCGTATAGGCCAAGAAACCCTAAGGTCAAGCCTGTTGAAGGGTTTAAGGCTGTGTTTGGAGATGATTACTACATTTGTAGATTTCAGGTTTCATAATAGATTCAGTTGACATAGTTTTGGTTGCATCCAACTGTTTTAACCATGTGAATTTGCAGGAACCTGGGAAGGCTGAAAGAGAGATTGCATGCGCAGATCCAAGAAGAGTTCTGAGGAAGGTCTTCACAGGGAGGGAACTCGGACCATCGATTCTACCTAAGGATAACCCCTTTGGAGCAAACCTTAACGCTAACTGCGAAGAAGTTGAGTTTCCTGAGTGGTTTTCAAAGGAGGATCTCGATTTCTACGTCTCTAAATTCGACAAGACAGGATTTACCGGTGGACTGAACTACTACAGAGCCATGGATCTGTAAGTTCTTAACACGAAGTTCTGTTTTTTTTTAAAAGCCTTGTGGAGAGTTAGATTTTAATCAGTTCTTGGTTGATGTTAGGACATGGGAACTCACTGCACCATGGACCGGGGCAAAGATTCAAGTTCCGGTGAAGTTCATGACCGGTGATTTGGACATGGTTTACACCACGCCGGGGGTTAAAGAGTACATTCACGGTGGTGGATTTGCTGCAGATGTTCCAAATCTTCTAGAGGTGGTTGTGATTGAAGATGCTGGTCACTTTGTCAACCAAGAGAAACCTCAAGAGGTCACTGCTCACATCACTGACTTCTTTACCAAGCTTCAGGACAAGTACAAAAGCTTTTAGGGTTCTTGGTGAAGTCTGTTTCATTGCTCTCAAATAACAATCTTGTTCTTGCAAGTGTTGTACTTCGAACAGATTATGAATAAGATTTAAATTGCAGGATTTGGTGCTACTGAAGAAGAAGTAGTAAAACTTAACTGAATCTCGATGAAAAAAGTTAGATAACCTTCTTTAGTCGAGTTAGCTAGGTAACCACTGAATCTCGATTAAATCTTTATTTTATCGAAATCACTTGCTATATAGAGATAGTTCCCTGGATTATACTAAAACTTAACTGAATCTCGATGAGAAAAGTTAGATAAAAATCCTAAATTAAAGGAAAAATCTTGAAATAACCTTCTTTAGTCGAGTTCGGGTCTCTTCAGAAGCCCTATACCGAAATCAGTCTAAATGATCGTGCAAAAACAACCTGGCAGATCACAACAATCATGTGAAAAAAGGGTCATAACATTCTTACCCATCCACATATGTAGTTTTTTATTAGTTATAATTATGGGGTCATAACATCACCTTTTTGTCTAGAAGTTGAGCTCCTCTTGTGGTCTTCTTGATCTTATTGTAGTCCAGTTCATTCTTGAAGATATATTTCCTTAGAGGATTGTGCTTCACAGGCTAATTAAACTATTATTGTATTCTGCTTCGTCTTCCACTGGACTTGGAGTCGTACTAATTAATACTTCATTGACCTCTTGTAAGTTGTTGTCTGTTGGAGCGAGCTGAGCTTGTTTGATCGCATGGTCTTGGTAGAAGTGGTAGAGAATGCTACTTATGCTTCGAATATACTTATGTTGAAGAATCTTTGCCTTTTGTTGCGTCATAGCTCCTTAAAATGTGTTTGGTGCTCCCTCATCTAGATCTTCGTTTTATTTAATTTGGTTAACTTAGCATGTCCACATCAGTAATAGAGGACAACCTAGACTGTTGTTGTCACTCTGCTTGTCCTGATAGATAACATACTCTATTTTTATGTTTTTGGAGTACTTTGTGAGGCATAAAATGATTTGAAATTTGACTAATCTCATTCTTTCAAGTTTTTGATATTGTCAATTTTTTTTTAATTAAAAATTTAACACTTCAACAAAAAAATATATATTTTTTCTGTTTTTGCTAAAAGTATATGTTTCCATATTTACTAAAAACGGAATCCAAACCCAACATAACCATAGAAAAAATATCCCAAAGACTTTTACTTTAGCATCTTTAGTTTTAGATTAGTATACACTAAACAAGGATCAGCTAAAATTAGTGGTATACACTAAACAAGGATCAGCTAAAATTAGTGTACACCCTAATTTTCTATGTATATATACACCACACTTTTCATCTAATTCACCCAAAAAGAGAAGCAAAAAGGAAAAAAAAAGGATCAATCATATTTCCCTAAGAACAGAAAATGAAGGCATGTGTGATATTTAATGTTGGTGATCTGCGCCGCTGTAATTGTGGAGGAATCAGAAGGTAGACCCTTCGACACTCTTGACGACGCCATTACCCGATGCATGCGTAATGGCAATACTATAGCACAATGTGTTCCTCGGGGGGGACCTCCTCAACCTGCCAATAGATACAGTCGTGGTTGCTCTAAAAAAGAACGTTGCCGCCCGTAAATTTCACATGAGTAGTAGTAACTGATATACGTATTAGTATAAATATATATGGTGCTGTATTTAAGAAATTATGTTTATTTATATATTTATAGTCCAAATTCAGTTCAGAAGATCATATTGATGAAATCTGTTTCATACAATCTCGTTCTTGCAAGTGTTGTATTTGGAAACGATTATGATGAATAAGATTTGATATTATAAGGCTTAACGTATGTAAGTGCACAAATGAGTAATCAACTCACGATAATTCCAGTAGAAACATAACTTAAAAAAAAAATACCGTCTAAAACAAGCAAATGAGAAGCAACAATTCACTAACAAAGATCCGGTTACGAATAGAGATTATTAAGTAAGAAGTAAACAACACTCGAGAGAGAATCAAGTTCAAAAAGAGGCAGAGACAATGTTTTCTTTAAACCTTGAATCCACGGCTCTTCCTCTTTCCTCTGGCCTTCTCGAACTTCCTTCCCTTGGACCGAACATACGGCTTTGAGTGACTGTGTGGCACACCAGGAGCAGGGCCAAAATGCTTCACAGCTTCTCGTGAGTTCTTAGGTCCTCTGAGAAGAACCTTCAAACAAACAAACAAACAAGAACCTCAATATTAGAGATTTGATAAAAAAAATGAACAAGAGCGGTTAAGGTTGAGAGAGAAATATTACAGTGTTCTGTCCCAAAGGAGCTCTGAGAGCAAGCTGGTCAAAGGTTAAGCATTCACCACCAGCTTTCTCAATGCGAGCTCTGGCTCTCTCTGTGAACCTCAAGGCTGTAACTTTCATAGCTGGGATCTCGTGTACCCTCAGATCATCGGTTATGGTTCCAACCAAGACAGCAATCTTATCTTCCTATTGTTATCACATTCAGAAACTAATATCATGACATGACCTAAGACTAACTTCTACATCAAGGAACAGAGAGATAAGAGAGGGATTCAAACGAAATGGAACCTTGCCAGCCATAAACTCGACGAGCCTGGAAAGAGAAAGGGGAGCTTTGTTGACTTTGCTCATGAAAAGCCTCTTCAAGATCACTGCATTGAACTTGCTCTGTGTTCTCCTTACTAGAAACCTGTAAAGCTGCAATTTTTTCAATTACAAAAAATGTCAACAAGATTCACTCAGATAAGAATAAAGATTCGTTGTTTCGAAGTATGGACCTTGACGGTAAGCTTGAGGTAGACATCGTCGGACTTTGGAGCGGTCCTTTTGGTCTTCTTGCTCTTACCTCCCGCGATCAAATCAATTCCCTGCAAAACACCATTGGATTCATCTCGGAATCAACGCAAGGTAGCAGACTTCAACCTCAATTGGGGATAGAGAGAGAGCGAGATTTTACCATTGTAGCCTCCTCCGGGGATGTGGTGGTGCCGCCGCCGCCGTCGTAGCTTCTGAAAAAGAGAAGGGATGAATCTAATTTTTATAAGTGTTTCTCACAATCTTAGGGTTTTTTCTTATTTCCACTAAGGGCCCAAAACTATAAGCCCATTAATACTTCCTATTTGGTTTATTACATACTCAGAACGTGTAAGAAAAAAACGGAGGTTAACTCCATATGCCCCTACCACTCTTCGAAAATTCTTATTTTTCCCTTTAATAAAATATACTTCTTTTTTCATTTTCTGTTAAATATAAAATGGATGAATAATATGGTTAAAGACAAATGGATCCTTAATGAAATAGTTTATTTACAAGGATCCAACTTAGAGATCCGACCAGCCCAAACCTAACCCTAAAATCCGACCCACCTAAAACTAAACGACCGCGTCTCCCTCCCCACCCCAAACTCTCACTCTCTTTTCGTCGTGTCTCTCTACTGAAATTGTGAAGACATCATAATCGTCTTCAATTTCACTTTGCAGCAACTCAAACGATCTCCCCAAATTCTAATTTCACATCTTCTTTGGATTCTCTTCGCATCAACTCAATCGGATTCTCTAGCAGTCTAAACCCTATCTTCTTCGTCGTGACGGATGAGTTGTTCGCGAAGGGAAGAATGGCAACTACGGTTCCAAGCTACTTAGCTCCATACCGATGCTTCGTTTCCTCTACGAGCTTTGTTGGATTCTGGTATACAAGCACACAAAACCTCTCTTCGTATTCTCCAATGTATGCATATGTGTTCGAGTTTTCTGAAGATGCATCGTAATGGGTTTCAGATTCGTGGCGAGTTGCCGATTCAGAGCTGCAAGGCAGTGTTAGAGAGGGTAAATTTTTTGGACAATTCGTCAAAAGAAGAGTTAGCTTCCTCCTGTTTTGCGGGTGTTATGACTCAGATAGCTCAAGACGTAGGTCTTTTCAATACTTTCTTTGAAGATCTTATTCAAATGATTGTTAGCGGATATTGATGCTGAGCGTTGTATTGTTTACTTTCGTTTTGCAGCTTACAATGTCAGGGGATCACCGTTCTCGCATAACAAAATTGGTCAGTATTTCTACCTTATAGCAATTGGTAGTGGGTTTTCCCTATCCTTTTTGTTTTGTATTGTTGATGGTGAGTGAGGAATTGAAAGGCTTAGCTTATGGTATCTCTTTTGGTCAAGTAATACTTTGAGGTCTAGGGTTAGATTTTTCTTTAAGTTTCAGTTAGCTTCAAGGTACATGTACATCATTCTAATTTTTAACATTAATTTAGTTTAAATTCATATACTGCTTAAATAAGTAGACTAACCACTGTGAAATCACAAATGACTAGAGAAACGAGGACAACAAACATTCCTAACCTCTTTGACCATCATAATATGTAAGTGGATGATGCAATTATGCAATAAAAAAAATATTGTCATATTTTTTGAATTTCTCTCAAAATTTGTAAGTTAACCCATACGAAAATATTGAGTTTTTCGTTAAATGCTCTATATACAAAATCTTATACTCTTTAGTTTTGTTTAAAATTATTTAACCACATCCTACATTTGTATTAATGTATTCTAAAATATCTTTCAAGTTACATGTACATCATTCAAATTTTTAACAATTAATTTAGTTTAAATTCATATACTGCTTAAATAAGTAGACTTACCACTGTGAAATCACTATTATCTAGAGGAACGAGAACAACAAACGTTCCTAACCTCTTTGACCATCATAATATGTAAGTGGAGGATTCAATTATGCAGTAAAACAATATCGTTATATTTTTTGAATTTCTCTCAAAATTTGTAGGTTAACCCCTACGAAATATTGAGTTTTTCGTTAAATGCTCTATATAAAAATCTTATATTCTTTAGTGTTGTTTAAAATTATTTAACCACATTCTACATTTGCATTAATGTATTCTAAACTATCTTTTAAGGTACATGTACATCATTCTAATTTTTAACAATTAATTTAGTTTAAATTCATATACTGCTTAAATAAGTAGACTAACCACTGTGAAATCACTATTATCTAGAGAAACGAGGACAACAAGCGTTTCTAACCTCTTTGACCATCATAATATGTAAGTGGAGGATTCAATTATGCAATAAAACAACATCGTCATATTTTTTGAATTTCTTTCAAAATTTGTAGGTTAACCCCTAAGAAAATATTGAGTTTTTCGTTTAATGCTCTATATACATAATCTTATACTCTTTAGTGTTGTTTAAAATCATTTAACCATATTCTACATTTGTATTATTGTATTCTAAAGTATCTTTCAAGGTACATGTACATCATTCTAATTTTTAACAATTAATTTAGTTTAAATTCATATACTGCTTAAATAAGTAGACTTACCACTGTGAAATCACTATTATCTAGAGAAACGAGGACAACAAACGTTCCTAACCTCTTTGACCATCATAATATGTAAGTGGAGGATTCAATTATGCAATAAAAAAATATCGTCATATTTTTGAATTTCACTCAAAATTTGTAGGTTAACCCCTACGAAATATTGAGTTTTTCGTTAAATGCTCTATATACAAAATCTTATACTCTTTAGTGTTGTTTAAAATTATTTAACCACATTCTACATTTGCATTAATGTATTCTAAACAATCTTTTAAGGTACATGTACATCGTTCTAATTTTTAACAATTAATTTAGTTAAAATTTATATACTGCTTAAATAAGTAGACTAACCACTGTGAAATCACTATTATCTAGAATAATGAGGACAAAAAACGTTCCTAACCTCTTTGAACATCATAATATGTAAGTGGAGGATTCAATTATGCAATAAAACAATATCGTCATGTTTTTTAATTTCTCTCAAAATTTGTAGGTTAACCCCTACGAAATATTGAGTTTTTCGTTAAATGCTCTATATACAAAATCTTATACTCTTTAGTGTTGTTAAAAATTATTTAACCACATTCTACATTTGCATTAATGTATTCTAAAGTATCTTTTAAGGTACATGTACATCATTCTAATTTTTAACAATTAATTTAGTTTAAATTCATATACTTCTTAAATAAGTAGACTAACCACTGTGAAATCACTATTATCTAGAGAAACGAGGACAACAAACATTCCAAACCTCTTTGACCATCATAATATGTAAGTGGAGGATTCAATTATGCAATAAAACAATATCGTCATATTTTTTGAATTTCTCTCAAAATTTGTAGGTTAACCCCTACGAAATATTGAGTTTTTCGTTAAATGCTCTATATACAAAATCTTATACTCTTTAGTGTTGTTTAAAATTATTTAACCACATTCTACATTTGCATTAATGTATTCTAAACTATCTTTTAAGGTACATGTACATCATTCTAATTTTTAACAATTAATTTAGTTTAAATTCATATACTGCTTAAATAAGTAGACTAACCACTGTGAAATCACTATTATCTAGAGAAACGAGGACAACAAACATTCCAAACCTCTTTGACCATCATAATATGTAAGTGGAGGATTCAATTATGCAATAAAACAATATCGTCATATTTTTTGAATTTCTCTCAAAATTTGTAGGTTAACCCCTACGAAATATTGAGTTTTTCGTTAAATGCTCTATATACAAAATCTTATACTCTTTAGTGTTGTTTAAAATTATTTAACCACATTCTACATTTGCATTAATGTATTCTAAACTATCTTTTAAGGTACATGTACATCATTCTAATTTTTAACAATTAATTTAGTTTAAATTCATATACTTCTTAAATAAGTAGACTAACCACTGTGAAATCACTATTATCTAGAGAAACGAGGACAACAAACATTCCAAACCTCTTTGACCATCATAATATGTAAGTGGAGGATTCAATTATGCAATAAAACAATATCGTCATATTTTTTGAATTTCTCTCAAAATTTGTAGGTTAACCCCTACGAAATATTGAGTTTTTCGTTAAATGCTCTATATACAAAATCTTATACTCTTTAGTGTTGTTTAAAATTATTTAACCACATTCTACATTTGCATTAATGTATTCTAAACTATCTTTTAAGGTACATGTACATCATTCTAATTTTTAACAATTAATTTAGTTTAAATTCATATACTGCTTAAATAAGTAGACTAACCACTGTGAAATCACTATTATCTAGAGAAACGAGGACAACAAACATTCCAAACCTCTTTGACCATCATAATATGTAAGTGGAGGATTCAATTATGCAATAAAACAATATCGTCATATTTTTTGAATTTCTCTCAAAATTTGTAGGTTAACCCCTACGAAATATTGAGTTTTTCGTTAAATGCTCTATATACAAAATCTTATACTCTTTAGTGTTGTTTAAAATTATTTAACCACATTCTACATTTGCATTAATGTATTCTAAACTATCTTTTAAGGTACATGTACATCATTCTAATTTTTAACAATTAATTTAGTTTAAATTCATATACTTCTTAAATAAGTAGACTAACCACTGTGAAATCACTATTATCTAGAGAAACGAGGACAACAAACATTCCAAACCTCTTTGACCATCATAATATGTAAGTGGAGGATTCAATTATGCAATAAAACAATATCGTCATATTTTTTGAATTTCTCTCAAAATTTGTAGGTTAACCCCTACGAAATATTGAGTTTTTCGTTAAATGCTCTATATACAAAATCTTATACTCTTTAGTGTTGTTTAAAATTATTTAACCACATTCTACATTTGCATTAATGTATTCTAAACTATCTTTTAAGGTACATGTACATCATTCTAATTTTTAACAATTAATTTAGTTTAAATTCATATACTTCTTAAATAAGTAGACTAACCACTGTGAAATCACTATTATCTAGAGAAACGAGGACAACAAACATTCCAAACCTCTTTGACCATCATAATATGTAAGTGGAGGATTCAATTATGCAATAAAACAATATCGTCATATTTTTTGAATTTCTCTCAAAATTTGTAGGTTAACCCCTACGAAATATTGAGTTTTTCGTTAAATGCTCTATATACAAAATCTTATACTCTTTAGTGTTGTTTAAAATTATTTAACCACATTCTACATTTGCATTAATGTATTCTAAACTATCTTTTAAGGTACATGTACATCATTCTAATTTTTAACAATTAATTTAGTTTAAATTCATATACTGCTTAAATAAGTAGACTAACCACTGTGAAATCACTATTATCTAGAGAAACGAGGACAACAAACATTCCAAACCTCTTTGACCATCATAATATGTAAGTGGAGGATTCAATTATGCAATAAAACAATATCGTCATATTTTTTGAATTTCTCTCAAAATTTGTAGGTTAACCCCTACGAAATATTGAGTTTTTCGTTAAATGCTCTATATACAAAATCTTATACTCTTTAGTGTTGTTTAAAATTATTTAACCACATTCTACATTTGCATTAATGTATTCTAAACTATCTTTTAAGGTACATGTACATCATTCTAATTTTTAACAATTAATTTAGTTTAAATTCATATACTTCTTAAATAAGTAGACTAACCACTGTGAAATCACTATTATCTAGAGAAACGAGGACAACAAACATTCCAAACCTCTTTGACCATCATAATATGTAAGTGGAGGATTCAATTATGCAATAAAACAATATCGTCATATTTTTTGAATTTCTCTCAAAATTTGTAGGTTAACCCCTACGAAATATTGAGTTTTTCGTTAAATGCTCTATATACAAAATCTTATACTCTTTAGTGTTGTTTAAAATTATTTAACCACATTCTACATTTGCATTAATGTATTCTAAACTATCTTTTAAGGTACATGTACATCATTCTAATTTTTAACAATTAATTTAGTTTAAATTCATATACTTCTTAAATAAGTAGACTAACCACTGTGAAATCACTATTATCTAGAGAAACGAGGACAACAAACATTCCAAACCTCTTTGACCATCATAATATGTAAGTGGAGGATTCAATTATGCAATAAAACAATATCGTCATATTTTTTGAATTTCTCTCAAAATTTGTAGGTTAACCCCTACGAAATATTGAGTTTTTCGTTAAATGCTCTATATACAAAATCTTATACTCTTTAGTGTGGTTTAAAATTATTTAACCACATTCTACATTTGCATTAATGTATTCTAAACTATCTTTTAAGGTACATGTACATCATTCTAATTTTTAACAATTAATTTAGTTTAAATTCATATACTTCTTAAATAAGTAGACTAACCACTGTGAAATCACTATTATCTAGAGAAACGAGGACAACAAACATTCCAAACCTCTTTGACCATCATAATATGTAAGTGGAGGATTCAATTATGCAATAAAACAATATCGTCATATTTTTTGAATTTCTCTCAAAATTTGTAGGTTAACCCCTACGAAATATTGAGTTTTTCGTTAAATGCTCTATATACAAAATCTTATACTCTTTAGTGTTGTTTAAAATTATTTAACCACATTCTACATTTGCATTAATGTATTCTAAACTATCTTTTAAGGTACATGTACATCATTCTAATTTTTAACAATTAATTTAGTTTAAATTCATATACTTCTTAAATAAGTAGACTAACCACTGTGAAATCACTATTATCTAGAGAAACGAGGACAACAAACATTCCAAACCTCTTTGACCATCATAATATGTAAGTGGAGGATTCAATTATGCAATAAAACAATATCGTCATATTTTTTGAATTTCTCTCAAAATTTGTAGGTTAACCCCTACGAAATATTGAGTTTTTCGTTAAATGCTCTATATACAAAATCTTATACTCTTTAGTGTTGTTTAAAATTATTTAACCACATTCTACATTTGCATTAATGTATTCTAAACTATCTTTTAAGGTACATGTACATCATTCTAATTTTTAACAATTAATTTAGTTTAAATTCATATACTTCTTAAATAAGTAGACTAACCACTGTGAAATCACTATTATCTAGAGAAACGAGGACAACAAACATTCCAAACCTCTTTGACCATCATAATATGTAAGTGGAGGATTCAATTATGCAATAAAACAATATCGTCATATTTTTTGAATTTCTCTCAAAATTTGTAGGTTAACCCCTACGAAATATTGAGTTTTTCGTTAAATGCTCTATATACAAAATCTTATACTCTTTAGTGTTGTTTAAAATTATTTAACCACATTCTACATTTGCATTAATGTATTCTAAACTATCTTTTAAGGTACATGTACATCATTCTAATTTTTAACAATTAATTTAGTTTAAATTCATATACTTCTTAAATAAGTAGACTAACCACTGTGAAATCACTATTATCTAGAGAAACGAGGACAACAAACATTCCAAACCTCTTTGACCATCATAATATGTAAGTGGAGGATTCAATTATGCAATAAAACAATATCGTCATATTTTTTGAATTTCTCTCAAAATTTGTAGGTTAACCCCTACGAAATATTGAGTTTTTCGTTAAATGCTCTATATACAAAATCTTATACTCTTTAGTGTTGTTTAAAATTATTTAACCACATTCTACATTTGCATTAATGTATTCTAAACTATCTTTTAAGGTACATGTACATCATTCTAATTTTTAACAATTAATTTAGTTTAAATTCATATACTTCTTAAATAAGTAGACTAACCACTGTGAAATCACTATTATCTAGAGAAACGAGGACAACAAACATTCCAAACCTCTTTGACCATCATAATATGTAAGTGGAGGATTCAATTATGCAATAAAACAATATCGTCATATTTTTTGAATTTCTCTCAAAATTTGTAGGTTAACCCCTACGAAATATTGAGTTTTTCGTTAAATGCTCTATATACAAAATCTTATACTCTTTAGTGTTGTTTAAAATTATTTAACCACATTCTACATTTGCATTAATGTATTCTAAACTATCTTTTAAGGTACATGTACATCATTCTAATTTTTAACAATTAATTTAGTTTAAATTCATATACTTCTTAAATAAGTAGACTAACCACTGTGAAATCACTATTATCTAGAGAAACGAGGACAACAAACATTCCAAACCTCTTTGACCATCATAATATGTAAGTGGAGGATTCAATTATGCAATAAAACAATATCGTCATATTTTTTGAATTTCTCTCAAAATTTGTAGGTTAACCCCTACGAAATATTGAGTTTTTCGTTAAATGCTCTATATACAAAATCTTATACTCTTTAGTGTTGTTTAAAATTATTTAACCACATTCTACATTTGCATTAATGTATTCTAAACTATCTTTTAAGGTACATGTACATCATTCTAATTTTTAACAATTAATTTAGTTTAAATTCATATACTTCTTAAATAAGTAGACTAACCACTGTGAAATCACTATTATCTAGAGAAACGAGGACAACAAACATTCCAAACCTCTTTGACCATCATAATATGTAAGTGGAGGATTCAATTATGCAATAAAACAATATCGTCATATTTTTTGAATTTCTCTCAAAATTTGTAGGTTAACCCCTACGAAATATTGAGTTTTTCGTTAAATGCTCTATATACAAAATCTTATACTCTTTAGTGTTGTTTAAAATTATTTAACCACATTCTACATTTGCATTAATGTATTCTAAACTATCTTTTAAGGTACATGTACATCATTCTAATTTTTAACAATTAATTTAGTTTAAATTCATATACTTCTTAAATAAGTAGACTAACCACTGTGAAATCACTATTATCTAGAGAAACGAGGACAACAAACATTCCAAACCTCTTTGACCATCATAATATGTAAGTGGAGGATTCAATTATGCAATAAAACAATATCGTCATATTTTTTGAATTTCTCTCAAAATTTGTAGGTTAACCCCTACGAAATATTGAGTTTTTCGTTAAATGCTCTATATACAAAATCTTATACTCTTTAGTGTTGTTTAAAATTATTTAACCACATTCTACATTTGCATTAATGTATTCTAAACTATCTTTTAAGGTACATGTACATCATTCTAATTTTTAACAATTAATTTAGTTTAAATTCATATACTTCTTAAATAAGTAGACTAACCACTGTGAAATCACTATTATCTAGAGAAACGAGGACAACAAACATTCCAAACCTCTTTGACCATCATAATATGTAAGTGGAGGATTCAATTATGCAATAAAACAATATCGTCATATTTTTTGAATTTCTCTCAAAATTTGTAGGTTAACCCCTACGAAATATTGAGTTTTTCGTTAAATGCTCTATATACAAAATCTTATACTCTTTAGTGTTGTTTAAAATTATTTAACCACATTCTACATTTGCATTAATGTATTCTAAACTATCTTTTAAGGTACATGTACATCATTCTAATTTTTAACAATTAATTTAGTTTAAATTCATATACTTCTTAAATAAGTAGACTAACCACTGTGAAATCACTATTATCTAGAGAAACGAGGACAACAAACATTCCAAACCTCTTTGACCATCATAATATGTAAGTGGAGGATTCAATTATGCAATAAAACAATATCGTCATATTTTTTGAATTTCTCTCAAAATTTGTAGGTTAACCCCTACGAAATATTGAGTTTTTCGTTAAATGCTCTATATACAAAATCTTATACTCTTTAGTGTTGTTTAAAATTATTTAACCACATTCTACATTTGCATTAATGTATTCTAAACTATCTTTTAAGGTACATGTACATCATTCTAATTTTTAACAATTAATTTAGTTTAAATTCATATACTTCTTAAATAAGTAGACTAACCACTGTGAAATCACTATTATCTAGAGAAACGAGGACAACAAACATTCCAAACCTCTTTGACCATCATAATATGTAAGTGGAGGATTCAATTATGCAATAAAACAATATCGTCATATTTTTTGAATTTCTCTCAAAATTTGTAGGTTAACCCCTACGAAATATTGAGTTTTTCGTTAAATGCTCTATATACAAAATCTTATACTCTTTAGTGTTGTTTAAAATTATTTAACCACATTCTACATTTGCATTAATGTATTCTAAACTATCTTTTAAGGTACATGTACATCATTCTAATTTTTAACAATTAATTTAGTTTAAATTCATATACTTCTTAAATAAGTAGACTAACCACTGTGAAATCACTATTATCTAGAGAAACGAGGACAACAAACATTCCAAACCTCTTTGACCATCATAATATGTAAGTGGAGGATTCAATTATGCAATAAAACAATATCGTCATATTTTTTGAATTTCTCTCAAAATTTGTAGGTTAACCCCTACGAAATATTGAGTTTTTCGTTAAATGCTCTATATACAAAATCTTATACTCTTTAGTGTTGTTTAAAATTATTTAACCACATTCTACATTTGCATTAATGTATTCTAAACTATCTTTTAAGGTACATGTACATCATTCTAATTTTTAACAATTAATTTAGTTTAAATTCATATACTTCTTAAATAAGTAGACTAACCACTGTGAAATCACTATTATCTAGAGAAACGAGGACAACAAACATTCCAAACCTCTTTGACCATCATAATATGTAAGTGGAGGATTCAATTATGCAATAAAACAATATCGTCATATTTTTTGAATTTCTCTCAAAATTTGTAGGTTAACCCCTACGAAATATTGAGTTTTTCGTTAAATGCTCTATATACAAAATCTTATACTCTTTAGTGTTGTTTAAAATTATTTAACCACATTCTACATTTGCATTAATGTATTCTAAACTATCTTTTAAGGTACATGTACATCATTCTAATTTTTAACAATTAATTTAGTTTAAATTCATATACTTCTTAAATAAGTAGACTAACCACTGTGAAATCACTATTATCTAGAGAAACGAGGACAACAAACATTCCAAACCTCTTTGACCATCATAATATGTAAGTGGAGGATTCAATTATGCAATAAAACAATATCGTCATATTTTTTGAATTTCTCTCAAAATTTGTAGGTTAACCCCTACGAAATATTGAGTTTTTCGTTAAATGCTCTATATACAAAATCTTATACTCTTTAGTGTTGTTTAAAATTATTTAACCACATTCTACATTTGCATTAATGTATTCTAAACTATCTTTTAAGGTACATGTACATCATTCTAATTTTTAACAATTAATTTAGTTTAAATTCATATACTTCTTAAATAAGTAGACTAACCACTGTGAAATCACTATTATCTAGAGAAACGAGGACAACAAACATTCCAAACCTCTTTGACCATCATAATATGTAAGTGGAGGATTCAATTATGCAATAAAACAATATCGTCATATTTTTTGAATTTCTCTCAAAATTTGTAGGTTAACCCCTACGAAATATTGAGTTTTTCGTTAAATGCTCTATATACAAAATCTTATACTCTTTAGTGTTGTTTAAAATTATTTAACCACATTCTACATTTGCATTAATGTATTCTAAACTATCTTTTAAGGTACATGTACATCATTCTAATTTTTAACAATTAATTTAGTTTAAATTCATATACTTCTTAAATAAGTAGACTAACCACTGTGAAATCACTATTATCTAGAGAAACGAGGACAACAAACATTCCAAACCTCTTTGACCATCATAATATGTAAGTGGAGGATTCAATTATGCAATAAAACAATATCGTCATATTTTTTGAATTTCTCTCAAAATTTGTAGGTTAACCCCTACGAAATATTGAGTTTTTCGTTAAATGCTCTATATACAAAATCTTATACTCTTTAGTGTTGTTTAAAATTATTTAACCACATTCTACATTTGCATTAATGTATTCTAAACTATCTTTTAAGGTACATGTACATCATTCTAATTTTTAACAATTAATTTAGTTTAAATTCATATACTTCTTAAATAAGTAGACTAACCACTGTGAAATCACTATTATCTAGAGAAACGAGGACAACAAACATTCCAAACCTCTTTGACCATCATAATATGTAAGTGGAGGATTCAATTATGCAATAAAACAATATCGTCATATTTTTTGAATTTCTCTCAAAATTTGTAGGTTAACCCCTACGAAATATTGAGTTTTTCGTTAAATGCTCTATATACAAAATCTTATACTCTTTAGTGTTGTTTAAAATTATTTAACCACATTCTACATTTGCATTAATGTATTCTAAACTATCTTTTAAGGTACATGTACATCATTCTAATTTTTAACAATTAATTTAGTTTAAATTCATATACTTCTTAAATAAGTAGACTAACCACTGTGAAATCACTATTATCTAGAGAAACGAGGACAACAAACATTCCAAACCTCTTTGACCATCATAATATGTAAGTGGAGGATTCAATTATGCAATAAAACAATATCGTCATATTTTTTGAATTTCTCTCAAAATTTGTAGGTTAACCCCTACGAAATATTGAGTTTTTCGTTAAATGCTCTATATACAAAATCTTATACTCTTTAGTGTTGTTTAAAATTATTTAACCACATTCTACATTTGCATTAATGTATTCTAAACTATCTTTTAAGGTACATGTACATCATTCTAATTTTTAACAATTAATTTAGTTTAAATTCATATACTTCTTAAATAAGTAGACTAACCACTGTGAAATCACTATTATCTAGAGAAACGAGGACAACAAACATTCCAAACCTCTTTGACCATCATAATATGTAAGTGGAGGATTCAATTATGCAATAAAACAATATCGTCATATTTTTTGAATTTCTCTCAAAATTTGTAGGTTAACCCCTACGAAATATTGAGTTTTTCGTTAAATGCTCTATATACAAAATCTTATACTCTTTAGTGTTGTTTAAAATTATTTAACCACATTCTACATTTGCATTAATGTATTCTAAACTATCTTTTAAGGTACATGTACATCATTCTAATTTTTAACAATTAATTTAGTTTAAATTCATATACTTCTTAAATAAGTAGACTAACCACTGTGAAATCACTATTATCTAGAGAAACGAGGACAACAAACATTCCAAACCTCTTTGACCATCATAATATGTAAGTGGAGGATTCAATTATGCAATAAAACAATATCGTCATATTTTTTGAATTTCTCTCAAAATTTGTAGGTTAACCCCTACGAAATATTGAGTTTTTCGTTAAATGCTCTATATACAAAATCTTATACTCTTTAGTGTTGTTTAAAATTATTTAACCACATTCTACATTTGCATTAATGTATTCTAAACTATCTTTTAAGGTACATGTACATCATTCTAATTTTTAACAATTAATTTAGTTTAAATTCATATACTTCTTAAATAAGTAGACTAACCACTGTGAAATCACTATTATCTAGAGAAACGAGGACAACAAACATTCCAAACCTCTTTGACCATCATAATATGTAAGTGGAGGATTCAATTATGCAATAAAACAATATCGTCATATTTTTTGAATTTCTCTCAAAATTTGTAGGTTAACCCCTACGAAATATTGAGTTTTTCGTTAAATGCTCTATATACAAAATCTTATACTCTTTAGTGTTGTTTAAAATTATTTAACCACATTCTACATTTGCATTAATGTATTCTAAACTATCTTTTAAGGTACATGTACATCATTCTAATTTTTAACAATTAATTTAGTTTAAATTCATATACTGCTTAAATAAGTAGACTAACCACTGTGAAATCACTATTATCTAGAGAAACGAGGACAACAAACATTCCAAACCTCTTTGACCATCATAATATGTAAGTGGAGGATTCAATTATGCAATAAAACAATATCGTCATATTTTTTGAATTTCTCTCAAAATTTGTAGGTTAACCCCTACGAAATATTGAGTTTTTCGTTAAATGCTCTATATACAAAATCTTATACTCTTTAGTGTTGTTTAAAATTATTTAACCACATTCTACATTTGCATTAATGTATTCTAAACTATCTTTTAAGGTACATGTACATCATTCTAATTTTTAACAATTAATTTAGTTTAAATTCATATACTTCTTAAATAAGTAGACTAACCACTGTGAAATCACTATTATCTAGAGAAACGAGGACAACAAACATTCCAAACCTCTTTGACCATCATAATATGTAAGTGGAGGATTCAATTATGCAATAAAACAATATCGTCATATTTTTTGAATTTCTCTCAAAATTTGTAGGTTAACCCCTACGAAATATTGAGTTTTTCGTTAAATGCTCTATATACAAAATCTTATACTCTTTAGTGTTGTTTAAAATTATTTAACCACATTCTACATTTGCATTAATGTATTCTAAACTATCTTTTAAGGTACATGTACATCATTCTAATTTTTAACAATTAATTTAGTTTAAATTCATATACTTCTTAAATAAGTAGACTAACCACTGTGAAATCACTATTATCTAGAGAAACGAGGACAACAAACATTCCAAACCTCTTTGACCATCATAATATGTAAGTGGAGGATTCAATTATGCAATAAAACAATATCGTCATATTTTTTGAATTTCTCTCAAAATTTGTAGGTTAACCCCTACGAAATATTGAGTTTTTCGTTAAATGCTCTATATACAAAATCTTATACTCTTTAGTGTTGTTTAAAATTATTTAACCACATTCTACATTTGCATTAATGTATTCTAAACTATCTTTTAAGGTACATGTACATCATTCTAATTTTTAACAATTAATTTAGTTTAAATTCATATACTTCTTAAATAAGTAGACTAACCACTGTGAAATCACTATTATCTAGAGAAACGAGGACAACAAACATTCCAAACCTCTTTGACCATCATAATATGTAAGTGGAGGATTCAATTATGCAATAAAACAATATCGTCATATTTTTTGAATTTCTCTCAAAATTTGTAGGTTAACCCCTACGAAATATTGAGTTTTTCGTTAAATGCTCTATATACAAAATCTTATACTCTTTAGTGTTGTTTAAAATTATTTAACCACATTCTACATTTGCATTAATGTATTCTAAACTATCTTTTAAGGTACATGTACATCATTCTAATTTTTAACAATTAATTTAGTTTAAATTCATATACTTCTTAAATAAGTAGACTAACCACTGTGAAATCACTATTATCTAGAGAAACGAGGACAACAAACATTCCAAACCTCTTTGACCATCATAATATGTAAGTGGAGGATTCAATTATGCAATAAAACAATATCGTCATATTTTTTGAATTTCTCTCAAAATTTGTAGGTTAACCCCTACGAAATATTGAGTTTTTCGTTAAATGCTCTATATACAAAATCTTATACTCTTTAGTGTTGTTTAAAATTATTTAACCACATTCTACATTTGCATTAATGTATTCTAAACTATCTTTTAAGGTACATGTACATCATTCTAATTTTTAACAATTAATTTAGTTTAAATTCATATACTTCTTAAATAAGTAGACTAACCACTGTGAAATCACTATTATCTAGAGAAACGAGGACAACAAACATTCCAAACCTCTTTGACCATCATAATATGTAAGTGGAGGATTCAATTATGCAATAAAACAATATCGTCATATTTTTTGAATTTCTCTCAAAATTTGTAGGTTAACCCCTACGAAATATTGAGTTTTTCGTTAAATGCTCTATATACAAAATCTTATACTCTTTAGTGTTGTTTAAAATTATTTAACCACATTCTACATTTGCATTAATGTATTCTAAACTATCTTTTAAGGTACATGTACATCATTCTAATTTTTAACAATTAATTTAGTTTAAATTCATATACTGCTTAAATAAGTAGACTAACCACTGTGAAATCACTATTATCTAGAGAAACGAGGACAACAAACATTCCAAACCTCTTTGACCATCATAATATGTAAGTGGAGGATTCAATTATGCAATAAAACAATATCGTCATATTTTTTGAATTTCTCTCAAAATTTGTAGGTTAACCCCTACGAAATATTGAGTTTTTCGTTAAATGCTCTATATACAAAATCTTATACTCTTTAGTGTTGTTTAAAATTATTTAACCACATTCTACATTTGCATTAATGTATTCTAAACTATCTTTTAAGGTACATGTACATCATTCTAATTTTTAACAATTAATTTAGTTTAAATTCATATACTTCTTAAATAAGTAGACTAACCACTGTGAAATCACTATTATCTAGAGAAACGAGGACAACAAACATTCCAAACCTCTTTGACCATCATAATATGTAAGTGGAGGATTCAATTATGCAATAAAACAATATCGTCATATTTTTTGAATTTCTCTCAAAATTTGTAGGTTAACCCCTACGAAATATTGAGTTTTTCGTTAAATGCTCTATATACAAAATCTTATACTCTTTAGTGTTGTTTAAAATTATTTAACCACATTCTACATTTGCATTAATGTATTCTAAACTATCTTTTAAGGTACATGTACATCATTCTAATTTTTAACAATTAATTTAGTTTAAATTCATATACTTCTTAAATAAGTAGACTAACCACTGTGAAATCACTATTATCTAGAGAAACGAGGACAACAAACATTCCAAACCTCTTTGACCATCATAATATGTAAGTGGAGGATTCAATTATGCAATAAAACAATATCGTCATATTTTTTGAATTTCTCTCAAAATTTGTAGGTTAACCCCTACGAAATATTGAGTTTTTCGTTAAATGCTCTATATACAAAATCTTATACTCTTTAGTGTTGTTTAAAATTATTTAACCACATTCTACATTTGCATTAATGTATTCTAAACTATCTTTTAAGGTACATGTACATCATTCTAATTTTTAACAATTAATTTAGTTTAAATTCATATACTTCTTAAATAAGTAGACTAACCACTGTGAAATCACTATTATCTAGAGAAACGAGGACAACAAACATTCCAAACCTCTTTGACCATCATAATATGTAAGTGGAGGATTCAATTATGCAATAAAACAATATCGTCATATTTTTTGAATTTCTCTCAAAATTTGTAGGTTAACCCCTACGAAATATTGAGTTTTTCGTTAAATGCTCTATATACAAAATCTTATACTCTTTAGTGTTGTTTAAAATTATTTAACCACATTCTACATTGCATTAATGTATTCTAAACTATCTTTTTAAGGTACATGTACATCATTCTAATTTTTAACTAATTAATTAGTTTAAATTCATATACTTCTTAAATAAGTAGACTAACCACTGTGAAATCACTATTATCTAGAGAAACGAGGACAACAAAATTCCAACCTCTTTGCACTATCCATAATAGTACGTGTGGATGATTCAATATGCAATTAAAACAATAATCGTCATATGTTTTGCATTTCTTTCTCAAAATTTGTAGTGTTAACCCCTACGAAATATTGATGTTTTTTCGTTTTAAATGCTTCTATATACACAAATTCTTCTACTCTTTAGTGTGGTTGTTAAAATTATTTAACCACATTCTACATTTGCATTAATGTATTCTATAACTCTCTTTTAAGGTAACCTGTTTACATCATTCTTAATTTTTAACTAATTAATTTAGTTTAAATTCATATTCACTTCTTAACTAAGTAGGACTAACCACTGTGAAATCCACATCTTATCTAGAGCTAAACGAGGACAACAACATTTAGACTAAATTAATTGTTAAACATTAGAATGATGTACATTTAATTTGAAAGGTTGTTTAGAATACATTAATAAGAATATAGAATATGGTTAAATACTTTTAAACAACACTAAAAGTATAAGCTTCAATATATAGCAATTAACGAAAAACTCAATATTTTCGTAGGGATTAACCCACAAATTTGAGTGAAATTAAAAAAACATGACAATATTGTTTTATTGCTAATTTGCATCCTCCACATTCATATTATGAAGGTCAAAGAGGTTAGGAACCTTTGTTGTCTCTGTTTCTCTAGATAATAGTGATTTTATAGTGGTTAGTCAACTTATTTAAGCAGTATATGAATTTACTAAATTAATTGTTACAAATTAGAATGATGTACATGTACAATGAAAGTGGTTTAGAATACATTAATACAAATGTAAGAATGTGGTTAAATACTTTTAAACACTAAAAGTATAACTTCAATATATATAGCAATTAACGAAAGCTCAATATTTTCGTAGGGGTTAACCACAAATTTTGAGTGAAACTAAAAAAATATGACAATATTGTTTTATTGCAAAGTTACATCCTCCACTTACATATTATGATGGTCAAAGAAGTTAGGAACCTTTGTTGTCTCTGTTTCTCTAGATAATAGTGATTTTATAGTGGTTAGTCCCTTATTTAAGCAGTATAAAAATTTAGATTAAATTAACTGTTAGAAAGTAGAATTTTGATATGTACCTTGAAATATTTTAGAATACATTAATACAAATGTAAAATATGTTCAATATTTTTAAACAACACTAAAGAGTAGATTCATATATAGAGCATTTAACGAAAAACTCAATATTTTCGTAGGGGTTAACCTACAAATTTTGAGTGATTAAAAAAATATGACAATATTTTATTGCAAATTTGCATCCTCCACTTACATATTATGAGCTCAAAGAGGTTGGAACCTTTGCTGTCTCTGTTTCTCTAGATAATAGTGATTTTATAGTGGTTAGTCCACTTATTTAAGCAGTAAATCTGGAATTTTATACTAAATTAATTGTTACAAATTAGAGTGATGTACATGTACCTTGAAATGTGGTTTAGAATACATTATACGAATAATAGAATTTGTTTAAAATATTTTTAAACAACACTAAAAGTATAAGCATGCAATATTATATAGCATTAAAGAAAAACTTCAATATTTTCGTAGGGGTTAACCCACAAATTGGTGAGTGTCTATTAAAAAAATATGACAATATTGTTTTAATACAAATTTGCATCATCCACTTACATATTATGAGCTCAAGAGGTTAGGAACCTTTGTTGTCTCTGTTTCTTTTGAGAATAATGATTTATATAGTGGTTAGTCCACTTATTTAAGCGTATATGAATTTAGACTACATTAATTGTTAAAAAATTAGAATGATGTACATGTACATGAATGTTGGTTTAAAAGTACGTTTATACAAATGTAGAATGTGGTTAACTACTTTTAATAACAACACTAAAAGTATAAGCTTCAATATATAACATTTAACGAAAAACTCATATTTTCGTAGAGGGTTAACCAACAAATTTGAGTGAATTAAAAAAATATGAAAATATTGTTTTAATTGCAAAGTTGCTCCTCCACATTCTATTATGATGGTCAAGAGGTTATGAACCTTTGTTGTCTCCGTTCTCTAGATAATAGTGATTTTATAGTAGTTAGTCCACTTATTTAAGCAGTATATGAATTTTGACCTAAATTAATTGTTAAAAATTAGAATGATGTGTATGTATTATGAAAGGTGGTTTAGAATACATTAATATGAATGTAGAATGTGATTAAATATTTTAAACAACACTAAAAGTATAAGCTTCAATATATATAGCAATTACCGAAAAACTCAATATTTTCGTAGGGGTTAACCAACAAATTTTGAGTGAAATTAAAAAAAATATGAAAATATTGTTTTATTGCAAAGTTGCATCCTCCACATTCATATTATGATGGTCAAAGAGGTTAGGAGACCTTTGTTGTCTCCGTTTCTCTAGATAATAGTGATTTTATAGTAGTTAGTCCAATTATTTAAACAGTATATGAATTTTGACTAAATTAATTGTTAAAAATTAGAATGATGTGTATGTATTATGAAAGGTGGTTTAGAATACTTTAATATGAATGTAGAATGTGGTTAAATATTTTTAAACAACACTAAAGTATAAGCTTCAATATATATAGCAATTACGAAAAACTCAATATTTTCGTAGGGGTTAACCAACAAATTTTGAGTGAAATTAAAAAATATGACAATATTGTTTTATTGCCAAAGTTGCATCCTCCACATTCATATTATGATGGTCAAGAGGTTAGGAACCTTTGTTGTCTCTGTTTCTCTAGATAATAGTGATTTTATAGTGGTTAGTCCACTTATTTAAGCAGTATATGAATTTTGACTAAATTAATTGTTAAAAATTAGAATGATGTGTATGTATTATGAAAGGTGGTTTATAATACATTAATATGAATGTAGAATGTGGTTAAATATTTTTAAAACAACACTAAAAGTATAAAGCTTCAATATATATAGCAATTACCGAAAAACCCAATATTTTCGTAGGGGTTAACCAACAAATTTTGAGTGAAATTAAAAAAATATGAAAATATTGTTTTATTGCAAATTTGCATCCTCCACATTCATATTATGATGGTCAAAGAGGTTAGGAACCTTTGTTGTCTCTGTTTCTCTAGATAATAGTGATTTTATAGTGGTTAGTCCACTTATTTAAGCAGTATATGAATTTTGACTAAATTAATTGTTAAAAGTTAGAATGATGTGTATGTATTATGAAAGGTGGTTTAGAATACACTAATAAGAATGTAGAATATGGCTAAATATTTTTAAACAACACTAAAAGTATAAGCTTCAATATATATAGCAATTAACGAATAACTCAATATTTTCGAAGGGGTTGTTAACTCACAAATTTGAGTGAAATTAAAAAACATGACAATATTGTTTTATTGAAAAGTTGCATCCTCCACATTCATATTATGATGGTCAAAGAGGTTAGTAACCTTTGTTGTCTCTGTTTCTCTAGATAATAGTGATTTTATAGTGGTTAGTCCACTTATTTAAGCAGTATATGAATTTATACTAAATTAATTGTTAAACATTAGAATGATGTACATTTAATTTGAAAGGTTGTTTAGAAAACATTAATAAGAATATAGAATATGGTTAAAGACTTTTAAACAACACTAAAAGTATAAGCTTCAATATATATAGCAATTAACGAAAAACTCAATATTTTCGTAGGGATTATCCCACAAATTTTGAGTGAAATTAAAAAAAACATGACAATATTGTTTTATTGCTAATTTGCATCCTCCACATTTATATTATGAAGGTCAAAGAGGTTAGGAACCTTTGTTGTCTCTGTTTCTCTAGATAATAGTGATTTTATAGTGGTTAGTCAACTTATTTAAGCAGTATATGAATTTATACTAAATTAATTGTTACAAATTAGAATGATGTACATGTACAATGAAAGTTGGTTTAGAATACATTAATACAATATAGAATGTGGTTAAATACTTTTAAACAATACTAAAAGTATAAACTTCAATATATAGCATTTAACGAAAAGCTCAATATTTTCGTAGGGGTTAACCTACAAATTTTGAGTGAAATTAAAAAATATGACAATATTGTTTTATTGCAAAGTTACATCCTCCACTTACATATTATGATGGTCAAAGAAGTTAGGAACCTTTGTTGTCTCCGTTTCTCTAGATAATAGTGATTTTATAGTGGTTAGTTCCCTTATCTAAGCAGTATAAGAATTTAGATTAAATTAACTGTTAGAAAGTAGAATTTTGTATATGTACCTTGAAATATATTTTTAGAATACATTAATACAAATGTAAATATGGTTCAATATTTTTAAAACAACACTAAAGAGTATAAGATTCACGTATATAGAGCATTTAACGAAAAACTCAATATTTTCATAGGGGTTAACCTACAAATTTTGAGTGATTTTAAAAAAATATGACAATATTATTTTATTGCAAATTTGCATCCTCCACTTACATATTATAAGCTAAAAGAGGTTGGGAACCTTTGCTGTCTCTGTTTCTCTAAATAATAGTGATTTTACAGTGGTTAGTTCACTTATTTAAGCAGTATATGAATTTAGACTAAACTTAATTGTTAAACATTAGAATGATGTACATGTACCTTGAAAGGGTGTCTAGAATACATTAATACGAATATAGAATTTGTTTAAATATTTTTAAACAACACTAAAAGTATAAGCTTCAATATATATAGCAATTAACGAAAAACTCAATATTTTCGTAGGGGTTAACCCACAAAATTTGACTGAAATTAAAAAACATGACAATATTGTTTTATTGCAAATTTGCATCCTCCACATTCATATTATGATGGTCAAAGAGGTTAGGAACCTTTGTTGTCTCTGTTTCTCTAGATAATAGTGATTTTATAGTGGTTAGTCCACTTATTTGAGCACTATATGAATTTAGACTAAATTAATTGTTATAAATTAGAGTGATGTACATGTACCTTGAAATGTTGTTTAGAATACATTAATATGAATGTAGAATGTGGTTAAATATTTTTAAACAACCCTAAAAGTATAAGCTTCAATATATATAGCAATTAACGAAAAACTCAATAATTTCGTAGGGATTAACCCACAAATTTTGAGTGAAATTAAAAAAACATGACAATATTGTTTTATTGCTAATTTGCATCCTCCACATTCATATAATGATGGTCAAAGAGGCTAGGAACCTTTGTTGTCTCTGTTTCTCTGGATAATAGTGATTTTATAGTGGTTAGTCCACTTATTTAAGCACTATATGAATTTAGACTAAATTAATTGTTAAAAATTAGAATGATATACATGTACCTTGAAAGGTGATTTAGAATACATTAATATGAATATAGAAAATTGTTAAATATTTTTAAACAACACGAAAAGTATAAGCTTCAATATATATAGCAATTAACGAAAAACTCAATATTTTCGTAGGGATTAACCCACAAATTTTGAGTGAAATTAAAAAAATATGACAATATTGTTTTATTGCAAAGTTGCTTCCTCCACATTCATATTATGATGGTCAAAGAGGTTAGAAAGCTTTGTTATCTCTGTTTCTCTAGATAATAGTGATTTTATAGTGGTTAGTCTACTTATTTAAGCAGTATATGAATTAGGACTAAATTAATTGTTACAAATTAGAATGATGTACATGTACCGTGAAATGTTGTTTAGAATACATTAATACGAATATAGAATTTGGTTAAATATTTTTAAACAACACTAAAACTATAAGGTTCAATATATATATCATTAAAGAAAAACTCAATATTTTCGTAGGGGTTAACTCACAAATTTTGAGTGATATTAAAAAAATATGACAATATTGTTTTATTGTAAATTTACATCCTCCATTACATATTACGAAGCTCAAAGAGGTTAGGAACCTTTGTTGTCTCTGTTTCTCTAAATAATAATGATTTTATAGTGGTTAGTCCACTTATTTCAGCAGTATATGAATTTAGACCTCATTAATTGTTAAAAAATAGAATGATGTACATGTACATTGAATGTTGGTTTAGAATACATTTATACAAATGTAGAATGTGGTTAACTACTTTTTAACAACACTAAAAGTATAAGCTTCAATATATAAAACATTTAACGAAAAACTCAATATTTTCGTAGGGGTTAACCAACAAATTTTGAGTGAAATTAAAAAAATATGACAATATTGTTTTATTGCAAAGTTGCATCCTCCACACTCATATTATGATGGTCAAAGAGGTTAGGAACCTTTGTTGTCTCCGTTTCTCTAGATAATAGTGATTTTATAGTGGTTAGTCCACTTATTTAAGCAGTATATGAATTTTGACTAAATTAATTGTTAAAAATTAGAATGATGTGTATGTATTATGAAAGGTGGTTTAGAATACATTAATATGAATGTAGAGTATGGTTAAATATTTTTAAACAACACTAAAAGTATAAGCTTCAATATATATAACAATTACCGAAAAACTCAATATTTTCGTAGGGGTTAACCAACAAATTTTGAGTGAAATTAAAAAAATATGAAAATATTGTTTTATTGCAAAGTTGCATCCTCCACATTCATATTATGATGGCCTAAGAGGTTTGGAACTTTTGTTGTCTCCGTTTCTCTAGATAATATTGATTTTATAGTGGTTAGTCCACTTATTTAAGCAGTATATGAATTTTGACTAAATTAATTGTTAAAAATTAGAATGATGTGTATGTATTATGAAATGTGGTTTAGAATAAATTAATATGAATGTAGAATGTGGTTAAATATTTTTAAACAACACTAAAACTATAAGCTTCAATATATATAGCAATTACCGAAAAACTCAATATTTTCGTAGGGGTTAACCCACAAATTTTGAGTGAACTTAAAAAAAACATGACAAGATTGTTTTATTGCAAAGTTGCATCCTCCACATTCATTTGTCTCTGTTTCTCTAGATAATAGTGATTTTATAGTGGTTAGTCCACTTATTTAAGCAGTATATGAATTTAGACTAAATTAATTGTTTAACATTAGAATGATGTACATGTACCTTGAAAGGGTGTTTAGAATGCATTAATAAGAATATAGAATATGGTTAAACATTTTTAAACAACACTAAAAGTATAAGCTTCAATATTTATAGCAATTAACGAAAAACTCAATATTTTCGTAGGGGTTAACCCACAAAATTTGACTGAAATTAAAAAAACATGACAATATTGTTTTATTGCAAATTTGCATCCTCCACATTCATATTATGATGGTCAAAGAGGTTAGGAACCTTTGTTGTCTCTGTTTCTCTAGATAATAGTTATTTTATAGTGGTTAGTCCACTTATTTAAGTAGTATATGAATTTAGACTAAATTAATTGTTACAAATTAGAGTGATGTACATGTACCTTGAAATGTGGTTTAGAATACATTAATACGAGTATCGAATATGGTTAAATATTTTTAAACAACACTAAAAGTATAAGCTTCAATATACATAGCAATTAACGAAAAACTCAATATTTTCGTAGGGTTAACCCACAAATTTTGAGTGAAATTAAAAAAAATGATAATATTGTTTTATTGCAAATTTACATCCTCCACATTCATATTATAATGGTCAAAGAGGTTAGGAACCTTTGTTGTCTCTGTTTCTCAAGATAATAGTGATTTTATAGTGGTTCGTCCACTTATTTAAGCAGTATATGAATTTAGACTAAATTAATTGTCAAAAATTAGAATGATGTACATGTACCTTGAAAGGTGATTTAGAATACATTAATAAGAATATAGAATATGGTTAAATATTTTTAAACAACACTAAAAGTATAAGCTTCAATATATATAGCAATTAACGAAAAACTCAATATTTTCGTAAGGGTTAACCCACAAATTTTGAGTGAAATTAAAAAAATATGACAATATTGTTTTATTGCAAAGTTGCATCCTCCACATTCATATTATGATGGTCAAAGAGGTTAGGAACCTTTGTTGTCTCTGTTTCTCTAGATTTAGTGATTTTTTAGTGGTTAGTCCACTCATTTAAGCAGTATATGACTTTAGACTAAATTAATTGTTAAACATTTGAATGATGTACATGTACCTTGAAAGGGTGTTTAGAATGCATTAATAAGAATATAGAATATGGTTAAACATTTTTAAACAACACCAAAAGTATAAGCTTCAATATATATAGCAATTAACGAAAAACTCAATATTTTCGTAGGGTTAACCCACAAATTTTGAGTGAAACTAAAAAAACATGACAATATTGTTTTATTACAAATTTGCATCCTCTACATTCATATTATTATGGTCAAAGAGGTTAGGAACCTTTGTTGTCTCTTTTTCTCTAGATAGTAGTGATTTTATAGTGGTTAGTCCACTTATTTAAACAGTATATGAATTTAGACTAAATTAATTGTTAAACATTATAATGATGTACATTTACCTTGAAAGGTGGTTTAGAATACATTAATAAGAATATAGAATATGGCTAAATATTTTTAAACAACACTAAAAGTATAAGCTTCAATATATATAGCAATTAACGAAAAACTCAATATTTTCGTAGGGGTTAATTCACAAATTTTGAGTGAAATTAAAAAAGCATGACAATATTGTTTTATTGTAAATTTGCATCTTCCACTTACATATTATGAAGCTCAAAGAGGTTAGGAACCTTTGTTGTCTCTGTTTCTCTAGATAATAGTGATTTTATAGTGGTTAGTCCACTTATTTAAGCAGTATATGAATTTAGACTAAATTAATTGTTACAAATTAGAATGATGTACATTTACCTTGAAAGGTGGTTTAAAATACATTAATACGAATATAGAATATGGTTAAATATTTTTGAACAACACTAAAAGTATAAGCTTCAATATATATAGCAATTAACGAAGAACTCAATATTTTCGTAGGGGTTAACCCACAAATTTTGAGTGAAATTAAAAAAAATGACAATATTGTTTTATTGCAAATTTGCATCCTCCACATTCATATTATGATGGTCAAAGAGGTTAGGAACCTTTGTTGTCTCTTTTTCTCTAGATAATATTGATTTTATAGTGGTTAGTCCACTTATTTAAGCAGTATATGAATTTAGACTAAATTAATTGTTAAAAATTAGAATGATGTACATGTACCTTGAAAGGTGATTTAGTATACATTAATAAGAATATAGAATATGGTTAAATATTTTTAAACAACACTAAAAGTCTAAGCTTCAATATATATAGCAATTAATGAAAAACTCAATATTTTCGTAGGGGTTAACCCACAAATTTTGAGTGAAATTAAAAAAACATGTCAATATTGTTTTATTGCAAAGTTGCATCCTCCACATTCATATTATGATGGTTAAAGAGGTTAGGAACCTTTGTTGTCTCTGTTTCTCTAGATAATAGTGATTTTATAGTGGTTAGTCCACTTATTTAAACAGTATATGAATTTAGACTAAATTAATTGTTAAAAATTAGAATAATGTACATGTACCTTGAAAGGTGATTTAAAATACATTAATAAGAATATAGAATATGGTTAAATATTTTTAAACAACACTAAAAGTATAAGCTTCAATATATATAGCAATTAATGAAAAACTCAATATTTTCGTAGGGGTTAACCCACAAATTTTGAGTGAAATTAAAAAAACATGACAATATTGTTTTATTGCAAAGTCGCATCCTCCACATTCATATTATGATGGTCAAAGAGGTTAGGAACCTTTGTTGTCTCTGTTTCTCTAGATAGTAGTGATTTTATAGTGGTTAGTCCACTTATTTAAACAGTATAAGAATTTAGACTAAATTAATTGTTAAACATTATAATGATGTACATTTACCTTGAAAGGTGGTTTAGAATACACTAATAAGAATGTAGAATATGGCTAAATATTTTTAAACAACACTAAAAGTATAAGCTTTAATATATATAGCAATTAACGAAAAACTCAATATTTTCGTAGGGGTTAACTCACAAATTTTGAGTGAAATTAAAAAAGCATGACAATATTGTTTTATTGCAAATTTGCATCCTCCACTTACATATTATGAAGCTTAAAGAGGTTAGGAACCTTTGTTGTCTCTGTTTCTCTAGATAATAGTGATTTTATAGTGGTTAGTCCACTTATTTAAGCAGTATATGAATTTAGACTAAATTAATTGTTAAAAATTAGAATAATGTGTATGTACTATGAAAGGTTGTTTTGAATACACTAATATGAATGTAGAATGTGGTTAAATATTTTTAAACAACCATATAAGTATAAGCTTCAATATATATATCAAGTAACGAAAAACTCAATAATTTCGTAGGGATTAACCCACAAATTTTGAGTGAAATTAAAAAAACATGACAATATTTTTTTATTGCAAATTTGCATCCTCCACATTCATATTATGATAGTCAAAGAGGTTAGAAACCTTTGTTGTCTCTGTTTCTCTAGATAATATTGATTTTATAGTGGTTAGTCCACTTATTTAAGCAGTATATAAATTTAGACTAAATTAATTGTTAAAAATTAGAATGATGTACATGTACCTTGAAAGGTGATTTAGAATAAATTTCTAAGAATATAGAATATGGTTAAATATTTTTAAACAACACTAAAAGTATAAGCTTCAATATGTATAGCAATTAATGAAAAACTCGATATTTTCATAGGGGTTAACCCACAAATTTTGAGTGAAATTAAAAAAATATGACAATATTGTTTTATTGAAAAGTTGCATCCTCCACATTCATATTATGATGGTCAAAGAGGTTAGGAACTTTTGTTGTCTCCGTTTCTCTAGATAATAGTGATTTTATAGTGGTTAGTCCACTTATTTAAGCAGTATATGAATTTTGACTAAATTAATTGTTAAAAATTAGAATGATGTTTATGTATTATGAAATGTGGTTTAGAATAAATTAATATGAATGTAGAATGTGGTTAAATATTTTTAAACAACACTAAAACTATAAGCTTCAATATATATAGCAATTACCGAAAAACTCAATATTTTCGTAGGGGTTAACCCACAAAATTTGACTGAAATTAAAAAAACATGACAATATTGTTTTATTGCAAATTTGCATCCTCCACATTCATATTATGATGGTCAAAGAGGTTAGGAACCTTTGTTGTCTCTGTTTCTCTAGATAATAGTTATTTTATAGTGGTTAGTCCACTTATTTAAGTAGTATATGAATTTAGACTAAATTAATTGTTACAAATTAGAGTGATGTACATGTACCTGGAAATGTGGTTTAGAATACATTAATACGAGTATCTAATATGGTTAAATATTTTTAAACAACACTAAAAGTATAAGCTTCAATATACATAGCAATTAACGAAAAACTCAATATTTTCGTAGGGTTAACCCACAAATTTTGAGTGAAATAAAAAAAATATGATAATATTGTTTTATTGCAAATTTACATCCTCCACATTCATATTATAATGGTCAAAGAGGTTAGGAACCTTTGTTGTCTCTGTTTCTCTAGATAATAGTGATTTTATAGTGGTTAGTCCACTTATTTAAGCAGTATATGAATTTAGACTAAATTAATTGTCAAAAATTAGAATGATGTACATGTACCTTGAAAGGTGATTTAGAATACATTAATAAGAATATAGAATATGGTTAAATATTTTTAAACAACACTAAAAGTATAAGCTTCAATATATATAGCAATTAACGAAAAACTCAATATTTTCGTAGGGGTTAACCCACAAATTTTGAGTGAAATTAAAAAAATATGACAATATTGTTTTATTGCAAAGTTGCATCCTCCACATTCATATTATGATGGTCAAAGAGGTTAGGAACCTTTGTTGTCTCTGTTTCTCTAGATTTAGTGATTTTTTAGTGGTTAGTCCACTCATTTAAGCAGTATATGAATTTAGACTAAATTAATTGTTAAACATTTGAATGATGTACATGTACCTTGAAAGGGTGTTTAGAATGCATTAATAAGAATATAGAATATGGTTAAACATTTTTAAACAACACCAAAAGTATAAGCTTCAATATATATAGCAATTAACGAAAAACTCAATATTTTCGTAGGGTTAACCCACAAATTTTGAGTGAAACTAAAAAAACATGACAATATTGTTTTATTACAAATTTGCATCCTCCACATTCATATTATGATGGTCAAAGAGGTTAGGAACCTTTGTTGTCTCTTTTTCTCTAGATAGTAGTGATTTTATAGTGGTTAGTCCACTTATTTAAGCAGTATATGAATTTAGACTAAATTAATTGTTAAACATTTTAATGATGTACATTTACCTTGAAAGGTGGTTTAGAATACATTAATAAGAATATAGAATATGGCTAAATATTTATAAACAACACTAAAAGTATAAGCTTCAATATATATAGCAATTAACGAAAAACTCAATATTTTCGTAGGGGTTAATTCACAAATTTTGAGTGAAATTAAAAAAGCATGACAATATTGTTTTATTGTAAATTTGCATCTTCCACTTACATATTATGAAGCTCAAAGAGGTTAGGAACCTTTGTTGTCTCTGTTTCTCTAGATAATAGTGATTTTATAGTGGTTAGTCCACTTATTTAAGCAGTATATGAATTTAGACTAAATTATTTGTTACAAATTAGAATGAGGTACATGTACCTTGAAAGGTGGTTTAGAATACATTAATACGAATATAGAATATGGTTAAATATTTTTGAACAACACTAAAAGTATAAGCTTCAATATATATAGCAATTAACGAAGAACTCAATATTTTCGTAGGGGTTAACCCACAAATTTTGAGTGAAATTAAAAAAAATGACAATATTGTTTTGTTGCAAATTTGCATCCTCCACATTCATATTATGATGGTCAAAGAGGTTAGGAACCTTTGTTGTCTCTTTTTCTCTAGATAATATTGATTTTATAGTGGTTAGTCCACTTATTTAAGCAGTATATGAATTTAGACTAAATTAATTGTTAAAAATTTGAATGATGTACATGTACCTTGAAAGGTGATTTAGTATATATTAATAAGAATATAGAATATGGTTAAATATTTTTAAACAACACTAAAAGTCTAAGCTTCAATATATATAGCAATTAATGAAAAACTCAATATTTTCGTAGGGGTTAACCCACAAATTTTGAGTGAAATTAAAAAAACATGTCAATATTGTTTTATTGCAAAGTTGCATCCTCCACATTCATATTATGATGGTTAAAGAGGTTAGGAACCTTTGTTGTCTCTGTTTCTCTAGATAATAGTGATTTTATAGTGGTTATTCCACTTATTTAAGCAGTATATGAATTTAGACTAAATTAATTGTTAAAAATTAGAATTATGTACATGTACCTTGAAAGGTGATTTAAAATACATTAATAAGAATATAGAATATGGTTAAATATTTTTAAACAACACTAAAAGTATAAGCTTCAATATATATAGCAATTAATGAAAAACTCAATATTTTCGTAGGGGTTAACCCACAAATTTTGAGTGAAATTAAAAAAACATGACAATATTGTTTTATTGCAAAGTCGCATCCTCCACACTCATATTATGATGGTCAAAGAGGTTAGGAACCTTTGTTGTCTCTGTTTCTCTAGATAGTAGTGATTTTATAGTGGTTAGTCCACTTATTTAAACAGTATATGAATTTAGACTAAATTAATTGTTAAACATTATAATGATGTACATTTACCTTGAAAGGTGGTTTAGAATACACTAATAAGAATGTAGAATATGGCTAAATATTTTTAAACAACACTAAAAGTATAAGCTTTAATACATATATAGCAATTAACGAAAAACTCAATATTTTCGTAGGGGTTAACTCACAAATTTTGAGTGAAATTAAAAAAGCATGACAATATTGTTTTATTGCAAATTTGCATCCTCCACTTACATATTATGAAGCTTAAAGAGGTTAGGAAACTTTGTTGTCTCTGTTTCTCTAGATAATAGTGATTTTATAGTGGTTAGTCCACTTATGTAAGCAGTATATGAATTTAGACTAAATTAATTGTTAAAAATTAGAATGATGTGTATGTACTATGAAAGGTTGTTTAGAATACACTAATATGAATGTAGAATGTGGTTAAATATTTTTAAACAACCATAAAAGTATAAGCTTCAATATATATATCAAGTAACGAAAAACTCAATAATTTCGTAGGGATTAACCCACAAATTTTGAGTGAAATTAAAAAAACATGACAATATTGTTTTATTGCAAATTTGCATCCTCCACATTCATATTATGATAGTCAAAGAGGTTAGAAACCTTTGTTGTCTCTGTTTCTCTATATAATATTGATTTTATAGTGGTTAGTCCACTTATTTAAGCAGTATATGAATTTAGACTAAATTAATTGTTAAAAATTAGAATGATGTACATGTACCTTGAAAGGTGATTTAGAATACATTTCTAAGAATATAGAATATGGTTAAATATTTTTAAACAACACTAAAAGTATAAGCTTCAATATGTATAGCAATTAATGAAAAACTCGATATTTTCATAGGGGTTTACCCACAAATTTTGAGTGAAATTAAAAAAATATGACAATATTGTTTTATTGAAAAGTTGCATCTTCCACATTCATATTATGATGGTCAAAGAGGTTAGGAACCTTTGTTGTCTCTGTTTCTCTAGATTTAGTGATTTTTTAGTGGTTAGTCCACTCATTTAAGCAGTAAATGAATTTAGACTAAATTAATTGTTAAACATTTGAGTGATGTACATGTACCTTGAAAGGGTGTTTAGAATGCATTAATAAGAATATAGAATATGGTTAAACATTTTTAAACAACACCAAAAGTATAAGCTTCAATATATATAGCAATTAACGAAAAACTCAATATTTTCGTAGGGTTAACCCACAAATTTTGAGTGAAATTAAAAAAACATGACAATATTGTTTTATTACAAATTTGCATCCTCCACATTCATATTATGATGGTCAAAGAGGTTAGGAACCTTTGTTGTCTCTTTTTCTCTAGATAGTAGTGATTTTATAGTGGTTAGTCCACTTATTTAAACAGTATATTAATTTAGACTAAATGAATTGTTAAACATTATAATGATGTACATTTACCTTGAAAGGTGGTTTAGAATACATTAATAAGAATATAGAATATGGCTAAATATTTTTAAACAACACTAAAAGTATAAGCTTCAATATATATAGCAATTAACGAAAAACTCAATATTTTCGTAGGGGTTAATTCACAAATTTTGAGTGAAATTAAAAAAGCATGACAATATTGTTTTATTGCAAATTTGCATCTTCCACTTACATATTATGAAGCTCAAAGAGGTTAGGAACCTTTGTTGTCTCTGTTTCTCTAGATAATAGTGATTTTATAGTGGTTAGTCCACTTATTTAAGCAGTATATGAATTTAGACTAAATTAATTGTTACAAATTAGAATGATGTACATGTACCTTGAAAGGTGATTTAGAATACATTAATAAGAATATAGAATATGGTTAAATAATTTTAAACAACACTAAAAGTATAAGCTTCAATATGTATAGCAATTAATGAAAAACTCGATATTTTCATAGGGGTTAACCCACAAATTTTGAGTGAAATTAAAAAAATATGACAATATTGTTTTATTGCAAAGTTGCATCCTCCACATTCATATTATGATGGTCAAAGAGGTTAGGAACCTTTGTTGTCTCTGTTTCTCTAGATTTAGTGATTTTTTAGTGGTTAGTCCAGTCATTTAAGCAGTATATGAATTTAGACTAAATTAATTGTTAAACATTTGAATGATGTACATGTACCTTGAAAGGATGTTTAGAATGCATTAATAAGAATATAGAATATGGTTAAACATTTTTAAACAACACCAAAAGTATAAGCTTCGATATATATAGTAATTAACGAAAAACTCAATATTTTCGTAGGGTTAACCCACAAATTTTGAGTGAAATTAAAAAAACATGACAATATTGTTTTATTACAAATTTGCATCTTCCACATTCATATTATGATGGTCAAAGAGGTTAGGAACTTTTGTTGTCTCTTTTTCTCTAGATAGTAGTGATTTTATAGTGGTTAGTCCACTTATTTAAACAGTATATGAATTTAGACTAAATTAATTGTTAAAAATTAGAATGATGTACATGTACCTAGAAAGGTGATTTAGTATACATTAATAAGAATATAGAATATGGTTAAATATTTTTAAACAACACTAAAAGTCTAAGCTTCAATATATATAGCAATTAATGAAAAACTCAATATTTTCGTAGGGGTTAACCCACAAATTTTGAGTGAAATTAAAAAAACATGTCTATATTGTTTTATTGCAAAGTTGCATCCTCCACATTCATATTATGATGGTTAAAGATGTTAGGAACCTTTGTTGTCTCTGTTTCTCTAGATAATAGTGATTTTATAGTGGTTAGTCCACTTATTTAAGCAGTATATGAATTTAGACTAAATTAATTGTTATAAATTAGAATGATGTACATGTACCTTGAAAGGTGATTTAAAATACATTAATAAGAATATAGAATATGGTTAAATATTTTTAAACAACACTAAAAGTATAAGCTTCAATATATATAACAATTAATGAAAAACTCAATATTTTCGTAGGGGTTAACCCACAAATTTTGAGTGAAATTAAAAAAACATGACAATATTGTTTTATTGCAAAGTCGCATCCTCCACATTCATATTATGATGGTCAAAGAGATTAGGAACCTTTGTTGTCTCTGTTTCTCTAGATAGTAGTGATTTTATAGTGGTTAGTCCACTTATTTAAACAGTATATGAATTTAGACTAAATTAATTGTTAAACATTATAATGATGTACATTTACCTTGAAAGGTGGTTTAGAATACACTAATAAGAATGTAGAATATGGCTAAATATTTTTAAACAACACTAAAAGTATAAGCTTCAATATATATAGCAATTAACGAAAAACTCAATATTTTCGTAGGGGTTAACTCACAAATTTTGAGTGAAATTAAAAAAGCATGACAATATTATTTTATTGCAAATTTGCATCCTCCACTTACATATTATGAAGCTTAAAGAGGTTAGGAACCTTTGTTGTCTCTGTTTCTCTAGATAATAGTGATTTTATAGTGGTTAGTCCACTTATTTAAGCAGTATATGAATTTAGACTAAATTAATTGTTAAAAATTAGAATGATGTGTATGTACTATGAAAGGTTGTTTAGAATACACTAATATGAATGTAGAATGTGGTTAAATATTTTTAAACAACCATAAAAGTATAAGCTTCAATATATATATCAAGTAACGAAAAACTCAATAATTTCGTAGGGATTAACCCACAAATTTTGAGTGAAATTAAAAAAACATGACAATATTGTTTTATTGCAAATTTGCATCCTCCACATTCATATTATGATGGTCAAAGAGGTTAGAAACCTTTGTTGTCTCTGTTTCTCTAGATAATATTGATTTTATAGTGGTTAGTCCACTTATTTAAGCAATATATGAATTTAGACTAAATTAATTGTTAAAAATTAGAATGATATACATGTACCTTGAAAGGTGGTTTAGAATACATTAATACGAATATAGAATATGGTTAAATATTTTTAAACAACACTAAAATTATAAGCTTCAATATATATAGCAATTAACGAAAAACTCAATATTTTCGTAGGGGTTAACCCACTAATTTTGAGTGAAATTAAAAATACATGACAATATTGTTTTATTACAAAGTTGCATCCTCCACATTCATATTATGATGGTCAAAGAGGTTAGAAACCTTTGTTATCTCTGTTTCTCTAGATAATAGTGATTTTATAGTGGTTAGTCCACTTATTTAAGCAGTATATGAATTAGGACTAAATTGATTGTTACAAATTAGAATGATGTACATGTACCTTGAAATTTTATTTAGAATACATTAATACGAATATAGAATTTGGTTAAATATTTTTAAAGAACACTAAAAGTATCTATACTAATAAAGGAGAGTTTTTTATCTCCTTGGGGGAAAAAATGCCATGTGGCATTTTTTAATAATTAAAATATTTTCTCAATTTAAATTTAATGAATTTTGGTATTAATTGTGAAATAAATTTGGGGTTTTAAACTTTCCTTCATACAGGTCCAAACGTTTATAAGAGCGTTTTGAATCTGACCCGGACCCGTAGTTAAACCGATAAATCCGGTGACCCAATATAAATCGGATTTGGGTTTTGTGAAAACCCCATAAACATACACAAAAACTCACTAAAACACGATACATGTTGCAGCACTGGTTGAACCAATAGATAATTTTTATTTTTTACTATTTTTAGTTCAATTTATGTTTTAAAATTATTTTTTATATTCTAAATTTCTAATTAAAAATTTAAAATTTTCAGTTTTATTGCCATCTTCCTCTTTTTCTACACTATAATTTACGTTTGCAAGAAAGGTGAATCATGATTGTGCTTGAGCCGCACGTCCGTAAAACAGGCTAAAGCACGATGAGGCTTATTATTCCTCTACACTACAATTTACGTTTGCAAGAAAGGTGAATAAATTGTTTTTTTTTATTTAACTTAGTTTATAACAAATCATTACATTTTTAATTTACAGATCAAAAGAATAAATCAAATATCCATTTGGATATCCAAATATCTCCATTTCTTTGATAAAAAAAAACTCACAATAGATTAAGGATGCAATTTTAATTTAGTAGACGAGGGATTTATATCACCCACGAAACCATTTCCATAAACTGGTGTATCCATGAATCAAATTTGTGATAAATGAAGTAAAAAAAGTAAACATCAATAATGTCACGACTCAAGAGGAGATGGTATCTGGAATTTATTGCGATGATGATTGGAATACTCGGAACTAAGTGGCGAGTAGAGACTCGGATGATGGAGACCTCGCATTTTATAAACGCGCTTTTTATTTTTTACTATTTTTAGTTCAATTTATGTTTTAAAATTATTTTTTATATTCTAAATTTCTAATTAAAAATTTAAAATTTTCAGTTTTATTGCCATCTTCCTCTTTTTCTACACTATAATTTACGTTTGCAAGAAAGGTGAATCATGATTGTGCTTGAGCCGCACGTCCGTAAAACAGGCTAAAGCACGATGAGGCTTATTATTCCTCTACACTACAATTTACGTTTGCAAGAAAGGTGAATAAATTGTTTTTTTTTATTTAACTTAGTTTATAACAAATCATTACATTTTTAATTTACAGATCAAAAGAATAAAATCATATGATCATGTGAATTGCAAAACAGAGTTTTGGATTGTTGAAGAAGAAAAACCTGGCAAGCTTGATTATAATAAATTATAGAATGCTCTTGCTGAAGAATATCCCAAAGATGATGATGTGATAAATTTACAAAATTTTGTTAGTAAGTTTTAAAATTTAGAGAAAACCAAAATTAGTTGATGTGATCTGGTGTTAGTTTATTTTTGTTATTGATAATTTATTACAATGATGTTTTAATTTTGGTTTGTTTTGGATTGGAAGTTTAATTTTATGTCTTGATTTTTTTAGATGTCACAACTCTTATGTTACAATTTTTTTAAATAATTTAAACTTTTTCTTAATATTTTGTATGTACACTTAAAATAATTAACTTTAGTTTTTATATATATTTGTTTTGATAGCTAATATATTATTATATAATAAAACTAATTCATTTATTAATCCGCGATTCATCTGCGGTTGAACCAATGATCCAGTGATTTTCAGTGTCCGGGTCGGATTTCAAAACACTGGTTTATAGGATTTCTTTGTATTTGATGTTGACGATGGAGAATATAGCCTCTAAAATTCTCCTTCTTTAACGCAATCGACGTAATCGTTCATATAATCAATCCAGAAATCTCACTCATCCCACTATCTCCTATTGAATGCTTCTTTAGTTCCTGTTTTCTCGGTTTCATTGTATATGTATAGACAATGTGAGAGTTCGGACGATAATCCCTTTACTTTTCCCAATTCAATCATTGTCGAATTCCCAGTTTCATTGCTCGGAGTTGAAGATAAATCGGTTTAGAGATATTCAGACTAGGCTACAACAATTTTGGAAAGCCTGAAATGTTAAGAAAGGGGTGAGATATTGGGGTTGATATGTTGTTGATTAATGGGAAGGTAAACCGGTTTCCTATTTCAGTTTACAAGTTAATGATTGCTTATTTTTAAAGTAATAGTTTTCTTATGCATCATTTCTTTTCTCAGGTGGTGCTTTTACATGCGTTAATCAACTTTCTTAGGTTTAACACCTTCAAACATTTCTTGAAAGAAAGAAAGCTCAGTCTATGACATGAGTATTTAAGATTCCAACTAAATTAACTTTTTTACGACTATCGATTTTTATTCTATTTTTATTAACCAATTAGTAACAACTACTTATGCTATTCTACTTTGAACTAAACAACTTCAAACAAAATAATATACTACGGTCGCAAACCACTATCAAAAAGATCAGAAAATATCATTTTTTTACATATTTTGATTTTACATATTTTTAACACATTTTATTTACTAAGACCATATAATATGAAGCTGAGGTTAGGAACCTTTGTTGTCTATGTTTCTCTAGATAACAATGATTTTATAAGTGTTTGTCCACTTATTTAAGCAGTATATGAATTTAGACTACATTAATTGTTAAAAATTCGAATGATGTACATGTACATTGAATGTTGGTTTAAAATACATTTATACAAATGTAGAATGTGGTTAACTACTTTTAAACAACAGTAAAAGTATAAGCTTCAATGTATATAACATTTAACGAAAAACTCAATATTTCCGTAGGGTAACCAACAAATTTTGAGTGAAATAAACAAATATGACAATATTGTTTTATTGCAAAGTTGCATCCTCCACATTCATATTATGATGGTCAAAGAGGTTAGGAACCTTTGTTGTCTATGTTTCTCTAGATAGTAGTGATTTTATAGTGGTTAGTCCACTTATTTAAGCAGTATATGAATTTTGACTAAAATAATTTTTAAAATTAGAATGATGTGTATGTATTATAAAAGGTGGTTTAGAATACATTAATATGAATGTAGAATGTCATTAAATATTTTTAAACAACACTAAAAGTATAAGCTTCATTATATATAGCAATTACCGAAAAACTCAATATTTTCGTAGGGGTTAACCCACAAATTTTGAGTGAAATTAAAAAAAAAACATGACAAGATTGTTTTATTGCAAAGTTGCATCCTCCACATTCATATTATGATTGTCAAAGAGTTTAGGAACCTTTGTTGTCTCTGTTTCTCTAGATAATAATGATTTTATAGTGGTTAGGCCACTCATTTAAGCAGTATATGAATTTAGACTAAATTAATTGTTAAACATTAGAATGATGTACATGTACCTTGAAAGGGTGTTTAGAATGCATTAATAAGAATATAGAATATGGTTAAACATTTTTAAACAACACTAAAAGTATAAGCTTCAATATATATAGCAATTAACCAAAAACTCAAAATTTTCGTAGGGGTTAACCCACAAATTTTGAGTGATATTAAAAAAATATGACAATATTTTTTTATTGAAAATTTTCATCCTCCACTTACATATTATGAAGCTCAAAGAGGCTAGGAACGTTTGTTGTCTCTGTTTCTCTAGATAATAGTGATTTTATAATGGTTAGTCCACTTATTTAAGCAGTATATGAATTTAGACTAAATTAATTGTTAAACATTATAATGATGTACATTTACCTTGAAAGGTGGTTTAGAATACATTAATAGGAATATAGAATATGGTTAAATATTTGTAAACAACACTAAAATATAAGCTTCAATCTATATAACAATTAACGAAAAACTCAATATTTTCGTAGGGGGTTAACCCACAAATTTTGAGTGAAAATAAAAAAACATGACAATATTGTTTTATTGCAAAGTTGCATCCTCCACATTCATATTATGATTATCAAAGAGGTTAGGAACCTTTGTTATCGTCTCTGTTTCTCTAGATTTAGTGATTTTATAGTGGTTAGTCCACTTATTTAAGCAATATATGAATTTAGTATAAATTAATTGTTACAAATTAGAATGATGGACATGTACATGTGGCTCTCTTTTTTTCTTTAAATTTAAGATAAACTGAGTTATTTTTACTAGCATGTCTATATTTACATACGAGGAAGATGGTGTTTTACAGATGGATCATGTAAGGAGCATGAGATTTTTTCAGGTCAAGGCTGGTATAACACGTTGGAAGGTTTTGAGGGACTGATGGGGGCAATAAATACTAGAGCTAGCTTGTCACCCCTTCACTCAGAAATAGAATCGTTAATTTGGGCAATGAAATGTATGCGAAATTTACGTTAGTTTCAGGTTACGTTTGCAATAGATTGTTTTCAATTGGTAAAGATTGTTTCAGAACCAGAAGAGTGGCCGGCGTTCGCAAGTTATTTGGAAGATATCATGATCCTGAAGGAAAGGAGATCATTCATGTACCAAGAACATCAAATTTGAAGGCGGACAATCTTGCACGCAGTGTTAGGAAGCAACCGTCTTTTGTCGTCCATATGGATGGAGAGTTATTAGTTTGGTTTCCAGAGTCTTAGAAAGTCTGTTTTAAGTTAGTGACAAAAAAAAATCTTTTCACTTTAATAAAAACTAGATCTTGATTAGCGTGTTCATAGATAAATAAATAAATTGTAAACTGATTAGTATATAACATTAGGGAAATGTTCGTGCGTGAACCCTTGACCCAATATGGAGTGGTAATCTTATAAATTTTTGACCGGGTTCGTTTTTTTTAAACTTTAGTATGTAATTTGTTATAAGCATGAAAAATCATGATACCAATCCACTTGTGGATTTAATTAATATGCAGATAAATCAATTTCTAAAAGTGTAGAAAGAAAATAACTTTTACGTATTTTTAGGTTTTTATTTTTCTTTCTTACTGACGGAAAGTTTATGAAAAAATATTATTTTTCTCACGTTATTATTGTTAACATTATGCTTATAATTTTCACTACAAGTTATGTCTAAGACTATTATATTATGGATTTTTATGATAATTTACTGTACACTAATCCAACTAATCATTGACTGTTTTTTGGCGTTTATGATTATGATTTAGAGTTTGGGTCTTGTTTAGTGTTTAAGACTTATAGTTTAAATTAAAGTTGCAGGTTTAGGTTCACCGATGTTTTATTAGGGTTTAGTTTTCAGTCTACATCCATTACATGTTTAGGTTAGTTTCTTACAAATTCTGGAATTTTTAATTATCTAACAATTTTAAATTTGTTTATATTATGTAATCCATATTCCATATTCAAATGGTAATAATTTTTTTAATTTTTTAAATCATACAATTAATAAAATACACCCGTTGAAAAAGCGTGACTAGCTTTGCTAAAACTAAAATTTTAGTTGACCACGTTAGTCAAAAAAAAAAGTTGACCATACGAATGAACAATCAATCATTTCACATGTCTAATAGAGTAAACTAGATGATAGCCTGCACCATGTGCGGATTAATATATAGATACTCAATAAATTATGATTTAATATGATTTTATTTAAATTATTCAATTTGATACAAAATAAACATTTATCGTAGTTGTGGATTGAAATAATTTCAACGGTAGTAAAAGCATTATAAACAGTTACATTCATAAAACATCAACAAAATAATAATGGACAATAAACATCATATATTATTAAAAATTTATACCTTATTAACTTTGAGAATTTTTTTATAAAACATTACCTCTCCATTCCCTTAGATTATATTTATATTATGTTTATTATTTATAAATTTATTTTTATGTTATTTAATATTTTCATCATAGTTTTATGTTTCTTTGTATTTTTAATGTTCTTTAATAAGTTTTATTTTGTGTTTTATAGGTTATGTATTATTTTGGTTATAAATATAGTATTGTGATAATTTTAATGATTTTACAGATCAAAAAATAATTAGACGTTCATCATGTATAAATGCAAATTAATTTATATTAGTTAGTAATCTGATTATTTATATCCAAAATTTATAAAATATTTAACATAAGTATACATTTATATTTTACGAAATAATATATATATTCAATGATCTTTTAACTAATTTGTCATCTATGAGATTAAATAGAATATAAAATTAAATGCTTAATAAAACTATTATATCTCACAGATAGTTAATTCTAATCTAGTGGAATATCTTTATTTTGCGATGATATCCTTCAGAGTTCTAACAATTCATAATCTGACCAATAACTTCTACAATCTAAAAATTCATCGACTAAAGCTCCTTTTTTCTTACTGGAATCTAAATTTTCTTTTGAATTTTGAAGTAATTTTTTCCAACTCTTTCGAGAAATCATAACAAAAGGTTATTTTGATGGTTTTAAACAGTAGTTGATTCATTATATATTATGTGGTATAGTTAATACTGGTAAAGTTATTCAGAACAAAAAAAATCCTTTTTGAGATAATTTAGATTGAAAATTATCAAAAAATATTTATCAAAAAGACATAAAATACGCTTGTAAAATAATTGACTAACATCAAATCATCCTATGTTATTTAATATTTTTATTTCAGTTTTCATGTTTCTTTATATTTTTAACATTTTTATAAGTTTTATTTTGTAGGATAATTTACTATTTGAATTTACATATATTACTGAGATAAAGTTTGTGATTTTCAAGATAAAAATAATTATTTAATGTCTGTCATGTATAAATACTTTAGTTAGGAATATAATTGTTTAATATTAAAATATATAAATATTTAACATAATTTTAAAATTTATATAATACGACATATATGTATATATATATATTCATTGATTAACTAATTTATTGCTTATTACATTAAGATATAGTTTAAAATTTGTATTATTAAAACTAACACCTCACCTTAAAAGGGAAAATTAATAACATAAATTGAATATAAGATAAACCTAACTATGATGTTATCTTTAAAAATTGCTAACATTTATTTATTAACTATTTTAAATTTCATGATAAATATAAATTAATTAATATAGGGGTTTAAACATTAGTATTATTACTAAAATTAATAACACATCCTAAAATCATGGAACTATTTTAAATTTCATGATAAATATAAATGAATTAAAATAAGGGTTTAAACATTATTATTATTACTAAAATTAATAACACATCCTAAAATCATGGAGAAGATGACACATAAGCAAAATCACTTCATAAATAATAGTATAGATAATACGATTCTTTGTGATTGAAGATTTGGTTTATAAATTAATCGTAAAACATATTTTCAGAGGTAATGTATATAGGCATGATCTTGTAAATGTTAAAAAATCTGAAAACTTTACACTAGTCTTACATCACGTTTTTAGAAAGGTTTTCTATTTTAAAATTAATCAATTTGGTCGATTATGCTAAATCACCAAATCGCCCAATTAATATTTGTTAACTAATGTAAAAAAAATATTTTTACGGGCCAATGCAGTAAGTACATTCATCGTGGGCCTCGGCCCAATATCCTTTTTTGGTTTCGTTATTCTCGATCACACCAACGAAAAAGAGAGCACAAAAAAAAAAATAGACATAAAAATTGATTTTCTCACAAGAGTCAAATCATATGACGTCTCTCCCACTTGTAGATGAACAGTCAGACTTGGGAAGTTGTGTGTTTTTGATAATAAAGGCGGGACTTTTTTTTCTCTCTTTGTATTCGTCTTAGGGTTTTTCTCTCACACTTCACCACCACTCTGTGAGTAATGATGCTAAAGGATTGCGAAGTAGAAGTGTGTTCCGAGGAAGAAGGCTTCGTAGGCGCCTGGTTTCGAGCCGTCTTAGAAGAGAACCCGACCAAGTCCGGTCGGAAGAGGCTCCGTGTCCGCTACATTACTCTGCTGAGCGACGATGGCCTCTCCCCACTCACCGAGTTCGTCGAGCAGAGGTTCATCCGGTCGATCCCGCCGGAGGATATGCAGAACGGGGTCGTTTTGGAGGAAGGGACTGTTGTTGATGCGGATCATAGAGATGGGTGGTGGACTGGTTTCGTCTTGAAGAAGAAAGAGGGTGGTGATGATAGGTTCTTGGTTTACTTCGATTCACCCCCTGATATCATCGAGTTTGAGAGGAGTCAGTTAAGGGCTCATCTTCACTGGACCGGTTGGAAATGGGTCGTACCCGAAAAGGAGGTACGGGGTGGTTCTGGGTTTCATAATCGAAGTGGTTCTGTCTTTGATCGGCTTATTGTGTCTTAAAGTTTGATGCTTTAGTATAAAAGGTTGAAGCTTTATCCTCTGTTTTGGTTGCATGTTGTGTTTGAGTTTACTGCTTTATTACAAAAGGTTGAAGCTTTATCCTCTGTTGTGTTTGAGTTTGATGCTTTAGTACAAAAGGTTGAAGCTTTATCCTCTGTTTTGGTTGCATGTTGTGTTTGAGTTTGATGCTTTATTACAAAAGGTTGAAGCTTTATCCTCTGTTTTGGTTGCATGTTGTGATTGAATAGTTAAAAGGTTCTGTTTTTATTCCGTTTTAGCTTTTGTTGCTTCTAAAGGTCACTTCTTTTGTTGGTGAATCGTAAGAGTATAGTGTTTTCAACTCCTCTTTTTGCTGTTGTCCTTGAAAGGAACTGGATAACTCCTCTGTGTTTCGCTCCGGAGCAATGGTGGAAGTGTGTTTTGTCGTAGAGAACATGGAGCAATGGTTCCCGGCACTGCTGGTTACAGAGTTTGAAGATGAAATTGGTGAGGTTAAGTTCATTGTCAAGGACTTTAATCAGCGGTTGAGCTGCATCGGTGGTGAGGCAACACCGACCACAGCTGTTGCTGCTCACAGGGTTAGACCCGCACCGCCTCCTTCCTCCGTTGGAGCGTATGAGTTGTTGCAACGCGTAGAGGTGTTGCGTGGTTCTGGTTGGTGCCGAGGTTTGGTGAGGAAAATTCTCACCGATGAACGTTACTTGGTTAGTTTAGAAGTTACCAAGGAGGAATGTGTATCTAAACACTCGGAACTTCGACCCTTGTTGGTGTGGGAGAATGGGAATTGGCATGACGAATCAAAGGTACTTACTTTCACTAATTTCAATCTAACATTCTGTTTATAACTTTGGTCTGTTAAGTTATGTCCTTTCCATTTTTCAGCAAAAGACCGTAAAGGAGACTGCTTCAAACATCATAAACAAGAATCCAATGCACTATTGTTCTGGTCCTAAGCCACTCGCTAGAGTTCAAACTATGGCTGTGAGTTAGCTTCTTAGTGATTTTCTTTTATTTTCATTCATGTCTTTAATTTTGTTTGATAAAGCTTTGTTTATCAAATATAGGCTACTGTAGAGTTGAGAACGAAGAAGAAGGCTGATGTTGTTATTAGTGATAAAACTCCTGCCGTCGTCACAACCACAACACAGCAGATACAAACAGAAACCGAAGGAGAAAAATCCTCTGAGAAGAGACTCGAGCAAGTGAAGAATCATATTAGCTTAGGAAATGACTCCATTCGTCACAAGGTAAAGTTAACATAATCACTCGCTTTCAATCAGATTTGCTTAGTATCCTCTTTTTTTGCAGATGCCTGAGGAGGAGAAGAACAAGGAAGCTATTAATAGAAAAAGACAAAGGGAAGAAGAAAAACTGAACAAAGCTGGTATGTCTAAATAGGCATTAGCCTTTGGTATCTATTTTTCTTGGTATATGCAAAATGATGATTATGTTGATGATTCATCCATCCTCTCTTTACTTGGATAGGAAATTTATCTACTAGTTCGGAAGATAGGGCAAGGCAAAGCGGACAAAAGGTATATATATGCTCCATTAATTTCTCTGAGTTTCTGTTTTATTGGTAGTATGAATTGAAGTAACTTTGTTATTTCCATCTTTAGCAAAAAACTGTAAAAGAAACTCCAAAGAAGCCAATGCGTTCTTCTTCTTCTGGTGCTAACGAGAAGGCCACGCAGCATATGAAGAAAACCTTGAATCCACATGACAATGAAAAGAACACTCTAGCTGTGAGTTGAATTTTTTTTTTCTATCTCTTGGTAGTTTGTTAGATTATATTGATCTTTGAATGATGTTTTTTTTTAATGCAGACGCCTGAGGAGGAGAAGAGTAGGAAAAGGAAAAGAGAACAAGATCAACACTTGAACCTGAATGAAGAGGCTGGTATGTGTAGCCATTATTAGTTTTGAGTAATCTTTGTTTCTTGCCAATTTTTTTCAAAATCATGTCATCGGTTGTAACTTTGTAGATGGGAATATCAACGCTTCAACTGCTGAGATGAATGATACGGCAAGTAAACATATGTGCCACGATGGTGAAGTTGTTGATGATCAGCCTCTCTCTGCCTGTATAGGAGATTTATCTACTCGTAAGAAAATCTTTCTGATGTACTAAAGCAGTTTCGTTTTATAACAAAAGTTGGTGTATTATATGCTAAGGAACAGTTCCCTTTTTTGTTTTGTTTTGTTCTGTCCAGAGCTATCCTCTGATCAGAGCTTGAACGTGGTGAATAATTCTGCTACTGCTGCTACTTGTATTGAAGAAACACCACCCAGAGACACTTCTCTAATGGATTTGCCTTTTGCAAAGAGGACTCCATATTGGGAGACCTGTGAGTCAACAGACAGTTTCAAATCGGTTCCACAACGACCTCACTTCAGCCCACTGCTGGAATCTGTAGACGATCTTGATCACCGCGAGTGGACAGCGGTTGGCATGATGGTGACCTATTACGACTTACTAAAAGAAGTGAAGGGTCTGAAGCTTGATGATTCCACAAGCAAGCTCAACTATCTCAGGGTGTCCTTTGCCAAACTAGAGAAGCATGGTTTCGAAGTTGAAGCTCCTCAAGCAGTGATCAACAGAGTGTTGTCTTTGAAAGATGTTCTAGCTAAGAAAGAGGAGGAACAAAAATGTTTTGAGGAGAACATTGAAGAGGCAGAGAGTGTGAGTTGCAAGTTGAAAGAAACGAGGCTTGAGCTGCAACGCAAAATCAGTGAGCTGCAGAGACAAGATGCAGTTGGGAAAAAAGAGGAGGAAGCCACCGAGAAAAAGATAGCTGACATGAAGGCACATGCTGGAATGATTAGCCAAGAGATTGAAGATGTGAAGCTCGAGTTTCAGAAAACTATATTGGTTCCATGGTAACAAGTTTATATATAACCTCTCCCTCTTCCGGTGGATAAAATGAATTAGATGAAGTTAATATAAGAGTATGTGACTGAGATTGTTCTACCGGCTCTCATGGCCATGCTTTCAACTTTTATGGTTAATCACCCTTTTTGTAGTAGATCTTTAATGATACTAGCGTGTTGATGATGATGATGCTTTGTTTAACTCAGAGATAGATCTGTTCACGTACACCATAGAATGGTGTAGCATCTTTCTTTTAACTCAGATGTCTTCACAGAGAAACTTTTGGTTATACATAAGAGAAAATATATAATGGTAGTGAATCAAATCCAGACAAAAGTTATCAACGGTCCTGAGATTTAGGCACTGAGTATTTTCACCATTTACAGACGACAACAAAAATAAACATAAAAATTGATATCTCAGAGTGTCAAAAACCAGTTTTGACCAACAACCAAAAAAAGAGTCGAAAACCAGATGACTTCTCTGACTCTCCCACTGTACATGACAGACTTGGAAGCTGTGTGTCAGCCGCATTAACAAAGTTTATATAACCGAATCATGTGATTTCACATATTTTATGGTTATAACTTATAATATTGCTATTACACGAACTCCTCATAGTTAAAGAAAACACACATGTATATACATAAAGCATTTCGACATTTCCTTTTTATCCAAATCAAAAGTTTTCCAGACATTTATATTTAACACGATAGATACATCAAAATTTACAGAAATACTTTTACAAGAGTTTATGAAACCAATGATTTTCTTATGCTATTTTTGTTAACATTATGCTTATGTTTATTGTTTATCATTACAATTAATGGTTTTAGATTTGTATGTTAGGGATTTCTTAGGATAATTTATCATACATTAATCCAACTAGTCATTCACTAATTTTGGCGTTTATGATCATGACTGAGAGTGTAGGGTCTAGCTTAGTGTTTAAGACGTAGTTTTTTTTTAAGACGTAGTTTAAGACGTAATTTAAAGTTGCAGGTTTAGGCTCACTGATGTTTTACTAGGGCTTAATCTTCAGTCTACGTCCAACCGTCCAATCAATCATTTCTTTTTACATGCCTAATAGAGTAATAATATGAATCTTTGTGATTGAAGTTATATGATTCCAAGTTTTTTTTTTTTTAATAAAAAGTTATAGGATTTAGATTTGGTTTATAAATTAATTGTAAACATATTACTGAAGTACAATATTCTCAGAGGTATATCTATATATATATATATATATAGGCATGATCTTTTTAAATATAAAAGAATATGAAAACTTCACTCTTAGTCTTACATCACGTTTTTAGAAAATGTTTCAATTTCAAAATTAATTAATTTGGTCGATATGCTATATCACCAAATTGCCCAATTAACCTTACTATAAAATGTCAAATATATATTTAACCACTTTAGATTTTAATCATAAAAGGTTAAGAAATACTCTCTCCGTTTCAGAATGATCCATGTATTAGAAAAAAAAAGTTGTTTCTAAGAAATCTACTCCTTCCGTTCTACAATATAAGATGTTTTGGAGAAATTTTGATGTTTCAAAATATAAGATGTTTTAATAACTTTAAGTTACTTTAGCTTTATTGAAAATTGGTTAACCAATAGCAGTTTGTTACATATTTGTGATTGGTTAATATATATTTAATTTATATCATTTAATAATATTATCTTATAAAAAGTAAGTTTGTTAATTCATGTGCATTCAAACAAAACATTTTATATTATGAAACAGAGAGAGTATATTTTATATTTTCAATGTATGTAATAATGACAAATTGTGAATTTCAAAAACATTAACTGTATTTACTGAATTTTGATTGGTTAAAAATTATAGGAAATAGCTAAACAGAGAAAATAATGGATTTATTATTAAAATTTTATGTATTTTTTAATAAGTTTGAAAAATCTAGAATACGATTATTTTGAACATAGGGAGTAGGGAGTATATATATAGGAGCTGGGAGCGATTATATACTGTGGTGTAAGTACATTTTTCGTGGGCTTCATTTATACAGGCCCAATATATCTTTCTTGGTTCGTTATGAACATTAAAAGAAAAAATTGATACAATATCAGAGAGTCAAATCATATGACGTCTCGGCTTCCCACTTTGCATGACAGACTTGGGAAGTCGTGTTTTTGAGATTAAAGGCGGGACTTTCCCTCTTTGTATTTACTCTAGGGTCTTCTCCTCTCCACTTCACTACTGCGAGTAATGAGCAGCAGCAGCAGCAGCAACACGATGTTAAAAGACTCCGAGGTCGAAGTTAGTTCCAAAGAAGAAGGCGTCTGGTTTCGAGCCGTCTTAGTGGAGAATCTAACCATGCTCGGACGTAAGAAGAAGCTCCGTGTCCGCTACAAGACGCGCCTAAGCCACGACGGTGTCTCCCCTCTTACGGAACTCGTCGAGCAGAGATTCATCAGGTCTGTACCCCCGGAGGATATGCAGAACGGCGTTGTTTTGGAGGAAGGAACGGTGGTTGATGCGGATCATAGAGATGGGTGGCGGACTGGTTTCATCTTGAAGAAGAAGAAGAAAGAAGAAGAGGGTGAGAAGTTTCTCGTTTACTTCGATTCACCGCGCCTGATGTCATCGAGTTCAAGAGGAACCTGCTGCGTCCTCATCTTGACTGGGTCGATTCCAAATGGGTCGTACCCGTAAAGAAGGTACGAGCTTTTTGGTTTCATAATCGAAGTGGGTTCTGTCTCTGATCGGCTTGATATTGTGTCTTAAAGTTTGCTGCTTTATTACAAAAGATGGAAGCTTTGTCGTCTGTTATGTTGCATTACGGTGACTGAATAGTTAAAGGTCTCTTTTTTTTTTTTTTAATTTCGTTTCTTTGTTTTTGTTTCATCTAAAGTCAAAAAATCGAAGTGGGTTCTGTCTTTGATCGGCTTGATATTGTGTCGTGAAGTTTGCTGCTTTATTACAAAAGATCGAAGCTTTGTCGTCTGTTTTGTTTTGTTTTTTTTTTCAAGCCACTCACTAGATTTAAAACAGTGGATGTGAGTTAGCTTCTTAGTGATTTTCTTTTGTTTCCATTTATGTTTGTTTGACAATCTTTGTTTATCAAATATAGGCCACTGCAGAGTTGAGAAAGAAGAAGAAAGCTGATGTTGTTACTAGTGATAAAACTCCTGCCATCGTCACAACCCCAACTGCAACACCGTTGGAACAAACAAAGGCCAAAACTGTAGGAAATACATCCTCCATGAAGACACCTGAGCCGGTGATGAATCTGAATGATTTTAGAAATGATTCAGCTCCACATAAGGTAAGTAAAATATAATCAGTCTCACTTTCTTGGTAGTTTGTTAGATTGTGCTTATGATATTAGCTTTCATGATTGTTATTTATCTATAAATGATGTTTATTTTAATGCAGACACATGAGGAGGAGAAGAGTAGGAAAAGGAAAAGGGAACTTGTAGATGGGAATAGCAACACTTCAACTGCTGAGATCAGTGATACAACAAGTAAAAGTATGTGCCACGGTAGTGAAGTTGTTCATCAGCCTCTCTCTACTGGTAAGGAAAATTTTTCTAATATACTAAAAGCAGTTTCGTTTTTAAAGTTAGCATGCATCCTTTATAACAGAAGTTGGTGTACTTACTATATGCTAAAACAGTTTTGTTTTTGTTTGATCTTATCCAGAGCTGTCCGCTGATCAGAGCTTAAGCGTGGTTAAAAGTTCTGCTGCTGCTGCTGCTACTTGTATTGAGGAAACACCGGCAAGAGACTCCCTAATGGATTTGCCTTTTCCAAAGATGGTGCCATATTGGAAGACCTGTGAGTCATCAGACGGTTTCAAGTCTGTTCCTCAACGACCTCACTTAGACCATTGCTTGAATCTGTAGACGATCTCTTTCACCGTGAGTCGGCAGCTGTTGGCATGATGATGACCTTCTATGACTTACTAAACGAAGTGAAGGGTCTGAAGCTTGATGATTCCACAAGCAGGCTCAACTATCTCTGGGTGGCCTTCGCCAAACTAGAGCAGCATGGTTTCGAAGTTGAAGCTTATCAAGCAGTGATCAGCAAAGTGTTGTCTCTCAAAGATGTGCTAGCTAAGAAAGAGGAGGAACAAAAATGTTTGGAGAACAACATTGAAGAGGAAGAGAGTGTGAGTCTCAAGTTAGAAGAAACGAGGCTTGAGCTGCAGCGCAAAATCAGTGAGCTGCAGAGACAAGATTCTGATGTGAAAAAGAAGAAGGAAACAACCGAGAAAAAGATAGCTGACATGAAGGCACATGCCGGAATGATAAGCCAAGAGATTGAAGATGTGGAGGTTGAGTTTCAGAGAACTATATCAGCTCCATGGTAACAAGTTGTATAACCTCTCCCTATTTTGGTAAATAAAACGAGAAGATGGAGTTGGTAAAAGACATATGTCTGAGATTGTTGGCTACTTCTTATGGTTCTGTTTTAAACTTTAAAGGTTAACCACCCTTTTGTAGTAGATCTTTGATGATACTAGCGTATTGATGATGATGCTTTGTTTAACTCAGAGATAGATCTGTTCACGTACACCATTGAGTGGTAGCATCTTTCTTTTCCCCAGATCATTTACATGTCTTCGCAGAGTTAAAACATTAGGTTATACATAGAGAAAATATATAATGGTAGTGAATCAAATCCAGACAAAGCTATCAACGGCCCTGAGATTTAGGCACTGATTATTTTTACCATTTACAGAAACAACAACAATAAGTTACATAAAAAGATGTTTTAAGGGTTTGGTCTCTTTTCATCATTCACAAGCGATTCTGGTCTCAAAACTGCTAAGGCAAATCGCAAACGCTTGAAACGCAGAGATGGGATATCCATAATCCATGGTGAACATGTCCTTGCCAACTTTTCCAAACTGGAGTATAATCCTCTCGGACGTTGCCTGCTCTGTCTCCCTATCGCTGACGGACACAAGCTGGAAGTTCTTGACAGAGGCCACTGTGACTCGACCATGGAAATTTAAGCACCAGCAACGCAGCTGTTCGTGCCATCTTGGAGTCTTATTGCTCAGCACCAGTGGTGGGTCTCTCGAGCTGTTGCTTGAAGATGCGCTGTTGCTGCGTATAGGTTTTGAGTGAGACCTAAAGAACGGTGTTGTTGAGGCAGCTCCTCGGGGATCCAAGACACTCATAGGTACTGTATCCATTACGCAACGCATTCTTCTTGGTCCCCTGTGTTTTCATAACGATCAGGAGATTTTGTGTAAAGGATGATAATGAAAAGACTTAATGGTGAAATATAATTTACCTGGAGCCTAAGACGTTTAACTCGTATGAAATGTGAGCAACGGGGTAACTTCCTGAAGGAGCTCTAGGTGAAACTTTCATGAGATTAGAAGAACGGCTCTTCACCATCTTTGATGACCTATTCTGTGGCATCAGGTTACCTTCGAAGACCGTGAACTTTGTTCCAATGAAGTTCGATCTTGCAATAAACAGCAAAAGAGTTTTAGATAACCTTAAGGTGGACATAGTCTTGTTAATGATCTAAACAGAGGAGATACTGTTATATGCATTACCTGACTCTACCAAGATATGCGTTGCTTCTCCTTGACATATCGTCTGAGCGTAAAGAGATGATGTAATCAGTGCAAGTTGCACGCTTCAGCTTGCAAGCAGCAAGAAGAAACTTCCCGTTATCCGTCAAAGCTGCCATAAAACATGAGAGCCTTTCTGTCATTACAGAACTCGGAAACAAATCATCTTTACTAAGTAGAGATTCCAAACCCGGAAGAAGAAGGGTTTAAGATGGCTTACAGTTGGTTAATCCGAGATAGAGATGATATGATTGTGTATTCCTGTTACGTTTAATGAAACACTGAACTAGAGAACCCCTTGGACCAGGCTGCATAAACAATTCAACAGCACCCAACCCATCAGCTTCTCTTTTTTTCATTAACAACAACATAAATTGAATGACAAAACCAATCTTATGACTCAGAACATTTCGCAAAGTTCAATATCATTGTCTGTATATCAACTAGGAAAGTGTCTTTTATCTACCTATCAATCATCGATGGTACTAAAAAGCTATTAATAGCTTAAAACGTCAAACGTCAAATGAGATCATGTGATCAAATTCCTAACGCACAACGAGCATCACAGTTTAGGAGCCACTCTTGAGTTCAACACAAAACGCAAACGCAGCTGAAAATCATATGTTATAGGATTAGGTTTTTAAACCCATTTTCACTTTAACGGACTGCATCAAATTAAAAGGGATGACCTTTTCTTTCAACATATAGATAAAGGAACAAACTTTACGTTTCTAATTCCATCACATAAGACATAAACACAGAACAGAACCAGAACAAATCTTGTGACTCAGAACATCTCGCAATGTTCAATATCAATCAAGAAAGTATTTTTATCTACTTATCAATCATCAAACGGACTTTAAAAAAGCTTTTAAAACCTTAAAACGTCAAATGAGATCATCTAATTCATAACGCACAATGAACAACAGAGTTTAGGAGCCACTCTTGTAAGAAACACAAAATGCAAACGCAAAACGCAAACGCAGCTGAATTCATATGTTATGGGATAAAACGTTAAATGATCAAATTCCTAACACAAAGAGCATCACAGTCACTCTTGAGTTCCAACACAAAACGCACACGCAAACGCAGCTGAATTTCATATGTTATGGGTATAAGGTTTAACACCCATTTTCACTTTTAATGGAATGCATCAATTAAAAAGGGTAAAACTTTTATTTCCACAAATAGATAAAGGAGCAACCTTTATGTATTTAATTCCATTTACATAACATATACTCAAAAATAGACATAAGACACATAAACACAGAACAGTCAGAACCTGCTTGAGAGAGATTGGGAAAGTCAATTTAGAGGAGACTTCAGGAACAGCTACGATCTCCTTCACTATCATCCTCCACACACGGCACACACCGGCGCAAGCCACCACGCTCCTCCGCGACGGCCAGTCTCCGCCGTCAGCCGACTCGACTCTAATCAAGATCTCCCTCAGCAGCTCGTCGGGGAGCTCCGACCATCGGAAAGGTTCCGAACCAGGAGAAGTAGTCGAGGAGGAGGCTGCTGCTGCTTCGTGGACCACGCGGTGCGGTCTTGACCGCATTTCCTGGATCAAACTTCGGATCGTCATGGGGACGAGATCTTTATTGGATCATGGAAACATGATGTGAGTTTTGAGGGAGGAGAATCATTTGAGAGGTTTTGGTGGTGGTGTTGTTGAGAGACGCGAAGAAGAAGATTCGGACAAGACAATAATGGAGGAGGCGTTGTTTTGTCTTCTGACGCTTTACCGCTTCTTTTATTATTATTTTTTTTTCTCAGTGACTTTTTTTTCTTGGGGGAAGATGCTAATGATAATGTGAATCATTCATATATACTATACGATAGGATAAGGATGATTAACCGGTCTGACCAAATCATTTGCTAAACCGGGACAATTTGGTAAGATTATGAAGCGGTCTGACCAAAAAAATGCTGAACCGGGACAATTTGGTAAGAATATGAAGCGGTCTGACCAAAAAAATGCTAAACCGGGAGATTTTGGTAAGAATATGAAACAATTCACGTATTTTTCCATGTATCTACCGCTAGTTTTGATCTTTTAGTATATTTTCTTCTGGTCAACTATCTTACAACTATATAGAACTTGTCAAATATAATAAAAATGTACAAAACGTCTATGGGTTTTCTATCATATTTCACTATTTGTTTTTTTTATATATAGTCTTGATTAAGGGGATGCTTAATAAGTTGATCAAGAATGTTACAGGACCGATCACCTGGAAACTGAAACATTGCAAAATCATAGCAGTGGGCCAACACATGTTCATTTGGAAACTTGAATGCCTCGTGGTCTTATACTTTTGTGCCTCTGATCTACATGTATATTGTTCCCTTTCTCTGAGATGCCACACATGCATATATATAAATAACAAATATCTGTGCTGACAACCAGATATATTTACATCATCATCATCATATACAGTTTTAAAGTATTATTAGAAAACCATGAGATACTATGGAATCTATAGCTACGATGGAAAAGAGATGAATCTATTGTCTGATCTACTTGGATTCTTATTGCTGTGTTTTGTTTCGTACGAAGACAGTATAAAGTAAATGAATCGATGAGAAGTCAGGAATGATGATGGCGTGGACACATTCATGGCTTCCACATTGTGGTCGGCCAAAAGTATGTTTTCGTTGGAACGTTACACATGTGTATAGAGAAAAACAGTAGAGTCTCGTAGATTTTTAAACTTTAGTATTTCGTACCTCGGATAGTAGCAATAAACGTCAAGATGATCAGATCATCAAGTTCAAAACTTATATAGATATCGACTTTTATATCATATTTTAGTGTTAGTTCGCATGAGAACAAGATTCATATGTAATGGGGAGTTGTATCATAATGGTTTGGGCTATTGTTGTCGGCATCAGGCATGCTATAATGTGGGTCCAAATTCAATAGTACACGTGTTTGAGTTATAGAAGGAAGAAAAACAAGATCTAGAGATATTATGTTATGTCAAATTTAGAGTTGTCAATTAGGATGCAACTGACCTTTATGGAACATGTTTAGAGAATTTAATACTTGCATTTGGATGTTATGAATGAAGTAAAGAAATACAACTACAAGTGTGAGACAATGCATCGTGGGAGAAATGAATACAGCTTTTCTTTTGCCAGTTATTATGTTGCATTTTCTATAAGAAACTGATTATATAGTAAGACTAGTATTATGGGATTTTATCAAACCGTCCATATGATACTTAATGACTAGTGTAGAATTAGTCTTCTAGGGAAATATATTTTATACAAAAAATAATTGTTATTACGTACGTAATCCCATTTAGAAAACCATTGTCATGTAAACAAACATTGAACTCTCAGCCTTGATTTTAAAAGTTTTTTTTTCTTCATCAAGTCATGAGCATTTTCATGGGTACAAGCTCGAGTCATGAAAATGACTACCTATTTTTAGGGGTCACAAGATTAATTTGGATTTGTTATGTCATACTTGTCTATCCAATTAAAAAAATATAAAAAAAAATGAAAATATACAAAACATCGGTGATGGAATAATAAATTTAGAAATATAATGATGAAATGACCCCAAAATGGGAACACCAGAATTGGCTTTTGATCTCTCTGTAAATGCAGAACAAAGAGAACAAAATAAAAGAGAAAAAAAAAACACCTGGACTACGAGTACTATCTTATTATTCAAATAACAAAAGCTATTTCCTTGTGATGATGACTAGTAGTAAGTACTTTTTACACCCAAGATTTTAGCTTTTTCCCACGCAAATCCAAGAATTTAGTCAAGATCCAAAATTCACTACAGAGACAAAGTACATTAAAAGAAAAGAAAATAAAATAAAATAAGCATATGTATAATAATTTTTGTCAAATTTATTAGTATTTTATTTTTGCTAACTAGAGACATTCATGAAAACCTTATAAATTCTCTTATATTTTATTAGCCAAATGACAAATCATCATATAATATATATCAGAAAGTAATAAACTAGTAGCTCATATAGGGCAAAGCTTTAACAAATTCGAAAAGCATAAACAATCTATGGTGTTCAAAAGTATTCAAACACTATATATCACTTTGTTCCTAAAAAGAGAATAATCCTAAGATATTAGTATTTCACTTGGAGCATCATAATATAAGATTCCAATAAGGGTCATAAAAAGAGAACTAAAGGGTGGTAAGCGTGTTCCTCTCTGTTGTTTTGATATATCTTTATACGACAACATCATAACCAACGAGGTGACTCCACCTCCAAGTAATCACGACCGTTCTTTTTAGAATAGTTTTTGAGCAGGAGAGATCGGACGGTGGAGATTATAGCTAGTATGAGATTTGAAAGGCGTTGACATTCCTTTCTATATATCTCTCCACTTGGCTTCCTGACAATCTATAAATATATACTCCATCTTTGGCAGTCTCTCGTCTTCCTCCTCGTCTCTTTGCTGTCCTTCAACTCTCTCTCTCTCTCTCTAGGACCTAAGAGAATCATTTGACCATCGGACATAGCTTTATCAGGTACGTTTTTGATGCTTGTTTAATTGATTTTTTTTGCTTTGTTTGCATTTTTTCTTCTTGTGTGAATACATCTTTTTACTGTTCCTAGAAGTGTGAAAATAAAGCTTCCCTGACGAATAGAGAGTAGAGTCGAAAATAGATGCTTCATGATGAAATTTGAAACTTGTTCAATTTCTTGATTTATGTTTTTTTTTTTGTTCTAAATCTATTAATCAGGTCTAGAATTATGCAAGTTTTTTTTTAGATTCTTGTATTAAATACTGATTCTTGTGGATTGTCGCAATTTTTTTTCCTAACTCTTGTGAAATTAATACTTCAATCAGAGATTTTGGAAATTCCATATATCGAGTTTCATTTTGTTTCTTTATAGGAAAGTAAGTATACTCTTAAAGATTTGGAAATGGCACTGGGACTACTAAACACCGTGTTGGAAAAGTCAGAGACTCTGTTGGGGTCAGATCATGCATCAGTCGTATCCATGAACTTGTTCGTGGCTCTGCTTTGCGCTTGCATCGTGCTCGGTCACTTACTTGAGGAGACTCGGTGGATGAACGAGTCAATTACCGCCCTTATCATTGTCAGTTTTATTTTATTTTTTTCACACACAAGTCTTGAAAACAACACAAGATTTTTTATTTGGACAATGCTCTGAATTTTGTAATCACTCAGGGTTCATGTACTGGCATTGTGATCTTGCTTATAAGCGGAGGAAAGAGCTCGAGGATCCTGGTTTTTAGTGAAGATCTCTTCTTCATTTATCTTCTTCCACCGATTATATTTAACGCAGGGCAAGTTTTTTTTTAAAAAAATGTTATACTCAACCGAAGTAAGATTTGACCTAACACATTTTATCATCAGGTTTCAAGTTAAGAAAAAGCAGTTTTTCCGCAACTTCATGACCATTATGTTGTTTGGTGCTGTTGGTACTCTCATTTCATTTGTTATCATATCATTAGGTAACAATATCAATCAACTTCTCTAGTTTCAAGAATCAGTTCCATACATCTTGATGATATCTTTTGTGCTTTTTTTTACAAGGTGCTATACATTTTTTCGAGAAAATGAATATTGGAGACCTCACCATTTCGGATTATCTAGGTAAATAAAACAAAACTTGCTCTGCTTTCTTGTTCACTCCTTAACACACCGCTTAATATGTTTTGCTTTGCAGCCATTGGAGCAATATTCTCAGCTACCGATTCTGTTTGCACCTTGCAAGTAAGTGTTTTCTTATGCAGCATTCAAAAAACTACCATACTCTACTACATTTTCTAGTCCTTGATATTACACCTTTTTTTTTTGTTATACATAGGTGCTTAATCAAGAAGAGACACCTCTACTGTACAGTCTTGTCTTTGGAGAAGGTGTAGTAAACGATGCCACATCGGTCGTGCTCTTCAACGCGATACAAAGATTCGACCTCACACACATCAATTCAACTATAGCTTTGGAGTTTGCTGGAAACTTCTTTTATCTCTTCATCTTAAGCACAGCACTTGGCGTTGCAGTAAGCTTCTCTCTGCTCCTCAGATTTCAATACTAAATATTCTAATAAACCTGAAAAGGTTTTCACTCCTTTTTCTTTCAGGCTGGCTTGCTCAGTGCTTTCACTATAAAGAAGCTCTATTTCGGCAAGTATGTATATGTATAGTTTCATATTATTGACAGATACAATTAGATATCAGACATGATTATAATCTTTATTTAACTGTTTTCTTTATTCTCTTGTTGTAGAATCAAGCACTCTACTGATCGTGAAGTTGCACTTATGATGCTAATAGCATACTTGTCATACATGTTGGCAGAGGTGAAAATACAAATACAAATCATTTTTTGATACCTGTTTACAAGACAAAATGAAAATATGGACCATTTTTTTCTTCCATTTGCAGCTATTCCACTTGAGCTCTATCTTGACTGTGTTCTTCTGTGGGATTACTATGTCTCACTACACATGGCACAATGTTACAGATAAATCAAAGGTCACTACCAAGTAAGTTTTTTCTTCTTCTCCTAGTCACTGTAATTAGAAAAGAAAAACTCTATTAATTTGGTGATTATGATTGACTTAAAACGTAAATATTTTCTTGAATGTAGACACACTTTTGCTGCATTGTCATTTCTAGCTGAGATCTTTATCTTTCTTTACGTTGGAATGGACGCTCTCGATATCGAAAAATGGGACGTTGTACGTAACAGGTGAGATTTCTATATATATAGCATGACAAAACATCAATGGAAGTGGCTTTTTTTTTGTTTCATACTCATGATCATATTTTAACAACTATGAACACAGTCCTGGACAGTCTATTGGAGTGAGTGCGATACTCCTTGGCCTTATTCTTCTAGGTCGTGCAGCCTTTGTGTTCCCTCTTTCCTTCTTGTCGAACCTGACAAAGTCTTCACCGGATGAGAAAATCGATTGGAAGAAACAAGTAACTATTTGGTGGGCTGGTCTGATGCGTGGTGCTGTGTCGATGGCTCTTGCTTATAATCAGGTATGAACCGTGACCTACAAGTAACGGTGATTAACACGATTATCAAGATCTCTCTAATCGATGGGGTTTAAAGAAATTTTCCACTAACCTCTTCTCTGTTACATCATAGTTCACTTCTTCAGGACACACCAAGCTTCTTGGAAACGCTATCATGATCACCAGCACCATCACTGTTGTTCTTTTCAGTACTGTGGTACGTTTCAAACGCTATTCCGTCCTAAATCCTAATTCATATTTTCATTTACGGATATCTAATCCGGTTTAACCGAGTCAAAACATACCGGAAACCGATTTCAAAACCGAATTAAAGTTTTATTTTGGTTTATGTTTTATTTTTTACTTTGTAGAATAATTTGGACTGTGGTTTACTTTTACTTTCTAGAAATTTGAATGTCAAATGGTATTAAATTGACATTATGAACCGGAAACCGGTCTGGTACCGCCGGCTATTGCGGTTAAATAACGGTTAAATGTTTTTTTTTTCCAGGTGTTTGGATTGTTAACCAAACCGTTGGTGAAACACTTGCAGCCTCCATCAAAGAAGCCGTCCACACCGATGTCATCTTTCCACGAGCCGCTCCTCAATGGCGATGGAAGCTACATCGAAAACCAGGAGACGCTGGTCCGAACTCAGGGCCAATCAGACTACATCCTTGACCATCCGATCACTCTAGGAATGTTCTGGAACACTCCTTCCCGAGCCATTCATCATTACTGGAGAAGCTTCGACAACGCGGTTATGCGTCGCGTGTTTGGCGGCCGTGGCGTTTCACTGGTAGTTCCTGGTTCACCGATTGATACTAGTGTTGGGCAGCTGTGGATTGAAGACGTGGAAAACAAGGAACAAAACGGTGAGCCTTGATTGTGACGTCATGACTAGGATCTTTTTGACTTTGATTTTGTGCTGCTATATGGGCCTTTTTTATTTGATTTGTTTTTTTGGTCCCGGTTTGATTTTTGGTTTGTGGTGTGGTTTTTCTAGAGCCGGTCCAATTTTTTGTGGTTTGAGTTTTGGTTTTTTTTTGGTTTAGCTGTTTTGCTGTAAAATTTGTAATTCTCCATGTAAATAGGGGACTGATCAATGTAGATGTGACTTGTGACAGTGATCTTTTACATATATGTGTAATTGGCTATGTTGAGCTCATTCCAATATCAGGGATAATATATATACATGGTTACTGTTTTTATCTACTATTTCAACAAATTACGTACGTGTATGTTTCATATGTTTGTAATGCTTAAATCTACTATTTCAACAAATTACGTACGTGTATGTTCCATATGTTTGTAATGCTTAAATATCTCTCAATTTATTGTATAAGTTTTTTTTTGGTAGCGCTCTATATGACTACTCTCTGGTGCACGGGACCTTTATCGACTAGACGCACATTCACCAGTGTTGCTTGTAACGTTTTCACCATTCCTATGCAGGTTTCACTGTCATGGTAAGCTCTCTCGTGCTAACTGATAGGTAAACTATTAATTCATGCTTGAAGCAATAGAAAGCACTCTCGCAGACAGTGAGCTTTATATTTGCGATTAGGGCCTCCGTACACATAATAAATAAATATGGAGAGAGAGGATCCCTCTGATTGTAAGTCTCTATGTGGAATGATGTGTCCTCTCGGATGTCCATTCAACAGAATCATGTATTGTACCAAAGATATGCATTCCATCATTAATTGTATCTATTTTCGATCAAACCCGATCTTGTCTAGTAAATCCTGAATAAAACCTCATTCTACCCTATTATAAGCTTCACTCATGTCTGTCTTGATTGCCATGAACTGATTTTGACAGGATTTATTAGTTCTTAGACCGTGAATCATTTCTTGAGCGATAAGAATGTTGTCCGATATTAATCTCTCTGACATAAAAGCTGATTGAGTCTTCGAAATCAGAGCTGGAAGGCATGACTTCAGTCTTTGACGTAAAACCTTTGAAATAGTTTTGTATTTGACATTACAAAGATTTATTGGTCGCAGTTCCATCATCCTAGTAGGTCTCTTTGTTTTTGGTATCATATATATATTTGTAACATTCAACCTTGAGTCCAACCTTCAAACCGGGAGATCTGTTGTTCAAAAACAAGAAGATGTGATTTTATTTGTCATAAGCAACGAGAAGGAAAGCGAGGAGAACAAAACGCATATGATGAATATCTATATTATTAAAACTCAGTACAAAATTGGAGTGTTTGGAGACATGAATTGCAGTTTAAAAAAAAGGTTTGTTTGGAAACATAGATAACAATATTAAATGAGAATTGTTTGAAAACATGGATAACAATATATTTATATCTTTTTATTTACACATTTAGTCATTGCATTTATAATAAATTAGGTATTTCCTTTTTGTAATTCTTTTTATTTACAGATTCTACCACTGCATTTAAAATCAATTTAAATTAATTAATTACAATTTCAAACTTATCTAAGAAAATTGATATTCATATATCGATCATTATTAATATTGTAAAATTACTACTAAATAAAATTTTTCTAATTCACTTATTTTAGCCAAACATATAAAAATATTTTTTATTTGTTTACGAAATCAATTAGGCATAGACATTCGGGTATCCATTTAGGTACGAGTCATTTCTTTCGGGTATATATTTTTGGGGTTTTGAAATTTATTTTTAGGTACTTTTTTTGTATTTTTTTTTATTTACAGATTCTACCACTGCATTTAAAATCAATTTAAATTAATTAATTACAATTCCAAAACTTATCTAAACAAATCGATATTCATATATTGATTATTATTAATATTTTACAAATATTACTGAATAAGACTTTCTATTTCACTTAATTTAGCCAAACACATAAAATTTATTTTTTGTTCGTTTACGGAATCCGTTAGACATATATATTTGGGTACCCATTTAGGTACTGGTCGTTTCTTTCGGGTATAGATTTTTTTGGATTTTGAAATTAAGTCATGTTTGGATATAAATTTATGTGTGAGTTTCAAGTTGGATCCCCCGGGTCTATATGAATTTTTTCTGATGTATAGGAAACTAAAAATATTCAAATAACGAATGTATTTGAAAATGAATCGGATATTTGAACCAAAAATAATGGTTGCACATAACAAAAAACCAATATAAAAGTACTGTATATTTGGATTCAAAATCATTTCTTTTAACAACAAACTACACAAATATGTTGATTTGTATAAAAATTTAAATTACATTGTAAATATTTAATTAATATAGAAATATGTCCCATTGTTTAGACAAAATATTAATGTAAAGTATTGTACATTTGCGTTCTAAAATTATTTTCTTTAACAACAAGCCAAATAAATATGTTGATTGGAGAGGGAATAAAATAAAGTAAAAAAACATATAGTCAACCAGAAAGACTCTATGTGTCGAATTTATTATAAAGAATATTTTAATAAGATAAATACATTCAATAATTACAAACAAATAATATATTACATAAAATTGAAAAAAATACATGTCCTCTTTTAAGTATTCTATTAACCGGCCTTGACACTAATGATATGATTTTTTTTTAACTCTTTTTTTTCCTTGTGTTGTTTATTTTGAAGAACGAGCAGTAGAGGTTGCAGAAGCAATTGGAGGCAGAGCGTTATCTCTAGCGGATTTAGAGAACTTCCACCCAGAAGATGGCATGGTTTTGGCTAACACCACGTCTATAGGTATGCAACCAAATGTCGATGAGACTCCCATTTCCAAGGTTACCTCTCTCTATATATACTCTCTCCGTTCCTAAATGTAGGATGTTTTAAAAAACTTTGATGTTCCAATATATAAGATGTTTTCATTTTTTAGGCAATTTTTACTTTATTAAAAACTGTGTAACCAATCATATTTAATCATCTATTTTATAATTGGTTGAATATCATTAATTTATTGTTTTAACTCTACTTTTTAGACAAAAATTAATTTTGTCTTAATATGTGTGTTTTGTCCTAAACATCCTACATTTAAGAACGGATGGAATATCATTTTGCTTTCTATTCAGTAACCAATTAAGGAGCCGTTCTATTTTTTTATTTTATTAATGTATAAGCTAGCTTCTTATTGTTTTTTCCAGCATGCATTGAAACACTACGCACTAGTATTTGATGCGGTGTATACACCAAGAATCACACGACTGTTACGGGAAGCAGGAGAATGTGGAGCGATAACAGTGTCGGGGTCAGAGATGTTTGTGAGGCAGGCTTACGCGCAGTTTGAGATTTTCACCGGTTTGCCCGGTAAGTGTTGACTCTCATACGTACATACCAAGCACAATCTCTGGTTCCATTAAAACACTGACCCGCCTCTGGTTAATGTTGCATTGTTTGTTGTTGCAGCTCCAAAGGAATTATTCTGGAAAATCATGTCAATGTACTGAGAGTGTGAGACCTCTCGCTTGTGTGTGAATGTCTTATCTTCTTCTTCATCCATTCCATGGAAACTCAAAAACTCAAGCCGATCAACTTTTAGCTGGTTCTCTATGTGTATATATAAACGATGAAGCTTTTTTTTTTGAGTTAGATTAAGATTTTTGCAAATGTGCAATATCGAGATGACTGATTGTGAAAAAACTCTTTTCGTCTCAAAGAAAATAACCAAAACACTTTTTTCCCCTTCCTATCAGATTTGATTATAAACGAATTATATAAAAAACCTTTTGATAAATTACGGTTGACGATTATCCGTTATCCACTCACTAATCACTTTTAAGACAGTTTTATATTTTCTTGTTTATAGACATGGAAAAGGAAATTAAATAGGGAAATGAGAAAACTTCCCACGCGAACACGTAAGCTTTCCTTTTCTTTTCTTTTTTTCCTTCTTTCTGATTTTCATTATGTTTCCACTATTTAGTTGAATCTGTTTGTCTCTCTCTCTCTGTTCCTCCTAATAGTATTTGTCTGAATCTGAATCTCAACGTTGCGTTTATTGCTCACCTACTCCACCTCTGCTTCTCCTTCTGATTAGTAGTTTTTCCTGATTTTGATTTCTCTCCTTCTTAAATCGCATATCTGATTTACGTTGTTTATGAAAAATTTGACTGTAATATCAAATTCTAGTTAAAATTGGAGGACTGGTCTGCAATTAACTAGAATACGTTATCTTTTAAAATAAAATAAAAAAATTACTAGAAAAACCAAACAAAAAAACATAAACCAGAAAAAAGAGGTTAGATTGGTTTTTTAGTTCTAACCGTTTCCTCTCCGCCGATCGGCTTCTATCCTCCGGTAAGCTCTTCTTAAAAATCTCTCTCATTCTCTTTTCCAACCAAGTCAGCCTCCAATTCATTGTTCGTCGGACCGTGGATCGATTTCAATTCCGAGAATTCTACTCTGTTTTCGTTACACAACCCCAATTGGCGAAAACCCATCTGTAAAAAATTCCACCTTTTGTTAGTTTCTTTGGTTTAATTTCTCTTTATGCATTTAATCACATCTCACTATAGTTTGTATTGTAGAGGAACATGGCTAGTGTTTTTTGTCTTTTTGATCTCTTACTTAGTCTTCGAATGTCACAAACAGAACGAGTATGCTTTACCAAACTTTAGTTATACCTTTTTTAGCCTGACTATGTCTTTTTCTATCCAAGGGAGGGCCCTGATCGCTAGTACTTTTGACCTTACCAGTTATCTAGCGGTTTAGAGTTTTTTGTAGTACACTCATCTAACTGACAAAAGCTTTTATCTTTCTGTAACAGGAGGATCCAAGCAGAGGTGGATATTGGACAAAAGATCATTTTTATGATACTTGTGTTGTTGAATTGATAATGAATATCAACAGAGACGAGGCTCTTAGAGCCCAAGCTTTAGCAGAAGGTCTAATGCAAAAGTCTGATTTCACCGCTGCTCGTAAGCTCGTCATGAAGGCTCAAAGCATGGATTCCACCTTGGAGAACATATCTCATATGACGATGGTCTGTGACGTCCACTGCGCTGCAGCGAAAGAGAAGATGTTCGGTAACAACGAGATGGATTGGTACGGGATACTTCAGGTCGACATGAACGCTAACGATACCATCATCAAGAAACAGTACAGGAAGCTAGCGCTTCTCCTCCACCCCGATAAAAACAAGCTCCCTGGTGCTGAGTCCGCTTTTAAACTCATCGGTGAAGCGCAGAGGATACTTTTGGATAAAGAGAAGAGGATGGTTCATGATGTTAAACGCAAAATGAGGGCTGCACCGGCACCGGCACCGTCGTATAGACCTCAGCAGGTGCCTAGCTATCGTGCACAGCAGGCGAGCGTTAATATGAGGAATGTCTTCAACGGGATGAGACCAGAGAATAGGCATCGTCACCGGCCAACGTTTTGGACCTCTTGTCCCTTCTGTGGGAGCAGGTATGAGTATGGAAGGGAGCATATTAAGAGAGAAGTTGCTTGCCAGGGTTGCAAGAAGCAGTTCATTGCTTTTGAAGTCCCTTTTTTTGTACCACCGGCAAATAACTCATACCAGACTACTTCTTCTTTCCCACAACAGAACACGTTTCCAAGCCAAAGGGCTTACCCTGAGCCTCACAAGCGTCCAGATGGTCCTGCTGCTACTACTGCTTTCACTGGAAAGGCGACGGGTTCTACTGCAGAAAACAATAAGGGAAAGAGGAAGAGAATGGATATGGATGAGTCTAGTGAAAGCTCTGACAGTGAAAGTAGTAGCGAGTCAGAAGATGATGATACTATGGCAGCAGGGGATATGGGTTCCAACGGAGGACAGGAGCCTCGGAGATCAGTACGTAGTAAGCGTCAGGTTTCTTATAACGAGAGTCTGAGCGACGATGATGTTGACTTAGCCAACGACATTGGGGAAGGGTCCGGGGAAAATGTAGATACTGTAAAGGAAGAAGAGGAGAAGCAGACACATGAGGATCATCACCAGTTTACTGAAACCTTAAACCCAAAGGAGAAGATACAAGAAGACAGCTTAGATTATTCAGAGGAGGACGAGGAGTCAAGCTTAGGAGGTGAAGCAGCAGGAGAACCAAATGTGATCAACTGTGACGATCCTGAGTTTTCTGACTTTGATAAGTTGAGGGAGAAGAGCTGTTTTGATGTTGGTCAGGTATGGGCTTTGTATGATGAAGGAGAGGGAATGCCTAGATTTTATGCTGTCATAAGAAAAAAAGTTACAAGTCCAGAGTTCTCGGTAAAGTACCAATGGTTAGAGGCAGATGAGGTTGAAACTCGAGACTTGCCTGTGTCTGTTGGTAGGTACGTACTTGGGGATGAAGCTAAGACAAATAGCTGTGACTTATTCTCTCATTTGGTCCAAATCAAGACAAGAAGAAATGCTCAGAACTTTAAGGTGTTCCCGGGGAAAGGAGAAACGTGGGCTGTTTTCAAGAACTGGAACATGGACTTGTCCTACTCAGATTCTCCTCGTGAGTATGAGTTTGTTGAGATCCTGTCTGATTATTCAGAGGGAGGCACGATATCTGTGGGGTTCTTGTTTAAAGTGGAAGGCTTTCAATATGTTTACAGTCCAATGCCAAAGGATGAAGCAGATACTTTTGAGATTTCGCCTCATGAGTTCTTTAGATTCTCACATAGGGTACCGTCATTCAGATTGAAGGGAACAGAAGGGAGAGGTGTGTTGGAAGGTTGGTATGAACTTGATCCAGCTGCTTTGCCAGGTCCTGGCTCTCAGAATATATCAGAAGAAGAAGCAGCAGCAGCTCAAGACCAAGACCATCAATCTCCACATTCAGGATCTGCTTGTTGATGTTGTTAACTCAATGAGAGGCTGGTTGTGTCCATGACTTGCTCAAATCACTAAGGAAGCTTGATACCTCTTTGTTGTCCTGTGATATGGTCAAGTCATGATGTAGAGATTGTTTAGTTGTTTGTAGCTAGCCCCCTTGCGTTTTTTTTTTTTTTTTTCTTAGTTTTAGTCAGACTTGTAGCTTTATCAGCATATACTTCAAACTGCATTGCTGTTACAGTAAGAGACTGGTATCCATTTTCACCTGTAAAATAGTTTCATCTTCTGCTACCGTCGTTCCTAAGAGGGATTTTGAATATGTATCTTCAGAAAACAGCAAAGCATTTTTTTTTTATTCAGAAGAGATGCAACAGACCACATACATTAAACTCTTTGCACCACCTGATACAATAATTTCTCTTTTACAATTTATAACACGTTCAAAGAAGAGTGGACATATATACACTTTACATATCGCTGCTGCTGGATCAGATGAATACCTTCTTCTTCTTCTTTTTTTTCCAGAATACAAGCACACACCAAAGGACATGACGTTTTCACACTGGATTTGAGTTTTCTGCAACACGAACACGCCAAGCGAAATAATGAAGGTACAATGAGTTTAGGCACACTGCTATCCCAAAACCAAGAATCCCTGCAAATAGTATAGAATAGATCGCAGGTAGTCTCACCTGAAACACAGAGAGATTCATAAACATCATTTCCATTTTGAAAACTAATGTAAGTGAGAGAGTATTGCTTACTGTAGAATATAACAGATGAACCAGCAAGCCTACAAGCGCAAACTCAAGTGCTGCGTATGTCCATATGTATTCTCTGATAGCTGCAGAGAGTGAGATGGTATTAGCAGAAGTTAAAAGAGCGAGACAGACTTTGGAGTTGGTCTCTGAGGAGGCAGTGTTTTTACCTAGGACAATTGCAAAAACAGATGCTAAGAGACCTAACGTTAATGAGAATGGCCCTGCTATGTAGACAGCTTGCGTGTTAAGATCCCGAATCTACAAAACAAATATGTCAATATCTATTTTTGCAACAAAGTAATCAACCGAGACAGATCATTTGTATTTGGTGCTTACTAGTAATTGCTCGAGGAAGAAGAAGTAACAGACTGTGCTGATTAGAACTAGCACCACAAACTCTTGCCAAGCACTGCACCCAATCCATTTCAGTTCTCCGTTGTGTTATTTGGTGTAATAAAAAAAAAAATAAAGAGAAGAAGCTAGAAGAAGTTACCTAGCGGTTTGTGACTGCATATTCTGTTGACTACTGCGATCACCACGTCTGCTGTTTAGTTGAGTTGTCGTAGGCACGCGAAGCAATATAACCGGTAGGTTCTGGACTTCTTGTCTACAGACGTCACAGGTTCTTGTCCCCTTTGTGCTAAACCACTTGATGGCACACGCTTCGTGAACTAGTCTGAGATCGCCTTTGCAGCTGCACTCCATTTTCAGAGTATTGCCTTCTTCGCACACGTCAAGACAGATCCTGCACACCGCTTCTTCTTCTGGAATCTCTTCCTCCGTTTCTTCCGTGGGAACGGGAGAGATTTGATCTGCCAAAGAAGATTATAATTAGTATATGTTACATATAGCACATGACTGCACCCAATAAGCTCTACAGTACCTGTGCTAGATTCAAGAGCTTTGCTGCGGTTGTCAAAAGAAATGGATCGTACAATGACTTTGTTTCTCCCAGGCATGGACAAAGACCTTGGAACTGGTGGATGTATAGAATCTTTCTGCAACAAAAAATATAACCTTCATTTAGCTATATATTGGGCAAGGTCTGTAAGATAACAAATCACACACACCTTAGGAGGTTCACCGGGAAGGGCAACTGAGACCTGAGAAGGTACCACAGGAGACAACTTTGCGGGCTGTCTAGATGGAAGGGACAAGCATCTTTTCCAGTAAGGCGAAGTAGCTGAACCGGGAGTATTGTTAGCCTTTTTAGCTGTTTCCATGAGACCGGGAGATAGCAGAGAGCTTCTCTCGCTTTCAGGATGAGCTACAGCTTTCTTTTTCAAGCTGAGATTACGCAAGATTCCTCTTGGTGAAGATGTAGTGCCGCTTTTGAATGAGCTTGTGGACTTCAGTGAACCCTTTGGGATACGGCCGCCAGTAAATGGAATTGGTCTAGGGGGTATCTGTATAGAAAGATCCGAGTGGGTTCCGCTCGGTTGAGAGCTCTGCACATCTTCAGTAGAGTTTTCTTTCACCTGATGATCACCCTATAAGTAAGTAATACAATGTCAAAGTTCAGGCCTTTCTCAATGACTACAACATTCAATTTCAATCAATGACATCGTTATTCCTTCGGATCTCTAGATCATTGATACTTGGAAGTAATAAAAAACATAAGTTTGCTTTTCTTTACTTGACTCTTTATAAAAGATACTAACTTTGCAATTTTACACATATGCAAACTAGATCTCAGACTCAAAGAAACAATCTTTCTCCATACCTGAACTCTTAAGAAAACAGTCTCTAACATGTCAATAGATTTGTACTTCTACAGAAAAAGCTTCTTCTATGTATAAAACAATCCCAAGTAGCTAGCTCAGTTTTTTAAAATGATATATTTAAAAACATAGACATAAACAAAACAAAAAGGAGATTCTATGACTACTAAGTGAATCAGATAGATCAAATCCACAGATTCACAAGATCACAGATATAAAAGCCAATATAAATCCTAAAACTTTACATGAAAAAATCGAAAAGAGGAATTCAAAATGAACAAGAAAGCTCTTTCCTTTAGATAAACTATCCAGAGAGATTACTAGATACATGCTATGAGGAAATCAAAGCTCTTAAATTTACCTTAGAATCTACAAAACCCAGAATGATAAAAGCGTTATTAGGTTTTAGAGAAAGGAAGAGACACAAAGATGGGGTTTTTGTTTGGAGATATGCACCTGAGAAGAAGGAGGAAGAGGAGAAGAAGAAGAAGAAGAAGAAGAATCACCCACGATAATAGCGATTTCGGGTTGTTCAGCTGCTGATTCTTCTTGCTTCATCATCGTCGGACCAAGATATTAAATGAAACCGGTGATATAAATTACTATATATTAGTTTGAACTCAAAAGCTCAGAGAGAGAATAGAGAAGAGAAGCAATCAATTTAATGAAATAATTTGAGGTTTTTTTTACTTACATAATAATACATGGAATGAATGAATACACGACTGACATTATTACACGGAGAGGTTTTAACTTTTTCTGTTCACTTATGTTGCCACTGACACTCCTTTTATTTACCCACTCTTTTTTAATTTCACATTATATCCAATCTTGTAATATTTATGAATTTAATTAAGTATATATAAAGAAAACAAAGCGAATAATAATCTTGTCGTTGATTTTGACGAAGATGACGAGGAAATTTCAACGTTACGACTTATGAGTTTCGAGCCCTCATGTTCTTGTCGAGTATGTTGTTTCCCACGATAAAATCCACTCTTACGTGTCTGAAGATTTTTCTAATTATTAGATTTTTGGGAATTAAGTACATTGTTTTATAAAAGTTTTACCAAGAAAAAGTTAGGTTTGAAAGTAAATAGTAAAAAGCTACTTTTGAAAAAAAAAAAACTAATCTTTGAATATAGGTTGATGAACTTTATAAGTGGCCTTATCTATATACATACTTTCAAATAATCAAATACTAAAAATATTCCAAAATCAAAAGTCACAATGATCTATAAATTTTCCAAAAATCACAACTCCAAGTATTACACCACATGCTACAATTACACATAGAAAGTAGTGTACTAAGTTCTCGTGGGCTGTGTAGATAATTATATTTATGGTTTGAATTGTTGAAGTGAAGAACACTAATTAAAACAGTTCTTACAAGTTACTCAAATAAACTTTATCACGTATTCAATCATCAAATTATCGATGATTATGATTGTCTTGACGGTCATCATCACCATCCAAGTAGAACCCACAAGCTGCTTCTAGGAAAATAACTCATGTCGGAATCTACGGTTTCTTCTGAAACATGAAACAAGACAGGTGTGCTTAATGTGTATTGACCCATAAGGCCACAACAGACAAATGTTCATGACTTTTCAAATTGCAATATCAAACTAGTCATTTTATTTGTTCTATGGTTTGTGTTCAAACACGTTTTTGATGAAACAATGATATGTTTAATGTAGTGTGTGTAATTTAACAATTTTAAATATCTGGTTGAAATCAGTGATCGATCATGATGGTTTTGTTGCTGGTTAGAATAAATTTGAGGTCAATGACGACAAATTCAGCCTCGTAGTCCAATTTATACAGAATAACATGTCACATTCACAAAAACATTTCACTTTCGCTGCTAGTCAATCCATTCATAAATCAAGATAGTTGTCAATTGAGTTGTGTGGGCTAAGCCAAGTTGTAAACAACCTCTAGTGAGAGAATCGAACAAAACATGGTCAAGAGAAAGACATAACAATTAGAGAACTGATTCATATCTTTTTCTGGGAGTTATTCAAATTTTACTGGCCAATACTAGTGGACTAAACTCTAGAATCAAACCATTATTACCGAAAAAAAATATAATGGTAATTAAGGATTCTACATACATTGCCCAATCTTGGTGTTTGGCTATGAGTTTAGTCAGTGTAAAGTACATTAGTTACAACAATAAACCTGTTTTGATTTAATAGTTTTGTTTGAATGATCGAAGTCGCACGAGAGGAACATCGTATCATACTCCTATTCTATCACAATCAGTTACCAAACACACAGAAAAGAGAGTAGGGACTGGTCAAATCATCATGTGCTTAAAATATTATAGTATATAACCCCCGACCCAGGAGAAGTGTTGATTTTAATCATCAAATGGAAAGTAACTTCGGTTTGAAGTCATGATGGTCGATTAGGATCAATCCCGATCATGGATTTAGGCTCTATCCAAATAGCCGTTTATGATTTGCCTTGTTAGGACAAACAAGACAGATGATAAAGTATTAGCTAGGCTTCTTTAAAAGATTGGTAGAAAAGGACTGATCAGAAGATGTCCAATTGTCAGGCATTTGTTGGTTCATCATTTAGGTAGCCACAAGAGTGAGTGATTTAGGAAAGACATAGTAAGCTCATAAGGTTTGCGTAAGAAACTACCAACTCTAATTTTTTGTTGCCTTGTTGCTACAAGTTTGCTACTGCAATCTTTTCTAACCATCCCGATGACATAAAATTAAAAAATCCTGATCAAACCGGGTATCAACCAATTCACTGAACCAGACATTTTGCAATTGTCACCAATAGCACAAGGTAAAAAATGAAGAAAGAACTGATGTTAGTACCATTCTCAAAGAGAAACAGTTCTACACATTACAACTCTTGAAGAAGTCTAGAGGAAACATTAGTTGATCCCTACAATTAGGTCTACTAAAATGTAAAAGATAGATTTTAAACCAAAGATAGTTCTTCTACTCCAGTTGGATACTTGTTCATCACATCTCACAACTCACAAGCCTGATTACGAGCTCAATCTGCAATTCAGTTTAACAACAACAACAACAAAAAAAGTCAAATACTAAGACCAAAATTTACGAAAAAGTAAGTTTAGTTGTCAAGTTTTTATGATAGAGGAAAACCTTTGGATTTTGGAGCTGGCCTGCAAAACATGGCATGATATTTGCCTTGCCAAACCTTCCTCTCCGTTTTTGCTTGATACTCCACAAGCTCTCCAGCAGGAGACTCTCTAGCCATGAAAGTGATGTACAGCTTGTATCCGTTCACTCTCGTCAGATTAGCCCTCACAATCGATTCACATGTCACACTTGTTTCCTAACCAAAACAAAAAAAAAACAAAAGATAAAATATAGGCAAACTGGTGTCACATACATTTAACTAGACATTTGAGAGTAACAAACCTTGATGTTGTTGTATTTTTCAAGAGCAGAATCTACCAGGTTTTGCATGTGCTCACGGCCTGTTAGCCCAGTAGCGTAGAAACGTCCATCAAGATCAACCTTAGAGAAGAAAACAGTTTCCCCAGGGTAGCTTTCTCCATCCACGTAGAAACCCTAAACACAATTAATGATAACTTCATGAAAGTGATGTATAGTTATTAGAAACAAGTCTGAAGTAGTATAATAACCTTGCTACGGTACATCTTTGGTCTATAGAGACGCATTAGTTGAACTTCCTCTTCGACGGGACACATCCTATCTGGGGGCTGGTACTCGGATTCATCATCAAAGCTATCGACCTCCCATGCTTGGTCGCTTCCCCGGCTAGATGCATTACTATCGGTGGAAGAATCACTGGATACACAATCCTCGTACCTGGGCACGTGTATAACTGGAGGGGAAAAAAAAAAAGAAATTTGACAGAGATGTTGAGAACCGATAAACTAATACTAATAGAGTTAACTGTATAAGTTAATTACTCTTACTTAGCTTAGTTTACTTACACACATGTATATATAGCAACACTTGTACATTCATTCGAGTTTAATGAAGATATTTTGATATTAATCTATCTTCTATTAAATACTATATATACCTTTTGGTTTAGGAGTTGGCCTGCAGAAGAGGCCGTGAGCTCGTTTTTGCCAGGGCATCTGTTCTGTTTTAGCTTGGTATTCGACAAGATCTCCATCTGGAGTCACTCTGGCCATGAAGGTGATGTAGGATTTGACTGAACCGGAGACTCTGCAGACAACAGCCCTCACAATATACACACATGTAAGAGACAACCCCTGTTTGAAAGAAAGAAAGAAAGGAGTAAGAATTGTATATCACTACTAAGGGCATCATTATTGGTGGTCCTCGGTTGAAGTCTTTTAGCGGAAAATCCCTTAAACTTTTAACTAAAAACGCTAAGGGACATCCTTAAATAAGGGATTTTAGGGATGTCCCTTAGCGTTTTTAGTTAAAAGTTAAGAGACTTTTCCGCTAAGGGACTTCAACCGAGGACCACCAATAATGATGCCCTAAGAAAGAGTGTTTTTCAATAAGGGGATAAAGATACAAACGTTGATTTTGTTGTATTTGTCCATGGCCACATCAACGTTTTTTTGCATGTAGGCTCGCCCTGTAAGACCATCCAGATAAGGGGCATCGAGATTAATGGGAATGAGTTCTCGGTAAGCTACTCTCCCAGGATAGTTTTCCATATCCACGTTGAAACCCTAAAGAATCACAATTTTTCAAGAAACAATATTATTTTCTAATTATTTGTACCCAGAAGTAAGTGCCAAGTTTGTATATAAAGAGACCCGAGAAGGAGACGAAGATTTATACATACATTGCTCTCGTACATCTGAATCCTGTATCGACGCATTTTTTGAGCTTCCTCGTCGTTTGGATCGATCTTCTTAATGGGTTTGAATTCGTCTCCGTCGTCGAAACTGTCCACGTCCCATTCTTGGTACTCCTCACGGCTGGACACGTCGCCGTCTAGGTCCTCCCCATCATCCTGGCCCTCTCCGCCGCCCCCTGCGTCAATTTGTTCGGTTTCTAATGCCTTGCGCTTCCTATGAGACGTAAACTGCTGATTCTCATCGGAGGTCTCCATCATGGGATCATCTTCCCCGCCGCAATCCATGTCAAACCTAGGTCGAACCGTATCACTTTTTAGTTTTTAATGCCAGTGAGACATGTTTATGTGTTGTTACTCCTCCTCGTTACTTTACTGTAATGAAATAAAATAACCGTTTCAAACACTTATAGGCAATGGTGTTACTCTCAAAATCTCAATCTCAATCTCAATGAGACCTTAGAAAAAATGTTTTTAAATGTTTTTCAGATTAAAAAAAAAAATCAACCAATCGTGGGTCGCCACGTCTCGTGGAATTTTAAATATTGAATTCTTAACTTTTGGGAGAGTCCACCGGTTATTTAATTATTTTTTTTCTAAGAATTTCCCTTAAGAAATTCCATTGGAGATGCTCTTATTTATTCTTCTAAAAAAGTCGTGTTATGTAATAGAAGACCCGAAAATGTTATAATAGCGCTTCTGTGAATAGCGTAACCTACACGTAAAAGACTGAAAACGATTACATTAATAGACCTAAATGAAATAGAGAGTCTATTGATTAAAAAAAAAACTGATTCAAGAACAAAAGACTGGTCTCATCAAGGAACAAACAATTCATCAGAAACAAGAAAATTACAAACACAAGCTCGATCAGTTTAAAAGAGAAACGTAATGGTACGGTCGTGCTGAGAGAAGATAGGTTTTTTTTTTTTTTTGCTAAAACACAGAGAAGATAGTTTTAACTCTTTAACAAGCTTTACAGCTACGCCTGCAAGCACTGCCATCTTTCACTGCTCTAGTTTGTAAACAACCTCTAGTGAGAGAGAATCGAACAAAACATAGTCAAGATAAAGACATATATAACAATAAGAGAACTGGGTCATATCTTTTTGGATAGTTATTCAAATTTTACTGGCCAATACTATACTATACAGTTAAGTACTCTAGTATCAAACCATTATCCCTAAAAACAAAATATATAGTGAATAAGGATTCTACACACTGACCCAATTGAGAAGTCATGACTATGATGATTAAGAGTTTAGTCACCACATACACTCATTTAAGTGTCAGAGAGTAAATTAGTCAGAGCGATAAACCTGTTTGATATAATTTTTTTGTTTGAAAGATCAAAGTAGTAGGAGGGGAATATCGTATCGCGTTCTTATTCTATCACAATCAGTTACCAAACACAAAAAAGAAAAAGAGAGTAGAGACTGGTCAAATCGCCATATGCTTAAAATATCATATTATATAATCATCAAAATGGAACTTTATTCGGTCTGAAGTCATGATGGTCGATTAGGATCAATCCCGATTCCGGATTTAGGCTTATCTAAATAGCAGTTTATGATTTGCCTTGTTAGACCAAACAATTCAGATGATGAAGTATTAGGCTTCTTAAAAGATATGTAGAAAAGGACTCAAAAATCTCCAATTGTTAGGCATTTATTGTTGGTTCATCTCTTAGGTGGCCCCATGAGTGAATGAATTAGGAAAGGCATAGGAAGCTCATAGGGTTGGCTTGTTGGGTTAGAAACTATCAACTCGAACTCTAGCTATAGCTTGCTGCTCGAATTTTACTATAGAAAACATGAGTGATATCAAACTGTATTGGGTTAGATAAATATTGGTTTAATCTGGTTTAGTGTGATTGTGAATTTACTTGGTTTACTTTGGTAGATACACCAACTTTTATAATTAGCTTAAATCTTAATATGCACCTTATAAATTTGGGCAATTATTCTGGATAATATCCAATTAATATCAGTTATTTTGATTGGTTCAATATGAAATAACTAATTTTGAATTTATAATTTATATTTAGATATTTTAGTTTTTAAATCCAAATCTAATATTTTTAGATATTTTATTTTTCAAATCTCAAAGTTAATTAGTTTTTTCTTGCTTAAAATCTCAAAGTTAATTAGTTATTTTCCCATTTAAAAAAACGTTGAGTATTTATAGTTATTTAATTTGGCTGAATTTTTTGATCCCGGAACTGCATAGAACTTATTTTTCCATTTCTTCTTGGAAAATGTTTTTTTATGGGAAAATAATATAGGAAATGGTAATATGGATGGAATCACTTGTATTTTTAAGAAGAAAATGGAAGTTTAAAGGTAAAGTGTATAATGAAAGTTTGTATCGTTTTCATGATTATAGCTTTCAATAACATTTCTTATGTATACTGTAATGATTTGCTTTGAGCTTTGCCTTTTTGAGCCCAATTTACCAATTATGTCATTCAATTAAACTAATGGTATTTTACTTAACCAAGATCAAGATAACAGATTCACGAACTGATTTTGCATATGTATCTATGACACCGGTGACACAATGCCAAAAACTAAAAAGAAGACAAATCGTGATTGGTTCCGTTTTCAAAATAAACCAGTTTTACAAATCACTAGACTAATAAAGATTAAAGACATAATCATGATTAACGTTTTTCTTAATGAAGGTTGGTTAAAAAAAGCATAAGCCTGGATCTCTTCAAATGGGTCTAATAAAAAAAGACCAAGACCAATTTTAAACAATGGATAACTCTTCTCCTCCATTTGACTGATTGTTTCATCCCAACTCACAAACTTGGTTATAACACTCAACTTCAATTCAGAAGTTCACAACAACAAAAAATCACCATAAGCTCATTTTCACTAAAAACTACAATAATTTAGTTTTCTTTTTGTATTTTTGTTATTTACAATGTTAAAATAGTCTAGTATCAAACAACTTAAACTTCATTGGAATTTTTTTGAAATTTATTTTGGCTTTTAGTTTAACTAGACACTGAAACATTGATTGGTAGTTACTAAAATCGTGGATAATATATACTTATATTTATGCCTTCTAAGTTTACGATATATATCTATAAATATCTACAAATTAGGAAATGGTCCGTTATGATTAAAATAACCACAAACAAGATTTCACAATAATTGTGGATATTTGGTCACAAACATCATTATGGATATGTTATGAAAATGAAGCCACAAATAACAAATAACATTTTTGGACCGTATACAAACTCAAAGTTACAAAATTATTAGTCAAACTACCACAATTTTTGTTTTCAATAGTGTGTTCTTGTAATGTATAGTGCATGCACACTTTCGGTTGGAAGTTGTATAACATTCTAAAAGATTGGAAGTTGATTTATGGTTTACTAGAACCAACGATAGAGCAACGAGAAGCTGAATAGTTGATACAATAGTTTTAATTATTGTAGATGATATACTTTTCTCAAATTAAACTTTTTTTTTCTTTTTGAAAACCTCAATCGTCTGCTGGACAATAGTTTTGGCCAGACTGATAGAAGCAGTACACAACATTTTGTTGAAAATTTTATGTCGACTGTCGTATATACAAAATACTGTCGATGATTTGGTGAACAAGATTAAAAGAAAGATAAAAAAATCACAAGCTTAAAGCGAGTATTCAAGATGGTTAAAGATTCATGGATCAAAAAAATACATTCCACTTTCCAGGTAAGCACAATTTTAGAATTTTAAGTTATTAAATTATTTACTACATCTTTTCGAATGATTTAAATTTACAGTTACATGAAACTTTGGCAATGAGAAGGCTATAGATTGGATTTTTATCGCAACAAAGCTTAAGATTTCTCCAGTTGGCATCATCATCAACATAGATGCTGAATTCGATGCACTGAATGATGTAAATGGTTAAATGTCAATTAATTATGTTGTTTTGAGATGCATGAAACACACTACTAATTTTAATTGTATTGTTGTTACTTTTGATCTGAGGGATTTAATAGAATTATGGTTGTTCCACCCAATGATGATGGCACTGAAGCTGGATATACATTGATGGTGATGGCACGCGGACACATAAAGACAGGGCAAAACTTTTTCATTGTGCAGAACTTATGGGATAAGAGCTGGGGTGTCAATAGATATGGGAGGCTTATAATTGATGATCATATGCATGCATTGTTTGGCATTTTATCCACTTATGTAGGATCTTCATACCAGATGAACTAGGATATGGGTTTGGATTTGGACACTGCCGAGTGTGTACACGCCTCAAGTGAAGAATGTGAGATAGAGTTTTGTCGTTCTCACTTTTCCCTTATCTAAACACAGGAGTATGTTTCCACTGAAACGTTCATAATCAAAACCATGAAACTATGCATGCCATGTGATTTCTGTGACGTTTCAAGGTTAAATTGATACAATAGTATACATGAATGTATTTCATTTGATTGCTATTTTAGACCAGAGAAATGATAGTTAAACCAAAACAAAAACAAGTCCGAAAATGTAATAACATCTCTATGGATAGCCTAACCTACACGTAAAAGGCAGAAAATAATCACATTTGTAGACCTAATTGACTTATTGACACAGAGAGTCCATAGATAGAAGAAATCCAACTGATTCAAGAAAAGGAGACGGTCTCATCAACGAACAAACAGCTCATCAGAAACAAGAAAATGACAGAACAGAGATCGATCAAATATCAAAAGAACTTAATGTTACATTGCAATAAAAAAATTTAGAACTCTTTAACAAGCTTTACAGCTACGCCTGCAGTTTCCAGGGAGCTCTGGAGTTCCCACCATATACTCAGGGTTCTTTGCGCATTCTCCAAGCACTGCCCATCTTTCACAGCTCTCGTTTGTATCCGCACAGCTACCGTCATGCGTCACAATCTTATCGAAGGAGTCCACGTGGATCCACTTAGTCGCTGACCATTTCTCTCCTTCGATCACAGGACAACCTCCGTGAAGGCTCAAGGTATCTGGGGTCGCGTCTTGGTGGAGGTTGAAGAACAACAGTGCATCTCCTTTCTTCGGTTTCACTAAGTAACGTAACACAGATACAAACACATGTTTTAGAACATTCTATAGAGATAACAAGTCTACATGAAAAGAGGAACTTATGAGAAGCTCACCAGCAATTCCTTTCTTTGCACAATCAGAAAGGTCGTCTTTGTTTACAGAAAGCTTTAGGCGGGAAGACTCCTGCAGACAAAAGTTTTCATCAGAGAGAACCGAGAAGATGATCTATATATAGAGCCAATTCCGTGTCCACTTTGAAGATGTAAGAAGTGGTTAAGTTATGAATACGCACCACTGCATCAGGGAAAACAGTTTCTCCACCCCTTGTGACATTGGAAAGATACATGAGAACGGTTGCTATACGGTGTCCACCACGGGCGATGTTGACTTTGTCGTGAAAGTAGTCAAAGTGAGCGTCATATTTCTGACCGTGCTCATATCTCAGCACCTGAAGATCCTCCCCGTTTTCTGTCACCAGAGAATGTAAGAGACTAAGTAACAACTCTGAAAAGCGCTTTCAAGAAACTCAAGAAGAGTTGAGGTTCTTTGAAACAAGATTGAACTACTACTTAAAACCGTTCGGAATGTTTTTGTTACCTTTTGGGAGGAATGTCCATGTGGAGAGCTTGTCCTCTATACCGGAAACAATAGGATCCTGTGATTAAGCAAAAGAAAGCTTTACATCAAGATAGTTAATCGTTACAAAAAAATGATTGATCATCACAGATACAGCTTTGTTGACAAACAAATAGCTCTGGAAAGTAACCACTACGCAGCAATGAAAAATTAATACAGTTCTGGGTCAATCTACCAAGATCCAGGAGATTTATTTAGAAAGATTCATAAAAAAACACATGAGCATGTAATTGAAAATCAAATCCAATATGTGTGTCAACTCTTCGGTTATATTAGAGAGATCTAATTCATCAGACTGTCTGATTCAGACATGGTGAGGTTTTGACTTTTCAGATCCATTATTATCAGGACCAACATTAGAGATTTAAAGACCAATGCCTAGTGGAGAAAGACAGTGAGATGAAAAGAAGAACAAGTCAGCACCTTTCCTTTGGAGATAAACGTGCCGGAGCTGGTCCGAACGTCACTGACTTGACTCTCTCCATTGTCGTTATCAGCAACCGCAGATCTCTGCAGAGTCTCTTTCGCCTTTTTTTTTTCCCCGGAAAAATCAAAAATCAGAAAACTGAAATTAGCAAAAAAGTTTCAAAATTGAGCTCAGATATTGAAGAATGTGCACTTACAAGGGAGATCAGATGATCGCATTCCAGGTCCGTTAGAAAACCTTCATACACAAATGCCCTGAAGACCAAAACAACGAACTTTCTCAGATTCATAAGCTCAAAGTTTCCAAATTTACCAGAGGATTGAGGAAAAGCAGACCTGGGTTTTGAAGAAACTTGTTTGACTTTAGAAGGGTTGATGATAGAACTCGGAGAACTAATCAGAGAAGTTGATGACTGAATCAGGACAAGGAAGACGGCGACGAACAGCAACAACACTCCGCGGCGAGACATCGTCATTAGCTCTTGGGTCCAGAAGAAACGTAAAGAGATCGAAAACTGGAAATGATTTACTTTTTTTTTTCCAGTCAAAATAATAAATAGGAAATTTTTATTTTCTCGTCTTTCAGAAAATGTCAACGGTCGTGAATAGTTGATACAACTCTATTCTACCTAAAGTGATGGCGGCGACATGCGCACGTCGTTTTGCAATCATGTTCTCCCAAAGGAACAATATTCATTAAAAATAATAATAATTATCTCTTTCTCGGCTGCTTTCCCGCGATAAAGCCCAAGAAAAATAATATATTAAAGCCCATAAACCAAAGAGTTAGATTAAAGCCCATTAAAAGCCCAATAAGAAATCTCGTTCGGTTCAATTCGAAATCTTAAAGCGACGTCGTATATGTGAAAGGTAATTCATCCTCGCCGGGAAGTCACGACGGAGAGGCGCGACGAATGCGAACGAAGCAGCTCAAAAAAAAAAAAAAATCAAAGAAAGTTTAACAAGGATGGCGTTTAAGCCTTTCGGAAAAGATTTAGGACCGGCGACGAGCTCCAAGCCGTCGCCGTTTACAACGTTCGGTGCTTCTGATCCTACTCAATCCACCAGGTGTGTGTGTGTTCTTCGATTCCCGTATGTACGTAGCTATGCCACTACCGTCGAGGTTTTAGATTTGTTTAGGATCTATCATGCTCTAGATAGAAAATTCTCAGGTTCAAATTGAAGAGGTTTAGGATCACGCCAAAAGTGAGAAGTATCTTTTGAATTTGATATGAAATCGTGTCTCTAATATCACTTAGGCAGCTCTAAGCTTCGTGTTTTTGAATCTCAGTTGCTGATTTGTGAATTTATAATTGTGAATTGGCGATTTTTCTTGCAGTAGTCCTCCAATGAATCGAACATCACCTCCTGTGGCTTTTCAAAATCCCTCACACTCCCCAGGACAACCTTACGGACCTGGTGGAGCTCAGAGGTTTAGAAATTCTTAACTCTTATGGCTTCTTTTCCCTCCCTCCTTATATGCATTGGGAAAGTTCTGATCTGAAACATTTGGTGATGGGATTAACTAAGTTATATACTTTTTTTTTTTGGTAGAAGTTATGTTTGAAATCTATTGAATGGAACAGTTAAATGTGATGTTTTTTTCAGGAGTCCAGTACTTGTCAATGTACATTGGGGTTCAGAAGCTTTTCCACGTCCAAGCTCCTCTGTGAGACCTTACCAATTTCCTGGAGTTCAGAGGTAAAAGTTTACAATGTGATTGTTCGACTTGGCAGCAGTATTGATCACACAATTCAAATGCTTTCAGTTTTCTGCATTAGATAATTTAGCAGTAGGAAGATAGAGCAGCGTTTGGCGGAATGCTATAGGTTTTTATGCCTTTAAGGGCTTACTGTTGCAAGAGCTTTAAAAAACAAAACGAGATCATGTCACGCCGAGATCATCTGAATGCGTTATGGATTTGGCTTATATACTTTAGGAACAAGCTGTTGGGTTGTTCTTGACGAGTTCCGTGAATCTCACGTCCTTAATTTTTCCTCGCAGGCCTACTTTAAATCCTCAGTTTGGGCATGATGAATCAAGGAATTTCCCGAAGGACCATAGTGAACATAGTCTAGCTACGTCTCCAGCTCGTACATCACACACTCTTTCCAGAAGTGGAACTGATGTTGTTGAGATTGGTCGATCACATGATTCAAAAAGGAAAAGGTTGTTTATGCCATTTCCTTTAGATGAAGGCCATTTATGCCAGCAGGCTCTTTCTGCAATATATTCTGTCTGTTCTGTAGCACTATCATATCATTGGCTTTCTTAACATTTACCCGTTTGCGAGAGTTTGCACACCTTCTGTGTTTTGCGTTATGTACTGTTCTCTTTCAGATGTCAAAAGTGTATGTGTGGTCTTGGTGCTAGAAAATGAATTGCCATACGTACGGCTGTGATTTTTAGGGATATTATGATTTTTGATGTAACTAATTTCAATTTAAAAACCCTCAATTTTAATTGCAGTCAGTCAGATCTTCTTCCTGATCGGAGTTTAGGGCTGTCCCGAAGAAACCATTCGCCAGGATCAGGTTTTGGGAATGGCAGCTTGGTAGATGATTTCCAGCAGTCATCTAGTCAAACTTGGATGTAAGCTTTTTATCCTCTTGTCAGTGTCGTAAATTTCTTTTTTGGTCTATCCCTCCCTTTTTTCTGTTGGTTTAAAAAAGATGTCATGAAATATCTCACATGAGTTATTATAGATAGTAATTTGAACCATGCATGTGTCTTTCTTCCTTGATTTCTATACTGATTATAAGTCTGTCGTCTCACTGGCTTCTGAAACTTGCGTCCTGGCACATTTTATCATGTTTCATAGACGCTCGCCATCTTCCGCGGACAATAATAATCCGGTGAGGTCGAGGATCAATCCCAATCGGTTGATCTATCAGGAACAAAGACCAAGCTCTCCATTCCCTTATGCACATGAAGTAGCTGAAATTCAGGAAGCTACAAAAAGAAACACTTCGTCTCTAGCACATTCTCATAAACCTCCTCATGACAACCCTGTATTTCCACAACATGATTCTCGAAGGTAGACAGCATGATAACTCACTATGTGTTGTAAGCTTAATTATTATTTTTACGCCTACGTCTACGTGTACTTATGAATGGCAGGGAATTCAGGATATAGAATAGAGTTGCCATCCTAATAAACTTTATATTTAGCAAGTCGGAGTATGAGCGTACTTACCTTAAGTTTAAATGGTTGCGTGAAAAAAATTATACTGCTAGCCTGTGAAGTCAAGCTTATCGCTCTTGCAGCTTTATCTTTAGTGCTCTTGAAACAAATCTGGTTTCTCTTGCTGGCTGAATGTGCCTTAAACTTGCTCTTAGTTAAGCATGCTATTTGTATGATAGGTCATCAATATCTCCTCCTGCGTCAGGCACAAAGTCATTTATGCTTTCAAGAAGCTCAGATTCCCAATTTCGTGGGCAGCCCTCCTCTGTAAATAATTTCAATAATGCGGTGAAGACAAGTAGTTCACCTGCAACAAAAAGGACGAGATCTCCACCTTTATATCCAGGGGAGGAGGATATCCAGGGAAACTCTTTTACTTCTGTAAACTGTACTGAAGGGTAAATTAAACCACACGGTACTGACTCCTTGTATTAATATGTGAACCAGTTCCTAAGTTTTCTGAAATTTTTCATTTTCTACAGAGAAGAGCAAGCCAAGGCAAAGAGACTGGCCCGCTTCAAGGGTGAACTGGACCCTGTTCCAGCCCGACCTGTTGATAATCAACTTGCTAAATCAGCTGTAAATAAAACTGTGAAGCATCTGAACAACAAACCAACCTTCAATTCACAGGAATCAAATTGGGATGCCCTCAAGGGAGATGCTTTGTCTGATTTTGAAAGCTCGGAGCAGCCCTCTCTTATCGTTGGATTATGCCCTGACATGTGTCCTGGTAAGCATGAGCCTGAGATATGCTTATAAAGCGACAATTGAGTGTGTAGTCTTTGGTTTATTTAATCTGATTAGAAAAGAAATGAGTTGCGAACAATTGATGTCAAGTTCGAATGAGTAATGTGATTGTAGAACAAATATATTGAGGAATTTTGTTTTCGTCTTCCCAGAGTCAGAACGAGGGGAGCGTGAAAGGAAGGGTGACTTGGACCATTATGAGCGTGTAGATGGAGATAGGAATCAGACGAGCAAATCCCTTGCTGTGAAGAAAGTAAGTTTACCTTTCTCAAATCAATTAAGCGTCACATTCTTCCTTAAGATTACATATGCTAGACCACCCATTCACTGTGTTGTAAATCTGCCTTTGAATAGTATACCAGGACGGCGGAGCGAGAAGCCATTTTGATTCGACCCATGCCAATCCTGCAGAATACTATGGAATATTTACTGAGTTTGCTAGACCGCCCTTACAATGAAAACTTTCTTGGCATGTATAATTTCTTATGGGATAGGATGAGAGCTATTCGAATGGATCTAAGAATGCAGCATATTTTCAACCGAGAAGCTATTACTTTGCTGGAGCAAATGGTCTGTGTTTTCTGAGCTTATATAAAGCCCATTGAACATGATAATAAGCGATAGTCTGCTTTGGATGTGTGTTTCTTACTAGTGATTTCCTTGTTACAGATAAGACTTCACATCATTGCAATGCATGAGCTATGTGAATATACTAAAGGAGAGGGATTTTCTGAGGGGTTTGATGCACACCTGAATATTGAGCAGATGAACAAGACATCCGTTGAGTTGTTTCAAATGTATGATGATCACAGGAAGAGAGGAATAACTATTCCCACAGAAAAAGAGTTCCGTGGCTATTATGCTCTTCTCAAACTCGACAAGCACCCTGGCTATAAGGTTAGTATGAAATTTGCGGTCAAAATTTTTGTGCTAAGTTCTTATCCTGACTATAAATTCTTCTTGTTAGGTTGAACCGTCTGAGCTTTCTCTTGATCTTGCCAACATGACTCCAGAAATAAGGCAAACTTCTGAAGTTCTCTTTGCCCGCAGTGTAGCCAGGTAGTTGCTTGAACTTTTTTTTGGGTGTTCGTTTGTTAATGTGATCTAAGTATTGAAATCAGCTGTGCATTACAGAGCTTGTAGAACTGGAAACTTCATCGCCTTCTTCCGCCTTGCACGAAAAGCAAGTTATCTTCAAGCATGTCTAATGCATGCTCATTTTTCGAAGGTAAGCGCTTATTTGTAGGTTTAAAAGCTATCATTCTTACCGAATTCCTGTCTGGTTAATTCACTGAGATTTAAGCTTTATTATGTTTCATCAGCTAAGAACTCAGGCACTTGCTTCTCTGCACGCGGGTCTCCAAATTAATCAGGGTCTCCCAGTTTCAGATACGTCAAAGTGGATAGGGATGGAGGTAATTTTTCCATCGATTTGCTACTTGGTTATCCCTTTCGTAATCCATCACAGAGAAATTGCTAGATGTCTTACATTTTTCTTCGGTGATGAATACAGGAAGAGGACATAGAAACCCTGTTGGAGTACCATGGATTTTCGATAAAAGTGTTTGAAGAGCCATACATGGTAAAGGGTGACCTATTTCTCCATGCTGATAAGGACTACAAAACAAAATGCTCAAAACTTGTTCACATGAAAAAGTCAAGAACCATTGTGGAAGATGTTTATGCTGCCTCGACGGAGGAAGATGTTTCTGCTCCCTCTCCATTGTCATCCTTGCCGACTGAAGCAAATAAAGGATATCAACAGGAAAGGCCGCCTGCTCAAATTCTTAAGAAACAAACATCAGTGCGTCTAGTTGATAAAGAAATGACCGATTCCAAGACTTCCCTATTACTGGAGGAGGACAAGCCAGTGAAGACATCTATTATAAATCCAGTGCAGCCATCTGATGTAAAACCAGCAGTGGATCAACAGAAACGAGATCACTTTACGCCGGCTGGTGAATTTCATTCTCCCCTGAAGTTCTATTCTCCTGGATTGCCTCGAGCTAAATCCTCGAATTTGAAGAAACAACCTAACGGCGGCCACACTAGTACATCTCCTGCGGAAATTAAATTTCCATTTGCAGAGCATATGCAAACGAATCTTGTGCCTGGACCTATTTCGCAACAAAGTCCATTTGCAGGGCATATGCAAACAAATCTTGTGCCTGGACCTACTTTGCAACAAAGTCCAAAGTCTATGTCTGTGGAGATTGTGCCTGTAACTACCATTTCAGAGTCTCCAAGGAGTGTAGAAAACATATTTGCTTTGGAAGAAGCAGTACCTGAAGCTGCGATGACTGTTACCTTGGAAGAGGGCTCCCATGACATTGAACAGGAAGATGAGGATGGACATGAGGACATCACAAATCAGTATGACGAGGAAGTGGCGAAGGCCAAGCTCAAGCTGATCATAAGGTCTACCAGCTCATGCAAGTTGATCCTTGGTTTAGGTTACTTTTTTTTGAACTTTTCTTTTCTAAAATCTTCACAGATTATGGAAGCGGTGGTCTTCACGTCAAAGTGAATTGCGGGAGCGTCGACAGTTAGCTGCAGCAGCTGCACTGAATTCTCTAACCCTGGGCACTCCTATCAGACTCAGCAGAAATGATGTAAGTTTCAGTTTTCTTCCCCATAACATGCTCTGATCACTGGTCTGTCTGTCTGTCAAGGAAGCAATAAAAGCGTTTACTATTGAAATTGGTAGTCTAATTTCGGTTCTCTCTTCATACACAGCAATCGAGGGCGTGTGGTGAGTTTGACATTGATCAAGCGATGAAGAGGAGATTTGAAGAACGTGAAAAATCATGGTCAAGGCTGAATATTTCAGATGTGGTAGCTGATATATTAGTCGGAAGGAATCCAGTCTCAAAATGCATATGGTGGAAGGTCATCTTATGCACACAGATTAAACCAGTTAACACATCAAGTCAGGGTACACATTCAGCAGCCAGTCGATGGTTATCATCAAAGCTTATCCCTGACACAGAACATAGTATCTCCGATGATAATCTGGTGTTTTCAGCTCCGGGTGTGTCAGTATGGAATAAATGGATTGCAGCAAGTGGGTCTGATTCAGATTTCAGATGCTGTCTCTCAGTAGCCAGAGATGTAGAAGCTGATAACGATCTTTGTGAAAGTACACGTGGTGCAAGTGCAGTTCTCTTCCTCGCATCTAAGGATCTCCCCTTGAATCTCCAGAGAGAACATCTTAACCGCATTCTTGAGTCAGTACCTAACGGTTCACTCCTTCCCCTTCTCGTTCTAATCAGCTCAAGCAATGGGGAAAGCGTGGATCCTGATACAAATCTCGTCTCTGGACTAGACCTCCATGATATTGACAAATCAAAGATAGCAAGCTTCACCATCGTTTCTATTGCTAACAAGTCCCAGAAGGGACAGGAACTTCAATTTTTCAGCGATTCACGGCTAAGGGACGGGCTTAAATGGCTTGCGGGCAATTCACCTCTGCAACCGAATCTTCATCACGTTAAACCGCGGGAACTTGTTCTGACGCATTTCAGTTTTTCACTGGAGTTGCTTAAGCAGATGGCGGATCAGGAAGTTGGTCCCAACATCTGCATATCAGCCTTCAACGACGCATTGGAAACATCAAAAAGAAACATCACTTCTGCTGCCGAAGCAAATCCAATCGGTTGGCCTGGCCCTGAGACAATGTTACTCGAGGATAATACAAAAGAACATGTAATGGTAAAGCGGTATCTACCTAACCTGGAGTGGAGCAGTGCAGAGAGCATCGATCCACTCAACTCCGTGCTCGAGAACTGTAAGCTTCCATATTTTGAGGATGACTTGACATGGTTGACCCTAGGATGTGCTTCTGGTGCTGAGATAGAGGACTGTACGCAACAGCTGGAGGGATGCTTGGTTGAGTATTTGACACAGACGAGCAATCTCATGGGAGATTCATTAGCCAGCAAAGAAGCGGGAGTGATGCTACAAAGAAACACTAGACTCGAACTCCATAACTCAAGCTACTACCATATCATCCCGAGATGGATAGGGATCTTCCAGAGGATCATCAACTGGCGGATAATGGGTGTGCTAGATTCATCGTCTTCCTCAGCTTACGTACTAAAGTCCGACCTCACCATGTCAGCTTCAAGCTATGCTGATAAGTTCTTGTCTGAAGATGCATCGTACCAATCAACTCGTCCAAATCTTCCATTGCTTCACGAAATGGTCCAAATCAGCTGCACTCCCTTTAAGTCGCCTCCTCCTCCACGTAATCCAAAATCCCAGAGAGATGTAGAAGTAGAATCAGTTCAGACAGAAAGGCTTGTCGATGATCATAGAGACATAGATGAGTCGATGTTGGAGAAGAGTAGAGAAGCTTCGAGAAGGATTGAAATGATGATAACTGAGGATAATGATTTTGCTGATAAAGTAAAAGAGGCTGAGGAGAAGATAATGGTGAAGGATAGGGAGAGTGAGAGATTAGATGAATTGTTGGAGAAATGTAACTTGGTACAGAACAGCATAGCCGAGAAGCTCTGTATTTACTTTTGAACTTTTTTTTCGTTAACTTGCTATATATGATTGAATCTGTGACATAGAAAGAGTGCATAAGAAACAATCATCATCATCATTCTTACACAGGTTTTTAAACTGTACAATGATAAGTGAGTTATCATCTGTCTTTCTAAAACAAACAAAGATTTTTGACAAATCGATGACTACTGTTTTCCCGTGAACATACTTTTCTCGGTTCATTTTCCTTCTATAACGGATAACTTTTCCATTTGTTTCTATATATAGACAGTATTATTACTAAAAGAAGCAAGTTGCCTTTCTTTATCCAGTAGCTCATGCACGCGCGAAATTCTTGCACTGCACTGCACTCAAATCTTAAAAGCACATACTCTGTAGTCTTTTGTGCTATTTCTCCCCTCAAACGAATGCCTTTTGTTTACGTTATCTTTTTGTACATGTATGTTATGAATAAAACTAATAATTTATACCCTAATCTTATACACTCAAGAAAAATATTTCAGCAGATTGAGACGTTTCATATTTTCTCTTTTTTGCAATTTTTTTTATTTGGGCAAAGAAAAGTTTGAACCTGATGAAAGTTTGAACTTGAATTTGCCACAATAACGAAGTTGTGTTGGTGTAAGCATGCATCTCTGATCTCTTTTTCGTTGTTGGAAAACCAATAAGCTTTTTTAGTATTTGAAGCACTTTAGTAATCCAAAGACTTTTTTTTTATAACCGTAGGGCCGACCAACCCACGAGATCCGCGTGCACGCCATTTTCAGACGGTAGCCACAATATGATAAACCGTAGTGGGATACCATCGAACCCAGGTCGCTTAGCTAATCGGAGTCCGCCTACCACTAGACCACCACATTGTGGTTTAGTAATCCAAAGACTTTCGAGAGATTTGGTTAATACATACACATTTTTCTTGATACCTGAAATGTGGAGTGAGTATCACACACTTTCTTAACTAGTTCAGTTGGTATGATGATGTTATCAAAAGATGGCTATCAAATTAGTTAAATAAAGAGATTTGAAACATCTAGCTCTATTTTTGAGATGGATTAACATAAGAACATTTGTTTTTTTCTTTCTTCTCCAACTACATGAAAACCATATGCTTTACATTTTTAGATGAAATTTGTTATTCTAATTTTAGAATTTTCTATAAAAAAACTGCCGGCACAATCAACTAAAAGAAACGACAGCAAAGCAAATTGATCAGCACAATCTAAAAACTCTCCCCAATTTAATTAGACAACAGGCTTCTCCTCTTCCCTATTTCACATGAAATAGATTTTTTTGAGACAAAGATTGTGTAGGAAAACACTCCGAACTTCAATCTCTTCCTCACATTCCTACTGCTAATAAAACAAGCCTCTCCTCAAAAACCCTTTATTCTAGCCCATCCCTACCAATGGCTCTATTTACTATTCATCTTTTTAAATTGTAATAAACCTTTTTATAAAAAACAACAAAATAAAAGAGTTTACCTGAGAATTAGGTTCAGGATGGCCTCAAGGAGCCGCTCATACACACAACTCCTAGGCCTCCTGTCCTTTATCTTCCTCTTGTTCACAACCTCCTCAACCGCGGTTCGTGTTGGAGTCATTCTCCACAAGCCCTCTGCTCCAACCCTCCCTGTATTCAGAGAAGCCCCAGCTTTCAGAAACGGTGATCAATGCGAGGCTGACAAGATTCACATAGCCATGACTCTAGACACAAACTACCTCCGTGGAACAATGGCTGCTGTCTTGTCCCTCCTACAACATTCAACTTGCCCTGAAAACCTCTCTTTTCATTTCCTCTCCCTTCCTCATTTCGAAAACGACCTCTTCTCCAGCATCAAATCAACCTTCCCTTACCTAAACTTCAAGATCTACACGTTCGACCCAAACCTAGTCCGCAGCAAAATCTCCAAGTCCATCAGACAAGCCCTGGACCAGCCTCTAAACTACGCGAGAATCTACCTCGCGGATATCATTCCCACCAGCGTCGACCGGATCATATACCTAGACTCGGACCTCGTGGTGGTCGACGACATAGAGAAGCTATGGCATGTTGACATGGAAGGTAAAGTCGTGGCAGCTCCCGAGTACTGCCACGCGAACTTCACCTACTATTTCACGAAAGCTTTCTGGTCGGACCCGGAACTAGTCAAAGTCCTCGAAGGAAAACGCCCGTGTTATTTCAACACGGGCGTTATGGTCGTGGACGTTGGTAAATGGAGGAGAGGGATGTACACACAGAAGGTAGAGGAGTGGATGACGGTTCAGAAGCAGAAGAGGATATACCATTTGGGATCATTGCCTCCGTTTCTGTTGATATTCGCCGGAGATATCAAAGCTGTTGATCACCGGTGGAACCAGCATGGTCTAGGAGGGGATAATTTCGAAGGGAAATGTAGAACGTTGCATCCAGGTCCGATAAGTCTTCTTCATTGGAGCGGGAAAGGGAAGCCGTGGTTGAGACTAGATTCGAGAAAGCCTTGTATTGTTGATCATCTTTGGGCTCCGTATGATCTGTACCGTTCATCGAGACATTCATTGGAAGAGTAGATACAACGAGAATATAAGGAAATGGTACATATATATACTAGGAGATGGAGAAGATCCAGGCAGGGTGCTATCGAACAAAGTGTAACAAAAGAAAAGAGAGAGTTAATTTTGTAAAACACATGCACTCTTAATGCAAAAGAAAAAAGAGAGACATGCATTGAGCTTGGTAGTGAGATGGTATCATCATGCATCGTCATTTTTTGGTTCTACCTCTCTTAGCTTCAACGTGTAATATGTATATAGGGTAGTTTTACTGCAAAAAATGGAGGATTAAATTCATTTTTTATTGATTCAGATGACTCTAGTGTGTGATTCTTTTAGAAACCGTTAAGGGTCATTCATATATAAATCTGCCTCTCCTTATCAAAGCCCTAATAAAATCTTGAGACTACTGAATAAGTAAATACCAGGATAAGATCATACGGAATGTTACAAAATTCGAATTTGTTTACCTCGGTTTAGTAGTATTCCTGGTTTACTATTAAAGTAGGAATGTTAAACCAAGATTCTTTGTAGCGGCTTGGGTGTAATTTATGGCGGCAACTTCCGACGATAAAGGTTCCACCGCCGATCAAAAAAGAGATTCCGGTGAGTCGTTTCATGTTCCAGGGTTCTTTTTTATTATCTGTTTTCAAATTAAAAATATTTCTTTTTTACAAAAAGTGTAAAACTTTTACAAGGAAAAAAAGAAGTTTTAATTAAATGAGTTGGAGTCCAATGTAATCTCTGTCTTTGTCTTTTTAGAAAGTTAATAAATAAACAAATCGAAATTTATATTTTAATCAAATCTTAATTTTTGGTCAAATCGACGGATAAAAAAGGGACCTATGCTTTGCTTCGCTAAGGCTAGTGAGCCTTACGCAGGGTTGGAGTTTAGCTCAGCTAATGACGCGTGTCAGTTTTACCAAACGTATGCGGAAGCTGTAGGTTTCAGAGTTCGGATAGGGCAGCTGTTCCGCTCCAAAGTCGACGGTTCCATCACAAGCAGAAGATTCGTCTGTTCCAAAGAAGGGTTTCAGCATCCTTTTAGAATGGGATGCGGAGCTTACATGAGGATCAAGAAGCGAGACTCCGGAGGATGGATCGTTGACCGACTAAGCAAAGTCGAAGACCAGTGCAGACGGCTCTACACGCTCACCATCTTCAGAATTTTTCAAGGAGAGCTCGCGCAGTCTTATGGTTACCTCGGTTTAAAGACATACGAGGAAGGAGCTATCAGCAGGTTTCTGGTGAGGAAATGCGGGAATGAGAACGAGAAGCATGCGGTGACGTTCAGCGCGTCGAATCTAAACGCGAGTTGTAGCTGTCAGATGTTTGAGTACGAGGGAGTACTGTGTAGACATGTGTTGAAAGTGTTTAGCCTCTTGGATGTTAGAGAGCTTCCTTCTCGGTATATACTCCACTGCTGGACCAAGAACGCGGAGTTTGGGTTCGTGAGGGATGTGGAATCAGGTGTGGCGTCTCGGGATCTCAAGGATTTGATGATATGGAGCTTGAGGGAAGCGGCTTCGAAGTATATAGAGTTTGGAACATCGTCTCTGGAGAAGTATAAGCTTGGGTATGAGATTATGCGTGAAGGTGGGAAGAAACTGTGTTGGCAAAGATAGAAACAAAACCAAGTAAAGGTCATCTCTAGCTTATAAGTCGTGTGTTGCCTCATTGGCTTTAGTCCTATTAAACACATTCATGTCTGAAAAGCTCTTGGAACTATTCTCCATGTGATTCATTTAATAACACTTATAGCAGCAGTAAACGAGCCTCCTTCCTTCCTCTGTTACAGATTTATGTTCTGCGTTTGAGGAAGATGAAGCCATGTTTATGATGTAATCCTTCGTTGACCACAAAAGGTGGGTGTGTTTAACAACGGCTTGTAAAAAATAACAATCAGTTTAAGAAACATTCTAACCAATAATAATGAATTGTACAGTACTAAGATTTTAAGAATCCAGAACCAATAATAGCTATAAAATCTCAAAAAATTTAAAAGTTCATATACCAATTTCGTTAATTTCCAGGTTTTGGGTTGATTTCGGTTTTATTAAACCGATTCAATCCTAATTTTCCGGTTAGTCAAACCGTGCATTAACGTTATGTGTGAAGTTTATGGAAAGTGGATTAAATTGATTCTTTCATTTGTTAGTGTCTGATTATGTAATTTCCAGAAACTTTTCATCTCTTCTTCCTTTGGGCACACAAGCAACAGAGGAAGATAGTCAAATCACAAAAAAAAAAAATCTCTGAAATCCTAAATTGACAAACCATGTCGTGCTTAGCTTGTTGCTGTGCTTCGGCGACGTGTGGGTTGTGCTCGTCGGTGGCTTCCGGGATCTCGAGGAAATCGGCGAGGATCGCTTATTGTGGTCTCTTCGGTGCCTCCCTTGTCGTCTCTTGGATTCTCCGCGAGACCGCTGCTCCTCTCCTCGAGAAATTCTCTTGTACGCTCTCTCTGATCCTTTCAATTCTCCATCTGGGTTTGTAGAAAGTAGGCTCCTTTTAGCTTAAACGAGATTCGATGATTGGAATTGAAACCATCAATTTCGAAAATTAGGTTTTCTCTGTTTTTGTTCAGCTCTTTCTGTTCTAAAGTTCGTTTCTTTATAGCTGCAACAGATTGATAAGTCTCTGTTTTTATTTGGGTGTTGTTTAACTATTAGGGATAAACACTTCTGATTCATATACTAAAGAATGGTATCAGCAGCAAGCTGTGCTTCGTGTGAGCTTTGGGAACTTCCTCTTCTTTGCCATTTACGCTTTGATCATGATTGGTGTGAAAGACCAGAACGACAGGCGTGACTCGTGGCACCACGGTGGATGGCCTTTGAAGATGATCGTCTGGTTTCTACTTGTTGTCCTCATGTTCTTTGTTCCAAATGTTATCGTCTCAATCTATGGTAAGTTATCTTTTTGCTTCGCATAGTTTCATACCTATGGTACTCCTATCATGTCACTTGATGAGCTTTTCTTTCTATATATATATATATGGAACAAGGCCATTAATCTCAATGCTTATACATTCTTTCAGGAACTTTAGCAAAGTTTGGTGCTGGAGCATTTCTGTTGGTTCAAGTGGTCTTGTTGTTAGATGCTACACATAACTGGAATGATTCTTGGGTTGAGAAGGATGAAAGGAAGTGGTATGCTAAACATATGGACCTGCACTGTGTTTTTATACCATTACGCTTTATTTTTCCCTTTTGGAAGTTCGATCAAAGATTAATTTTCTGACATAAGTGTTTCTCTATATAGGTTCATCGCTCTGCTTGTCATATCTGTCGTTTGTTACCTTGCCACATACGCCTTCTCAGGAGTTCTGTTCATGTGGTTCAACCCGTCTGGTCATGACTGTGGACTAAATGTTTTCTTCATCGTCATGACTATGATCCTTGCCTTTGTTTTTGCCATTGTTGCCTTACACCCTGCTGTGAATGGCAGCCTTTTACCAGCATCGGTTATATCGATTTACTGTGCTTATGTCTGTTACACGGGTCTCTCTAGCGAACCACACGACTACGTCTGCAATGGACTTAACAGATCAAAGGCAGTGACCGCTAGTACTTTAACACTCGGAATGCTCACTACAGTTCTCTCTGTTCTCTACTCCGCCCTCCGAGCTGGCTCTTCCACCACATTCCTCTCACCACCATCCTCTCCTAGAGCAGGTACTTCCTCGAAACTCCTAAAGGCATTAGTCTTTTGTCGGTTTTGTGAATAGGAAGTCTGAAGTAGACTTAAACGTTGTGTCCAGGTGGGAAGGAGGCATTGTTAGAAGACCCTGAGGATGGGAAGAAAGGTGAAGCAGAGGCACGGCCTGTGAGTTACTCATACTCTTTCTTCCATATAATCTTTGCGCTGGCGAGCATGTACGCGGCAATGCTTCTCTCGGGATGGACTGACTCGTCAGAGAGTGCGTCTCTGATCGACGTGGGATGGACCTCTGTTTGGGTCAAGATTTGCACCGGTTGGGTCACGGCTGCACTCTACATCTGGACACTCATCGCACCGCTCATCCTTCCGGATCGTGAGTTCTACTAAGTTGCAATATCGGTCAGTAGAAGGCAACAGTTTCATAGTCCAGTGATTGTAAGTATATGTTTATGTATTAGCGACTTAAAAGGTGGGTATGGTCTTTGTAAGGGTAATGTGTGTAGTTCTTTATCTTATTATATCTACTTGTAATTAAAACCTGAACTAAAAGACCTTGAATGTTGGGAGTGTTCTTGGAACACCTTTGTCTGTTTATGTTGATGTATAAAGATTTGAGATAAAACTGTGTATCTTTTCTTTATTGGTAAGATAACCAAGCCCTTGATTCATCACTTAAACTTGCTTGAAACGTTTCCTTGAGAGAAGCGTGTTTTGGTTACAGAATCTTTTGGGGACCAAAGAAACAAAAATACAAAGACAAACATTTCACTCTACTTGCTAGACAACACGTACACAACAATCACTAATCCTTTTACAAATGACAAATTCACAAATCTTCTGGACTCTTCTACAATGCTCTTTACCAGATGGCTCCAACATCATCAGTATTCCTTCCTCAGAGTTAGTTACTTAGTGTAACCTCTGCTTCACGCGTCTCCCATTCACGTCACAACCATCAGGATAAAACTCTTTCCGACTCCCCGATGATGCTAAAGAATGCTCACTCAGCCTAGCCACATACTCCAGAAGCTCACTCAGTAAGCACGGACAGCTTTCCTTCAGATAATCAAACCCATCCGTTTCCATCACAGCTAAATAAATTACAGAGAAAGAGCAGTTTCAGATTGAGTAAATCAAAGTGATTCAAACAAAAAAGGATGATCCCTTTTTCTACATACCTTTCAGGTTTTCTGGCAAAGCTATGAATTTGAGGCATGCAGCTTTCAGCTGGAAACAATGATGCTGCTCTGCCAAAGCCAAGGTGGTTGCAACCGTGTTTATACTGATTCCTTCGCAGAGTTTTGACTCGCAGATTGTTCTAAGCCGCTCGAGAGCATAACGGTCTGCAGCCGCAAGCAAATGCTGAGCCACAAGAGTTGATGCCCATTTGAAGTCTGTGCCCATCAAGTCTTCCATATCAGGCAATTCGTCCCAGTAGATAAAATGGAGGAACATCTGCAAACCAAAGCACAAACACAAAGAGACTTTGAATCAATATCAGCAGAATAAAGTTCACACTTGGCATTACATTACTAGAGTTTGAAGATTCTGCAGTCAAGTAATGTAATAGCAAACATAGTGGAACTTCTTTTTTACATTGCAGCAATGAATAAGAAACAGACATTCATGCAATCAAAAGAGAAGCAGAAAGATTAAACCTTATCCCGGGTGAGTTATATCTTAGAACAAGGGCAGCGCCCCAGGAGAAGATCCCGGGTTGTACACTCGCAAACAGAATATCCTGTATCACATCACAATCACTCACCCGAGAAAAAGGCAAGGAACCAACAAAGCTATCTCTTCCTATAATGACATAGTTATAACAACTGGGACTAAAACTCTACTAAGACACATTCTAAGGAACCAACAGAACTGAATCAGAAAAGAAAGGCAAACAGGAAGGACCTTAAAAATGGGTGCTTCTATGTCATCTATGTTTATACGTCTGGTATCCTGGTTTCTCAACGGTCCAAAAAGCTGCGCCCTGAAAACAGGAGAACGAGCAGCAAGAACCACCCTGTGAGCAAGAAACGTCTCTCCATCAACATGTAAAGTAACATCACCTCCTCTCCCACTCTCCAAAAGCTTCCCAAACTGACGACCCAAGTCAGAAACCGGAACCGGGATATTATAACACCTCGGTCCCTCCGTGCTCGACTTCACCACACCAACACAGCACCGAACCAAGAGACAATTATCCTTCAAATAATCAGACGACTCAAGCAGAGTCCTCTTGAAAAACCGTTTGTATCCCCTAAAATCAAAACCAAATCACCAATTAAAAAAACACAAAAACAAATCAGTAAAAAAGGTAGAGACTTTAACTTTAACACTCACCACATACTTCCTCGGTACTTGAGAGTATAAGGACCACTCTCGAGTGTCCTCCCGAAATGGCTATGAACCTTATGCCTTCCGTTACCGCTCTGATCAACGAGCGTCAGCTCAAACAACGCTCTCACATCAGCTCCCTCGCTCGCGAGGGCTATAAACAGAGACACGTACATTGAGTTATCCTCGGGACTCTTCCCGTCCGGGTAGAAGTAGACCGCCCACGAGTACCCACCGACCACGAACGTGTCGGAGGCCACGTATTTGCCTATCCCCATCCCTTTGGCCAGAGAGTATCCGCTGATCTTGAACTCGTGCGAGCCGTTGATCGTCTCCGTGCGAGAGGTAGACTCCGTGAGAGAAATCGATTTCGAAGATCCGGGAACCTCCGCGCAAACCCTAATCGCGTCCATCGAGCAAGATCCGAAAGATCACGACTTTCGTTACAAAATTGAACCTTTCGTCGACCTTCTTCGCCGGGATAAGTATCCTCGCAAGACCCAAGTCTTCGAATTTCGGGAAGAAGAAGACGGAGATGACGATAGGCGAGAGAGATCAAGGTCTCGAATTAGAGAATCTGAGAAAACGAAATGGGGGGATTTAACGGAAACGGAACTCAATCGCCGTTAGTCGGAGCTGAATCGTCGTGGATCGTAACGGTGACGGCGATGATGATGGGCCGAATCGAGAGGAAGAGAAAAAAAAAAAGAAGAAGAGACTTTGATGATCGTGTTGAACTTTAACACAACCATTTGGTATAGGTTAGAAGAAGATATATAAATGAACTCAAAACAATTAAAAAAAATAAGAATTAAGAAAATAAAAACCCTTGAGATTATATTGTAGGCCTGGGATTTTTGTCCGAACCGAATGTGCCGAACCGGACCGAATCGGTTTTTTCGGTTTTTGGTTCGGTTTTCAATTCGGTATGGTTTTAAAAATTAATTCGATTTTTGGTTCGGTTTTTCGATTTTCAAAAAAAATTAACATTTTAAAAAATGAAAATATCCGAAAATAACCGAAAAACAGAACCAAAAATAACCGAAATACCCGAAATTAACCGAAATAATCGAATTTAACCGAAAATATCCGAAAATATTGGAAAAATTATACCAAAATTAACCAAAAATTTAAAATTTCGGTTATTTTTGGAAATAAAATTGAAAACCGAAATAAATCGATAACCGAACGGAACCGAAATTTCATTCGGTTTATTTCGAAATTGTTTTTTAAAAATTTCGGTTAACCGAAAACCGACGGTTCGGTTCGGTTCGGTTTCGGAAAACCTAAGTTGCAGGCCTAGAATATATTGTGCTAAAGAGAAGCATCGAGAAGAAGAGAGTCTAAAGTCATCTCCTTTAATCTCCATCAAACAGATGTTTCACCGGCTCTGTTCCTCTCTCTCTCGCTCCACCACCACCATCACCACCTTCCCCAAATCCATAAAGTCTCCTCCTTTCCCCTTCTTCACTCGCTCCCTCCGACGCGCTCCCACTCTCTCCTTCTCCTCCTTCAAAATGTCCGACAATCCACCCCCACCGATTCCGTCTCCGACCAAACAAGAAACCCTCCGGTCTCTCGAGTCCAACCTCGGCTCCCCCTTCACCACCGACCCCACCATCCCCCCTCCGAACCAAATCATCATCGTCGTCAGCGGACCCAGCGGCGTCGGCAAAGACGCGGTGATCAACAAGCTCAGAGAAGTCCGGGAGGGTCTCCACTTCGTCGTCACCGCGACAACCCGCACGATGCGTCCGGGAGAAGTCGAGGGTAAAGACTACTTCTTCGTCACCAGAGAGAACTTCTTGTCGATGGTGGAGAACGAGGAGCTTCTGGAGTACGCTCTGGTCTACGGAGAGTACAAAGGGATCCCCAAGAAGCAGATCCGTGAGTTCATGTCCAGAGGGGAGGACATCGTGCTGAGAGTCGATATCCAGGGAGCTCAGACGCTGAGGAGGATACTCGGTGACTCGGCTGTGTTTGTTTTCCTTGTGGCGGAGAGTGAGGTCGCGATGGTGGAGAGGTTGGTTGATAGGAAGACGGAGAGCCAGGAGGAGTTGCTTGTGAGAGTGGCGACGGCGAGGGAGGAGGTTAGGCATCTGAAGAGCTTTGATTACGTTGTGGTGAATGCGGAAGGGAGGCTTGATGATGCGGTGAGGCGGGTGGAGGCTATTATTGATGCGGAGAAGTCTAGAGTTCACCAGAGGGTTGTTAGGATTTGATGGTGTGTGTGCAGGTACATTAGGAACTTATGTTGTCGGAATTGTACGGTTTTAATGTTTTTTCATTATGGTTTATTGCAGGTATTGATTCCCTGTGGCACATCGCTCGTTGTCTTCTGATACGGTTTCATTCACAGAACAATGAGATTTTTGGTATGCGCGTTTCATTCTAAGGCAAATGACATTCTGGTGAATCATCCTCTGCTGTGTTTACAAGGATTGTTTTTTATTTTTGATTAATTTATCGTATTTTTACACTTTACATGGATAGATTATGTTATGATCATCCTCACGATTTGGTTACATCTTGTTTACTTAAATGTTCTGGAGCATTGTGGAGAATAGTGGTATCAATTAGTATTGATTTAGCCTTAACTTTACAAGATGGCCAGTGGCGGCTGAGTTTGAAGAATATGGGGACATGGTAATTTGTATACTTGATGTCTTCAAGGTTCAATGTTTTTCATAACTTAGTATGGCAAGGATGATGACCCAATTTAAAAGCCTTTGAGCTTGACACAGCAAGAGCTGTGCTGGAATCTGGACTTGCCAAGTCACCACCCCCATAAACCATAATCAAAGTACTTAGCAATGAGTAATCATTTGGTGAATTAATCTATTATATCTCTACACTTTACATGGATAGATTATGGTATATGATCATCCTCACAATTTGATTAATCATGTTAATTATATGTTCTGGAGCATTGTAGAGCATAATACTATCAGTTAGTATATGTGGACATGTTTATTTGTAAGGATGATGACCCGATTTAAAAGCCTTTTGAGCTTGACACAGCAAGAGCTGTGCTGGAATCTGGACTTGCCAAGTCACCGTCCCCATAAACCATAATCAAAGTACTTAGCCATTAATTATTTGGTTAGTCAAACTCTTTGAATTTTCAGTTATTCAGGACTTATCTGAACATCTTGTATTATATATCCATTTTGTTACAATGATTGGGGGATAAATTATAAGCATGTCAAGCAACATTTGTGATTCGACCTTATTGACTCATCTGAAATGTTGGCTTATACCAGAAAGACTTAACATGAAATTCATAATACACTTTCTCAGGATTACACATCGTATTTCCAAAACCATCTTTTTTTTTGTGTCGTCCAACTTTTTAATTTATGATTTAAGTCCAAAGAGCTTAATTACGATTGGTATCGCAAATTGTAAAATACACCAAGGCCCATAAGAGTTAAATATTTGAGGCCCAAATAAGAAGCAGTGTGTCTTGCACTTTTCTCCATGCGTTAGACTTATAAGCTTCCCGAGATGCATAGTTATTTATCACCATGGCAACCTCGAAAACATCTCTATGGCTAAATTTGAATTGTAAAGAACCATAAGGTCACACATACATTTAATTTGCTTTAAGCCTCACAACTATTAGTCTCTTAAGGACACACATACATTTAATTTGCTTTAAGCCTCATTAGTCTATTAAGGACGGCACTAACACGTGTCTGTCATGCAAGAAACGCTTGGTCGTCGTGAAGCTTTGCCACTTTCCAAAACCATCTTTAAATGACATTTTCTTCCCCCCTAAAACTAAAACGGCACGAAGCGTAGCTTTCACGTTTACTCCATTTATTTAAGTTAACTAATCTCACGGTTGAAGAAGCAAAATGTCTCCCTCCCCCATGAAATCACAGCGGCTCAACCTCTCGGAGGAGGATCCTCAAACCATCAGCCCACACAGATCACGACTTGATGATGCTGACGAGGAATCCTTTCTGAAGAAGATCTCGATCGAACTAACCATGGAAATATTTTCGAGGTTGCCACTAAAGTCTATCGCGAGATGTCGCTGTGTATCGAAACGGTGGGCTTCGATACTTCGCCGTCAAGACTTCACGGACTTGTTCTTCACCAGATCGCTGGCTCGCCCGCAGCTACTGTTGGCCTTCCAAAAAAACTGCCGTAAGTTGGTCTTCTTCTCCTCATCTCAGTCTCGTGAGAATGTGTCTCTTATAGCCGCCGATCATCATTTGAGTTTCGGTCGTGTTGACAGCTACCGCTATCGTATATCTAGTATTGTCAATGGACTTTTCTGTGTAACCCATGATCCGATCATGAACAGAAGAAGAAAAACGAGAGAGCGTGTGTTGGTGATATGTAACCCTAGCACGAGAAAATCATTTACTCTACCCAAAATGAAGACAACAAAGAGGACTAGGTTGATAGGCTTTCTAGGGTATGATCCCATTGAGAAACAGCACAAGGTGTTGGCAATGACCGTCCAAGATGGTAGAGGCCGAGGAGCATCAGGTTCTCACGTTAGGAACTGGGAACACATGGAGAATGGTTGAATGTGGCAGACCTCATCCTTCTCCGAGTGAAGCATATGTATGCATCAATGGTGTTGTGTATTACACTGCTTGGGATTACATTAGTGGTGATATGGTATTTTCCTTTGACTTCAAATCTGAGAAGTACAGCTTTGTTAAACCCCCGGAAGGAGGAATGAGTACTGGAAAGCTGATAAACTTCCAAGGTAAATTGGGTTCAGTACGGTGCACAAGTTTTGATAGTGAAGAAAGTTTCAGTTTAGAGATGTGGGTTCTAGAAGACCCTGAAAAACATGAATGGGCCAAACGTATTTTCAATGTACCTCCGATGTGGAAGAAGGACGGAGCTGCAAAGTACTTAGACTTTGTTGGAGTGACTGCTACAGATGAATTAGTTTTCTCACCGTCCTTTCCATCCGACCTTTACTACTACAATTTCGTGAGCAAAGATATATCGAGAGTTGAAATCCAGGGAATTGGAGCGTTTGAGAAGGTTTCTACAGCTCACGTAATTCTGAACCATGTTGAGGACGCCAAGATTATGGACTTTGTAACGGGTGCTAGCTTTTAAGTTCTTGTCTATTAATTCGATCATGTGGTCTTAGTTATCTTTTCAACTGCTTTTGTGTGTTTGCTATAACTTCTTCAGTTCTCGGAATGAATATTTTCAGTTGTCTACCATAGTTTTTCATCTTATCTAGATACATACCATCTGTGCTCTTTGTTTCAGTGGTTATGGAGCAATGATTGTTCTAGATTATGTCCTTGAAACTGGTGTCTACCTGTCACACTGTTAATTGGTGATCAACTAATTACGCTTTCCGACTATAGCTACAAATTGTTTTACTTTTGATACTGGACTTAGCTCTATGTACACAAGCTTGTCAAAACATATTTATGCATTCGTTTCTGGTTGTGGAACTTAGAGAACCAACCAGGCATCCCATTTTTTTTACTCTTTGACATGATTTAAGACTATTCAAGTCATCTGCTTGCAGCTGGTGGTTTAGGTCACGGTGTGGCTCATGCTGCCTTCTTTTGTTTGAGCCTCTTAGCAACATATATTATTAGCGTTTTGACTTGTTGACTGAGTCTCGAGTGGTTTGATTTTTCATATTGATTGAGTGAACAATGTATTGGTTTGGGTGCAAAAAATGTCAAAAGAAGAATCAAGAAGATGGTTCAACGAGGTTTTGCCTGCCATGGCTTGTCTTCTACTTAGATTGCCATCTCTCTTGGAATTACACCATCAATGGAGTTGAAACTGGTCTTCGTATCTTAGGCTCCAACAAAGCCGGCATTGTGTTCCTCAGCAAGGATACGTTGATGTAACCTTGAATTTACAAGATAGCCAGTGACGGCTGAGTTCTAAAAGTTTCGGAACATGTTAAAATGTACTTTGTTATCTTCAAGGTTCAAAAATTTGTCATAACTTACTATGGTAAGGATGATGACCCAGTTTGAAAGTCTTTGAGCTTGACACAGCAAGAGTTGTGCTGGAATCTGGACTTGCCAAGTCACAGCCCATAAACCATAATCAAGAAATCAAAATACTTAGCAACTAATTGTTTGGTTACTATTAGTTTAATAAAACATTATTCTAGACGTCAACTCTTTGAATCTCTAGTCTTGGCTTAAGAAAAGAACATACAATTTTTTTATTTTTTTGAAAAGGGTCTAAGAACATACAATATTAAATATCAATTTTGTTACAATTCTGTTAAATATGGGACCCCAAATCCAACTTTTAGATTCATAAACTACAAAAATATATCATTGTTTTTGATTGCTTGTTTAGGACAATCGAGTTAAAGGTTGGTTTGAATGTGACAGTAAGGCAACATTAAAGGGCTTCGAGGCGGCTTTGATAAGAGATAAGTCAAAGCAACATACTCTCTTCATGTAATGATTGGATAAACAAAGCTTAGAAACATTTTTCTCATTAATTTATCAAAGAAAGTGACAGAAAATAAAACACCAATGTTAAGTTACACTTTCTTGTACACTTCCTTTTCAATTTTGGTGCCTCGTTGGTAACTTCATCTCCACTCTTTGCCTTTTCTTCGTCATAATCTCTCTTACACACAAACAAACATGTGCAATATATATAGTCCTGCCTTTTCTCATCTGTATCCATTATCAACTAATCATAAAATTAAAAAAAAAAAGTATATAGAAAACAGTCAAACGGATAGGAATATTGTCTAATGGGTTCCGAGAAATTTGGAGACGATGATCGGAGCATCCATTTGCAGGTTTATATTTTCTTATTTGTTACAAATAAAAGTCTTGTCCTTCACACTTTTTCTTATACCGTTTACCATTTTCCAGTAATCCGACTCCATAAGCTGCTAACACATTTTAATATATAGATTGATGATCATGTAGATTTGATCTTTGTATATTCGAGAGAACATAACTTTGTATATTAGCACTTATATATATGGCGGAATTTGTTTTTTTTTTTTTTAAATAGAATTTCACATATGTTAGAAATATCAATATATAAATCATAAATAAGCAGAATAAAAGCTCAATATAATTCAGAAATGTAGCAAACTACGAATATTTTTCAGTATAAAATCATTTCAAGTTGTATATAACCAAAAATGTGTAATTCAATCGTTAACATGTGCATGTTTCTGTGTGATCTACGTAGTTTAAAGAAGACTTTCATAATTGACGTAATAATGTAAATATATAGGTTTTGGAGCTTCAAAAATTGGAGGAAGCGCGAGGCTCAAGCGACACCGTATTGGACTTCAGAAACAGCGTCGAGAAAGGAGACAGCGGCGAAACCGCAGACGCTACCCCTGCTTCTTCCGCGATCGCGTTCCACAGATCTTCATCCCGTGCGCCTGAGCAGAAGCTCACGCTATTCGCTCTCCGCCTCGCCATCATCGAGAAAATCGCTACTTGCCTCGGAACACTAGGTTTCATCTGGGCCACGGTGGTTCTTCTCGGCGGATTCGCCATCACACTCGAGAAATCCGATTTCTGGTTCATCACCATCATCCTCCTCATCGAAGGCACTCGTATCTTCAGCAGAAGCCACGAGCTCGAGTGGCAGCACCAGGCCACGTGGACTGTAGCTGGCGTTGGAATTAGTAGCTTCCGTGCGCTACAAGCAACCTCTGTTTCGCTTCTCAGAAATTTAAAACGAATCAGGTTTGTTGCTTAACCGGTTTTGAACCGACTCCAATTTACGGTTTAACATTTGGTTTGAGTCAAGTTACGTGTTTCACACACATATCTCCGAGTTGGATGGACTGAAATCAGGTTTAGTTGTAGTTTTGCTATCAAAAATAATTTTTTTTTTTTTTTTTTTTTTTTTGCTATCAAAAATAATTATTGTTAATTGTTTTTATCTTTAAAATCATATAATTATTACAAATACACCTTGTAAGATTTTTGTATTATATTCAAATTTTTAAATTTTCATAATTCATGATGATAAATATTTTATAATTTGAATTTCAAATATTCATTTTCTATTTTATTTTTATTTGGGTTATATTTAAATTTTATTTTATAAGTATTTATATTACAAATAACTAAATTTAATTAAAATTACTAAATATAACTAACAAAAAAATTCGATTAATTCTATTTTTTATTTTAAAATTAAAATTAATTGAATCGTCAAAACTATAATCCAAAAACATTTTGGTTCATAAAAACATAGCTGAAGATTGTTATTTACTCTGCAGCGGAGGAGTCTTGAAGCCAATCCTCGAAAGCAGATTGAGTCAAGAAACCCCTCGGACATGGAGAAACTCAGATGTTCCTCTTCTTCCTTACGCCAAATGGCTCTACATCTCAAGCTACGTGAGCCGTCTTCTCTACTGGCTCCAGCTTCTCTCAGCCACCGCCTGCGTGGCTCTATCTTCATACAAGCTCGTCATACACAACTACGGAGAGGTTCATGAAGGAGAGCTGGACAAAAGGAACAGAAAAGCCGCTCTAAGCATCTTCTACTCGCTAGCCCTAGCCGAGGCTTTGCTGTTTCTTGCGGAGAAAGCTTACTGGGAATGGCAGGTCAGTGTGTGTAATTTGCTCGAGAATGTGACCAGAGAGTGTGGCTTCGGTGTAACTGGCATCGTCTCTATCAAGAGATTCTTCTATGATGCTTACTCAAAATCTGTGAATGGGAGCATCTTTGATGGTGTGAAGATGGATATGGTCAGCTTTGCTATGGAACTGTTGGGCTCTAGCTGCCCAGATGAACAGCTCATCGGTGCAAGAATTCTCAGGCAGTTTGCTGTGAATGAGCGGTTTGCAGAGGATACGCTTGAGAAGATAGGAATCAACTTGCCAGTCATTGAAAGGTTTGTTCTTTATATGTTATGCATAGACCTGAAACCATGTTAAGTCAGCAGTAGAGATTTTAAGGTGGGTAGAATTACTCAGCCCAGCCTAATCCACACAACACTCAGACCATTTAAAACCCATTTCACAAAAAAACTAAAAACATTAGACTTGCAATGCAAATTACCATTTACTATGTTTAAAAATTGTATAGAATTTCGCTGACAAAAATAAAGAGAAATTTTATAGAATTTCACTAGTTTTTTTAGTTTTGATATTTTAGTTTTAGCGGAAAAACAAGAATTTAAAATTTTGCGATAAATAATAAATACTTTTGACTGAAAAACTAGTTTGTTACATTTTTGGCGGAAAAAATCTTTTTTTTTTAGGTTTGGTGAAAAATCTCATTTTGCAGTTTTGGTAGAAAACTTGTTTTTGCGGTTTTAATAGAAATTTCAATTTTGCGGTTTTGACTAAGAAAATCAGTTTGTCAGAATTTTTTTTTTTGCAGTCTGGATTTTTTTGTTGCATACTCATATTCATATTGTTAAGGTTAAATTTTCTTGTCTAGGTTGGTGGAGATGCTGAACTGGAAAGACATGCAAGAAGAAGAGATTAGAAGATCAGCAGCTGAGATACTATCAAAGCTCGCTGGAAAGAAACAAAACTCTCTAAGAGTAGCTGCAATCTCTGGTGCCATGGAATCGATATCATCACTGTTACAGAACACAAGATCTTTAGGTGAGGCTCCTGACGAGATTGGAGAGAAGAAAATCTTCCACGACCATCATCTACAGTACGATTACTGTAGGTTCAACAACTTAGGACTCTTGATTCTAAAGAAGTTATCCAGAGACCATGACAACTGTGGGAAAATAGGCAACACGAGAGGACTTCTTCCCAAGATTATTGACTTCATGCACACAGATGCAACACTCTTGAAAGATGAGAACGCAGAGATGGTTCTGTCACGAGTCTTGACAGTGAAACGGTCTTTGCAGCTAGTGAAAATGTTGGTAAGCATGAGTGGGAAGACTGGGAGATGTCTTAGGAGAGAGATCTCGGAGATCGTTTTCACAGTTAGCAACCTGAGAGATGTACTGCGTCATGGAGTTAGATACCCGAAACTTCAGAAGCTTGGGATTGAGATCTTGAGCTTCCTGGCCCTTGAGACAGAGGCAAGGGAGAGAATCGGTGTGACTGGAGGTGTGTTGAAAGAGCTCTTCAACATTTTCTTGCAAAGCAAGACACGTGTGGATGGGAATGAGAGCCGGGTTAGAATCGCTGCAGGGGAAGCTATAGCTATGCTTGCTTTGGAGAGCAGAAGCAACTGCGTCCACATTCTAAAGCTTGGAGTCTTGGAAGGACTCGTGGATGCACTTGAAGTTCCTTTGATACGTGCCAATGCAGCGAGAGTGTTGAGAAACTTGTGCATGTACTCTGGACATGAATGCTTTATAGACCTGAGGCTCATAAAAGCAGCAGCTCCCACGGTGAGTATGTAACCAAAGTGGATATAATATATTAGAGAAAATCTCATAAACAGATTTCAAAATAACATTTATTAGTAAATAAACACACTAAATTACCTTATGTTCTGAACTCTACACCCTAATTTCATCCCTAAACATTAAATTATAAATTCTAATCACTAAATTTTAAATCCAAAAATATAGAAACGTAGTACCTAATGAATGCTATTTTGGGAATTTTTTTTGTATGCTAATTTTTGAACAAAAATTTGATCTAGTACTATTAAGATGCATTTTTCAATATATTACGTCAAGCTCTCATAAAAAGGTTTTGTTTTCTTGCAGATGTTGACGTCAATAACATCAGGAGACAACAAGTTACAGGAAGTGATGCTAGGGTTAGCAACACAAGTGTTCAAGTTCATGAGTTCAGAAGAAGCACACGTTGCGCTGACGGATTCAGGGATCAAGAAGCAAGAACTGGCTAACTCGCTTGTTTTGATTCTGAGAAAGCATGACAAGCCAGCGATCAAAGTTCCTAGAATCAGAAGGTTTGTGATTGAGCTGGCGATATGGATGATGGAAGATGATGTGGAAAACGTTGTGATGTTCAGAGATTTGGGTATGGAAAAGGAGCTCGAGAAGGTTCTTGAAAATACAGCTGAGCTCGAGAACTTCGATGTTTTCTCGGGCACGGCTGGTGTGAGCCGACATAGCAGAACGGTTCATTGGTTGGCTGAGTTGGCTTTAACATTGCTCAAGGAAGATCAACCATAAGTGTCATATGTTCTTATTAGGAATCTCTCTGGACCAATGACTGTAACTATTACATATATGTAAGAAGAAGAAAAATGCGATAATTATGAAATATATTCATTTATTTACTTTTGCATGAGTATTCTTTGAAATACTCGTGTATTATTCTATTTATTACTTTTTGCATTTATAAATTAATATTAATGAATATACTTTAAGAACTTCATTAAGAATTCGTACTTTTAATTACTAACAATATTTTTATGCCAAAAAAAAACATTTGTCCGATTGTGACAAAAGAATTGTCCATAGATAATACTAAAGCCTTAAATTGTTAGGATAATACATCATCTATATCTTTATAGTTAAATGAAAATAACTTAACAAACTTCACATTTTTTTATATTAAAGCATTTTAACTTGACATCTTTTTCGTGTTATTCTTAGATTTTCGAGAATGCTAATATTTTGGAAAAGTTATTGTAAATTAAAGTAAACTGAATTCTAAATCAAATCTGAATCTAGGAAAATGTAATAAGATCTGATTCTATGTTCGGTTATATCAAAACGATTATTATGTAAGGATAATACTGAAAAATCTAAACTAAATAACAAAAATCGCGAAGAAGAAAGGAAACATATTTTGTTTATATACAATTAGACAATTAGTTAAGAGCCACTCTCAGGTGCATAGTCTCCACTCTATAAGACGCCCTAGCCTCTAGAAGATCAATCCTTCAACAACAAGAACACGATGGCTTTGGTTAGAAATAATCGATTCATGAATCTCAAGCTTTCTCTTCCACAAGCTCCTACTACTTCCCTCCCTTGCTTCATCCCCATCTCTACAGCCTCCACAACAGTTACTTCCTCCACAAGCAACACCGTTTCTGCTTCTGATTTGGAGAGAATCAACGTTCTCGGCTACGGAAGCGGTGGAACCGTCTACAAAGTTAGCCACAAGACAACCTCGGCGATCTACGCGTTGAAGAAGGTCAAAGAAGACATGGATTCTACTTCCCGCCACCAACTCCTACGTGAGATTGAAATCCTCCGCCTCGTCGACTCTCCTTACGTCGTGAAGTGTCACGACATCTACGAGAAACCTTCCGGAGAAGTATCTATCCTGATGGAGTACATGGACCTAGGCACGCTAGAGTCTCTACGTGGCAACATCGTCAAAGAGGATCAGCTAGCTTTGATCGCACGTCAAGTTTTGAAAGGGTTAAGTTACTTGCATGGGCTCAAGATCGTTCATAGAGACATCAAGCCAGCGAATCTGCTACGTAACTCGAGAGAAGAGGTCAAGATCGCAGACTTTGGAGTGAGCGAGATCATGGTCATGAAGTCGTTAGACAAAAGCAACACGTTCATCGGCACGTGCGCCTACATGAGCCCCGAGAGATTAGACAGTGAAGCTGCTGATGAAGACAAATCTAACGTTTACGCCGGAGATATATGGAGTTTTGGTCTTACAATGCTGGAGATCTTGGTGGGTTACTTCCCTCTGCTTGCTCGTGGAGAGAAACCAGACTGGGCAACGCTTATGTGCGCTGTGTGCCTTGGAGAATCACCCAAAGCCCCCGAGGAATGCTCTGAGGAGTTGAAGAGTTTCATTGATTGTTGTTTACGCAAGAAACCTAGCGAGAGATGGACAGCTTCACAGCTTCTCAACCATCCTTTTCTTCTCCAGCAAGATTAGGGTTAAGGATACATATCTATGGAGTTCTTGTGTTTTATTTAAGAGAATTCAATAGATTCTTAGTGAATCACACCTATGTTTTGGTGTTACTCTTGTAAGTAAGATGTATATTATTATAAGGGTGTCCACATTGGAGATCTTCACTCGTTAAAGTCTTTGTATCTTTTATTTCAAAAACATGATACCAAACGAAAAAGACAACAATGGTCTTTATTGAATGAGTTAACAGACTAAACACTAGTTAAGGGCTGTACAGCCTGTGAATAAAAATTATTTCTCAGTTTTGGTTTATTCAGTGACAAGCTTATTCAATAGTACTGTCTTTTTCTGTATGGTTCCCGATATTACTATGTTTGAGTTTGCAATGTTACAAGTTACAACTATGTTAATATCACTATTATGTGAGTTAATTCTCTTGCAATAAACCACGTACTGAATGTTTTTAGAATATATGTGAAATTACCCTTTGAACGCTAACACATTGTCAAGGTTATGAATGATTTTGTTCTCTTGGGGCTGACTTCTTAGCTCAAGACGCCATGCAACATTGTTCTTACAAGGGAATGATTAAAAAAAACAGAAAAGTCTCTGTAAACCAACCTAAAGGTATCTTGAGTAAGAAAATTTTCATGAATCAATCTCAGAAAATAAATCCCAGTTAACATACACTTCATTAAGCTAAAATGTATTGAAAAATAGACCAATACTAATCAAAGATAAGGAAAACATACTTATATTATCGTATCTAAAATTGTTAGGTAATGCTAGATCACCTACTGTTTACTAATACCTTTCCGATAATTATAAAATCATGCTTCAATCGTTTTAGCCAAAATATCTAAATTGGATTTGTCATAAGATTATTTTATTTTATTTTTATTTTATTTTGGAAGTAATTGATTTTCTTTTACCCAATCTCCTCTTATTTATTTGAAGATCCAATTTTGTAAACAAAGCAAATCTACTTTAATTCCCGAATAATTTTCTTATAGAATTTTTATAATAAGTTACCTCCTGCAGATAAATTGGAGCGGCGGTGCGGCCAATAACATAACAAAACATAAGCATGTGACGCCAATCACCACCATACATCACAAATTAAATATCAAACCGAAATGACAGAAACACCCCTTAACACCACACCGACGCGACTTCTGAAAACGCTTGGTTGTCCACATGTCGCTGCCTCGCTGGTCCATTATCTAGCGCGTTCATCGGCCCGTGGTCGTGGTAAATCTAACGGAACAACAAGGATATAATCGTCCAGACACAAAGATTGTCTTTTTCTCCCCCTCTCCACCTCCATTAAAACGCTTTTTTGGCTGCACTTGTCATGTCCTAAATTTTCCTGGAGATCAAATTTTTTTAGCTGTCCAATATTCAATTTCCCTCATTTATTCCTCTTTTATTTTATAGAATATGATATCTGATATGATTAGATGAGAATTTACCACTTTTAAAGAGGATTTAAAAGCTCTCTCATCTTCTTCTCTTTCTGATACTGGGAGGATTTGCAGTTCTTGGTGAATCTAGGAATTAAAACTGCAACACCTAGGACAGTTTTGTTATTTTCCTGGATTGCGTAAATCATCCATCATCATCATCTACGAGTTGGGGAAGAGAAAGTAGCCATCATTGAAGCATTTAGAGTAAGTTTTTAGTTTAATCTTATTCTAATAAGTAATGGTTTTTGACTTTTAATGTTTTCTAGTTATTATAGAGAATCTAAAAGCGTAAGCTTTACTAAAGAAAAAAACTTCCCTTGTCGTTGAACTGATTTCTAGTTTGGTCGGTTTTTTATTTCTTCTCAGATTTATCTTTACTTGAATTGTTTTTTTTTGGTCGGATCTTCAGATGCCGGAGAAAGGAGCGATTCTATCTCCGATTCAAAGCCAGTTACTGACTCTACGTCCGAGTCCTCTGCTCCGATGGCGTCTCGGTGCTCTCACGACACTCGTCTTCTTCCTCATGTTTGTCGTCTGGAGCATCGACGGTTGCTCCATCCAGAGCTTCGTGCAGCCGTGGAGACTCAACGCGTACTCCCTTCGTGTCAGCACTTCTCCTTCCCCTTCCCCTTCGCCGTCCCTGAAACCTCCTTCCGACAAACCCCACCGACAGAATCTCATTCTGAACAACACCACCACGACGACGGTTCCTCTGACTCTGAACGTGAAGAAGACGAACCTCACTACAAACTCGACACGTGTCCAGCTCCGGTGGATAACCGCCGAGCCGGAGAAGAATTTCACGGCGAATCTCATGAGAAACTGGCTGGCTCCGGGAGGAGAACCGTGCAGGGAGGCGAAGACCGTCGAGATCTCCGTCCCCGGCGTCGACGGGGTTGAATCTCTGGTTCTAACCGCCGGAGAGATCCACGTGTTCAGATTCCAAGCCATGGACGAATCCAAGAACCCCGTCTGCATCGGCGGGGACTACTTCGAGACCGATCTATCCGGCGAGAAATGGAAATCGAGGCCGCCGGTGAGAGACTTCGGCAACGGAACGTACTCGATGTCGCTTCAGGTTCATCCCGAGTTCGCCGGAGAGTTCAACCTCACCGTTATCTTACTCTTCCGTCATTACCAAGGGCTCAAGTTCAGCACAGCCCGTCTAGGCTTCGACAAGAAGCTTCGAAACGTCCCTATACGTTTCGTCAAGAAGCCTGACGTTTCTCTCCCGGAGCTCCGGTCGTGTAAAAGATCCGACTTCACGAGAGATGGGTGGTCAGGGAGATGGATAAGGCTAGGGAAGAACGATGACTGCCAGATCAGCAACGACGGGAGGTACCGCTGTCTCCCCGCGGGTTTCCCTTGTCGGAAACCCTGGTGCGAGGGGGCGGTTGGAGGGATAGAGAGCAATGGGTGGGTTTATTCCACCCATTGCTCTTTCAAGCTGTTCTCCGGAGAGACGGCTTGGGGCTGCTTGAAGAACAAGTGGCTCTTCTTCTGGGGGGATTCGAACCATGTTGATTCGATTAGGAACTTGCTGAACTTTGTTTTGGGTCATCCGGAGATCCCCGCTGTGCCGAGGAGGTTCGACAGGAAGTTCTCTAACCCGAAGAACGAGTCGGAGACGGTGAGGATCACGAGTATCTTCAACGGTCATTGGAACGAGACGCAGAACTACCAAGGCCTCGACTCGCTCAGAGACCGAGACTTTAGAGAGTTGCTCAAGAAGTACTTCTCGGAAGAAGACAGTGTTCCGGACGCTATGTTCGTGAACTCTGGTCTGCACGATGGGATTCACTGGCATAGTGTTAGAGCCTTTGAGAAAGGAGCTGAGACGGCGGCTGCGTTTTGGAAGGGAGTTTTCGACGGGGTCAGAAGCAGGGGACTGAAGCCGCCCGAAGTGGTTTTCAGGAACACGATCGCGACGGGAGGTTACGCTAGGTTGCTGGCGTTTAATCCGAGCAAAATGGAGGCGTTTAACGGTGTGTTTTTAGAGAAGATGAGGGATGCGGGGCTGGTGACGAGCGTGGTGGATAACTTTGATATGACGTATCCGTGGCATTATGATAACCGGTGTAACGATGGAGTTCATTACGGGAGAACTCCGGCGAAAATGCGGTGGAGGGATGGTGAGATTGGGCATCAGTACTTTGTGGATTTGATGCTTGTTCACGTGTTGCTGAATGCATTGTGTGTGAGCTAGTAGTGGACTAGTGGTGATCAAAGTTTGGTTTTAGGAGTCACGGATTCTTTATTTTTGTGTAAACTTTTTTCATTTTATTTTTTGGAGTATAGATCAAATATTGTTTGGAATAAACTCAACTGAAGTTTGAGTTTCTATCTTGTAATGTATAAATAGCGAGAGGGATTGGAACAAGACAATGTTTGGTAAATCATTTTTCTGATAATAAAAATTTCGAAATTTTCTTAGTGGAGCAAAGTCTTCAACATATTGTCTAACTTTAAACTGACTTTTGAAGTTGGAAGTAACTTGTCTGTCTTTCATCACTCTGTTTTTATTTTTATGCATGAATTGGTCTTGGTAGGGAGAACTTTTACTTATAGAAACAACTAATCGAGGATTAGAGAGTTTACCAAGTGACAACTTTTCTGTAGGTTTGTTAGGTTGATAAAAAAACTCAAATGGTGTTGTCTTGCTAAACTTAAGGATTACACTACTTTAATCAGTTGCATTGAAATGGATTTGATTGAGGTTAATCTTACGTGTTAACTAAACCTACAAAAAATTGAAATCTATAGATTTTTTTTCTGATTGACCATCAAATTAACTACCAAACAAAAAAAAAACAGCTTCCTATGGTCATTAGTTGCAGCCAGTGCTTGCATTAGTGAATGTTTGGAACATATCCTCCTTCCTTGCATTGTATAACTCTAAACTGACTTTTGAAGTTGGAAGTACCATGTCTCCGTTTCGTTACTCTGTTCTTGTTTCCTTCTACATGGATTGAACTTGGAAGTAAGGAATTTCTAGGAATCGGCTAATTGAGGTTAATTGTGGTTACGCATATTATCGTAATCTATCTACATTGCCTCTGTCCCTTAAGTGCTTTGGTCGTTAGTCACAGGCAATGCTTGCATTAGTGAATGTCTGGAACATATGCTCCTAAGCTCCTTCCTAGTAGATCATCAGAGAAACGATTAGTGTCATGAATGTTAACTTCATTGTTTATGGAAAAATATAAACTGCAAAAGTGTAATAAGTGTTCGGTTTATTGGTTTGAATAAAATATAGAAAATGGAGTGGAAACAAAATAAAATCATTCTTTCTTACATAATACTCTCCAGGGTTAAAGGCAATATTCTATACGAGAAAAGGAAAAAAGGTAAAGAATGAGCCGAAAAATCAGGGACTGGTCAAGAATAATAATGCAGGGAATTAATCATTTCGATTTGGGTCAAGATCAGATGAACAATCTTATTTCATTGTAAAGCCTATTATTAGAAATAAAAAGGAGATAATTAGAAACCAAAAGGGAGATTAAAGTTTCCTTGTTTCATAATGGTGTGTGTGGGTTGTACAGAAAAAGATATATATTGTTTTCTTTTGCATAAGGAGGAAGCGAGGTATATCAACTTGTTAAAGAGAAACAACGAAGTATTTGTCGGCGTCCTTTGATTCTTGGCTGGCTACCCACACACCAATATTCACACTTTCCTTCACCACATGAATATAATCGGTTTCCAAATCTTTGCGATAAGTATTCTTAGATTTTATGGCTTGAGATGAGAAAGAAACATATTTTCCTGATAAAGTCGCTGAAAATCAAATATTAAAATTGTATTTCAATGTTTTTCGTTATTCGAAATTTTTGAGTCGAAATTATACTAATTTAGGATATAAGACTTGAGAATTATATATGGTCTAAAACAAGAATGGAGATTCGACTATCATGTTTAATATGATTGTGGATGTTTTGATTCTAGAAAAATTAAAACCAGACTGAAATGTTCGGTCATTTTGTTCAATTTGATTCATCATTTTGTTTATTCCATTCAATTTTTGGATTAGATGAAAAAGAAATTCAAAGTCTACAATTTTATATAATAATATTATAAGAATTGAGATAAGTTCTCCCGATTTGTCACACTAAATTTAGTTTTTGGTTCGATAGAGGTTCCAGTTGTTCAGCTTAATTTTTTTTGGTACCACTCAATCATTAACAATCAATAGTAAACGAAATGTTTTTTTTTTCTGATAATTCAGATTCGAACACAATGATGATAGTCCTCTTGCGGTTACTATTTGTCACACACATATATATCACACCACAAAACCCAACACCCCACTCTCTTGAACCATACAAGAAAGAGAGCAAAAAAAAAATGGATACGATGAAAACAACAAAAGTGAAGTTCACAAAAGAGATGATAGAGTCTATCAAAGACAAGCTCCCAAGGCTCAGCTTTCTCCTCCTCTTCCTCCGACAATGCTACGGCGGTTGTGGCGACCGGACTCACCTACTCCCTTGCTCCATCACCACCGCCTCCACCCGCTTCTGGAACCTTTCTGATCGTCCCGTGGAGCTTCAGATTCGAGTCGGGTCGATCCTAAAACGTGTCCACACTCTCAAACCGGGACGTTCCAAGAAGCTCAGGCACAGTAGCCTCCACAGAGCCTACGTGCCTGACCAGGAAGGACGTCGATGGCTGTACTACGACGACACATGTTTACCGTACGTATGGGTTCACGAGACCGGTACGGACTTGTCTAAGATGGTGAAGCAACAGTACGTGAGTCTCGCTGATCTGAGAGATTGCTCGGAGATTAGGGTTTTTAAGAATTCACAGAGAGGTTGTGTCTCTGTTGAGAAGAGAGACAGAGCTTCTGCTTTGTGTTGATTGTGAAATTTTTCATTATTGATTACTTCATCTAATAGAATTATGAGTACCACATATAACTAAATATGTATTTCATTGTGTGAAACATGATGCATGTATCCATCTATATGTAACTCCATCTCCAGTATCTACTCTTGTTGATCTTGGACTTATTGGATTACACAATGTCATCACTAATTAATTTCTTACTAAAAGAGGTAACTAGATCTACTTAGCTTTTAGTTGAGGAATATATATAATGAAAAAAAAACATTAACAAACATTTGTCATCAAGTTAACACAACTTGGTTAATCGTTAAATAGTGCGTGTTACGGATATATTCACACGAATGGTCCATGAATAATTTTTGAAGTTTGAACTATGTTAAAAAAAAATCACACAAATGATCTATGAAGGGTTCATAGAATCATAATCCAAATTTCAAGAAAGTTTATTTTAAGTTCAGAAATCCTAATAGTGATGAAACAGAAGACTATTCCTCTAGGTGTCTTTTTTTTTGCCAAACTTCCTCTAGGTGTCTATGGTCTTCTTTCTTGTTGAAAAACAAAATATTTAGACAGATCTTATCTTTACACATTTCTCGATGATATCATCAATAATGCGTTGTGTTGTTTTTTGTTTTCTCGTTGGAGAAAGGCAACAAAACTCAGTGATGAGGTGCTTTGATGGCAGGCAAAATAATGACCTTCCTCAGATCCTCTCCACTTTGCTAGAGCACTAATAAATTAATTCAATCGTGCCATGCTGTGTATTATCGGATGTCCAATATTTGATGCACTGAACTTTCGGTTAAGACTCAACAAAGGATCAGTGCAGCTTGTATGCATGATGGCTGATGAGACTTACATATTTAAAGTTCTACAAAATCAATTTTCCGCACAGACTTGGGAAAACATAACTCTATTATAGTACCTATAAATATTCTCCACGTTATAGAGTGGACTTTTGAGTAGCATCAACACGATAGTTAGTGAGAGATTAGGTGGAAAATTTACAAAGTCAAAGTGACCAAGAAATTAAAAACCTAACCATTTATCTGTTTGAAAGCTCCTCCATTGCATTATTAGCAGTACTACTAACCTAAACAAAAATAAATAAACTAACAATGTCTGTTAATTCAATGGTAGACACGAGATCCATATCAGCTCCCACATAAACATCTCAACAATGTATACAATGTATTCCGACACAACTGTAAATACTAGTTGTTGCACATTTGAATCTCACCACAATCTAAGATTGTAATTTCATCGTAGTCGTCTATAAAACAACAATAAAACATCATCAACAGTGGGAAGTCTCGTTAAAATTCTTGGCTACCAAAACACATTGCTGGTAGGAAAAGAAAACTAAGAATTAGATATTTGTATAAATATTACAGATTAAGCTAGTAAAATTAACAAAAATACAATAAAATTATGATAATGAATGATATTTACCTTTTCGTAAACCAAAACCAATCAACAAACCAAACCGAACAGAACACATGTTTCATCCCCTCGGTTTAAAAAAAGACAAAAGTAAAAAAAAAAAGACAAAGAAGTCAAAAGGCACCAACACTTCAACTACACATCTGTCTGTCTTCCAAAATCTTTCTTCTTCAGTCCCCCCCTCTCTTCTGCTTTTCTTTCTTGTGACTCTTATCACCGATGGGAATCTCCTTTAGCATCAACAGAAGACGACAGAACAACCGCCGCCACCTCCTCCACCACCACCACCACCATCCTCCACCGCCTTACTATTATCTCGATCCTCCTCCTCCTCCTCCTCCACCGCAGCCATTTCCACCGCATTATGACTACAACTACTACTCCACTCACCACATACCCCCACCTCTACCACCACCACCGCCACAGATCAACTCCTGTTCCTACGGTCATCCTTACCATTACTACCCTCAGCATCCTCAGTATCTCACCACGGCACAACCCAATTGGTGGGGTCCAACGATGAGACCTCCTGGATTTGTCTGTCCCCCTCAACCTCAAACGCAAATGCAGCCTCTTCCACCTCCTTACGTCGAGAATCAGAACGCCAAGAAGGTGAGGAACGATGTCAATGTGCATAGAGATACGGTGAGGCTCGACGTAGACGAGTTAGTCCCTGGCCACCATCTAGTCTCCTTCGTCTTCGATGCCATTTTCCACGGCAGGTATATATACATTCACCGATCTGGCTTTATTAGAGGTTGATCCATGACAATTGGCATGAAATGTGATTGAAATTTTAGGTGTTAGAGCGCCATAATTAGGACTAAATTAGCAAGTTTAGGCTCATGGAACTATTTAGAGCCATAATTAGTACTAAATTAGCAAGTTTAGGCTCATGGAACTATTAAAAAGGAAAGAACTTTACCCATGGGAACCATCTTGAATCACTCTTTCTAATAGAAAAGGTTCAACCTTTGCATGGTTTCTTTAATGGGTATGTGTACATTGACCCCAAGGTTCAACCTTTGCATGATTTGTTTGATGGGTATGTGTGTATTGACCCCAAGGTTCAAGCTTTGCATGATTTCTTTGATGGGTTTGTTATTCTCATTTCATTTTCAGTTTCACTATCACCTTCTTTGCAAAGGAAGAACCAAACTGCACGTTTATCCCGCAGTTTCCAGAGGTTTATCCACCGACGAGATTCTCTTTTCAGAAAGGTCCGGGACAGAGGTTTCTACAGCCTTCAGGAACAGGAACTGACCTGAGCTTCTTCGCTCTTGACGATCTGTCAAAACCCTTGGAAGAAGATGTGTACCCGCTCGTTATATCAGCCGAGACGGTGATCTCTCCGAATCCCATCTCAGAGCAATCATCATCAGTTCATAAGCAAGTCACGCAAGCGGTTCTCGAGAAAGACAGCGATGGATCTTTCAGAGTGAAAGCTGTGAAGCAGATTCTTTGGATTGAAGGAGTTCGATATGAACTACGTGAGTTGTATGGATCGACCACTCAAGGTGCATCCTCGGGGTTAGAGGAAAGTGGTTCGGGTAAAGAGTGTGTGATCTGCATGACTGAGGCTAAGGACACGGCTGTTCTGCCTTGTAGACATTTGGTAAAAGCTTTTATAAGTGCTTTTGAGTTTGCTTTGTTCTAACGTTCTAATAAGTGTCTTTATGTCCTGTCTTTGCAGTGCATGTGTAGTGATTGTGCGAAAGAATTGAGGCTTCAGTCGAATAAATGTCCCATTTGTAGACACCCTATCGAGGAGCTCTTAGAGATCAACGTGAACAGTAGTGATGAACAACACTTTACTTGAAGAAGAAGGTTCTCCCTTTCTTTTTTTTTGGAAAAATCATCCATGTTCTAATATGTGTTTTTGGATCATTGTTGTGTAACTTTCATACCGCATATAGATTTGTTTGTGTTAAAGCTTTGTATGTGGAAGATATAAGTAGTAGTATATGTATAGCTATTCCTGTATTATCTTTGTCCTCACATTCAACAATCCACTCTATGTGTGTGCAACTGAATGCTTATGTTGAGTTTACTTAGCTAGCCTATAATTTTTTTTGAAAAAAAAAGATATAGCTAGCCTATAATTACAACGTTAATTCTACAAGAATTAATTATAATTATACATAATCATTTAACCCTTTTTTCGAGGAAGTCAAAGATTATTAGAGAACATAAAAATTTGTCTTTACAAGAGACTCAAAAGAAGAGAGATTGAAACATAGCTGAAGTTGAAGAGGAAGAACCTTTTCTCCTTTATGACTATTAAGCTATAAAATTTAAAACATCCATTGAAGAAAAGCTGGCAGGGGAAAAAGAATGTTTCCCACTGAGTTTATGCTTAAAAGTAAAGAAAAAAATCCCTTTAAATTAATAAAATATATAGTTCCATTCTTTTGAGAGAATGTTCAAACTTTTGATATGAGAAAATTCTTCATTTTGATTTGTTATATGTCGGCATTAGCAAGTTTAATCTGAACTATATATAGATAACAGTGATATTTACTTACAGTCGATTGGTTTTGAATTGCTGTAATTGCTTTTTTAGAAAGTTCATGTATTAATAATCTAAATGTAAATTGTTTTATCTCCATATTAATTGATTTAAAGGAATTGTTATCAACGGTGACGTCGCTGAGAAATATTACCTTTTAAAGTCCCAAACGTACAATAATTCACTTTCCCAATATATGAGATTGAAAACGAATCCAAAGGAAAAAGATTGTAGCACGAGAAGAGAATCGGACAAAAGCTTCAAGAGAATATAATGTCATTTTGTGAATAAGAAGAAGAAGAGCCATGTCATGTGCAGAGGACACTCATGTGATCAACAGCTATTTAGATTAGGCAAAACTTCAAACGACAAAAGCCAATTATTAATCTCAACATGCCAGTTTTTTTAACCCAATGTTTTTTGGAACTTTCCGAGTGTGCATATTATGCTTCTTTCTTATGGTTTAATTTTGAGAATCAATAATTGAAGAACCATCATGTATCAAACAAAAGTTAGAGATCCTAATCTTAGAATTTTCTATTATTTATCAGATTTGGTTAAAAACGTGATAGTAATAAAATTAAATAAATACAAGTATATTCACCGAGAAAACTGTTTCATTTTCTTTTTTTTGAAAAAAAAAATCATTATAGGTGTAACTGGTGACAAATAAAAAGAATATATGGGATGATAAGAATTATTATTTATATAATTTAATGGAATGGAATTAGCATTCCACTTATTCCAAAAACATTTTCGATTTAGAATGATTTTTCAAATAAAAGTTAATTTTTTCTCTAAAATAATATGGAATTATATGGAATGAAATGAAATATTCTTTCCAATTTTTATTATAACTGGTGAACAATTTTTGGAAGGCATATGAATTAAACTTTCAGAAGTTTTCAGACCATCAACTTAGTTTGAGGTCACTTTAAATGCTCATCTATATGAAAAATGTGAATTCTTAAAAATGGTATTATTTTAAGCCAAAAGGGAAGAAAAGATAGGCAAGAGAGTTGTGTATCATGTTATGTTTAGGCTTTAACAACAACATGGAGCAATGATAGTTGTCAATGCGTCGAAGAAAAGTATCCGAAAATAAAATTTTATATCAAAGCTAGAAAAATGAATATTATTATTAAAAAAAGTATTGAGATGTACAGTTTAAAATAGAAGAAGTTTAAAATAGAAGAACTCTATTGAGATCTGGCAGAAAACGTGATTATGTCTACTATAGTATATGAAATACGAGGCCTCCATCATAACCCAGACCCACTCTCCGTTTTCTATTCTTATATTATATAACCAAATTTGTTTCTCAATGTAGAGTCAGTAGACTATAATTTTAAATAATGTTGTTTTCGTTATAACTAATATTTTATGAAGTATTCAGCTTATACTAGTTACCAAAATAATTGCGGATATTTGTTGTGTTTGGTAAACTTAACGAACTTTCTATCTTGTCATTCGTTTTTTAGGTTTCCAACCTATAAAATTTGGAAAATTAGAAAATAGTATAACACATGGTTAATTTGCTTAAGATTTGAGCTTATAAATTATCGAGAAAAGCTTTATGAAATATTATTGTCTGCACATCTCATTTTCTCTTATCCATCTTAACTTAAGTAACGAGGGACTATTATAGGCCTGGACGTTCGGTGGCCCGTTCGGTATCGGTCCGGTTGATTCGGATTTTCAGATTTTCGTTGTTATGCTCAGAAGTACCATTCGGGTTTTACTAATTATCGGATCGGATTCGGTTCGGGTCCTTCCGGATTTGGTTCGGATCGGATGTAACCAATATTTAAAATCGTCCAAAAAAATATTTTTAAACCTCAAAAATTGACTAATTTTCTTTTCAAAAAATATAAATTATTTACAAATCTAGTTAAATATTAGTTAAACTATCTAAATTAGCTAGAAAATATTAAAAATAACAAATATAACAAAATATAAAAATATTTTGAATACTTTAAAATATCTAAATCACCTTAAAATATATAGAAATATTAACATATTTAACTAATTTCGGATATTTCCGGATCCTAATTCGGATTTCGGTTTAGTTCGAATTATAACCAAACTCCAAAGTACTAAGCTCATAAGTCTTGTTCGTATATTTTTGTATAACAGTTCGGATTTGGTTTCGGTTTTTCCGGTTCAGATCTAGGTAGATACTTCGGGTTGAGTTAAAAACACCCAAGCCTAGACTATTACATATAACTTAATCTGACAAAAAAAAAACTCGATAAAATTTTCTCTTATTTAATACTGTACTATGAAATTTTGCGTGAATTTTTTTTTTTTTTTGTCTAAGCTTAGGCTAACAAAATAGTGATACACAAGATAATAAACTATTGTTCACTCCTCTCTTCTATTAATAAATTGAAGCAGGGACTTTGCTCCACTCTCTCTCTCTGACCCTGAAAAAGATGAAGTGGAGAAGTTAATGTTCACCAACTTGCTGTAAAGTCTCTGAAACTTTCTTCCTCCTTTCAAGTTCTTCTTGCATTCTCCTTCTTCTCTGTTTATTTCTCTCGTCCTCTCTGTTTTCTTTGTTGCTTTGAAGAAAGAAAGGTATCTATCTCAGATATCACATATATGAATGTTTTTTGTATATGTAGTTATGTGTCCTTGAGAATGTGTTAAAATAACATTTTCTTGGTTTTTATGTTGTCCAGATTTTAGTTGGAAGTACAAGGAGTAGTCTTCTCAGATCTGGTAATAAAGAGAGAGAAAGAGATTTGAGTTTTCATCAGTACACTAAATCTTTTTTATTTCACAATACTGTTTGAGAAAAAAATGAGTAAAGAGGAGTTCATGAAGATCCAGGTTCGTTAACCGATTCTGAGATTCCTGAATATTTTTTTTTTAACAACAACAAAATAATCTTCTCTTGAATCTGTGAATTTTTATTTTGTAGACATGTGTTCTTAAAGTGAACATACACTGTGATGGATGTAAGCAGAAAGTCAAGAAAATCTTGCAGAAAATCGAAGGTAAAATACAAAAAATAATAATCAAACTCAATAATCTCTTTTGACTTTCTTAAGATTTTGTCAAGATTGTTTGACCAAAAGTCTTGAAACTCATTTTTGTGTGTTTTGTCTGAAACAAAAAAAAAAAAACAGGTGTTTTCACGACCAAGATTGATTCAGACCAAGGGAAAGTGACTGTCTCTGGGAGCGTAGATCCTTCTGTTCTCATCAAGAAGCTCGCAAAATCTGGTAAACATGCTGAAATCTGGGGAGCTCCAAAGGGTAACAACAACATCAATCAATCCCAGCTGGCCAATCAGATGAAAGGGATGCAGATTGACAATGGAAAAGGTGTCGGTGGAAAGAACAATAATAACAACAATAAAGGTCCAAAGAACGGCGGTGGCGGTGGAGGAGGTGGAGGAGGTGGAGGAGGTAACAGTAATGGGCCGAAGATGGGCCAGCAACTGAATCCACAGCAGATTCAGCAGCTTCAACAGATTCAGAAGATGAAAGGGTTTCAAGATCTGAAGCTTCCTCCACAGTTAAAGGATGTGAAGGGCTCTGCTGCTCCTGCGAACAAGAACCAAAACCAGAAAGGAGTGAAGTTCGATGTTCCTGAGGATGATGATGATGATGACTTCACTGATGATGACGAGTTTGACGACGAGTTTACTGATGATGACGACGAGTTTGATGATGACGAGTTCGGTGATCTCCCTCCTCCGTCTAATAAGATGAAGCCTAACATGATGATGCCTAACGCACAGCAGATGATGATGAACGCTCAAAAGAACGCTAATCTTGGCGGTAAAGGTGGTCCTGGCGGTGGAAACGGTGGCGGCGGTGGTGGTGGTAAAGGTGGTCCTGGCGGCGGCGGTGGAAAAGGTGGTCCTGGTGGCGGTGGAAACCAAAACCAGGGCGGAGGCAAGAACGGTGGTAAAAACGCTGGTGGTGGTGGTGGACATCCACAAGATGGTAAAAACGGCGGTGGAGGCGGTGGTCCAAACGCCGGAAAGAAGGGTAACGGCGGAGGTGGTGGTGGTGGTGGTGGTGGACCCATGGCCGGAGGACTGCCAGCCGGTTTCCGTCCCATGGGAGGCGGAGGTCCACAAAACATGAGCATGCCAATGGGCGGTCCAATGGGTATGGGTGGTCCGATGGGTAATATTCCGGCGGTTCAAGGATTACCGGCAACCGGTCCAGGCGGTGGTGTACCGCCTGGTTACTTCCAAGGAGCCGGGCCGGATGCTATGCAAATGCAGCAACAACAGCAACAGCAGTATTTAGCAGCGGTTATGAACCAGCAGCGTGCCATGGGAAACGAACGGTTCCAACCAATGATGTACGCAAGGCCACCACCGGCTGTTAACTACATGCCACCTCACCCGCACCAATATCCGAATCCGTATCCGTACCCGTATCCATATCCACCTCATGGGAATGATCAGTACTCTCATGTCTTTAGTGACGAGAACACATCGAGCTGCGATATTATGTGAGATTAATTCTAAAAAAATAAAACTTGTGTATCCCTTCTTTTCTTTTGTATTCGACGGATAAAATCCTAAGTTGTTTTAGGTTGTTTGTGTTTCCAAGTTTGTGATAGTTTCACTAGTTTTGTAGAATTATATAATATAAGATTTGGACGTGTGTTCGTCTATAAATTTAAGTTATATTGAAGTTGTTTTTCTCCTTCCATGTATCTTTCTATTTGGTGATCAGTAAAGTATAATAACGAATGTACGAAACTGCTATGAGCAAATTCGGTAGATACCAAATCATGATTAGGTATGAATATTCATACGTTTGGGATTATAGTAGTATTTATTAACATATTTTTTATATTTGACAAAAGTCGTATAAAATAAGAAGATACGGAGTCATAATGGAATTGGAGTTGTGTCCCACGGACTATATAATAGAGATCCTTTTCCTCCACTATATATGGATCTTGCTTTAATTTCTTGTTGTTATTCTTAGTTCTGAATTAAATTAAAGGACAAAATATTATTTTTCTGCTGTCTTTGTTTAAGGTAAAAAAAAAAAAGTGATGAGGAAAAGTCAGCCTATTGTTGCATTTCTAATTCCAAAGTTAAAAGGAAGACAAACTAGGTAAATAATAATCTGAATATAACGACGTATAACTAATTTTGTGAATAATAATAATAACAAGAACTGGGTCGTGATCACGTTATATTTGTCTACCTAGTACATAAAAACTGGTCATCAGTCTCTATCACCATTTCACGTCCGACGTAACCGTAGCTACTCACGTTACACTATTGGACGATATGGTTGCTGGTTATCGATCACTATTGCGCAACCAAATCAATTATAATCATGACTTTAATCCATAAAAGCGTTATCACTAATGCCCATACGATGTGGAGTGATTAGTCTTTGATCCCTAGAGTATTCAAACTTTCTTGCAAGGACTAAACATGGGAGATGAAGAGAGATATCATCATTATCATACATGCATGGACGAATGGTCATGATGATGATTATATATAATGCATGATGTCACATTGATGATGGTGGGATCGGCCTAGAGAACAGTTGAAGGAGTTAAATGAAAGGCTATGTGGCAGCTAAGTGTAGCGTCAGTAGAGTTGTTCAGAAGCGCGTACGTCTTATCTTCTCTATGCTCCGTTTACATAACACACAACCTTACTGACGCAGATTTTTTATTTGGATTCGCCTTAGATTCTGCTTATTACGCTTACAGTTTTCCTTTTTGGCTGACATACTTTATCGTATACAGTGAAACCTCTATAAATTAATAATGTTGGTACTACACAAAAACTAAAAAATTTATTAATTTATAGAGATTATTAATTTATCGAGATACTAATTGAACCAAAAACTCAATTTGGGACTATGAAATTATATTAATTTATAGAGATATTAATTTATAGATTATTAATTTAAAGAGGTTATACTGTATATGATAGTGAAATACATAGACGCAGGATTATGTATAAAACATAATATACATATGCCGACAAAAGCAAATTGAGGTAAAAAATATATATATCGAAGTCTACTGGAAATATATGAAAAACTACTACTGATCTGATCCAATAAACTAGGTGTCTTCCTACATCATATACAATAATTAAATTTTTAAATTTAAATATATTTAAAAATAAAATTGTATTATTATTTTTAACAATATTGTAATTTAAATTTGATTAAAATTAAGATAAAACAAAAAAAAATTGTTAGTTTTAAATTATATTTAAGAATATATATGTAATTTAAAATTATAATTTTAGATAGATTTTTATCTATTTCTTTTGAATAAAATATATTAAATTAATTTGTAGAAAATTAATAAAAATTGATATAAAAGCTGTATAATTATCAAAAAGTACAAATGAACTAGAATTTCTAGATATATAAAAAAGCTAATAATACTATGATTAAAAATTTATATTTAAAAAAAAGTGTAAAACAATTTGAAAATATTTTTTAGTAATAAAATTGTATAATTATAATAATATTTCGAAATAAATATTCTTATATTATTTATTGTCATATTTGAATAGATTTACTGTAACGATGATGTATAATTTATTACCATATTATAAAAAAAATTCAAAAATATAAATAAGTATTAAATATAATTGTCTATGTCACATTTAGTCTTAAGTTATGTCATCAATCTAGTATGTCATGTCACATTTATTTGGTAAAAGTGATTGTAAAGGACATGTGTTAAAATCAATTGGCAAATAATGTATAGGGAATATATTCTATCCGATATATTTTCCAGGATGTACTTTTATTATATTGACATTTATGTTTCCAGAGATAAGAAAATATACAAAATACATGGAAATGAATGAATATTTATATGATCAAATGTAACTTTTAAACTTAACTGTTTGTTTTCTTATACAAGGTTGTCTTGTTACAAAAACTATTGAAATTTATTTATTGTTATGTAGTTTGTATAGTAAAGAGTGTTCAGGGTATCCTATACTTTTTTTCTGTATTCTGCATTGATTAGATCCCCCGAAATTGAGCTTTTAGAGTTGAAAAGTGAAGACAAGTAATAAAAGTGAGCGACAAAGTGTGCGAGCAGCTCGAGATTCGACATTTGTTCATCTGTTGTTTGGTTACACCTCAAACTCTATTCGCCAGAGTCCAGCCTCGGTTTACTCTGTTTCCAGTCAAAACTCTGTGCAGGTATTTGACAAAAACTACCCATCATTTTCTCCTTTTCCTCTTTTGGGACCAATAGTTTCGAAATTTACCTTTATAATTATTTTCCTTTTCCAAAAGAGATAGCTAGGCCCTCCTCTTTTTTATCTAACATCTCACTGAAATTATTTAGCCAATAATATCACTAATGTGTTGTCAACTCAGCATTGTGAGTGACTTGTTTACTCATCCGTCCAATTAACACACTAAGTTTTAAAATTAAACAATTATCAGAACCAGGCTCAACTAGAGTTCTAAATATAGCACTGGAAATTTTTTTTGTTTACCATCTTCAATCATTACACAGGGTAATATACAAATTCCATTTCGTTATTGTATAAATTTCATCACGTTGACAAATTTTAAAAGAAAAGATGCGTTTGTGAATATCAATCACTATTTAAGGAATATAAAAAGTTATGTAGAAAGATGCTTTACAAAAAGTAAGTTACTGGTCCTAATTTGAAATCTTCCCATCTCTCCCTCTTGCCTTCTTTTGCGTGACATTCACTGTCTTTGTCAATATTCCTCGATTTATTCCCAAACTGATATATACAATTACATACATATAAGTTGATGAAAAATAAGATCGAATGGTTCATGTGAAGGTAGCATCACAAACAAGCAAAGACCACTTTAACTATCCACAAAGGAACTGATGGTCTACTAATATTAACCCTGGTGTCAAATCAATAATTGAACCACAACCTTCTCACATAGCCACATGCATGTTATCTAATTAATTAATCCTGATTAACGCAGTGGAAAATTCAACAACTTAACAAATTTCACTTTACTAAATTTATTACAGGCTTTACTGCGTAAACTTAAAATACCTTGTTAACTGTTCACTTGATTATGCAAATTACAATTGGACGCCGACACTAAAATCCAAGAAGAATGTGGGTATATTCAAGAAGAATCTACACCTATAAAAGCTCGTACACGTTTTTATATATAGACACAAAGAAATTCAATGTACAAGCTAATTTGTAACGGCCAAAAAGTTAAGGGAGTGGGTGCTGATAACATTTTTTCGTTTATATCCACTCAAGTTTATACTCGTTATTAAAACGAAATCTGAGAGAGAGAAAACATCAACAGAAGGACACGAATGCGGTCACGAGCACAATAAGTAAAACATACATAAAAGGAGAGTTTAGAAAGAACATGAGTGTTGTGTTACAAAAAAGAAAAAAAAGAAAGAACATGAGTGTAATAATGAGAGGAAGTGAGATTTTTTGTTGGGTCAATAATATTGATTGATGTAAAGCATATAAATAACATATGTTTAACAATTCAAACTGTGTCACATTTTGGGATAATGATCGTGTACATACATTACGCTCTTTCTTGCATTAAAATAATACATTTTATGTTCGTGCGTCAATTATTATGTATCTTACTATTGTATTAAACCTACTATTATATGATCCAAAAGACTTTGTCCTTGTAATGTGTATGATTGACTCAGTAATGCTTTCATTAATAAGTTGATGCATGTATATCTACTATGTTATGCGTCAATTATTACATATGTATTATATTAGCAATGCTAGCTAAGTAATCCTTTTATCATATATAAAAAACTTAGTTATGCCCTCTCATTTGCTTTTTCCTTTTTTGTTTTATAATTTAATAACTATTATATCATCACTTACTCTTCTTTTAAATCAATCCTCTCTGATCATTTAAAAAAAAGAAGCAAAATCCTAGATAAGGATGTTTGACGTGGATATAACAAATTGAATTCTGTTGAATGAGAAAGAGAGATAAACATCATATACAATATTTTTTACATAGATTAATTACAGTACTGATCTATTTTTAGAATATAAGATACAATGTAGTAATGTTAACATCGTTTGTATACTCCGAATTTATTTAGATATTAAAGGGGTTCACGTGCATTTACACGAAAGAAAGAGATCTCTACATTTAGTTTATAATATTTAACATATCATCATACTATTGTGTATGTATGTTTTTCTTCTTACCCACGATTCCATATTTTTTTGGGTCAAGAAATGCATACTATAGCTCAAGTACTAGGAACCGAGTAAGGAAGAGGGATAAGAAGTGCATCTGACAGAGAGTTGGCTAAACGAGGAATAAAAAACGAAAAGAGATCAAGGGAAGTTCGACTATCCCGCGGAATATCGTCGAAACTCATTAGAATCATCATCCAAAACTAGTAGCCCGATTATGAGAGCTTGACACTCCAGCAAGACATGGAGTTCACGGAAATTCTCGGCCGAGGCTTGCAATAAGGATGCGTGCATCGCACAAGCTTAAGCCATAAATGCAGAAGACATATTGTTTAATTACAGATAATTCTTCCCACATTATGTTTGTATTGGTTTGTAAAGTTCATACGATTCATAATTACTTTGCATAAGCTTGTTATCTTTTTGTTCGACCTACAAAATCCGAAACATAATAAGGCTCGGCATACTAGTAAGATATTTTGAACACCATGCATAATATATTAGTCCAGGGTTAGTTCTAGTTCTATACTAGCGTACATCGTTTTAAAAACAAGAAAATTAAATTACTCGAAGAAAAAAAAATCTTCTAATTAATGATTAAGACTCCAATACATGATGTGGAAGTATTGAAACTAGTCAGAAACTTAGAACATAATTTGTGATGATTTATTATGGAAAATTACAAATTCGATTTGAGTACACAACAACATAAAAAAGTGACAAGGGTATAGGAGCTTATTTCTAGCAAAGTGTTAAGTATGCTCATGTAACGATGTACGTTAGTACATTGGTTTTAGTTGGTACAGACGATGGCTTCAGGCACAAAGCTTTTCTGAACTTCAAGGGTTAGTTCCTCCAAGCTTAAGTGACACTCCAGTCCTATCTGCGTATGCAAATTTAATTATCTTTAGCATAAATTTTATATAAGAAAAAAACACATTCAAATTAATGTTATACGATTCATGCATATATATTCATGTACATGAAAATATGCACCTTAACAACGAAGAAGTACAAGACAGAGTCCTCCATGCTGCTAATGTTGAGATGAAGAACCTGAAAAGAGAGTTTCTCCAAGACAGATATGATCCTCACCAGCTGGCCCTCAATTTTCCAAGAGACAACTCTCAGTACAACGTTAGAGCCTGCGATCTTGGCTTCAACGTTTGCATGATGGGAGTTGGAACATGCTCCCACTTCCTTGAAAGTGCTCGTGGTCATCACATTCTCGATTTGACCAAACGGCATTCTGGTGGTTGCGATGGGGGCGGCAGCTAAGATGGATGGCTCCAGTGTTTGGTGATCATAAAGAGAAGAAGGCCGGTTTAGTGTCTTTCGGCGTTTCTTGGACTCGAGAACTTGCACCAACTGTTGCATCTCTTTGATGAACTCTATTACTCCTCCGATTATTGAAGCTTGATCTCCCTAATACCAATCAATCATTGAAAATTGATCATATATATGAATAGATTGGTGCATTGCAACACAAATTATAACACTTAGTCAATCATACCACATCTAGACAAGAGAAGAAATCAATGGAATATATGTAGTATGGCAGGTGCAACATATATTTTTCACCAAAATTAGTAAAAGTTCCGAATATCCGTTATTAGAAAGATGACCATGAGTGATTCAAAAAAAAAAAAGATGACCATGCATGATCGTTCCACTAAGAATCCAATTAAATTTTTTGATTTGCACACAAATCCTTTTTGGGGTCTTGAAAAAGAAACTATTCGAGAAAGTTCAACTATCATAATTTTTTTTTTTTATGAATCTCAAATTAGACCATCTGAAATTACGTCAACACTAACCGATCATTAATCCAAAAAGAAAAATCAAAACAAAATCCCCAATCTGGATACAATTGAGTATGAAGGGAACGATCTTATAACAAGAAATTTACCCTTTTGATGTAGAAACAAGGTGTCAAAGAACGAAGGGATTTAAGATGCTCGTTCATTTGTCTTCTTCGATTCCTCTCAACAGCGATATGAGACATGATCTCTGATTAATATTCAAATTATATATCTGTTCGACGGTTCTTATCTATAAAGAAGAAGATGATCGCCTTCCACTTTTTTGGACACATTCTTTAAAATAACGTGGTATTTATACAGCCGCAACAAGGAGAGAGAGTTAGGGCTTAGAGTTTCTTTTCCAAGGGTTCATAAATGCACTATGTCGCTGTCTCGTGACATTCTTTTGTCTCTTTACTAGCCTCCTCTCTCTTTCTTATTACAATCAATATATATAAGTACAAAGTAGAGAAAGGTATGCATACACAAAATACGCAAAGATACGTCACGTTTGTGAAGTTGGATACATTTACATTTACATTCACTGCGTGAGGTCTTTTATGATTTTTATATATATCGTATTTTTATTTAGAGTGCATGCCTTTGCACCACCTTCTTTTACTTCTAGTTTCTACCCTTGTGTCTTTTTTAGTTCTTAATTACCGCGTTTCCTTACCAAAAAAAAGAAGCTGAAAACGTTTATGTGTACAGAAAGGTTACTATGGAATCGGACATGTACAAATCTTGTTTGTTATTGGTGGAAAATGCGAGTTTGTGTGGAGATGTTTTTTGTTATGTTTAAATAAATTGACTATTAAGTTCTCCTAAATTAAGACAAATTAGAAGCAGTAACGTGTGATGTTACATTTTGTATGAAGTGATTCATCATTGATTAAACAAACCTTTGGCTTATATTTACTTTTCAGTACTTAATCTAGATCATCCTACCCAATGGTATGTAATATTAATGCAAACAACAAACATAATTAGACTATATATATATATAACTCCATCATTCTCCATTACGTTGCCAATTGGAACGCCATGATATTGTTTATGGATCAGTTGCATGAAATAGACTCTACTAGAAAAGAAATGATATAACCTTTATAGCAAAGTAGCGAACTTAAGTTGTCCAAGGTTTTTCATGAGTTTCAACTACCTCGACGGCTCATTAAGATTCCTCCCAAAAACGGGTGTTCTTATTTTTATTATATTGTAATGAAAGAGGTATGTATTCTTAAATTTTCAGCTCCGTTTAGTAACTAAGTCAATGCAGGCTCCAAACTTCATGCTAACAAGTTTTTAACCTAACCAACCAGAAGGTTATAGTGACAGCTTCTTTCTCTATTAAACATGCAATTGTTAAATAACAAAAGCAAAAGATGTAAGGGAAAAATTAAAACAAGTTCTATTCTAATAACCACCAACAATGTGGAAGTTAGAACGGAATATTCATGACATGTGTTGTATGCTACAAATATGTATAAGGCATGCAAAGGTGCATGCCCCCATTTAATTAAAATACTACAACTCCAGCATTGCTATTCAATTTGCCCATGGTCTATCACGTTATATAATACTCATCGACAATGCGGGCAATAAAATTACAGAGAGAAAAAAAAAACATTTTTTCAAGATACGTGTTTGCATAATAAGCAAGTATACACAAGTAGCTCATACAAACAAACAAACATAGAGAATTTGATTGTATGTATTCTACTTATCAAACTTATCTCATAAAATTCTGATGATTTTCCATTTTTTGTTTCTTAGGAAAGTACACATTGTTTTTCAAATGACTTAATTTAAGAAGCTTATCTCATAAAATTCTGATCTTTTTCCATTTTTGTTTCTTAGGAAAGCACACATTGTTTTTTTTCTTATACTTATATGTAACTATCTTATGACCTTTACAATGTAGACAGTCCAATGACATACAATGTAATGCAACTATGCAAGGGTCGAAGACCAGACCAAAAAACTAATTTATTCTGGTTTGATATTGGTTAAGTGCATTTCACCATCATTCTCGGGAAATAGTGATTGTAAATAACAGAGAGAATGTAGTATCTGCGTTTTTTATTTATCTCACTCGGCAAATGGACATGGCAAATAGCTCACCATCAATCGTTCACAAGAAAAATCATTCAAATCACGAAACAATGAGTTTTTTTTTTTTTATGGTCATCATGGGGCTCATGAGACTTCTTCATAATCTCTTGGGAATTCATAACACTATCTTCTCATCAGCTGAAGAAGAATCCGCATCATGAACTGCATGTAACCAAAACAAAGCATAGATAGATTGTATCAATACGAGTTTAGATTACAAGGAAAAACTGTACCCCCCCTTGCCAAAGATGCTGACATTTGTTATTACCCAAATCACCGAGAAGAAGAAACAAAAGAGATGAGGATTCTCTGTAGACTGACACTAAGAGAAAGAAACAATCATATACATACCTTGGATGGATTTTTCAAATTGCTGAAGCTGAGAAACGAAACCAAAGTTAGGCAAAGCTTGAGGTCTTCGACTCTTTACAAGCTCCATAGCTTTAGAGAAACCAATCCCATGCTTTCTCATCAGATAAGCCACCACTATAGTCACACTTCAAAAAAAAAAAAAACAAATCAAATTGTTGTAAGTATAAGTACCAAAACAATTCAACATTATAACTACACTCCCAAGCCATACCAGAATCAACAGCTAAGCAAACTACAAGATTCATATCAAACACAAAGACACACACTTTGTGCCAAAACAGAGCCTAACTATAAAGAAAGAAAGTCACCTCCTTGAAATCCCCATGAAGCAATGAACCAAAACACCACCTCCAGATTGAATCGCTTGGTCGATGAAGCTATAACACTCATCGAAATACACACTCAAATCTGTCTCGGATCTGTCCACCACTACCTCACAAAAACATAAACGAACAAAAAGGTTACAACTTTACACAGTTCAAGAAGAGGGAACACGATCAAATGAAAAAAAGGAGGCACCTTCGATGACTTTATAGACAAAGTCGTGAGGGTAAGGAGGGGACAAGGCAACAGCTATGGTTAAGACATGAGTGACGTTGGATGTTTTGAGCAAATCCTTGTTATTGGCTTCAGCTACTGAACCTATGAACAGTCCCTGTTGGATCTCGCTGAGATCGTTGCCTCCTTCGAGTAGCTTCTGGGTGTTGGCTTCTCCCACTCCGAAGAGATCCACCACTTTCTCCATCTTCTCCTCTCCCACTTTCATCCACTAACACCCAGAGAATATATGAACAAATAGGTGAGCATGATAGTAACGATTTGTCATGTTAATAGAAACAACGAGCACCAGTGGTCTAGTGGTAGAATAGTACCCTGCCACGGTACAGACCCGGGTTCGATTACCGGCTGGTGCAATATTTTTCACTGTTGGGTTTGTTGGGCCGTCAAACTTTTCATTTTACTGCAAACCAATGGACTTTTCGCATGTATTTATTAGACCCAGATAAATTCTCTTAAGGCCGCCTATGTATTTTTATTACTACTAGGTCAAAGGGGTTAATAAATGTGTGCAACATTAGTTGATGAAACCAATCATCTCTCAAGCATATGTAGATTTCAGAATTTTAACATTGTAAAATGGTTGACATGATGAACTAGAATCTAGAACTATAAGATTATTCTTATCTTAATACAAAATTTCTTATGTTTGTCTATGTAAACCATATTATATTTCTAGAAGAAAGGTTTGATGTGGAACCAAGAGAGCCTGGCCTGTCCTTTGTATTAACTTGTGTAAGAACTCGACATCGAATATTTTGGGATTCAAATGTTTAAAGAATTCCAACAATTTTGTTAGGGCCACTTGTCATTTTTGTTTGGTCTTCATAAATTCTTAATCCAGAATTCGTTTCTTGGTTCACTTACAAAACACCAAACTGAAGAAAGAAATATTGGCACGGAAGAAGTAGAAGTGAGCCTTAAGTTCAAAAAAAAAGAAGAAGTAGAAGTGAACAAAACTAGGTTTTTAAAGGAAAATTAATAAATGTTTAAGAGTCAAAAAAATATTTAAACATGAAAATAATTTGACAAGAAAAATGAATGACTTACAAAACACCAAACTAAGAGAAAGAAATATTGGTAAAGAGAATGTAAAAGACTGAACACAAGAAAAGTGTTGAACACCTTCCTCTCCTTTCAAACTCCTTAACCAAAAGTACTTTTTTTTTCCATCTTCTTTGCGTTTTTCTCTCTGTCTCTCTTTTTTTTCTGTTCCATCAGATCATTCATAAATCCATTCCAGGCGCCACCTGGTGACCGTCCTCGCTCTATCCTTGATCCCCATCTTGATAGAGAAGACGATGAATGTTGAGGTACGGTCAAGAGTCTTTGACCAAGAAGCTGGCTCAACTCTATCTTCCTTGAGAGATGGTGAGCCGTCGACCCAAAGGGTGTTTCGATGTATCCCTTATGAATTAGATCTCAATCCCCTCCGCATTGTAAGCTTCATATCATTTATGCATGTACACGTTACACAAAAAGCTTTGGATACGATTTCTATATGTTGATTTATATTATACACATTGATATATCACTTAGATGTCCTAAAACATAAAACAAAAAAATGTTATTATATCACATATTTTTGCTAAAGCATAAAACTAAAAAAAATCATTTTACAAATAAAATAAATGTTTTTTTTAGAACAACAATAAAATAAATGTTTCAATATATAATATGCTAATTTGTCTGCAACAATAATGCGTAGGTAATAGCGGAACTGGTGGGGACATTCATTCTAATGTTCAGCGTGTGTGGGGTCATTAGCAGTACTCAGTTATCCGGCGGTCATGTCGGATTGCTAGAGTACGCCGCGACGGCTGGACTATCGGTGGTTGTCGTAGTTTACTCCATCGGACACATCTCCGGCGCTCATCTCAACCCTTCCATCACCATTGCTTTTGCACTCTTTGGTGGATTTCCCTGGTCTCAGGTACAACTAATAATACCTCCATATACCCTCTTACATTAGGCCTTTGACCTACTATTTCACATGCAAACGCAAACGCAGGAATCAGACGAAGATTTTAATAGTCAAAATACCTTTAAATAAAAGCTACCGCTTCAATAAAAATAAATAGTATATAGTAGCTCTAGAACGTGGTTGTTTTTGTCAGGTTCCGTTATATATAATGGCGCAAACGTTGGGTGCAACGGCGGCAACGTTAGCTGGGGTGTCAGTTTACGGAGTAAACGCTGACCTGATGATAACAAAACCTTCTTTAAGCTGCGTTTCTGCGTTTTTCGTTGAACTTGTTGCTACCAGCATCGTCGTCTTTCTAGCATCGGCGTTGCATTGTGGTCCTCAACAAAATGTAAGTGACCAAAGAGACTGATGAGTTCAATGATATAGCATTGTGATCCACACAGTCTGAAGAAATGTACATACTGTATGTTTTCAAAATCCACATTCTCCAATTAAAGAAATGTATGTTAATGTTATTTAATGTACAGTTGAGTAATTTGACTGGGTTAGTGATTGGAGCAGTCATATCCCTTGGAGTGCTTATTACCGGGTACCAACTTAATTCAGTCACCAATATGTGTTTTGTTGTTTTTGTTTACATGTCGAATATTCAGAATATTTATGAAAAACTTTGAATGTTTTAATATAAATTCAAATATAATTGCTAAACGTTTTCTTGGAATACGGTATGGTCAGACCGATTTCAGGAGGATCGATGAACCCAGCTCGATCACTAGGACCGGCGGTGGTGGCATGGGATTTTGAGTACATATGGGTTTACATGACTGCTCCGGTGATCGGAGCCATTATCGGTGTTTTGACATACAGAACAATTAGCCTCAAAAGCAGGCCTTCTCCACATTCCCCTCCAGTCTCTTCGCTTTTACGCTGACCATTCAGCTCAAAGCCTAGTATGATATTATCAAATTAAGTTAACCTTAATTACTCTACAAATAAACATTCTTACTCTACTTTTAATGTAGTCCATTATGCCTATATGGGGCCTCAGATTGAGACTAATAGTACATTCTAATGTTGCTTGGATATTCATATTTTACAAGAATCCATTTAAACTATATTTTAATAGGGGTGTTTGTATTAAAGATTAAAAATGGGAATGAAATGCAGAGGGTAGGCAAATGAAAACATATAGCTTATATCTTGCTCTCGCGCAATAAAATGAACTAAATAACATATTTTTAGAAATGAAAAGAAATCCATATCAAAATTCAAATCCTTTCATTAGGCTATGAGAACATATTAGAATACCCATACTATATTTAACGGTGCCAAGAAACATAAACTAGACAATAACATAAGTATTTATTATCCCAACGAAAAACTTAGTGGCCGCAGCCTCTACGACTTGGACCAGAAGCTAACTTACGACCCAGCGAAAAATCCACCTTCTTCTCCTTGTAGTTCCCAAACTCATCTCTTGAAGCTTCTTCGGTCACATTCGCTCTCATTGCTTCTTTGCAGCGTCTCGATCCACAACCATGATTAGTAGCCATGGCAAGAGAACAAGCTAAGTAAGTGACCAAGAAGAACACAACTTTAAGAAGCCTCTTCATCTCCATCTTCCTGCTATATATCGACTACTCGGTAAACTATTGATTCTTAACAATGATTTTTATATATGCATGTTTATAGATTTTGTTTTGTTTCTAAGTGAGTTATTGCATATTTAGTTAAATGGGTCATATTTTGATCATTGAGTGAGTGCATAGTCCATGAATAGTAATGTTTAGGTTGCCACTTGCCAGATTGTATTCAATTATATTTCAGAGAATTTCTAATTCAAGAACAAAAGTATAATCTCATTAATATGATGTGTCTGAGTCTGATATTATAACTTTAAACCATGTGGCTAGCTATAACTTATTTTCAACAAAATATATACAAAACTCGATGGCGATTTCGAGAAATTGTTCAATAATAAGAAGCAGTTATTTAAATACGGTATGAGACTAACTTGAGTAAAAGTTATCTAATTTTTTTAAAAGTTGTTATAAATAATTCTGAGAATTGTACGTAGTACGTGGTTGATAACATTAATTTTATAGGTGAAAATATTTATAGAGAAATAAATGGTTGCTAACATTAATTTTATAGGTGAAAATATTCATAGAGAAAAATAAATTATGTAAATAATCTGATCGCTCATATTGTTAAAGTGGGAAATTTCGGAAAATGAGAAAGGGTACTAAAAAGCATGCAATCTTACCGTATGACAAAATAATAAACGTAAAATCATGCAACCCATCGCCCATCATCGCGAGAATACCTCAGCCTCAGAGGTAGGAATGTCAAATACACTGTTCATTTCCAATGGACATGTCTAAATGGACAAAGCAGTTTATTGAATATTATATTTTTTAAAGTCCAAATAGTCTAAATTCAAATTGTTCAAACCAAATTGGCCTATTCCAAATAAATATTCCGCGGAAGCCCAAATACAAAATTAATGTTAACATTCGAAAATTTATTTTTAATATATCTTCGTTATGTTAAACAGAAACGCTGCGAGAAATGGAGGCTCTTTCATATGTTATTTACCCACTTTTATAAGTGAAAACTGAGCAATGAGATCCGTCCTCTTATCTGTCACTACTTTTGATTTTGAGCATATCAATACAAAATGTAAAACCAGTAGAAAGAAAACCTTAGATCATCGCTTAAGAAAAAAAAAATTGACGATACTTTTTGCAATTAGTAACATCAAAACCAAATGCATTATTGAGCTTCACCAATACGCAATACCTTCTCCTTTTCTTCTCTATGATTCTCAGATCCATTGTCCCTAAGAAAAATTACATGTGATGTGTTACAAAACCTTAAGACAAATATGGACAGTTTCAAAGTTTCAAGCTTCTTCAAATTGATATTTTATTTGCGTAAAATATATTATTTATTAGAATGATTCCATCTCATCTGGGGAATCAACCACTTATGAATTATCAAAATTATGTATTGATGTTTTTTTTTAACTGTTATATATTGATGTTTGGTTTGGATTTTTCTGTTAAGAACAATATATGTAAAACTAAAAACTAATCTACATTGAGTTTTATAGGATTTTAACATAATTGGTTTCGTGATCTTAACTTGTTTTCAATTTATATACATATATATATATATATTAGATCATAAGTGGTATACATTTTTAATGTTTATAATATATTTAAATGTTTATATAACTATTTCAAATACAATAATTTTATAGTTATATGTTGTAATTAATCCATTGTTTAAAACCGTCACATGTATTTATCATTTCTTATTATATATTTATCATGTATTTGCATTTACTTATTGAATAAATTAATATATGCATGAAACAACATATTTCAAAATTATTTTGTATTAAATTTATGCTCAACTCTAACCCAGCGACCTTCAAAGCCAAATTTTCTTTTAATAATATTTTACGTTTATTCATTTTAGATAATATATTATTGTATATGAAGTAGTGTAAGATATGTCAATTTTTATATATGAATTATAAATGTTAAGTCTTTCTGTCATCATATTATATTTTTAGCATAAGTATTTATATTTATGAAAAGAAAATTTATAAATTTATCAATTTAATATAACTTTATCATATTTAGTTCAATATAATAATTTTTTTGTAACATGAATTATTGTTATTATAAAATAGATAAAATAAGATAGAATTTTTATTTTCATTTTATAAACGATAACTGAATATATACTAATGCATAATAATAGTTCATTGCCAATTACAAAATTAGTTAAAATATTTACATAAAATTTTTGAAAATTAAGATATTGTTAAATATTTCTCAACAATAGAATTTTTAATGTATATATATATTTATTTTAAAATGAAAAGATATCATGTGTAAAATAGTTACAAAGATTTTATATTATTAGCTTTAATGAAATACATGTTAATTTTATACATATATTATATAGTTTTCTAATGTTAATCTGTGTTACCAACAAATTATATTTTGAACATAAATATTTATGAAAATAAAATATATAAATTTAACTATTTAATATAATTTTATCATATTAGCCCAATATAATAATTTTCTCTTAATATGATTGATTATGATTATATAATAGATAAAATAGAATATAATTTATATTTTTAATTTTATGAAATAAATTAATGTATAATAAAATTTCAAAAGTGAAAATATTTACTTATATTTTTGAAAATTAAGATATTGTTAAAATCTTTTAAACAAATTAGTTTGATTTTTAAATATATATATATATATATATATATATATTTAACATGAAAAAATATCAAAAGATATAATGATGAAAAAGATTTGTTCAAATATTCTATATATTATTAGTCTTAATAAAATATGTTTAATAAAATTTCTAAAGGATAGTCCAAATTAAAAAATCACACATGAAAGAAGTACTTCTATTTTAATAGATAAGATGAAAAGATATCAAAATATATTATGATTAAAAAATTTGTTCAAAGATTCTATATATTATTAGTCTTAATAAATACATTTAATAAAAATTTCAAAGGATGGTCCAAATTAAAAAATCACAAATGAAATAAGTCATGACTTCTATTTTAAAAGATAAGATGAAAAGATATCACAAGATATTATAATTAAAAATATTTGTTCAAAGATTCTATACATTATTAGTCTTAATAAAATAGATTTAATAAAAAATTTAAAGGATGGTCCAAATTAAAAAATTACACATGAAATAAGTCATGATTTCTATTATAATAGACATCTTTGGTTCATTTTCTTTATGTTATATTTTCGGAAATAACAAAAACTCAAATCGAGTAAACATATTTTCTTGTGTAGATAAATACGTTTTATGTGGTTCCGGTTGACTTGGGTTAAGCCAGAACAGGCTTGGCTTTTCGCGTGTCCTATTATCTCGATCCGATCCAAAGAAAATGCAATTTAGCATATTCTGATGTCTTTGGAGCTATTGGTATAAATAAAACAATTTCATAAGCTAATAACACATCATACCATTAACAAAGGTGACGATTGACGAAGATGATAAAGCTAAGGAGTTGATAGGTGATAAGGATAGGACTACAAAAAATAATTGATGCTTAACGCTCTTGATTATTAATTATTGTTACATTATCTTAAGTTGGTCCCTACACCTTTTATCTCATATTAATATTGTCCTCATTAGACTATTATTATATTAGTTATACACCCTAATAATAGTAGTAAACTAGTGTATAACTAATTTTCTAATAGTTGTACGTAGGGTTGGCATACCAAACTATATTCATGTAGTTTGATTACACATAAATGGTTTTTAATTTGATATCAGTGTTGTTTTATCTTTTGGAACTTTTTCAGTGTTGGGTTTTGGAATATCACTCGAGTTATAGAATTTTGGTTAAAACATTCTGGTTCAATATGGTTTAAGTTTTGAGTATGTTACTCTCCTTCCTCCACAACTACCCCTATTTGCTGCATTCATTCACCTTGTAAATGCTCTCATCTAAGTTATTAGAAAAATGTCAAAGGCGACAAATCTCTTTTCATAACCTTGTTCACGTTTGCATTTAAAGCAAATTGTTTGCAAAAAGCATTAGACCGTTGGCTATCAAACGTCAAAGCCTGGCCCTACGTGGGGTTATAGACCTTTGGATTTATACGGGCCGCATGCTTAATGCTCGATTAGTAATTTGTGTATTCTATTATATTCTATTAACTTCGCTAATAATTAAGTTGGTACTATCAACATTGTATATTCAAATAATTTACATATTATTTATTTATGTTTAAATATATTATTAAAATAATCAATAAATATTAAATAATTGAAAGTTAGTAATTATTATGTATATAATTAAACAGATGCAAATACATAAATCAAAATAATCACTACTATTTATTTATAATCATTTTATTAGTAAATAAATCTAAATGATCACTTTGAACTATTTATAAAATATAATTAAATTTAAATAATATTGACATATTTATAAATAATATTTTTAGTATATCTATATATTAAATGAAGTTTCATACTTATATGATTTTATGATCATTTGAATCTTCTTATAACAAAATTTTTAAATTTTTAATAACAAAAGTTTCGATATAGGATTTTTAATAGTTATAGTAGTTTTAATCATTTACAAAATTTAAATGAAAATTTTAAAATTTAAATATTAAATTCTCAATACTTATACAATGAAAATTTGAAATTTAATTACTTACCTATATTTATATAATATATAATTTAACTTAAGCAATAAAAATATATTTTTATTGAATACCTATTAAATGAAACTTTCTACTTAGATGATTTTATGATCATCTGTATTTTATTATAAAAAAATAAACCATTAATGGAATATTTTCTAATGTGAAACTTTTAATTTTTATTAATTTACTGTAATTTTTTAGAATTCAAAATATAAAAAATCTAAATTTTTATTATATGATTAATGTGTGATTGTTTAATTTATTTTAATATTGTAATTAAAAAATGATAGAAGATACATAAATTGTTATCAAATATTTATTTAACATTATTAATTATTATATATATTTTAGTTACATTAAATATTTTTGTAACTTTTATTTAAGAAAAAATATTTATATATTAATTTTATGATTAGTTTAAAAAAAATATAATATATATTTAGATGTATAACCAACAGAAAAGGATTATAAGAATCATTCTTATCAAATAATTTATAAAGGATTTTGATTACTAAAAAGCAAAAAATATAGGAACTTTAAATGTATAAACGAACAAATATACAATTCAATGAAATAATAACACAATTCAGTTTTAATAAAATGATTATTTGTCATCTAAAAATCAAACATTGTTCGACTAAAATGAAAAATATATTTTATAAAATATATTCGATTAAATTATAGATTTTAAACAAAAGAAAAAATAACACAAATAAAAAAATAACACTAACCCGTTCTATATTATTTTTTGTTATAATATGAATTTATTATTTGTTACCTTATAAGGGAAAAAATCAAACCAAATCCAGGAGTAAACCCAATTAACAAAAACTTGTCATTACTGCTTGTAGATTTGCAAGAATATTTGTCCGGACTAGTCCCAACTGTATATACTTTCTTACTGCTTCTAGATATTATTTGCTGTTCACTTCTTAATTAGTTACGACCATTCACATTCACATAATCACATTCACACTTTAGAAAATCTTTTTTTTTTTTCTTAAGAAAATCTAAAGTTACCACATAAGCACATATATTTTCCATAATTTAATGAGAAAGTAATTAATCTCACTAAATTGAATAATTAATATAAAGAATATCTGTCAACAAAAATAAATAAAAAAGGAAATAAATGAATCAATATTTTTTTTTAAATCAAAAAATGAATTAATATTTCAACACCCACGATTCTCAACCAATAGCCACTCGTCTTCCTCCCTCTCTCTCTCTCATTGTTAAATGTGAACACAAAAAGACAACAAGAGAAAGTTGAGTCTTTTCATTTTCTTACTTCCTCTTGTCTGGATTCGAACCGAATCGCCATTGTTGCTGTTGCTCTTTGGTCTCTCTTTCCTCTTATCTTTTCTGACAAAAACCAAACCTTTTTTTTTCTTATTTCTTCAGAAAGATTAAAACTTTTCAAACAAAAAGCGTGCGTCGTCTCGTTTCCTTGACACATGTTTTTCGCATCATTCGTCATAATTTAAATTAAAAAAGACGAAACTGACTTACCAAGCAAAGCAGCTTCAGCCATCCCTCAACATGCTTCTCCTTCATTCGCCATCATCTTCATCTTCTCTTTCCTAACTTATTCAATTCTCAAAAAAACATGTCTAAGAACTCACAGCTTGAAGAAGAGGGAGGAGAGAAGAAGCCAATCAGCGAAGCTCTGAAGAGATTCAAGAGGTCGAGGCTCGTGTTGGAGCCGTCTCTAGGAGTGTTGGGGTTCTTCTTGGTCGGTTTATGTCTCGTGTGGAGCTTCTTCTACTTTGATTACAGAAGCGTGGCTAAAAGCTATGACCTTTCTGATAAATCAGATAGATTCGTCTGGCTGAAACTTGAAAACAACAAGAGTAGCATTAGTGTTTCGAACAGAGTTGGGTTTCTGGAAGAGAGTGGGGACGGGTGTGATGTGTTCGATGGAGACTGGGTCTGGGACGAGTCTTATCCTCTGTATCAGTCCAAAGATTGCAGATTTCTCGATGAAGGGTTTAGGTGTAGTGAATTTGGAAGGTCTGATTTGTTTTATACTCAGTGGAGATGGCAACCTCGTCACTGTAATCTGCCCAGGTGAGTAAAAAAAAAACTCTGTTTTGCTTTATGTCTCTGTTCTTACATAGTTTCTGCTTCTTGTTCTAGAGATTATAGATTTTGAAACCAAAAGGGTTAATTGAATCTTTGTTTGTTAAGTGAGAGCTTGTTTGAGTGTTTTTTTTTTTGGTTGTTGCTTTGACGTCGTTTTCTAGTGGTCTCTCTCAACTCCAGTTGTGTCCGTAAGTCACGGCTTAAGATAAGATCAAAATCTTAGGGGGTCAGCTCTCTCTTTTATCTCGTGAACCAAGTCATCATCTTTAGTACCCTTTTTGTTCTCTTCTTCTTCTCTTTGATTTGATCTTTTTATAATGGTCCCTTGTTCCACTTTCATTTCACATTTCTTGAATTGGATCTTTAAATGAAATGATTGGGTGCCTAACATACTTAAGCTGACTTTCATTTGACAAATGAAACAGGTTTGATGGTAAACTGATGCTGGAGAAACTCAGGGACAAGAGGCTAGTGTTTGTCGGAGACTCAATAGGAAGGAACCAGTGGGAGTCTCTTCTCTGTCTACTCTCCTCTGCTGTCAAGAACGAGAGTTCGGTTTACGAAGTGAATGGAAGTCCCATCACAAAGCACACAGGCTACTTAGTGTTCAGATTCAAGGACTACAACTGCACGGTGGAGTACTACAGATCACCCTTCTTGGTTCCTCAGAGCAGACCACCGGCTAGATCACCAAAGAAGGTTAAGACAGCTTTGAAACTGGACACTATGGACTGGACTTCTAGCAAGTGGAGAGGTGCAGACGTCTTGGTGTTCAATACAGGTCATTGGTGGAACTACGGGAAGACTATTAGAACGTAAGTTTATCCATATCTCATGTTAAGTTAGATGGACTTTCAATCTAAAACTAAGCGGGTAATAAGACGATTGGTCTATCTACCTTATACATTACTTAGGCTCCCTTCCAACTACCGATCTTTTGAGTCTCTAATATTTGATCTTTTATGATTCTTTTGTTTCAGTGACTAAAAATCTTGAAATGCTGTTACAGGGGATGCTACTTTCAAGAAGGAGGAGAAGTGAAGCTGAATATGAGTGTAGATGATGCGTACAAGCGAGCCTTGGAGACCGTTATGAAATGGATACAAACCGAGGTCGATTCAAACAAAACTCGAGTCTTCTTTCGAACGTTCGCCCCTGTGCATTTCAGGGGAGGAGACTGGAGAACGGGAGGGACATGTCACATGGAGACGTTGCCTGAGATTGGAACCACGTCGTTGGTTTCATCAGAGACATGGGAACAGTTTAAGAACCTCGGAGATGCGTTATCATCACATCGCTCCAACAACAGATCAGGGACCGTTGAGACGGAAGTGTTGAACATTACAGCAATGTCTGCTCAAAGGAAAGATGGTCACCCGTCGCTTTACTATCTCGGCTCTCTCGGTCCTGCGCCGCTTCATCGCCAAGATTGTAGCCACTGGTGCCTTCCCGGTGTTCCTGACACTTGGAACGAGCTTCTCTATGCATTGTTTATGAAGCAAGAAGCTTCTTATTCTTCTAGAAGAGTCAAGGAAGCAAATGTCACTGTGTCGTGACGCTGGAGAGAACAAGGGAAACAAACATCAAGCTCTCGTCTCTTATGCGCTTACTGTTTTCTTGGAGATGCTAAGCTCAAAAGATCATATAAGGGTTTATGATTTTTTTGATGGAGGGATTAGTTTCATTGGACGGGAATATGTAATTAGGTTTTGATAATCTTTGTAAAGATTAAAATCTCGAATGAGATTAAAAGTTTAGTACACAAAGATGGAGTTACCTCATATACTCCTTTTTGGTGATGATATATGTTTTAGAAAAAAAATGTTTCTACTAAATCCATATTTTACATTTTCTATATATATAATAATAATAAATTGTAAATTTCGAAGATATTTATTGTGTTTACTAAATTTTAATTGTCTAGAATTTTTGTAAAATAGCTAATCACAAATACTAATGCATTTATAACTAAAATTTCACATGTTTTTAATTTGTGTGAAAATTCTAAAAAATAAATTATTTTAAAATGGAGGTAGTATTACATTTTTCTGGGGGAAGGCAGTAAATATTATAATAATAGGGCAAGTTTTACAATTATATAAAGTAAGAGATGTGATTGCAAAAAAAAAAAGATGATACTGAGTATTTTTCTTGGGCCTAGCCCAAAATTTGTAAAGTTCTCAAGATCCACTATATTTGGGATATATAGCTGGCTCGTGAAACAACGTCCAAGTTGAAATCTTGTTCTTGAAAACATTCAAGATGTGAGCTGACTTCAAGACGAACAGATAAGGATACTCTGTCTGGATCATGTTGATCTGTGTCTGGTAAATCTTCCGAGGTTCGAGATAACGACTAAGGAATGCACGTATGCCTGTCTGGCCACTCCCATTTGTCGAGAAAGTTGTTTCTTATACGTGACATGCATATGCGTTTGTATTAACAAAGCTAGCTAGATTTATATCTTCCGATCCATTTTACATGTATATATATACTTGATTTAATATATATCTTTTGTTCACTCTTGTAATGCCTACATATTTTGAGTAAACTTAAAAAAATATGAAAATATTGTTTCAGAGCATATTGGAATCCTCCATTGACATATAATGTTGGTCAAAGAGGTTTGAAACCTTTGTTGTCTCCGTTTATCTAGATAATAGAGATTTCATAGTGGTTAGACCACTAATTTAAACAATAAATGAAATTTAACTAAATTAATTATTAAAAATTACAAATGATGCTGATGTACCATAAAAAAGAGTTTAGAATACATTAAAATAAATTTAGAATGTGGTTAGAAATTTTTAAGCAACACCAAAAAGTATAATCTTCACTATGTAGAGCATTTAACGAAAAATTCAATATTTTCATAAAACCCATATATTTTGAGTAAAAATAAAAAAATAAGACAACATTGTTTTAGGGCATATTCGAATCCTCCATTAACATATAATGATGGTCAAAGAGGTTTGGAACCTTTTTTCTCTCTGTTTCTCTAGATAATAAAGATTTCATAGTGGTTAGGCCACTAATTTAAGCAATATATGAAATTTAACTAAATTAATTATTAAAAAATTAGAATGATGCCCATGAACCATAAAACAAAGTTTAGAATACATTAATAAAAATGTAGAATTTGGTTAGAAAATTTTAAGCAACACCAAAGAGTATAACTTTCACTATATAGAGCATTTAACGAAAAATTCAATATTTTCATAGGGGTAAACCTACATAGTTTGAGTAAAATTTAAAAAATATGACAACATTGTTTTAGGGCATATTCGAATCCTCCACGGATATATGATGATGGTCAAAAAGATTTGAAACCTTTATTTTCTCCGTTTCTCTAGTTAATAAAGATTTTATAGTGGTTAGTCCACTAATTTAAGCAACATATGGAGTTTTACTAAATTAATTATTAAAAAATTAGAATGATGCCCATGAACCATAAAAGAGAGTTTAGAATACATAAATAAAAATGTAGAATGTGGTTAGAAATTTTTAAGCAACACCAAAGAGTATAAACTTCACTATATAGAGCATTTAACGAAAAATTCAATATTTTCATATGGGTAAACCTACATATTTTGAGTAAAATTAAAAAAATATGACAATATTATTTTAGGGCATATTCGAATCCTCCATTGACATATAATGATGGTCAAAGAGATTTGGAACATTTGTTGTCTTCGTTTCTCTAGTTAATAAAGATTTTAGAGTGGTTAGTCCACTAATTTAAGCAATATATGGAGTTTTACTAAATTAATTATTAAAAAATTAGAATGATGTCCATGAACCATAAAAAAGAGTTTAGAATACATTAATAAAAATGTAGAATTTGGTTAGAAATTTTTAAGCAACACCAAAGAGTATAAACTTCACTATATAGAGTATTTAACGAAAAATTCAATATTTTCATAGAGGTAAACCTACATATTTTGAGTAAAATTAAAAAAATATGACAACATTGTTTCAGGGCATATTCGAATCCTCCATTGACATATATTGATGGTCAAAGATATTTGGAACATTTGTTGTCTCCGTTTCTCTAGATAATAAAGATTTTAGAGTGGTTAGTCCACTAATTTAAGCAACATATGGAGTTTTACTAAATTAATTATTAAAAAATTAGAATGATGCCCATGAACCATAAAAGAGAGTTTAGAATACATTAATATAAATGTAGAATTTGGTTTGAAATTTTTAATCAACACCAAAGAGTATAAGCTTCACAATATAGAGCATTTAACGAAAAATTCAATATTTTCATAAGGGTAAACCTACATATTTTGAGTAAAATTAAAAAAATATGACAATATTGTTTTAGGGCATATTCGAATCCTCCATTGACATATAATGATGGTCAAAGAGATTTGGAACATTTGTTGTCTCCGATTCTCTAGTTAATAAAGATTTTAGAGTGGTTAGTCCACTAATTTAAGCAATATATGGAGTTTTACTAAATTAATTATTAAAAAATTAGAATGATGTCCATGAACCATAAAAGAGAGTTTAGAATACATTGATAAAAATGTAGAATTTGGTTAGAAATTTTTAAGCAACACCAAAGAGTATAAACTTCACTATATAGAGCATTTAACGAAATTCAATATTTTCATAGGGGTAAACCTACATATTTTGAGTGAAATTAAAAAAATATATGACAACATTGTTTTAGGGCATATTCGAATCCTCCATTGACATATAATGATGGTCAAAGAGATTTGGAACCTTTGTTGTCTCCGTTTCTCTAGATAATAAAGATTTTAGAGTGGTTAGTCCACAAATTTAAGCAACATATGGAGTTTTACTAAATTAATTATTAAAAAATTAGAATGATGAACATGAACCATAAAAGAGAGTTTAGAATACATTAATATAAATGTAGAAATAAGGTTTGAAATTTTTAAGCAACACCAAAGAGTATAAGCTTCACAATATAGAGCATTTAACGAAAAATCAATATTTTCATAGGGGTAAACCTACATATTTTGAGTAAAATTAAAAAAATATGACAATATTGTTTTAGGGCATATTCGAATCCTCCATTGACATATAATGATGGTCAAAGAGATTTGGAACATTTATTGTCTCCGTTTCTCTAGTTAATAAAGATTTTAGAGTGGTTTGTCCACTAATTTAAGCAATACAGTGAAACCTCTATAAATTAATAATGTTGGGACTACACCAAAACTAAAATTTTTATTAATTTACAGAGATTATTAATTTATCGAGATAATAATTGAACCAAAAACTCAATTTGGGACTATGAAATTATAATAATTTATTGATTATTAATTTAAAGAGGTTATACTGTATATGAAGTTTTACTAAATTAATTATTAAAAAATTAGAATGATGCCCATGAACCATAAAAGAGAGTTTAGAATACATTAATAAAAATGTAGAATGTGGTTAGAAATTTTTAATCAACACCAAAGAGTATAAGCTTCACTATATAGAGCATTTAACGAAAAATTCAATATTTTCATAGGGGTAAACCTACATATTTTGAGTAAAATTAAAAAAATTTGACAATATTGTTTTAGGGCATATTCGAATCCTCCATTGACATATAATGATGGTCAAAGAGATTTGGAACCTTTGTTGTCTCCGTTTCTCTAGATAATAAAGATTTTAGAGTGGTTAGTCCACTAATTTAAGCAACATAGGGAGTTTTACTAAATTAATTATTAAAAAATTAGAATGATGCCCATGAACCATAAAAGAGAGTTTAGAATACATTAATAAAAATGTAGAATGTGGTTAGAAATTTTTAAGCAACACCAAAGAGTATAAGCTTCACTATATAGAGCATTTAACGAAAAATTTAATATTTTCATAGGGGTAAACCTACATATTTTGAGTAAAATTAAAAAATATGAAAATATTGTTTTAGGGCATATTCGATTCCTCCATTGACATATAATGATGGTCAAAGAGATTTGGAACATTTGTTGTCTCCGTTTCTCTAGTTAATAAAGATTTTAGAGTGGTTAGTCCACTAATTTAAGCAATATATGGAGTTTTACTAAATTAATTATTAAAAAATTAGAATGATGCCCATGAACCATAAAAGAGAGTTTAGAATACATTAATAAAAATGTAGAATGTGGTTAGAAATTTTTAAGCAACACCAAAGAGTATAAGCTTCACTATATAGAGCATTTAACCAAAAATTCAATATTTTCATAGGGGTAAACCTACATATTTTGAGTAAAATCTAAAAATATGACAATATTGTTTTAGGGCATATTCGAATCCTCCATTGACATATAACGATGGTCAAAGAGATTTGAAACATTTGTTGTCTCCGTTTCTCTAGTTAATAAAGATTTTAGAGTGGTTAGTCCACTAATTTAAGCAATATATGGAGTTTTACTAAATTAATTATTAAAAAATATGAAAGATGCCCATGAACCATAAAAGAGAGTTTAAAATACATTATAAAAATGTAGAATGTGGTTAGAAATTTTTAAGCAACACCAAAGAGTATAAGCTTCACTATATAGAGCATTTAACGAAAAATTCAATATTTTCATAGGGGTAAACCTACATATTTTGAGTAAAATTAAAAAAATATGAAAATATTGTTTTAGGGCATATTCGAATCCTCCATTGACATATAATGATGGTCAAAGAGATTTGGAACATTTGTTGTCTCCGTTTCTCTAGTTGATAAAGATTTTAGAGTGGTTAGTCCACTAATTTAAGCAATATATGGAGTTTTACTAAATTAATTATTAAAAAATTAGAATGATGCCAATGAACCATAAAAGAGAGTTTAGAATACATTAATAAAATGTAGAATGTGGTTAGAAATTTTTAAGCAACACCAAAGAGTATAAGCTTCACTATATAGAGCATTTAACGAAAAATTCAATATTTTCATAGGGGTAAACCTACATATTTTGAGTAAAATTTAAAAAATATGACAATATTGTTTTAGGGCATATTCGAATCCTCCATTGACATATAATGATGGTCAAAGAGATTTGGAACATTTGTTGTCTCCGTTTCTCTAGTTAATAAAGATTTTAGAGTGGTTAGTCCACTAATTTAAGCAATATATGGAGTTTTACTAAATTAATTATTAAAAAATACGAATGATGCCGATGAACCATAAAAGAGAGTTTAATATACATTATAAAAATGTAGAATGTGGTTAGAAATTTTTAAGCAACACCAAAGAGTATAAGCTTCACTATATAGAGCATTTAACGAAAAATTCAATATTTTCATAAGGGTAAACCTACATATTTTGAGTAAAATTTTAAAAATATGACAATATTGTTTTAGGGCATATTCGAATCCTCCATTGACATATAATGATGGTCAAAGAGATTTGGAACATTTGTTGTCTCCGTTTCTCTAGATAATAAAGATTTTAGAGTGGTTAGTCCACTAATTTAAGCAATATATGGAGTTTTACTAAATTAATTATTAAAAAATTAGAATGATGCCCATGAACCATAAAAGAGAGTTTAGAATACATTAATAAAAATGTAGAATGTGGTTAGAAATTTTTAAGCAACACCAAAGAGTATAAGCTTCACTATATAGAGCATTTAACGAAAAATTCAATATTTTCATAGGGGTAAACCTACATATTTTGAGTAAAATTTAAAAAATATGACAATATTGTTTTAGGGCATATTCGAATCCTCCATTGACATATAATGATGGTCAAAGAGATTTGGAACATTTGTTGTCTCCGTTTCTCTAGTTAATAAAGATTTTAGAGTGGTTAGTCCACTAATTTAAGCAATATATGGAGTTTTACTAAATTAATTATTAAAAAATATGAATGATGCCCATGAACCATAAAAGAGAGTTTAAAATACATTATAAAAATGTAGAATGTGGTTAGAAATTTTTAAGCAACACCAAAGAGTATAAGCTTCACTATATAGAGCATTTAACGAAAAATTCAATATTTTCATAGGGGTAAACCTACATATTTTGAGTAAAATTAAAAAAAATATGACAATATTGTTTTAGGGCATATTCGAATCCTCCATTGACATATAATGATGGTCAAAGAGATTTGGAACCTTTGTTGTCTCCGTTTCTCTAGATAATAAAGATTTTAGAGTGGTTAGTCCACTAATTTAAGCAATATATGGAGTTTTACTAAATTAATTATTAAAAAATATGAATGATGCCCATGAACCATAAAAGAGAGTTTAGAATACATTAATAAAAATGTAGAATGTGGTTAGAAATTTTTAAGCAACACCAAAGAGTATAAGCTTCACTATATAGAGCATTTAACGAAAAATTCAATATTTTCATAGGGGTAAACCTACATATTTTGAGTAAAATTAAAAAAATATGACAATATTGTTTTAGGGCATATTCGAATCCTCCATTGACATATAATGATGGTCAAAGAGATTTGGAACCTTTGTTGTCTCCGTTTTTCTAGTTAATAAAGATTTTAGAGTGGTTAGTCCACTAATTTAAGCAATATATGGAGTTTTACTAAATTAATTATTAAAAAATTAGAATGATGCCCATGAACCATAAAAGAGAGTTTAGAATACATTAATAAAAATGTAGAATGTGGTTAGAAATTTTTAAGCAACACCAAAGAGTATAAGCTTCACTATATAGAGCATTTAACGAAAAATTCAATATTTTCATAGGTGTAAACCTACATATTTTGAGTAAAATTAAAAAAATATGACAATATTGTTTTAGGGCATATTCGAATCCTCCATTGACATATAATGATGGTCAAAGAGATTTGGAACCTTTGTTGTCTCCGTTTCTCTAGATAATAAAGATTTTAGAGTGGTTAGTCCACTAATTTAAGCAATATATGGAGTTTTACTAAATTAATTATTAAAAAATATGAATGATGCCCATGAACCATAAAAGAGAGTTTAGAATACATTAATAAAAATGTAGAATGTGGTTAGAAATTTTTAAGCAACACCAAAGAGTATAAGCTTCACTATATAGAGCATTTAACGAAAAATTCAATATTTTCATAGGGGTAAACCTACATATTTTGAGTAAAATTAAAAAAATATGACAATATTGTTTTAGGGCATATTCGAATCCTCCATTGACATATAATGATGGTCAAAGAGATTTGGAACCTTTGTTGTCTCCGTTTTTCTAGTTAATAAAGATTTTAGAGTGGTTAGTCCACTAATTTAAGCAATATATGGAGTTTTACTAAATTAATTATTAAAAAATTAGAATGATGCCCATGAACCATAAAAGAGAGTTTAGAATACATTAATAAAAATGTAGAATGTGGTTAGAAATTTTTAAGCAACACCAAAGAGTATAAGCTTCACTATATAGAGCATTTAACGAAAAATTCAATATTTTCATAGGGGTAAACCTACATATTTTGAGTAAAATTAAAAATATGAAAATATTGTTTTAGGGCATATTCGATTCCTCCATTGACATATAATGATGGTCAAAGAGATTTGGAACCTTTGTTGTCTCCGTTTCTCTAGATAATAAAGATTTTAGAGTGGTTAGTCCACTAATTTAAGCAATATATGGAGTTTTACTAAATTAATTATTAAAAAATTAGAATGATGCCCATGAACCATAAAAGAGAGTTTAGAATACATTAATAAAAATGTAGAATGTGGTTAGAAATTTTTAAGCAACACCAAAGAGTATAAGCTTCACTATATAGAGCATTTAACGAAAAATTCAATATTTTCATAGGGGTAAACCTACATATTTTGAGTAAAATTAAAAAATATGACAATATTGTTTTAGGGCATATTCGAATCCTCCATTGACATATAATGATGGTCAAAGAGATTTGGAAACATTTGTTGTCTCCGTTTCTCTAGTTAATAAAGATTTTAGAGTGGTTAGTCCACTAATTTAAGCAATATATGGAGTTTTACTAAATTAATTATTAAAAAATATGAAGATGCCCATGAACCATAAAAGAGAGTTTAAAATACATTATAAAAATGTAGAATGTGGTTAGAAATTTTTAAGCAACACCAAAGAGTATAAGCTTCACTATATAGAGCATTTAACGAAAAATTCAATATTTTCATAGGGGTAAACCTACATATTTTGAGTAAAATTTAAAAAATATGACAATATTGTTTTAGGGCATATTCGAATCCTCCATTGACATATAATGATGGTCAAAGAGATTTGGAACATTTGTTGTCTCCGTTTCTCTAGTTAATAAAGATTTTAGAGTGGTTAGTCCACTAATTTAAGCAATATATGGAGTTTTACTAAATTAATTATTAAAAAATTAGAATGATGCCAATGAACCATAAAAGAGAGTTTAGAATACATTAATAAAATGTAGAATGTGGTTAGAAATTTTTAAGCAACACCAAAGAGTATAAGCTTCACTATATAGAGCATTTAACGAAAAATTCAATATTTTCATAGGGGTAAACCTACATATTTTGAGTAAAATTTAAAAAATATGACAATATTGTTTTAGGGCATATTCGAATCCTCCATTGACATATAATGATGGTCAAAGAGATTTGGAACATTTGTTGTCTCCGTTTCTCTAGTTAATAAAGATTTTAGAGTGGTTAGTCCACTAATTTAAGCAATATATGGAGTTTTACTAAATTAATTATTAAAAAATATGAATGATGCCCATGAACCATAAAAGAGAGTTTAGAATACATTATAAAAATGTAGAATGTGGTTAGAAATTTTTAAGCAACACCAAAGAGTATAAGCTTCACTATATAGAGCATTTAACGAAAAATTCAATATTTTCATAGGGGTAAACCTACATATTTTGAGTAAAATTAAAAAAAATATGACAATATTGTTTTAGGGCATATTCGAATCCTCCATTGACATATAATGATGGTCAAAGAGATTTGGAACATTTGTTGTCTCCGTTTCTCTAGATAATAAAGATTTTAGAGTGGTTAGTCCACTAATTTAAGCAATATATGGAGTTTTACTAAATTAATTATTAAAAAATTAGAATGATGCCCATGAACCATAAAAGAGAGTTTAGAATACATTAATAAAAATGTAGAATGTGGTTAGAAATTTTTAAGCAACACCAAAGAGTATAAGCTTCACTATATAGAGCATTTAACGAAAAATTCAATATTTTCATAGGGGTAAACCTACATATTTTGAGTAAAATTAAAAAATATGACAATATTGTTTTAGGGCATATTCGAATCCTCCATTGACATATAATGATGGTCAAAGAGATTTGGAACATTTGTTGTCTCCGTTTCTCTAGTTAATAAAGATTTTAGAGTGGTTAGTCCACTAATTTAAGCAATATATGGAGTTTTACTAAATTAATTATTAAAAAATATGAATGATGCCCATGAACCATAAAAGAGAGTTTAGAATACATTAATAAAAATGTAGAATGTGGTTAGAAATTTTTAAGCAACACCAAAGAGTATAAGCTTCACTATATAGAGCATTTAACGAAAAATTCAATATTTTCATAGGGGTAAACCTACATATTTTGAGTAAAATTAAAAAAATATGACAATATTGTTTTAGGGCATATTCGAATCCTCCATTGACATATAATGATGGTCAAAGAGATTTGGAACCTTTGTTGTCTCCGTTTCTCTAGATAATAAAGATTTTAGAGTGGTTAGTCCACTAATTTAAGCAATATATGGAGTTTTACTAAATTAATTATTAAAAAATATGAATGATGCCCATGAACCATAAAAGAGAGTTTAGAATACATTAATAAAAATGTAGAATGTGGTTAGAAATTTTTAAGCAACACCAAAGAGTATAAGCTTCACTATATAGAGCATTTAACGAAAAATTCAATATTTTCATAGGGGTAAACCTACATATTTTGAGTAAAATTAAAAAAATATGACAATATTGTTTTAGGGCATATTCGAATCCTCCATTGACATATAATGATGGTCAAAGAGATTTGGAACCTTTGTTGTCTCCGTTTTTCTAGTTAATAAAGATTTTAGAGTGGTTAGTCCACTAATTTAAGCAATATATGGAGTTTTACTAAATTAATTATTAAAAAATTAGAATGATGCCCATGAACCATAAAAGAGAGTTTAGAATACATTAATAAAAATGTAGAATGTGGTTAGAAATTTTTAAGCAACACCAAAGAGTATAAGCTTCACTATATAGAGCATTAAACGAAAAATTCAATATTTTCATAAGGGTAAACCTACATATTTTGAGTAAAATTAAAAAATATGAAAATATTGTTTTAGGGCATATTCGATTCCTCCATTGACATATAATGATGGTCAAAGAGATTTGGAACATTTGTTGTCTCCGTTTCTCTAGTTAATAAAGATTTTAGAGTGGTTAGTCCACTAATTTAAGCAATATATGGAGTTTTACTAAATTAATTATTAAAAAATTAGAATGATGCCCATGAACCATAAAAGAGAGTTTAGAATACATTAATAAAAATGTAGAATGTGGTTAGAAATTTTTAAGCAACACCAAAGAGTATAAGCTTCACTATATAGAGCATTTAACGAAAAATTCAATATTTTCATAGGGGTAAACCTACATATTTTGAGTAAAATCTAAAAATATGACAATATTGTTTTAGGGCATATTCGAATCCTCCATTGACATATAACTGATGGTCAAAGAGATTTGGAACATTTGTTGTCTCCGTTTCTCTAGTTAATAAAGATTTTAGAGTGGTTAGTCCACTAATTTAAGCAATATATGGAGTTTTACTAAATTAATTATTAAAAAATACGAATGATGCCGATGAACCATAAAAGAGAGTTTAGAATACATTATAAAAATGTAGAATGTGGTTAGAAATTTTTAAGCAACACCAAAGAGTATAAGCTTCACTATATAGAGCATTTAACGAAAAATTCAATATTTTCATAGGGGTAAACCTACATATTTTGAGTAAAATTTAAAAAATATGACAATATTGTTTTAGGGCATATTCGAATCCTCCATTGACATATAATGATGGTCAAAGAGATTTGGAAACATTTGTTGTCTCCGTTTCTCTAGTTAATAAAGATTTTAGAGTGGTTAGTCCACTAATTTAAGCAATATATGGAGTTTTACTAAATTAATTATTAAAAAATATGAATGATGCCCATGAACCATAAAAGAGAGTTTAGAATACATTAATAAAAATGTAGAATGTGGTTAGAAATTTTTAAGCAACACCAAAGAGTATAAGCTTCACTATATAGAGCATTTAACGAAAAATTCAATATTTTCATAGGGGTAAACCTACATATTTTGAGTAAAATTTAAAAAATATGACAATATTGTTTTAGGGCATATTCGAATCCTCCATTGACATATAATGATGGTCAAAGAGATTTGGAACATTTGTTGTCTCCGTTTCTCTAGTTAATAAAGATTTTAGAGTGGTTAGTCCACTAATTTAAGCAATATATGGAGTTTTACTAAATTAATTATTAAAAAATATGAATGATGCCCATGAACCATAAAAGAGAGTTTAGAATACATTAATAAAAATGTAGAATGTGGTTAGAAATTTTTAAGCAACACCAAAGAGTATAAGCTTCACTATATAGAGCATTTAACGAAAAATTCAATATTTTCATAGGGGTAAACCTACATATTTTGAGTAAAATTAAAAAATATGACAATATTGTTTTAGGGCATATTCGAATCCTCCATTGACATATAATGATGGTCAAAGAGATTTGGAACATTTGTTGTCTCCGTTTCTCTAGTTAATAAAGATTTTAGAGTGGTTAGTCCACTAATTTAAGCAATATATGGAGTTTTACTAAATTAATTATTAAAAAATATGAATGATGCCCATGAACCATAAAAGAGAGTTTAGAATACATTAATAAAAATGTAGAATGTGGTTAGAAATTTTTAAGCAACACCAAAGAGTATAAGCTTCACTATATAGAGCATTTAACGAAAAATTCAATATTTTCATAGGGGTAAACCTACATATTTTGAGTAAAATTAAAAAAATATGACAATATTGTTTTAGGGCATATTCGAATCCTCCATTGACATATAATGATGGTCAAAGAGATTTGGAACATTTGTTGTCTCCGTTTCTCTAGATAATAAAGATTTTAGAGTGGTTAGTCCACTAATTTAAGCAATATATGGAATTTTACTAAATTAATTATTAAAAAATATGAATGATTCCCATGAACCATAAAAGAGAGTTTAGAATACATTAATAAAAATGTAGAATGTGGTTAGAAATTTTTAAGCAACACCAAAGAGTATAAGCTTCACTATATAGAGCATTTAACGAAAAATTCAATATTTTCATAGGGGTAAACCTACATATTTTGAGTAAAATTTAAAAAATATGACAATATTGTTTTAGGGCATATTCGAATCCTCCATTGACATATAATGATGGTCAAAGAGATTTGGAACATTTGTTGTCTCCGTTTCTCTAGTTAATAAAGATTTTAGAGTGGTTAGTCCACTAATTTAAGCAATATATGGAGTTTTACTAAATTAATTATTAAAAAATTAGAATGATTCCCATGAACCATAAAAGAGAGTTTAGAATACATTAATAAAAATGTAGAATGTGGTTAGAAATTTTTAAGCAACACCAAAGAGTATAAGCTTCACTATATAGAGCATTTAACGAAAAATTCAATATTTTCATAGGGTAAACCTACATATTTTGAGTAAAATTTAAAAATATGACAATATTGTTTTAGGGCATATTCGAATCCTCCATTGACATATAACGATGGTCAAAGAGATTTGAAACATTTGTTGTCTCCGTTTCTCTAGTTAATAAAGATTTTAGAGTGGTTAGTCCACTAATTTAAGCAATATATGGAGTTTTACTAAATTAATTATTAAAAAATATGAATGATGCCCATGAACCATAAAAGTGAGTTTAAAATACATTATAAAAATGTAGAATGTGGTTAGAAATTTTTAAGCAACACCAAAGAGTATAAGCTTCACTATATAGAGCATTTAACGAAAAATTCAATATTTTCTTAGGGGTAAACCTACATATTTTGAGTAAAATTTAAAAAATATGACAATATTGTTTTAGGGCATATTCGAATCCCCCATTGACATATAATGATGGTCAAAGAGATTTGGAACATTTGTTGTCTCCGTTTCTCTAGTTAATAAAGATTTTAGAGTGGTTAGTCCACTAATTTAAGCAATATATGGAGTTTTACTAAATTAATTATTAAAAATATGAATGATGCCCATGAACCATAAAAGAGAGTTTAAATACATTATAAAAATGTAGAATGTGGTTAGAATTTTAAGCAACACCAAAGAGTATAAGCTTCACTATATAGAGCATTTAACGAAAAATTCATATTTCATAGGGGTAAACCTACATATTTTGAGTAAAATTAAAAAAAAATGACAATATTGTTTTAGGGCATATTCGAATCCTCCATTGACATATAATGATGGTCAAAGAGATTTGGAACCTTTGTTGTCTCCGTTTCTCTAGATAATAAAGATTTTAGAGTGGTTAGTCCACTAATTTAAGCAATATATGGAGTTTTACTAAATTAATTATTAAAAAATATGAATGATCCATGAACCATAAAAGAGAGTTTAGAATACATTAATAAAAATGTAGAATGTGGTTAGAAATTTTTAAGCAACACCAAAGAGTATAAGCTTCACTATATAGAGCATTTAACGAAAAATTCAATATTTTCATAGGGGTAAACCTACATATTTTGAGTAAAATTTAAAAAATATGACAATATTGTTATAGGGCATATTCGAATCCTCCATTGACATATAATGATGGTCAAAGAGATTTGGAACCTTTGTTGTCTCCGTTTTTCTAGTTAATAAAGATTTTAGAGTGGTTAGTCCACTAATTTAAGCAATATATGGAGTTTTACTAAATTAATTATTAAAAAATTAGAATAATACCCATGAACCATAAAAGAGAGTTTAGAATACATTAATAAAAATGTAGAATGTGGTTAGAAATTTTTAAGCAACACCAAAGAGTATAAGCTTCACTATATAGAGAATTAAACGAAAAATTCAATATTTTCATAAGGGTAAACCTACATATTTTGAGTAAAATTAAAAAATATGAAATTATTGTTTTAGGGCATATTCGATTCCTCCATTGACATATAATGATGGTCAAAGAGATTTGGAACATTTGTTGTCTCCGTTTCTCTAGATAATAAAGATTTTAGAGTGGTTAGTCCACTAATTTAAGCAATATATGGAGTTTTACTAAATTAATTATTAAAAAATTAGAATGATGCCCATGAACCATAAAAGAGAGTTTAGAATACATTAATAAAAATGTAGAATGTGGTTAGAAATTTTTAAGCAACACCAAAGAGTATAAGCTTCAACTATATAGAGCATTTAACGAAAATTCAATATTTTCATAGGGGTAAAACCTACATATTTTGAGTAAAATTAAAAAATATGACAATATTGTTTTAGGGCATATTCGAATCCTCCATTGACATATAAATGATGGTCAAAGAGATTTGGAACATTTGTTGTCTCCGTTCTCTAGATTAATAAAGATTTTAGAGTGGTTAGTCCACTAATTTAAGCAATATATGGAGTTTTACTAAATTAATATTAAAAATATGAATGATTCCCATGAACCATAAAAGAGAGTTTAGAATAACATTAGTAAAAATGTAGAATGTGGTTAAGAATTTTTAAGCACACACCAAGAGTAAGCTTCACTATATAGAGCATTTACGAAAAATTCAATTTTCATAGGGGTAAACCTACATTTTTGAGTAAATTAAAAAAAAATATGACAATTTTTTAGGGCATATTCGAATCCTCCATTGACATATAATGATGTCAAAGAGATTTGGACCTTTGTTGTCTCCGTTTCTCTAGATAATAAAGATTTTAGAGTGGTTAGTCCACTAATTTAAGCAATATATGGAGTTTTAACTAAATTAATTATTAAAAAATATGAATGATGCCCATGAACCATAAAAGAGGTTTAGAATACTTAATAAAAAGTAGAATGTGGTGTAATTTTTAAGCAACCCCAAGAGTATAAGCTTCACTATTATAGAGCATTTAACGAAAAATCAATTTATTTTCATAGGGGTACACCTACATATTTTGAGTAAAATTAAAAAATATGACAATATTGTTTTAGGGCATATTCGAATCCTCCATTGCATATATGAGGTCAAAGAGATTTGGAACCTTTGTTGTCTCCGTTTTCTAGTTAATAAGATTTTAGAGTGGTTAGTCCACTAATTTAAGCAATATATGGAGTTTTTACTAAATTAATTAAAAAAATTATTAAATAGAATACCCATGAACCTAAAGAGAGTTTAGATACTTAATAAAAATTATGAAATGTGGTTAGAAATTTTTAAGCAACCACCAAAGAGTATAAGCTTCACTATATAGAGCATTAACGAAAATTCAATATTTTTCATAAGGGTAAACCTACTATTTTGAGTAAATTAAAAAAAATAGAACATATTGTTTTAGGGCATATTCGATTCCTCCATTGACATATATGATGGTCAAAGAGATTTGGAACCTTTGTTTGTCCTCCGTTTCTCTAATAATAAGATTTTAGAGTGGTTAGTCCACTACTTTAAGCAATATATGGATTTTTACTAAATTAATTTATTAAAAAATTAGAATGATGGCCCATGAACCCTAAAAGAGAGTTTAGAATACATTAATAAAAATGTAGAAGTGGTTAGAAAATTTTTAAGCAACACACAAGAGTATAAGCTTCACTATATAGAGCATTTAACGAAAATTCAATATTTTCATAGGGGTAAACCTACATATTTTGAGTAAATTAAAAAATATGACAATATTGTTTTTAGGGCATATTCGAATCCTCCATTGCATATAATGATGGTCAAAGAGATTGGACATTTGTTGTCTCCGTTTCTCTAGTTAATAAAATTTTAGAGTGGTTAGTCCACTAATTTAAGCAATATATGGAGTTTACTAATTATTATTAAAAATATGAATGATGCCATGACATAAAAGAGAGTTTAAATACATTATAAAAATGTGAATGTGGTTAAAATTTTTTAAGCAACACCAAAGAGTATAGCTTCACTATAATAGAGCATTTAAACGAAAATTCAATATTTTCATGGGTAAACCTACATATTTTTGAGTAAAATTAAAAAATATACAATATTGTTTTAGGGCATATTCGATCCTCCATTGACATATAATGATGGTCAAAGAGATTTGGAACATTTGTTGTCTCCGTTTCTCTAGTTAATAAAGATTTTAGAGTGGTTTTCAGTCCACTAATTTAAGCAATATATGGAGTTTTACTAATTATTATTAAAAATAGAATGATGCCCATGAACCATAAAAGAGAGTTTAGAATCTAGTAATAAAATGTAGAATGTGGTTAAAATTTTTAAGCAACACCAACAGGTATAAGCTTCACTATTAGAGCATTTACACGAAAATTCAATATTTTCATAGAGGGTAAACCTACATATTTTTGAGTAAACTTTAAAAATATGCAATATGTTTAGGGCATATTCGAATCCTCCATTTGAATAATGATGGTCAAAGAGATTTGGAACATTTGTTGTCTCCGTTTTCTCTAAAAAAAAAAAAAAAAAACAAAAGAATAAAAAAAAAAAATATAATAGATTTGAGTGGTTGCCTATTTAAACAATATGGATTTTTACCTAAATTTTTACAATATGAAGCTCAGACCAAGAAGTTTAATACATTAATAAAATTTAGAATGTGGTTAAAATTTTTAAGCAACCCAGAGTATAGCTGAGCTAATGAGCAATTTAACGAAAAATTCAATATTTTCATAGGTAAACCTCATATTTTGGAGTAATAATAAAAATATGACAATATTGTTTTTAGGGCTATTCGAATCCTCCATTGACATATAATGATGGTCAAAGAGATTTGGACCATTTGTTGTCTCCGTTTCTCTAGTATAAAGATTTTAGAGTGGTTAGTCCACTAATTTAAGCAATATATGGAGTTTTCCTAAATTAATTATTAAAAAATATGAAGATGCCCATGAACCAAAAAGAGTTTAGAATACATTAATAAAAATGTAAATGTGGTTAGAAATTTTTAAGCAACACCAAGAGTATAAGCTTCACTATATAGAGCATTTAACAAAAATCAATATTTTCATAGGGGTAAACCTACATATTTTGAGTAAATTTAAAAAATATGACATATTTTTTAGAGCATTCGAATCCTCCATTGACATATAAATGATGGTCAAAGAGATTTTGGAACCTTTGTGTTTCTCCGTTTCTCTAGTTAATAAGATTTTAGAGTGGTTAGTTCCACTAATTTAAGCAATTATGAGTTTTACTAAATTATTATTAAAAATATGAATGCCCATGAACCATAAAAGAGGTTTAGAAATACATTAATAAAAATGTGAATGTGGTTAGAAATTTTTAAGCAACACCAAAGAGTATAAAGCTTCACTATATAGAGCATTTAACAGAAAAATTCAATATTTTCATAGGGTAACCTACTTTTTTGAGTAAAATTAAAAATATATGACAATATGTTTTAGGGCATATTCGAATCCTCCATTGACATATAATGATGGTCAAAGAGATTGGAACTTTGTTGTCTCCGTTTCTCTAGATAATAAAGATTTAGAGTGGTTAGTCCACTAATTTAAGCAATATATGGAGTTTTACTAAATTAATATTAAAATATATGAATTAATGCCCATGAACCATAAAAGAGAGTTTAGAATACATTAATAAAAATAGAATGTGGTTAGAAATTTTTAGCACACACCAAAGAGTATAAGCTTCACTATATAGAGCATTTAACGAAAATTCATATTTCATAGGGTAAACCTACATATTTTGAGTAAAATTAAAAAAAAAATCGACATATTGTTAGGGCATATTCGAATCCTCCCATTGACATATATGATGTCAAGAGATTTGGAACCTTTGTTGTCCTCCGTTCTCTAGTAATAAAAGTTTTTAGAGTGGTTAGTCCACTAATTAAGCAATATATGGAGTTTTACTAAATAATTATTAAAAAATATGAATGATTTGCCCATGAACCATAAAAGAGAGCTTTAGACTACTTAATACAAATGTAGAATGTGGTTAGAATTTTTTTAAGCAACACCAAAGATATAAGCTTCACTATATAGAGCATTTAACGAAAATTCAATATTTTCATAGGGTAAACCTACATATTTTGAGTAAATTAAAAAAATATGACAACTATTTTTTATGGGCTATTCGAACACCTCCATGACATATAATGATGTGCAAAGAGATATTTGGAACCTTTGTTGTCTCCGTTTTTCTGTTAATAAAGATTTTAGAGTGGTTAGTCACTAATTAAGCAATAATTCGGATTTTACTAAATTAATTATTAAAAAATTAGAATGATGCCCATGAACATAAAAGAGAGTTTAGAATACATTAATAAAAATGTAAATGTGGTTAGAATTTTTAAGCAAACCAAAGAGTATAAGCTTCACTATATAGAGCATTTACAACAAATTCAATATTTTCATAGGGTAAACCTCATATATTTTGAGTAAAATTAAAAAATATGACAATATTGTTTTAGGGCAATTTCGATCCTCCATTTGACATATAATGATGGGTCAAAGAGATTTGAACCTTTGTTGTCTCCGTTCTCTAGTTAATAAGATTTTAGAGTGGTTAGTCCACTATTTAAGCATATATGGAGTTTTACTAATTAATTATTAAAATTAGAATGATTCCCATGAACCATAAAAGAGAGTTTAGAATCCTTAATAAAAATGTAGAATGTGGGTTAGAAATTTTTAAGCAACACCAAAGAGTATAAGCTTACTATAAGAGCATTTAAACGAAAATTGCAATATTTTCATAGGGTAAACCTACATATTTTGAAGTAAAATTAAAATATGACATATTGTTTTTAGGGCATATTCGAATCCTCCATTGACATAATGATGGTCAAAGAGATTTGAAACATTGTTGTCTCGTTCTCTAGTTAATAAGAATTTTAAGGTGGTTAGTCCACTAATTTAAGCCATATATGGATTTTACTAAATTAATTTAAAAAAATATGATGATGCCATGAACCTAAAAGAGAGTTAGAAATCATTAATAAAAATGTAGAAATGTGGTTAGAAATTTTTAAGCAACACCAAGAGTTAGCTTCACTATATAGAGCATTTAACGAAAAATTCAATATTTTCATAGGGGTAAACCTACATATTTGAGTAAAATTAAAAATATGAACAATAATTGTTTTATGGGCATATTCTAATCCTCCATTGACCATATAATATGTCAATAGATTTGGACTTTGTTGTCTCCGTTTTTCTAGTTAGATAAAGATTTTAGAGTGGTTAGTCCACTAATTTAAGACAATATATGGAGTTTTACTAAATTACATTATTAAAAATTGAATGATCCCATGAACCATAAAAGAGAGTTTGAATACATTAATAAAATGTAGAATGTGTGTTAGAAATTTTTAAGCAACAGCAGTTAAGCTTCACTATTAGAGCATTTAACAAAATTCAATATTTTCATGGGGTAACCCCTACATATTTTGAGTAAATATTTAAAAAATATGACATATTGTTTTACATATTCGAATCCTCCATTGACATATAAGATGGTCAAAGATATTTGGAACATTTGTTGTCTCCGTTTCTCTAGTAAAAGATTTTAGAGTGGTTAGTCCACTAATTTAAGCAATATATGGAAGTTTTACTAAATTAATTATTAAAAATATGAATTGATTCCCATGAACCATAAAAAGTTTAGAATACATTATAAAAATGTAGAATGTTGGTAGAAATTTTTAAGCACACACAGAGTATAAGCTTCACTATATAAGTTTTAACCAAAAATTCATATTTTTCATAGGGGTAAACCTACATATTTGAGTAAAATTTAAAAAATATGACAATATTGTTTTAGGGCATATTCGAATCCTCCATTGACATATAATAGATGGTCAAAGAGATTTTGGTAACTTTGTTGTCTCCGTTTCTCTAGATAATAAAGATTTTAGAGTGGTTAGTCCACTAATTTAAGCAATATATGGAGTTTTACTAAATTAATTATTAAAAATTAGAATGATGCCATGAACCTAAAAGAGAGTTAGAATACTTAATAAAATGTAGAATGTGGTTAGAAATTTTTAAGCAACACCAAAGGTATAAGCTTCACTATATGAGCATTTCACGAAAATTCAAATTTTCATAGGGGTATCACCTACATATTTTGAGTAAATTATAAAAATATGACAATATTGTTTTTAGGGCATATTCGAATCCTCCATTGGACATATATGATGGTCAAAGAGATTTGGAACATTTGTTGTCTCCGTTTCTCTAGTTAATAAAGATTTTGAGTGGTTAGTCCACTATATTTAAGCAATATATGGAGTTTTACTAAATTAATTATAAAAATAGAATGATTCCCTGAACCATAAAAGAGAGTTTAGATACATTATAAAAATGTAGATGTGGTTAGAAATTTTAAGCCACACCAAGAGTATAGCTTCACTTATAGAGCCATTTAACGAAAAATTCATATTTCATAGGTGTAAACCTACATATTTTAGTAAAATTAAAAAATATGACATATTGTTTTTAGGGCATATTCGAAATCCTCCATTGAACATATGATGGTCAAAGAGATTTGTGAACCTTTGTTGTCTCCGTTTCTCTCAGATATAAAGATTTTAGAGGGTTAGTCCACTAATTTAAGCAATATATGGAATTTTACTAAATTAATTATTAAAAATATAATGATTGCCCATGAACCATAAAAGAGTTTGAATACTTAATAAAATGTAGATGTGGTTAGAATTTTTAAAACACCAAGAGTATAAGCTTCACTAATATAGAGCATTTACCGAAAAATTCAATATTTTCATAGGGGTAAACCTACATATTTTGAGTAAAATTAAAAAAATTGACAATATTGTTTTAGGGCATATTCGAATCCTCCATTGACATATAATGAGGTCAAAGAGATTTGGAACCTTTTGTTGTCTCTGTTTCTCTAGTATAAAGATTTTAGAGTGGTTAGTCCACTAATTTAAGCAATATATGGAGTTTTTACTAAATTATTATTAAAAAATATGAATGATCCCATAACCATAAAGAGAGTTTAGAATACATTAATAAAATGTATAAATGTGGTTGAAATTGTTTAAGGCAACACCAAAGAGTATAAGCTTCACTATATATAGCATTTAAACGAAAAATTCAATTTTTCATAGGGTAACCTACATATTTTGAGTAAAATTAAAAATATGACAATAATGTTTTAGGGCATATTCGATCCTCCATTGCCATATATGATGGTCAAAGAGATTTGGAACCTTTGTTGTCTCCGTTTTCTATGTTAATAAAGATTTAGAGTGGTTAGTCCACTAATTTACAATATATGGAGTTTTACTAAATTAATTATTAAAAATTGAATGATGCCCATGAACCATAAAAGAGATTTAGAATACATTATAAAAGCGTAGAATGTGGTTAGAAATTTTTAAGCAACACCAAAGAGTATAAGCTTCCCTATTAGAGCATTTAACGAAAATTCAATATTTTCATAGGGGTAACCTCATATTTTGAGTAAAATTAAAAAATATGACAATATTGTTTTAGGTCATATTCGAATCCTCCTTGACATATAAGCGATGGTCAAAGAGATTTGAACCATTTGTTTGTCT